>JARDWD010000493.1:0-600000 GCA_029034505.1 Ornithoptera priamus
ATACCGTGTGAAGCTTTTTAGTCGGTTGGAGTCCGACACTACCCCACTACCGGCCCAGTATTGGTACGGGGTGTGCAATCCGTTAGCATTTTGTTACACAGATTAATAAAAAAAAAAACCTAACGTACCAACCTACCCCTCCAACGGGTTCTCGCCTTGTCGTGGCGAAGGGGCTTAGTAACCGTGTTCCGGTACACGGTGAAACCAAGTGGAACCCATCCGGCCGGCCCGCGGCGAAGGGCTGGCCGAAGCGGCCGCTCCCGGTTCGAGGACCGGTTGGGATAACTGGAGCTCACCGGAGCGGCTGGCTGCAGGGACGGTTTCACACCGCCCCTCGCAGCCGAGGTGGGGTCGCGGAGAGAGTACCCTCTGCGGCTAACCGGTGTCGCACCGGCGATGCGGCGGCGGTGGGGCCGCGGGGGAAGAGGAGTTTCGGTATTGCGATGCGCCGTTCTCCCTATCCTCCGCGGCCGTTGACAGATAGCGGTGGGCCTATCATCTCTCCGCCGCGGGGAGCCGGGAGAGGTTTTCTCCCGTGGCTGCCATGGCCTCTGAGCGACAGGTTCGGGGGAACCGGTCGCCCGCACATGCATGAGGTCGAGGAGGAGGCGCGCTCCGTGTTCCGGCGCGCCCTGGGAGGGTTCACCCCTCCCCCCCGAGGTGGGGCCGCGCAAGCGGCCAGCGCCAACCGGGTCACGGTTGAGTGCTTGCGTTCCCGTGACCCTGCCATCATGGCGATGAGGCGGAACATCGTGGGGGTTTTAGTCGGTGCAAGTCCGACATAACTCGTCCTTACCCCCGCGAGGACGAGTATGCGTAGGCATTTCCCACACGTAAAACAAAAAAAAACAAAAAAACCTACCTGCCTGCCTGCCTTTTTGTACATTACTGTTTGGGCAGGAAACAGATAACTTATTACTATGGCCATTTTTAATAATAACACACGGCCAGGAATATGAAATAATTACGTATCAAAACAACCAATACATCGCTACCTTGCACAAAACTAACATTTAACACAAACTGTAGTAAAAAAAGATTGTTTACGAATTTATGTCTTTTTATTAAAGCCATGGGCATAAAAAGAAAAGTCGCGACAAATGTTAAAAAAAATCCTAGAGAAGAGAAAACCCGCGCCGGTGTAAAGTCAATTGGGGTCTGCATCCAGAAACCAAAGAAAGGAAGCGGGGGCGAAAGGTTCGTTTTGTCGAAATTGGATTCGTCCCAAAAATTATCAAAGGCATATAAAACAGTTTCACTTAATTGAAATAATAAAACAATACAGAAAAATTAATTCCATTACTTGATTGGAGAGTTCCGTTCATTTATGGACAAAAGTAGAATCGTAGAGTTCAAAACAATGACGCGAGTTCAGACGAGATGTAAATAATTACGTAAAAGGAACACTGTATCCCCTGTATGCCCTGTACTGTAAACAAAACATGCAAATAATGTTAATCCAAGTGTGAAAGTATCGCCCCCTGCACAGATTCCCGCCTTGTCGTGGCAGTGGGGTTCAGTAGAAGTGCCTTGGTCACCCACGGTGAAGCTAAGTGGAACCTACTCTGCCGTGAACTCTGTGTGCCGGTGAGTTGCGGGGTCAAGATTCACTGCCCTTTGCGTTTGTGGTGGAGTCAAAGACGGAGAGGAGTGTCGGTACTGCGTTTCGCCCCTCTTCCTATACTCTACTTTAGGCGTTATAACGGTTGGCGCCCGAGTCCAAGGCCAGATCAGCCGCAGAGAGTCGGGAGACTTTCTCTCTTGAATGCTCTGGCCTCTGGGTGACGGATTCGAAAGAATCCGTTGCCCAGATGACGATAAGACGTAGAAAGGGTTGTCTATCCATCCCGAGATGGAGCTACGCGGTACAGCCGGCATTGGCTGGTATACGAAAGCGTTCCTGTGTCTCCGCGGTAAAGTGACGACTATGGAATATACCTATACCATATACCCCATACATAACAGTTTTAATTGGTTCGAGTCCGACATAACCTTTTTTTTTTCTTTTTTGTTTTACGTGAGGGAAATACCTACGCATACTCGTCCTCGCGGGGGTAAGGACGAGTTATGTCGGACTTGCACCGACTAAAACCCCCACGATGTTCCGCCTCATCGCCATGATGGCAGGGTCACGGGAACGCAGATGCGCACTCAACCGCGACCGGTCAACCCGACCGCAGTGCAATGGAGAGGCCTCGCCCTGGGGGAACCGCCTTCTTGATCACGGTGTCCCCTACGCCAGGTATGTATAGTCCGACGTAACCTGTCTTGGCCCCCACCAGTATAGTTATGCGCAGTCACGTGAAACAAAAGATAACGGTCGCGCTTCCTTAATGTTAAAACAATAACGCCTTGAATTTATTTGACAAATGTATAGCAAAGAATAAATGAAATTCCTGGTCATAAAGAGAAACACTAAAAGGTGTTAATTGTAATCTCGCCTGATTACAAATTAAATATCAATACTGATAAACTCCGATAAGGTTGGCGCAGCGCCGGCGGCCGCAGCGCGATAGCATTATCAGACTGCGTAAGCCGGCGCGCGCCCCTCCCGCGACTGCGCAGCAACGCGCGCGCCCTTCCCGCGACTGCGAAGCGCGCGCTCCGCTACGGTGGCGCTGCGTGCTGCGTGCTGCTGGCCACCCGCCGCCGCGCTGTTTGCGAAGCATCGCTCTCGACTTCGTTCTGTACAAACATCGGGGAGCGGGGAGCGGAGAGCAGCACGCGTTGCTTCCTCGTTACCTTATTCTTTACAACCATTACGAGCAGATGAAAACTGATTATGATGAATGAAAATGATGAAACTATTATAAAACAAAATTTAATGGATTTTTTCCTCCTTCATTTGATTTTATTGTCCCGATCGCTATACAACAGTCACAATCAGGGGGGGTACCCAGGTGACAATTTCCCGACCTCGTAGTCATGCAGTCACATGCGACATTACATATTCACTTGTCAACCCTTCACGAATTAACGGCCCTTTCGCAAGCACTGGCATCGACACCAGCACGAGTATCGACGTACAATATTTTCTTTAATCCAACAGGAGGTTTATTTTAGAGATACGTTTATTAGGCAGTCGGCGCGTGCGCATCGAAGGGAGCGTTGGACGCGTCGTTAGGTGCAAGCAGAGTGGAGTAAAACATCCTCAACAGATTACATAATTTATTTATAGACTGCGTAAGGAAGATTACATCAATACCATGAATTCGTTTGTAAATTAAAAACAACTGTTAAATAAGTACACAATGGCGTGTCGTGTTAACATACAAGAAATACTTCGTTCGTGGTTCGCGGAGCGTCCGGTACGGCGCTGCCCTCTGCGCGCTACCTGTTGCTGCAGCTGCTGCACACTTCCCGCTACACCGGACGCTGCGAGGGAACCGTCCAGTGCTCATCCGCAGATCACAGAATCGTAAATTCTCCTAACATAATTAGTTAAAAAACAAATTTTTGGCTAACAAACTAAAAAATAAAAAGATTGACGCGGCAATAGAGCGGTGCCGGTTTGTTGTAACCGGCGGCGGACGCGCACCGCAACCGCACCGCAACCACACCGCCGCCGCACCGCAACCGCACCGCCCCCCTCGCCCCGCGCCTCTTACGACTTCTTCCTACAATAAACAGAATACTTCAACAAGATTCTAACAAGCTTCGTTTCGTATTCCCAGTAACAGTTTAATGCGACTGCTCGCGGTGCACTAGGAACAGCTAAGAGCGTAGGATAACTATCTACAGCACTTAATATTTGGGGCGCTCTTGCGACGCACTTACTGGTCGTGGTTGTCAGTATCGGAATCGTCGAGCTCAGGCTTGGTGCGGCGCTTCTCGTACACTAGGATGATGGCGCACAGCACGAACACCTCGGCACAGATCCCGAGGAAGGGCCAGAGCGCGGCGTACATGTCCTTTACATGGAGTGTAGTGGTGGCGACGGTGTTCGGTAGCGGGGCGATGGCCCCGGGCACTGGCGCCGCACACGCGTAGCGACCCGCGTCGGCGCGCCGCACTGCCTCCAGGACCAGCTCGCCGTCCTCGGCGCCCTGCTCGCTGCGCCGCAGCGTTACACGTTCGCCGAGCGCGGCACGCACCTCCAGGCCCTCAGCGCCCTCCTCACTAGAGTTGCTGAAGGTCCACACCACTCGTGGGTACGGCTTGCCCAGCACCTGTCATCAAAGGAACAAATTTCAATATAACCTCTTATTACTGTTCTTTTCCACCAGTGTTTGGTAATGAATTGGCAAAATAAATTGATCAGAAAAGTTTACAAATAAAAAACAAACTGGGGGATCCAGCGGGCGCGACGCTCCGTGGTTGCACTACGTTGAGGGCGCGCCGTGCTTGTGTCTACCGAGCAAGCAGCAGCACATACAGGAGGGGTGCTCCTAAAAACAAACTGCGGAAGTGTGCGAACCCTGCACTGCAGCTTTAGCTTCTGCCCCTCGACAACGTTGGAGTCGGCCGGCAGCTTGGCGAAGGTCCGCCCGCGAACGGTCCAGCGCAGCACGGCGCCTTCGCTGCCCGTCGCCGCTTCGCCCTCGGCGCTGCGCAGCGTGCACGTATAGTTGCCAAAGTCATCCTCTGCACTGTGGCTCACCACGAACTCGGCCCCGTCACGCTCCAGGTTGTAGCGCCCTTTCAGATCCGACAGCTCTTCTATGTTAGTCTCGTTCTTGGTCCTGCGCCGCCGCCAGCCAATAAAAGAAATTATTAACACGGGAACGAGACAACACCGATCCCAACGAGCAGGTTAAATAAATACCTTATTATTGGCGATGACTTACTGCGCGTACGCATACACTAAAGGTATTCGTAACTAAGGCAAAAAGTTGACAGGCGCGAGATACGCACCAGATGTACGACAGGTTGTTGTCGTTGGGCAGCGAGCAGTTGAGCGTGATGTTGAAGCGCACGTCGTAGAGCACCTCTTTGGCGGCTGTGGCGTCGCCTGCAATACGTGGACTCGTTAGTTCGGCACCGCACGGTAGCGATGTTCGTTCGCTTAACCAGCAGGTACGGTGGTACGGTGGGTACGTGTTCGCAACGGATGGTGCCCCGCAGGGACGGCGGCTCGGTGCGTTACGTGTTATGGAGTCACAGCACAAAACGGAAAATTAGGCGTCGGTTAATAGCGCTCGCGACCGCGCGTCGCTGCCGGCACCACCGGTGGGGGCGAGTCGGGCGAGAGGGGGCGAGGCGTGGCGAGGCGAGACGAGACGAGACGAGACGAGACGAGACGAGAAGAGACGGGACGGGACGAGACGAGACGAGTCGAGGCGAGAAGCACTACGCTACGTGATGATACGGACACTCGGCGCGGACCGTCTAACTACGGACGAAACGATCTACTGCGTCTAACTACGGCGCCGTCGCGAGCAAGCGAACAGCGAGAGAGCGCTAGCGGCGGCGGTACCGGCGGCGGCGGCTGCAGCCACGTCGGCCACGGCGGCGGCGGCGAGCGTCGGCAGCACGGCGACGCGCACCCGGGGCCCGCGGCGGCCATCAGTGCTGCACGTGTACAGGCCAGCGTGGTGAGGATGGGCGGCAGAGGCACGCAGACGCGCAGTCAGTCGGCCGTCCGGCGCAGGGGCCTCGGGCGCAGCGTGCAGATCCGCGGGGGGCTCCGCTCCGTCAAGTCTCCACTCGGCGCGCTGTTCGGGCCGCAACCGACACTCCACCTCAAGAGGTGCACCAGCGGCCACGCTCACGCGCGCTTCCTCCTCCTCCTCCCTGATGTCTGCGCCCGCGTCTGCGCATCACGCTCCACACAACACCACACTCGTAGCACACAGAGGCCACAATAACTATTACCAAATTCTTCCATTTTCTTAAATTATAAATCACCATATACATAATTTTATACCTTATGCAATATATAACTATTTTAGTAAATAAAAAAATAAAACAATAAATGGTGTGCAGCCTCCGCTCAGACACCATCTGCAGCAAGCTGACATTCAAATAAATTATTTCTATACATTACATACTAATTTTCTTAATAATAACACTAATTAAATATCTGAAACATGATACATTGTAACTGATATGAGAAATGGATATATATTTTTTTAATATTGATATATATAAACAAAGTTGACTTAGAACAAACACTGCTGTTACACGTGGGCAGCATAGGGGCCCATATCATGGTGTGATGTGATTGTGAACAGCGACCACTTGCCACACCGTAGGTCATGACAGAAAAACTAATCATCGGGAAATTTATCAAAAGACATTGGGTTAGAAACAGTATAATATTCTATCCAGTTGGTAAGAGACAAAAGTAGGATATGGATTTGAGGTCAGCTAATTGTACCAGCTTTATATGAAAAAATATTTTTATTAACATTGCAAATGAGCACAGATCTTTGCGCACTTTCTACTGCTCACAAATTATTCAGGACCTAGTGGTTACAATAGCAATTTGTTTGTATGTATGTACGTACAAAGAACCAAAGCCTAAGATAACTTGCCTGTTTATGTTAAGTTAGTAAAATGGACATAGTAAATAATCTTGCCTTGTTCTAAAATATTGAGAAATGAAAAATTTTACAATATTTGCTTTAACTAAAAAGTAATTTGGGAGTGTAACAATTGTGAAGTAAGTTTTAAATTTTGGAATAAATTTATGAAGTTATTTCTACACAATTGTCATTTAAATGTTTTGAAACAAAAATAAGTTTAGAGCACAAAAATAAGTGATACAATAAACTTCAAAAGAATATGTTACAACCAAAAAGTTTATAAACAAAAATCTAAATTTGATAAAAACACTTATAAAACGAGGCAGTGTTATATTAGAAATATGTATTAAAAATAGATTTCTACTTTTTTTAGTATATTCAAAATTGATATATAAATTGTCACCATTAAATGTTACTGTTTCATAGCAAAATATTAAATTAATATTGTTTCTTATATAGTAAGTTACAACTCTTTACTAATTTCTGAATAATATCACTAGTAATTGACTACCTATCACTGGTTTATGTCACCCTCCTACATGAAATGCTGAATGCAAATATAATTTAAATCCACAAAGAAAACAAAGGGTTTAAGAAAATCTAGATAGCTATTTAGTAAACTAGTAAAATTATGATAACAAAATGCGTAGAGTAAAATATTCGATCACGAAATGAAAACAGGAAGAATCTAATCGTAACCAGTTAACGATCCGAAGACTTGTCTCCGCTCGCATCAGCGATCGGTATGACATCACCTAGCAAGTGGGGCACCGCGTCGACTCGATAAATAGGTCAGGGCATGCGGGAAATCTCGTCCCCAAATTATAACAAAAGACATCGTCATTACAAAGAAAATAACGAAACTTACTTTGAGCATTTGATGACACCAAAAAGGCTAAAAATAGATAAATCAGTGCCGCTGGCACACAGTACGATGCTCGGCTCATAGCGACCCGACCGCACGGGTAGATGTTTCTCCGAAAACTGAAAAATTAACGAATCGTCTGTATAAAAATTAAACGACCTGAAACACTGACTATTCTGTAACTAGTTATCTCTTACTGAATGCGAGTAGCGAAAGCGCAAGATGGCGCTCAAGGGCTAAACGTTGAATGACAATCCGAGTTATGAGAGCGCGCACCCTAAGCAGAGCTCTGTAGCTCTGTGGTGAAGTACGGGAATGGACGAATGGAACGTACGAAGTCTGACAGTCGGTGCGGAGTTGCCATGGTGGGCACAGGGCAAAGTTTTAGGTTATAGATCTTAACTAACTAATTCAAAAGACTTGTAAATGATTGCATTATGTATTCAATGTGCATACCTACAAATAATTTACCGTTGCTTTACTTCGGTGAAAAATTTTATTTTAAATAGTACATATAAAATATGTGACAAAATTATGGACAGGTAGGTATTAAAAGTAATTTTATGATTTTCTTATTGGGTGTAAGAACTTCAATGTTTTGTCTTTACAGCGTTTAGCAATATGCTTTAAGGTTATAGCATATCACTGAGCAATAATTATACCGGCGAAAAAAAAATATTTCTAGTTTATGCATATGTTGAGTACCTGGTCGTGACGTCGTTGCTCAGACGGTTTTTTTTTGGACGTTATGTTGTACCATGGCGTATCATATTGTATTCATTTAATATACGACTCATTTTTGTAAGTATCCATAATATAGCTGCGGGGAACAAAACGGAGTACCATTACAATTAGTCAGATTATAATATATTGTACGTATCGATAGATGCTACTATGGTTAAAAATATTTAAGTCTGCATTTATGTTAGTTTGTTTATTGGCAGCATTATTTTTCCGAACGCGACACCTGAGGACGTGATTCCATTTTCGATTTCCGAATTTCTAGCTCAATAATACAATTTTTCCGATAACTACGTTTTTTCTGGACATTGGTTCCGCTTTCTGCGATGAACCTGGCAAACTAATTTTGAATTCGGACGACACCGCTATTTTATATTGGTCCTTGCGTTGAATTCTGTTTCGACTTGCAACAGTTGCGGTTTTAAAATGTTTATTATAAGATGTGTACCAAATTGCAATAAAAACCGTCACGAAACATGCTTGGAGTCTTGTTCCACTGTTACCAGAAATCGTCTCAGCTCAATTTGAAAGTAATATGAGGAAGGCCGTTCTATTGGCTACAACCACCCGGATACATGATCCTTACATCCACATCCTGTCCAGATTGTATATTTTATGTATTGTCCTTTTTATTATATATTGTTATGCTCTGAAGGTATAGATATCACACTAAAAGAAGTCTCTTACCTCCAGTTCCAGTGACTTCCTTTGTTTCAGGATGTCAGCAAAAGTTTCTCTAATGTTTTTCTCCAAATATAGAAACATTGCTTAATAAAGTAAAAAGCTTGCAAAAACTTACACAAATATAGTTTAATAATGGCAGTAAACATGGGATACTTAGCAAGAAAGTTGATTATTGTGTAATAAAGTTTAAAAACTTAAGTAAAAAGATTATAATTCATAGTTTATTTGTATTGCAGGTCCAAGGTTGGCTTAGTTCCAAAAGAATGTCGGGGGATGGCAGATGAGACTACAAACTTGCATATTAAACTTTGCATCAAAATAATTGTATTAATCTGCACCAATGCTCGTCAGTGAGCAGTACACATTATACTTCATGTATTATTAATCCAGTGTAATTGATAGTTAGAAACATTAAAACAGTATCTAAATGATTATTTTTGTAGATATGGGCTTTATCGCCAGATCATCATATAGTGAATTATATTTAAATTAATCATTTACTTTTAATATCGAAAATGTGCAGTAATGTGTGATATTGTGCATATTTTCATTACTAGATATTACATTAAAAGATCGTCGCCTGACGTTTTTGTCGTGTTCTTAGTAGAGGCTAGGGTAGCGAACCGGCAGTAAAATATAACGTTGACTTCATCAGTTATGTTCTGTTTCATAAAACTTTCGCTATCGCCAACTTAATTAAGAAATATCTTTTAGTGGCATGTTTATTTAAAAACAGTTCTGTGAATTGTATATGTTATTTAAAGTATATAAAAAATACATGAAAATGTGGCGTGTATCCATCACCACAGTCGTACCGTCGTGACGTTTCTCTGGACAGACGTTCTTTGTTATTCCGTGATCGTCCTCTCACCTCGCACTCGCAGACTGAGCAATCGAATTTGTTGCTTATATTTGTAACAAATGCTGTGTTATTAATTTGTTTATACAAGTATATACAACGCGTTGCAGTAAACAAGAGCGCGGCGCGTGCGCGTGCACGTGCGGCGCTACACAAGTAATCAATTAACTTAAATTCCTGCGACAGTAATCACTTATATTCCTGCGACAGCGGCGTTAACTGTAACTACTAATATTTAATTTCTTTTACCATTGTAAAGTGAATTTTACAAAATACATGAGTACTGTACGAAACACGCCATTTATTTACAAGAACTTAACTTTACAATCCCTATATTGGTGTCCCGACTTCATCTGCAAAAAAGCCCACAAAAACATTTGACTTTTTGTTTGTATAATTGTAAACAATTTAACAGATGAACCTCGCGTTAAATATTTTTCAGATATTTTTAGGACCCTATATTTCATTGAAGTGCTGAAAAATATCCAAATTATGCAAATGAAAGTCCTACGTGTAGATCTAATAAAAAAATTTGAAAAAAAAAATTCAAATGTATGGTTCGAATATATGTATATTGTACGGTGTCGTACAAAACATCACACGTCATAGTTTTCCGCGACCGACGACATAACCGCGTTCCCGATTAACGTGTGCTCATTCAATCATTAAATTTAAGTAAATATTAGAATGAGTCTATCATTTCAGTGTCCATTTTTGCCCACAAAAACTTAAAACACCATATTGTGGAAGCACAATGTCTCAGAGATAACCATTATCTTTGGATACACCTTGAGAAATATTCCTTAGACATAGGGGCAATATACAAACCTGGCAGTACAGCAATAAATGACTTTTTTGATAGGTACTATCAACATTTACTTAAAAGAAAAAGAGCAATAGTCTTTGGAGACTTCAACTACGACCTATTGAAAACCTGATCGTCTGACAGATATGTATAAACAAAAATTTGTGGAATGTGGGTATTGTATTTTGAACTATGTAAACGATAAATATAGTACTCGCGAAACTGCAGAAACAAAAACGATCCTGGGTCATCTGTGCAGCAACGTGGGAGAAATTGATTTTAATTATGCCATAATTGATTCATCGATGTCTGATCACAAACAAATCTTTTTTGAAATGAAGAAATATCGATCTCAAACTTTAATAAAGAAAGACTATGAAGCAATAAATTATGTACAACTTTATAAATCAGTACCAAAACACCAAGGTAATAACCAAGAAGATAGTTATGTAAATCTTGAAAATATTCTGAAAAACAGTTTATGTCAAAGCCGAATTCTAAAAACAAAGATTTTAAATCCACCGAAACAAGATTGGATAAGAAAAGAGATATTGGACGAAATAAATAAACGAAATTTACTATGGAAATTGACAAAAGATCATCCTTACGATACCAAAATAAAACAAGACTTTAAAAAAGAAAGAAATAAAGTGTTGCGAACTATTAAAAATAATAAGAAACAATATTACAATAAAGCTTTTGAAGCATGCAGCAATGACCAAAAAAAGATGTGGAACTTAATTAATGACCTTACAAAGAACAAGGCTAAAGAAGAAATATCTCTGCCAAAACTGCAGACAGAAATATGTATAATTAGTGATCCCACGTAAATATGCAATTGGTTTAATAAGTTTTTCTCGACTATCGGTACACTCCTAGCTAAAGAAATACCTAAAAAATATCGCCATAATCATTATTACACCGGAATGTCTCATACGATGGCCAATCCCCTCCAACGGGTTCTCGCCTTGTCGTGGCGGAGGGGCTTAGTAACCGTGGCGCCCAACACGGTGAAGCCAAGTGGAACCCATCCGGCCGGCCCGCGGCGAAGGGCTGGCCGAAGCGGCCGCTTCCGGTTCGAGCACCGGTTGGGATAACTGGAGCTCACCGGAGCGGCCGGGGGCCGCAGGGGCGGCTGTGTGCTGCCCCAGCGGCCGGCTGTAGGGGCGGTTTCATACCGCCCCTCGCAGCCGAGGTGGGGTCGCGGAGGGAGTACCCTCTGCGGCCAACCGGTGTCGCACCGGCGATGCGGCGGCGGTGGGGCCGCGGGGGAAGAGGAGTTTCGGTATTGCGATGCGCCGTTCTCCCTATCCTCCGCGGCCGTTAACAGGTAGCGGCGGGCCTAATATCTCTCCGCCGCGGGGAGCCGGGAGAGGTTTTCTCCCGTGGCTCCCATGGCCTCTGGCCGACAGGTTCGGGGGAACCGGTCGCTCGCACACGCATGAGGTCGAGGAGGGGGCGCGCTGCATGTTCCGGCGCGCCCTGGGAGGGTTCATCCCTCCCCCCGAGGTGGGGCCGCGCAAGCGACCAGCGCCGGCAGGGTCGCGGTTGTGTGCGTACGCGCGTTCCCGTGATCCTGCCATCATGGCGATGAGGAGGAACATCGTGGGGGTTTTAGTCGGTGCAAGTCCGACATAACTCGTCCTTGCCCCCGCGAGGACGAGTATGCGTAGGCATTTCCCCCACGTTAAACAAAAAAATAAAAAAATACGATGGCCAATAAAAATCTTTCGATACTATCACCGACATCGGTTCACGAAATAAATACATTAATTGACAATCTTAAAGTCAACGCTAGTGCCAGTATCGATGGTATTAACACGAAAACCTTAAAGTGTGTAAAAACACCTTTACTGCATGAACTTACCGCATATATAAATAAATGTCTCGAAATTGGAGTATTCCCTGACTCTCTGAAACTAACAAAAGTATCACCAATTTATAAATCTGGACACAAAAATGACCCAAGCAACTATCGCCCAATCTTAGTCCTGCCTGTATTATCAAAGGTTTTCGAAAAAGTTATCTATAACAGACTTGAAAAATATTTAACGTCAATAAGTTACGTATATGAAAAACAATACGGCTTTAGGCCAAAATCAAGCACCCTCGCGGCAGTGGTCGGTCTAGTTACAAAAATCAAAGTACATATCGATCAAAGAAAGGTAGCTCTCGGAATATTTATAGACCTGAAAAAGGCATTTGACACGGTTAGCATTGCATACTTCTCAATAAGTTAAGAGACATCGGAGTCACTCAAACTGTGTATAGCATGTTTGAGTCTTATCTATCAAACCGGTATCAACTTGTTCAGATTGGACGGTACAAAAGTGATCTCATGCCAATAACCTATGGCGTACCCCAAGGATCGGTGCTGGGATCGCTGCTTTTTCTTATTTATATTAATAGCTTGAAAGACATAGGCCTCTCGGGTAATGTAACATTATATGCAGATGATACTAGTCTCTTTTACTATGGGCATTCTATAGATGTCCTAACGGAATATGCGCAAATGGATTTAAATATTCTTAATAATTGGTTTTCAAATAATCTTATAACAGTCAATATTAAATAAACAAATTATGTAATTTTCTCCGCTAAAAACAAAAAAATCAATAATAATTTTCATTTAAAAATAAATAACGAAATTATAAATAAGAAAAGTCAGGAAAAATACTTAGGAATTATAGTAGATGATCAATTAACATGGAACACCGCAAATTGAAAATATCAAAACCAAAATTATATCCTTAACAGGATCATTATTACGCATAACTCGATGTTTACCAAGTAAAGTGAAATATACAATATATAACTGTTTAGCAAAACCCCACCTAGAATATTTGATAGAAATTTGGGGCACCGCAGCAAAAAGTAATTTAAATAGTCTTAATGTATGTCAAAACAATCTAATAAAGGTTCTTTTCCACTACGATTATTTAACATCTACCGAAAAGATATATAAAAATACTAAGATTATGAACATTTCTCAAACATACTACTTCCGCACTTGCATGTTAGTGCACAAAAAACTAAATAAAGAAATACATACTAAAATAACCCTTCCTAAAAAAGTGACTCACTTTCCTTGTAGAAAGACTTCTAATCGAATGAATAATTTATATCTACGGCCTCCGCGAACTAACTATGGGAAAAAAAAATGTACTATACGAAGGAGCTAAATTATACAACAGTCTGCCCGATAATATAAAAAATGCTAAATCATATCGAGTTTTCAAAAAACTACTAGTAAACATGTCTTAAATTCACCACCAAACATTTATTTAGTATAACAACACATTGTGCATTACTATTCTAGTTTGATTCACTCTGTGTAACCGACTTAAAAAAATTTAGCGACTGCCCTCCGATCTCTGCTTGTTGTAAAATTCTACCGCACCGACCACTGCCGCGAACTGCAGACTACCTTCCTTTGGCCGACTGCAGTGGCAGTTGTTCTATGCATTAAGTTTATAGAGTCACTGTATGTCTTTCTTTGTACGCTCGTAATTTTAGCTTAATCTATTGCTTACTGTCTTCTCGCATAAGTGAATTGTATATATTCTTGTGAGAAATAAAGATTCTTAAACCTCATTTCAAATCTACGTGGTGTGTAGTGTAAACTATACATATATATTCGAACCATGACCGTATACATGAACCACAGATTCGTACATAGGCCCAGTTTTGGGCACAAAACAGCAGCCGTCGCCTCCGCATAATTGAATGACTACATGTCTCGGTTTACACAAGGTGCTATGCTCGTCACCAGGTTGCACTGTTATGACTAGTCGAAACGAACTTGGTGCATTGCTAAATAGTGATAAAATAAAACCAAAAAAAGTTTGTGGGATTCAATTCAATCCATACAAACAGATTCGAGTCAAGTGACCACAATATTTACTTCTTATTGTAAATTCTAAAGTTCTCGCAAAGAGCAAACTTAACGCCTAAGCAGCGTTCTCTCCAGCTCGGCCAGTGACGAGTGTGATGAGATAGGCTGAAATAATAGTGAAAACGAATGTTTAGATAATGTAACAAGTCCTATAAATTATTATAATGAACATTTAGTAATCACTAAACTTTCAAATGAAGTTTGTTGTCATTTGTCATTAAAACGAGTGACGAGTTTTGGAGCCATGTGATGAATGTGGATAAGGAAGGACTCAGTGGCTGCATTCGCCAGTGTGTATTGCGTCATCAAGCGATGTACAATACTGTGAATAAAACACGAAATACGTAATAACATTCAATTTATTGGTAGTAGAATATGGATAGCAGTGGCTTCACTATATTTCATTTTTCTGTTTTGGTGGCAGGGAAATCGGTACAATAGCAACTATATAAATAAAAAGTTTAAAATATTAAGTGAGATGCACATTACTCTAGGTGAAATTATTGCAGGGACAGCGCCCGGTAACGGCCCAAGGGCCACGTCACGCCAGCGCCGCACCAGCACCAGGCCCCGGCGCGGCGCGTCAACACCGAACTAACAAACCATAACAACTTCTTTGGGTTTGTGACTGGATTGAACTACAAGTTAAACATACATCTATAACAACGCACCCAAACAATCTGTTTGCACTGAAACATGCTTAATTCTAACACTACTGCGCGCGCAGCAGCACAGTACGCGGCGCAGGGGGCAGCCCTCCGAGTGCGCGCCCCGCACGGCAGCACAGCGCCCCGTGTCCTGCGTATCGGCCATCTCTAAACGCGACGTCCCTTGTTTGTATCAGAATTTGTAACCACGTCAGGCATTAATGTTAATGAGTAGCACAGTCAACCGAACGCGATTGTATTTTTTCATTAAGTCGATATAGAAAGGAAGGGTTGACGCGTAGGTGAAGGGGCGACGAACTCGAGCTCACGGCTACAGCTACGTCACTGGGGCCAGCGGCGGCGCCTCGAGCGGGTGTACACCGGCATCTTGCTGTGCGCTTGCTTACGCCCAGATCTGAAACACAGGGCACAAGGTGTTAGTGCGAGGAGGGATCAAGAAGTAGTGAGAATGAGAGACAATATAATGAATATTGATAACTTAATAATATATTTTTGCACAGTCTCCGAGTCTCTCTGCACACCGAGTCCAGCGCTATTCCAAAGCTTCGACCCCTTTCAAAAAAAAAGTTTTGTCTTGTCCTGCAAAAATCACCACGGCATCCATCACCTCGTTATAGTCTTCGTATCTGTTTTCTCTTAAGTATTCTTTCAATTTGAGGAACAGATAAAAACCGCTAGGCGTTAGATCTGGTGAATAAGGGGAGTGTGGTCAATCAATTCGAACCAGCTTGCTGAATGGCAGCCATCGCAACTGCCGACCCGTGCGCTGGTGCGTTGTCGCAACGAAACAGCACGCCCCTTCGAAGTTTCCCTCTCCTTTTCTCTTCGATGGCATTCCTCAACTTGGGAATTAAAGCTATATAATATTGGCCTGTAATAGCGGTTCCACGCTCCAAGTAATCAATCAGCAATATCAATTCTGAGTCCCAAAATATTGAGGCCATAACCTTGCCAGCCGATGCCACGGCACCAAACTTCTTCAGGGTCGGTGATGATTGCCGTTTCCATTGCGAAGATTGCTGTTTTGTCTCGGGATCAAAATGATGGAGCCATGTTTCGTCCATTGTTACGAAATGACACAAAAAGTTTTCAGAATCTTGTTGAAACTTGTCCGACAATATCTTCGAAATGTCAAGTCGTCATCGTGTTTTGTTTCTGAGTGTCGGTCAACATTCTCGGCCGCCATCTTGCGGAGACGTTTCTCATATTCAAAGATTGTTTCAATATGTATTGAATACTTCCATATGAAATGCCAGTTCCTTGCATTAAGTATCGGATGGTAACTCTTCGATCGCTCAATACAATTTTCTCGACTTTCGCAACATTTCCTTGGGTGACTGACGTCGATGGACGTGGTGACGGCCGCAACGATGTTCGTCTTTCGTGCTCGTTCTCCCTACTCGAAGTTGAGATGCCCACCTTGCGACAGTGGGATACGGCGGAGCAGACTCTCGTAATGTTGCCTCCAGATCGCAATGAATCTCTTGCGCCGTCAACTTTTTTAAACAAGAGCTATTTAATAACGGCTCGCACTTCGCTTCTCACCATTTCCGGGAACACGTTCCGACGCGAAGCAAACAAATGACTACACACAGAAAAAAAAAACAAAAGACAATCGAATATTTATTCTTTATTAATATTACAAATATGTATCCGAGCTATGACACTATTTCATTTTTTTTCTCAACAAGGAGTATATATATCGTCCTCACTACTTTTTGATCCCTCCTAGTAAATATATATCTCGATTGCTGAATCGTCTTTCATTTATCCCGCGTCTCCCACGAGGAGCTTCACTGTGGGCAGTGCCCAAATAAGCTTCAGTAAAGTTATACATCGAGGGTGGGCGCTCTCTGGCTGGCTAGTGCTGATTATAGTTTTCTCGTTATAGACACGAGTCGGCGGCCGGCTGAGCCTGTTCAGAGCATCCGAATCCAACTCTCTCTCGCAAATCACTACACCACCAGCCATCTTATCGTTACCGCCTTAGTGTCGATTTGTGAGCCAATAACTTTCAGCTGGAATTTTTCTGAAACGTTCTGTCGGTGAGTGAAGTGCGCCAGAGACGGATCGTTAGATCGAGAAACGAAAGGTCCACAAAGTCTCGACAGCGGAGCGTACGGCGTTCAAAATCAGCTGTCATATCTTGGAACGGTTTTCGAGTCGAGTGGTAATATTGATGATGTAAAATCCGTCCTCCCAGAGGAACAACAATACCTAGTTAGGTCATTTCACACAAATCAAGAGAAACTAATGTGTCATCATGTACGCGCTAGCTGCTGCGGGGATAAAAGTAACCGCATGTGCGTATGTTCAGGTCAGTGGCGTGAGGTGGAAGTCGGCGAGTAAGATAAGCACGGTCACTCACCCGCAGCGTTGCGTCCCAAGAGGCGGTAGCGAGCGCGGTGCCGTCGGGCGATAGTTGCACGCTGGTGACGCGGTGCTCATGCCCGCACAGCACACACACGCGCACCGCACGCAACGCGTCCCACGCGCACGCCGTGTAGTTGCTGTAGCCGGCGAACAACAGCCGTCCGCTCACCGACCACTCCACCGAGTTCACGCCGAATATGATGTTCTCTTTGCTGTAGCGAGCCACCTGTTCGAGGCACGGACAGCATTAGCAGCCTCCGCTTACGAGCCCCGTGTCGAACGGCAGAGGAGGGAGAGGGGGCGGTGGCGAAGCGCTCTCACCTCGCGGTCCGCGCGTAAGTCGAACAGGCGGCACAGGGAGTCGTCGCAGCCGGTAGCGAGTGAATCGCCGGAGGGATGGAAGCGCACGGCAGTGACGTCAGAATCATGAGCGTCGAAGGCCTGCACGGCATGTCCGCTGCGCATATCCCAGACGAGCGCTGCGCGGTCGCAGCCGCCGGACACGAACGTGTCACCCATCTCCGAAGCGGCCAGATCCAGGCACGTCACGTCCGCGCTGTGCGCCTGCCGAACACCTCACCGTGACACACTCTACTCTCAACAAACTTACAATAAGGGAATTATTAGGCAGAATTGAATATAACCTTAATGTGAGAATGAGTAACATTATTTCGAAGTTCACCTTGCCATTGGCGGGTGGTAAAATATGACTAGAGAGTACTATTTCACAACAGGGCATCAGAACCTGAAGAACACAAATAGCATGGCAAGGAACACAATTATCTCCTTAAGGAGATATAATCATCAATGGACAGCTAGCATGAATAAAGTTGGAATGATAAGTGTTGGAAAATAATGTATAATGAAATAGAATTGAAATACAAAGTGCTATCTATAAGTAGCCTTTATAATAGTTACAACTTGCCTGGAAACTTTGTAGCAGTTGGCCGGACTCAACGTCCCACAGCGCGCACGTGCCGTCGCCGCCCGCTGTCAGCAGCTGCCGATCGGTGTTGGGGAAGCGACACGAAGACATATAGGAAGTGTGCGTCGCCACTGTTCGCTTGCGTGCCGCTGGTTCTTCGTCCCCACCCAGTGGGTACACCGTCACCTTGTTATCAAGCCCGCTATATGCCAAAAAGATAGTTTAGTTACAAATTGTCTCTGCATCAACTTTATTTTTTTTATTCAATTCAAGTTATGAGATGATAGTAAGTGAAATGCCTTCCCATAACAATGTGGCACTAGTTAGGATGAAGTATACAGCACCACATTGCTCTTGTTGTAATGTTTTCTTGTGCACTACTGTTTAGCAGTAGAAATAGGGACTGTAGTGGTACCCTCTTTAACAGTCTGCGGCAACAAAGACCTACCATTAGTAGTGTTATTTCAAGTAGAGCCAACACTTTCTTACCCAGCTGCTACCATGTTTCCAGAGGGAGCATATGCACACGCCATTACCCAAGTGCTGGGCATGGAGATTGTAATCTCCTTGGTTGCAGTGAAAGCATCCCAAATTATAAGTTTGCCATCCTGGAAACAAGAAAAAAAGTAAGCAGAGGTAGATCTGTCTTGACAGAGTTGGTTTATATTTAAATGTACAACTATTACTTGGCCAAAAGATCAGACACAAAAATAACACTTTTATAGATTATACAAATGATGAGAAATTAAAACAAAACCTGCTTAATACTAATAAATAAACACCAAACTATTATTTATCTTAGTCCTTGATCTTTTGTTCTCAGTCTATTCAATACACATTAAGGTCTTCTAAATTTAAACCTGCGATGCCTTTTTTTTATTGAATATTCATATTTTTGTGCAACTTATAAATTTATTTATTTACCCAAATTTGGTCTATAACACAAAATGTTAAATTTGTCATCAGCTGAACATTTTGATTGAATTGAAAGTAAAGAACGTAATCAGCTATCACAACAGTATAAAGGAGGAGAATAGTATTGATTCTAAGTAAGTAGTTGATGTCTCAGTTCTGAAAAATTCAGACAGTGTATTATAACATTCATATTAGTTGAATGGTTTGAATCTTTTACATGCTCTACTATCCATTTATATCATCATTAAACAATACACATGCACTGCTGGACATAGGCCTCCCCATATGAATATCTATGAAATCATTTGAAAGTATTTGAGATGAAAAACAACATGTAGATAAGTTTTCAATGTATGCCAAAGCACCTACATATAGGTGTTTGTACGTGAATTTATCATCCTGATTTACCTGTGATGACGAAACTATGTGGCGTTTATCTGAAGACCAGTCACAGCATAAAACCTTGGATTGGTGGCCCTTGAGTAATCGTCGCAGCTTCAAGTTGAAAAAGTTGATGGCTTCGAGACGTTCAGCAACACATGATACTACGTAAGTAAATAAATCTCAATGAACAATTGATACTAACTCAAGGATGACCAATAATTTGGCTAACTTTGTGTAAACATTTTTGTCAGGTCACATTTATAAACTTCACTATTATTTATTTTCATGGCTAAGAATTAAATAAAAAGTGAAAGTGAGCTTAATAAGAGCTTTCATACGGGCACAAACTAAAAGTTCCTAAATAGGAAATTTATTATTTTTAAAGGAAAAGCATAGTACAAAAATTACAAGTGACGTCGTTAAGTTTTTGCCGCTCCTCCTCTAATTTTTGCTTCAACGCCTCAGCTTCACGCAGCAGCGATTCCAGGGTTTCTTCGGGACTTGCCGCCACTGCCGTGTCCGCCGCCATAACGCTTCGGCGTTTGATTTAAACCTTAATTTCCCATTTAATCCACATTTAAAAAAAATATATAAATAATCAGGGTTTCAATCATTTTTGTTCAAGTTTATCATATCAAAGTAGTCATAATTTAAATTCAAATAACTAAATCTTCCCAACAAATACTTTGTTTAAAACAGAATCGATAACTAGGACTTGGGACCAAACACAGGCACAGAGCAGCAATCACCCTAGACTTCGCTTCGACCATAGATCGAGTGTCAGGCGTTATAATTGCCGCAATTAAAAAAAGTCTGCATTAATATAACGCAAGCAAATAGATATGTAATATATAGTAGTAATAATGCATGTATCTTACAGAAAAAGGATTTACTACACAGGAAAATTCATGTAACCATTCTTTCTTTTGCAAGGTAGATTATTAACACCAGGAGTGAGGCATATTTATGATAACATATAAATCAAAAATATTCGAAGATAACAGAGAACAGTTCTTCTTGAGATATCATTATATCCGTTAAAAAATAATATTTATAATTCACCATACTCAAGTTATTCAACCACTATCAACAATACACATTTTCAGTATCCGATAACAACCGGTCACTAACACAGCTTGAAATAACAGAACAGTCAATGAATATAAATATTGTCATAAGCTAAAAGGAGACACACCTAGTATTTATTTAAATAAACCAAAAGTTATTATTGCGTAAAAGTAACAGTAATAACAGATATTATGTTTGTCCTTTATAAAACGTCTAAATAACACCGATGTATAAAGAGAAGTAGTCCTTATAACAACACCTCTCTCAACAATCTGTAGGCAGAAAGTCCTCAAATTCTTCGGACACACGGTCAGGCGAGACCCAGACAGTCTGGAAAGACTGATTATTACTGGTTGTGTGGAAGAAAAGAGAGCGAGAGGGCGGTATCCTACAAGATGGACACGTACAACTCAGGACGCTACGGGAGTTACCCTACAATCATCCATCCAAATGGCGCAAGACAGAAATGTCTGGAAAGATATGGTGGCCAGGGCAACGCACCATAGTCACGTCCCTCAGTCATGAGGTTACGACAAAGAAGAAGTCCTAATACAAATTCACAAACATATGAATAGAAGTTATTTAATATTTTCACTCTTTTACTCAAAAGGTCAATAATATTATCTCGTGAAAAAAAAGCAATATTAAAACAAAGTATGAGTAGAAGGAATAATATCTAAAAATTTTTTTAAAAATTACCGATTTGGCTTAAAATTATAACACATGTATTTTCTTATACTGGCAACATTAAAATTAGTATTGTCAGATTGCTGCAATCGTTACGGAAATTCGAAACGAAACGTTTTATATATTTTCATAACACAGATTTTGTAAAATTTTATACTTAAATAACTCATCAACTATGTCTCTCCCGCTTCACGTAGAAGTAGTTCAAAAGAAAGACAGTTTTATGAATAAAAATAATTTAAAAGAAATTGTGCACACTTTCCTTGCAAATTTTTCTAACTTAACTCCTGGCGCAACTATTAATAACACCGATTTAGAGGAAAATGCCCAACTTTTTGAACACGTGCAGTCGATAACATTTTGTGACGCCGAACACAACTCCGATGTGGTCACGAGTGATACGGAGCTAATTTATCATGTTTATACTTTGGATACATTTGGCGCAGAGACTGATACCATGACTGATAATTCGTCTGGTGAGGAATTGGCAGTTGCCGATGTGTGGGCCCTGCCAGCTGAAGAGTTTCACGGTTTGTGGGAAAACTTAATATACGACTCGAAATTAAAGGAAGACACTTTAAGGTTTGTAGAGACCGCTTTCGAGTTCGCAGATCGTGGCGTTGATCCTAACATTGTAGGCTGGAACAGAGTGGTGTTGCTACACGGGCCCCCAGGCACTGGGAAGACAAGTTTATGTCGGGCGCTCGCCCAGAAGCTGGCAGTTCGTCTCTCTGAAAGGTTTCCCCGGGCACGTTTGCTAGAAATTAACGCGCACGGTTTGTTTTCGAAATGGTTCTCGGAAAGTGGTAAGCTTGTGGCAAAGCTGTTTGAGCGTATTCGCGAAATAGTCGAGGATCGACGGTTGCTGGCGTGCATATTGGTCGACGAGGTGGAATCGTTAGCGCACGCGAGGCGCGCGGCGCTCGCGGGCCTCGAGCCCTCGGACTCAATCAGAGCGGTGAACGCGATCTTAACGCAATTGGATAGGTTGAAGCGGCATCCCAACGCGCTCGTGTTGACTACTTCCAACGTGACTGGCGCTATCGATGTGGCATTCGTGGACCGGGCGGATATCAAGCGGCGGGTAGGCCCACCGTCCGAGCGCGCCGCCTACGAGATCCTACGCGGCTGTTGCGGTGAGCTGATGACACGCGGAGTGGTGTCACCGCGTGCGCAACTGTTCCCCCTGCGCATGTTGGAGGTAGCCCAGTTTGCGGAGAGCGAGGGGTCACGCGCGAGCCTGCGTCTGCGCGAGGTGGCACGTTCCGCTGCCATTGCCCGCGTGTCGGCGCGCGCACTGCGCCGGCTGCCATTTCTTGCGCGGGCGCTGCATTGCAAGACTGCGTATACAATTTCCTTGCCATCATTTTTAGATGCCTTAAATGCGGCGCTCGCGCAGCAACTTCAAGATACAACCGATTTTTGTAATGATGCCGAACAGCCTTCTCCAATTGAGGTAGAGCGATAACTTTTAATTTCGTCAGTTTTAATTATTGTGATTACTGTACATTTATTTAAATTTTCTAGATTTAAGCTTGTCTTGGTTTCTACAAAAATTATTTAACGAAAAGGTAATTCAAATAAATAAATTGGTTTGAGTCTGAACTTTACTTTTAATTTGCTATTTATTTAAAGATACGCTTATAACTAATTCTGCAATCAGTTGATGCACTCGCAGTATATAACGCAAGAATGGTCTTGTCAATAGAAGTTAAGATGCTCCAGCAGGTTATTGTCAACAACATAATTGAGTTCAGTTCAAAATACATCTGCTATTATGAGAGTATCCACAGCATGTTCAGGCCGCTGGGGCCGAGGTGGGTGCGCGCAAGCGCCGGCGGGTCCCGGCGCGCGGCCACCGCCAGCAGCAGCAGTAGCGCGTGCAGCAAGTTATTGCGGCCGCGCGCCGCGCCCGCCAGCGCGCCCTCCACCGAGACCGCCCACTGCGGCGGCCGCGCTGCCACGCGCTGCAGCGACAGCTCGCCGCCACCGCCCAGGTACTGCGAGCTGAAGGGCCGCGGGTTGCCGCTCTGCAACATCTGCGCAATCGTAATAACACTGCCCATCGTACGCTGCAGCCTCACCGGAGGACGCATTCCCTTTATATATAGAGAAAGAGAAACAAACTAACAGTGTTACTACTGTAAACATATTTTTAAATTGTATTCAATGAAGTGGTAATCTATCTATCTATCTATTACTCATTTTACTACCAGTTTCAACAACAAACACGACAAATAAAGTAAGCATTTAATAGAAATGAAGTCAAGGGCGTCAACAGCGAGCACCTGCTTCACTTCCAACAAGAAGTCTCCTTCAATTCTTACCTGTTTGTCTGTGCATAGAATTAGGTTATATAGACTAAGCGGTCGTTGCGTAGCGCTCGCGCGTGCCGCCAACTATTCGAGGACCCAACAACTTCGTGGTCGAGTGCAGTTCATTAACATCAATAACAAATGTAAGTGAGCAATGAGTGGGCTGCGCGAAGTTACAAATGCTGACTTGAGGGATGAAAATTAGGCTTCATGGCTATGCACGTCCATATCAATACTAATTTCATTGATAGAAAAACTGGAATGAAGAATATCTCACCTGCCCATCTAGGTATGTGGCGAGAAGATGTAAAATGAGCTCTGCGTCAGTGGGTTGCGTATCGTCCCAGTCGGCGCCGCCAGCGTTCCAGCGGTAGCTGCTGAGACATGGTGCGCGCGCCAGCTCTCGAATGCGCCGTACCACGTAGCGCTGGTCCGCGAAGGGCTCGAGATATGGCAACAGCTCGTGCAGGGCGGGCAGCGCGGGGGCCAAAGCGCGCAGTCGCTCACCGCCTAGCCGCCCCAGGCGCGCCTCGCCGCCCACCAGCCGCGCCAACGCCGCGTCCGTTGCGTCCATAGCCTCTACCAGCCTCTCGAGAACCGTAATGTGGATCCACTGCCGGCAACAAGTTTCCATTACACCCATTGCCATATTCATAGCATAATGCTATTTAGACGAGAAATAATAAATCATTTCAGTGACAGAATCATCCATCATGCGAGGTGAAAATGAGGTGTTGCAGAAAGCGTTCAGACCTGAAGAGATGGCAATGAGTTGACAGCATCTTTCACATGCTTATTAATTCTTAGCTGACTTTGATAATAATCATTCAATTTTTCCCATCACATGGAAGCGAAGGTTACTATAAGTAAGTTAGCATTTCACAACAACTCACGAGTCGCAAGTTCAAATTCCACTGCGTTAATTTATGAGGCTCGACGTCTAGCTGCCAGTATATTTGCGGGCAGCCCTGCGGCGAGCCCTCCTCGTGTTTGCCGCCTTCTGTAGCAGAGACATCAGTATTAGCCATCGAGTTCGGCCGAATATTAAAAGACGAACGTCGTGATAGGAAGTACCTGTATCAACAGCCGAGAGTTGGTAGGTCGGCGGCGGGGCTGTGCGTGCGCAACCGGCCGCCTCAAGCGGCGAGCCTGGCTCGGCGAGGTGTTGCGCCTCGTACTGTCTGCAGAACGCCACCAACGTACAACCACCAGATCAGAGCACACGGCGTATCGCGCGTGAAGTAAAGACGCATCGCGCGGCCCGTGCCGTCGCCGAGTGCAATTCTTTTGTTGCGCGTTCAGGTGGGTGACGCACCAATGAATTTATCACAAATGCACATTTTTCTGACCTTCACTTTTGTCTCATCAGAAACGAACCGTTAACTTAAATGTTGAGGAGGCCAAGTATGGAAATACGAAAATGAACGAAAACATTTCCGCGATTTCGCCGTAAAGCGGCTAAGATAGTGTTACTCACTTGAGATAATCTGAAAGAGAGTGTTGGTCTGCGATGAAACGATCCCGCGAAAGCGAGTCGTGCGGGGGCGAAGCGGACGACCGCGGCGGGCTGGGCGGCGTGGGAGCACCGCCGCGCGGCGACGGCGGCTCCGGCGGTGAGCGCGGCTCCCGCCAGCGGCGCGGTGACAGCGACAGCGACAACGGCGCGTCGCTCGGCACGCACTCTCTCGCCGCGCCACTGCCGCCCGTCGTGCTCGGCTCCAGGAGCACCAGCGAGGAGTCTGCCCGCACACGGGAATGACGACATAATTCAATTGTGCACCTTTTCGGCTTACAGTTGGGAGTCGGTTGTAGGAACGAAGTATTGAAAGAAGAAATTACTTATTGATTAAAATATGTGTTTGCTCCACTTAGAAATATTATTCCAATACTAGTCTACTAACAACTTTCTTTTTTTGCTTTACGCGGGGGAAATGCTTACGCATACCCGCCCTCGCGGAGCTAACGACAGGATAAATCCCCACGATGTTTTATCTTCTTGTCTATCTTTCAAGGCTGTTTTTCTAAGGCCAGGTGAACGACTTCGCACACTTTCCCGCCCCTGCCAACTCTGGCTGCACCATGCAGCTTCAACTTGGGAAGGAGAATCCATCCTTTCCACGGTCTGTAAGGGCACGCCGAAACCTATGGCGCGTCCACCTCTGAGCCTCTTAGTTACCTGGGCAACGGATCCTCCGAATCCGTCACTCAGAGACCATGGGAGCCAAGAAAGGAAACTCCCTACTATTTGCGGCGGTTCTGGTCTTGGGTTCCGCCGCCAACCGCTATACGGCTGCAGAGGATAGGAAGAGCGACGAAATGGAATACCGACACTCCTCTTCCCTATCGGCCCACCGCCGTCGCATCGGCGGTGCGGCACTGCTTAGTGGCAGAGGGGAAAGCGGCAAACCGTAATACCGACATTCCTCTCTCTCAGTGACACCGCCTAGGCTACGAAGGAGAGTACAAACCTGCCCCCGCAGCCCAGCGGTACACAATCTAGGTGAGCTCATGTGGAGCAGCCACCTCGGGCCGGCCGAGTAGGTTCCTCTTAGCTTCATGATAAAAGACCAAGACACAGCTACTAAGCCCTAATGCCATGACAAGGCGGGAACCTGTTCATAGGGACTGCTAATAACCTGCAACAATTACAAATATACAATATGTTCACAACCATTTAAAATATAAAAACTATAATAATGATTATAAACTTTATACAACAACAATGTCTAGTACACACCAGTACTAGTACTACATTGATTAACTCGCAATTCGCACAGCAGTCGGTGGAGTCCATGGAAATCAATATTGTGTGCAAGCTTCAGCTCTAATAAAATATAATTGTGAAGAACATTCAGAAAAGGGTTTATAAATGTTAAAGACAATCACCCTTTTTTATTGAGATATGGAGCAATATTGAATGGACTGGCATATCTGGTTGTCTGAATTGTTCCACAGAACCAGAGACAAAAGGACTATACAACGCTGATTGCCAACCTTCACTAGTTGTAGAGGCACTCTAAGAAGAAGAATTTATCAAAAGCAAAGGAGGGTGTGTATATTAATATTTCAATGACAGCACATGCATGGCAACAGACCAAGATCAGTTTCTGTCAGGCCAAGTAAGCGCAGCTGGCGGCGTGTGAGAGGCGCGAGGGGCGCACGGTGACTGCGGCCGGATACAAGCCGCGCGCCGTGCTGCAGCGCGCTTACACAAGCCGCTCCCGCCACCACCAACTCCACCAGGCGCGCCAGCGATGTGGGGCACGACCCAGTGCATGTCCTGCCGGCGTACAGTATTTGATTCATTTATATCATTTATTTTGTGTCATCCGCAGATCCAGTGTAAAAACTTTGGCAAATATTTTAAGATTTATGTAATTTTACATTAAAGTGTAGAAAATAGATAAAAAATTAAAATAGCTTTGGTTATATTAAATCACAAATCCACTTACAAGTCGTAGGAAAAGAGAAGAAACACCGCAGCATTTATAAAGAACCACTTTACAGACGTTGCCCTTTTTCTTTTTTCATAATTTATTTCTATAGTTCGTTGCACTAAATTAGAATTTGGGCTGAAACACCTGCAAGAGAACGACAGCATCAAATTCTGTCTTTAAGAGTTGTAAATAAAGATCCACTTACTGTACTTACATTTTAGACAATGAGTATTTCACTCGTTATATCTTAATAGCATTAGAAGATAAAAAACCTCAGAATCGTAATAAAGTTAAATACAGCAGGGTAAGTTACGCGATGATAGAGCGGCACATTAATTTAAACCTTACGTCAAAGTCAAAACAATGCAGCAGCGCACTGCGCTCTCTGCTTGAGTCTATGCTCTATGGCGGCTATCGCAGGTGCTTCGATGCACCGCGTAGCGATCAACGCGCGCTGTAGATTAGGGATGAATTCATCCACATTTCGATCGAATTAACCGTATCCGTACATAGGACAACAGACTTAACAAGTAAATAAAAAAACGTGCGACAAACTCCCTCGCGCATAATTCCACGCACTCTTATACAACTCAACGATTCGCATTGCAGGCCTTTAATTCACTCATAATAAAAATCTGTTGCTCGTTTTGTACATGCGTGTATTATTGTAAAGTAATTGCCAACCATTTTTTTCATTTTTTGGAAATCTCTACAATAGTTGTGATAAGCATATATTTTAAAAATCCATGTAAAATAGCACAGAACTTTAAAGAAGCAATAATTAACCGTATGCGCCTCCATCAAATATTCAAGTTAAATTTGTCGATTGATTAATGATAATCACAGTGAATATTGTGCACCTGTAACTTACATCGCGTCAATAACTAATAGCTTTAGTATACTTAGCTATAAACAGAAAAATATCACTGTGATCATAAGAGAATATATGAACGTAAAAAACAGACCGGTAGTACGAAATTTCAGGTATTTTCTTATGTTTCTTTGTTACACACAAAGGCTCATTTTACTATATTATTTCAGTCTTAAGCACATAAGCTAAACAATTCGCAGAAAATAAAAGCAAAAGAAAGTTGACGTCATATGTCGCTTATTTACAGCTTAATAAAGGAAGAACCTCTTTAATTTAACATTTGTCTGTATGTATTAATATTGCAACAGCAAAAAAGGAAGAGATAACATTATTGACCTTTAATTAGACTAAGAGGAACGAAGATATTAAATGATATCTATCTGTTTTTGTGAATTATGGTTAGGTCTGCTCCTTTCGTTCGTCTATGTTCTAATCTCACGTGCAGGTTATTAATTTTAATTTGAAACAAGTCATCATCACATCATCATCATTTTAATCAATCGACATATACTGCTGGACATAGGTCTCTTGTAACGTGTACCACAAAACACGGTCTTGCGCTGTTTAAATCCAGTGAATTCTAGCGATTCTTTTGATGTCCTCTCTCCGGCTAGTGGGGGTCTGACAACGCCGCGCTGTCTTTGAAACAAATGAAATTACTTATTTATTTATTATTGTTTATTAAAAAATAAAATATCTTTATTTACCGAAAAAGTAATATACAGAGTAATTTTAACATTGGTTCTTAAAGTCTACTAAACATTTCATGAAGGCCGCATGTTGAATTACTATATATCGCGTCTACACTCGCAGCTGTAACGTCATTAAAATCTATTAAACAATATAAAGAAAAAATAAACAATGAACAATTAAAGTTAAACAGTAATTAAAAGAAAAAAAATACATTATCAGCTCGTAAACGAAATGAACAAAAAAAATAACAATTATAAATTAAAAAGAAATAATTATTAATATAACAATTATGTATGATTACACTTATGAGTACGTGTATATATTATTTATACATGTATACAATGCCAAAAAGTAGTTTAAAAAAGTGTTTTTCTGTTTATACATCGTTGCGGGGGCTCTGCGAAGCGGCTGAATCGACTTTTGCTGGCATATTACCATATTAACTGATGTTTAAAGTACACAGTGTTAGGTTAGTATTTTTGTGAATACTCTTAAACTTGTAAAACTAAATATTGATTGAAATCGATTAATAACCGTAATGACTTAAAAATATATTAAGCCTGAATTGTTAAAACTAATGCAAAACTTATGGCAAAGGCGTGCATAAAAATGGCCTTACTGCCTGTGAGCGTTCTCTGCCAGCTGCTCTGCGGTGATATGTTAATCTAACTGCGGAACGTTGATGATTATTAACAATGTTAAATGTTATAACAAATATAGCATTGATATTATATATAATAATAGTGCATAAATTATTTATAGATCTTATTATTTAAAATCTGTTAGAAACCACTCTCCGGCCTAAATCTGAGCGACACATGTTTAGGTATTGTCTAAACATTAAGTTTCTCATTGTGTGCTCATGTATTACTTTGTGAGAAATAAAGTTTATATAAACTTAAAATATGTGTAAACCCTCAGCGGCATCTTCTAGGCGGGGAACGGACAGTCGCGCTGACACCGCTGACATTTTTTTTTATAATGAAGTTTGCGCTGCAATTTTATTGACAACCATTGCTGCTTCATCGGACTCAGGGCTCGCGGATCTGGTATGCGCGAGTCCTGAGGTGGAGACACTGCTGACAGCGCCACGTGCTAATCTATCGAACACTTATTTTGTCGCCGGTAACCCATAACTATGGACGTTGTGGTGTGTAGATCGGACACCTGCTTCACTCATTCTACAACAGTGCGATGCACTCGGAGATGTAAAGTGCCAGTAGGTAGTATCCGATGATAATGTAATAATCTCAGCAAGCAGCGAAGGCTTCTAACATTTTTTATAAATCAACATTATCAGCTCTAACATGATTTTCACCTAGTAAACATCGTTATCATATTTCATTAACTAACATCGTAGTCAACTACATCAGAATGAATACACTCGGCGACCTGGACCGATAAACATTGATAGTAAAATGTTATCCTTATGTCATAAAATTCATGCGGTTATTTAATTTTAAATTTGATTGTTCTTGTATAATTTTATTTTAGTTTAATTAAATTTCTTTAAAAAAAATTGTTTTCGTTCGAATAGGTAAAGGGCCGTGTGTCTGGGCAACCCCGAGCTTCGAGGCGAAGGCGCGCGACGCGAACGTCACCGGAGTGCGAGGGCGCGGGCACGGGCGCGGGCGCGCGCGGCACTCAGCGGCGCGGCAGAGTGCGGTGCAATCGTACTTCCACGAGGACAGCTTTGTTTTTCAACAGAAATCATATCGGCGTACCGGTCTTAATGTAGTGCGGGTGTGAGAAGTCGCGGTCGCGACACAACCATGGGTTACGACATCGGGTGGATCATCCCGCGACTGCGGAACCCGGGCAGGTTGTGGAACTGCGCTAGTTCCATCACGGTGGCGGTAGTCGGATTGTTTAGCAAATTGATTATTGGTGAGTCTGCTTTCAATATGCAAGAGCACTGTAACGGAGTTCGCCCGCGCCGGCACCGCTCGCGGTGTTAGGTAATTGGTGATCGCACCTGCAGCGGTGATTGCACCCCGTGAGGCCAGACGGTGTCTGCTTGCGTGTGTCGACTTGTGGCTATAGATGAAATACTGTGCACCATATTCAGTGTTCATTGGCGATAAAATAAGTTATAGTTATTAATAATATAAGAAAGTTTTGAGAAGGCCTACGGTTAGTACTGCACGACAATAACGATGATAAAGTAATTGCTTTTGTTCTAATAAGATTCCCGTTAGATTGGTTTTTACTTATTATACTAATATTCATCAAAAGTGTAGAACAATCAAAATTAAATAAAGAAGTCATACTTACATATGTAGTAAATTGACATATTTGTAATGGTTAGGAGGGACACATGTTCTGATTGTAAACATATGTACTACCAATGTCTTTCCCCGTCAGCAGTTACTGACACAGAATGACTTGGGTACTAAGCTGCCCATTAACCTGTTGCTTGATTTCTTAGTTTCTAGGTAATATAATAAATTTTAAATTAATGCATCAATAAAAGATGGTGACAGTAGTTAATACCAGACAAGAATGAATATGAAAATTAGATGTTTAGTAATCATTATTGTTGACCTATACATAATACTCGAGTTGAACACTAACATTACTTGTGAACTTCATTGATTGTAATAAAATCATGAGCTTGTGTTAACTAATATAAACTTAGTCTTCACTGAGGCTGTGTACACTATGTGTTTGCACCATAGGACCCTGAACTTTGTTGTTCAGTGTTTTGCAGAAGATGAATGTTTATAGAAGTTCTAATCAATATACTACAACTTTGCCTTTAAGAATAATAATTTTTTGCTTATGGAACTCTATCCAAATATCAGTTTACAAATTGTAATTTAGTTTCTAATTATTTAGTGCTCCATTAAGTGTTCTTTGCTTACAGTTTATATCTTCTTTTTCAATGGGTTGTCTGGAAGAAATTGAGAGTCACAGAGCTTTTTTTTTCTTAAATAACATATTTTGTTTTATTTTTGTAATTAAAGAATATTATTATTATTTTTTAAGTGTAGTAATGATACATTGTTAGAATGATAATATAAATGTCCAGATTCCACAACTTTGTGAATAAAATATACCTCGATGTATACATTTTACTTACATGTATATTTATGTGAGGTCACCAAGACTACACAATACAACCTACCTATGTGTTATTGGATTTTAAATTCATAGTTAAATTAAACAAGGACAGGGCTGTTATTGAAGATTTCAGTTGTAATTTGATAAGTTATCCTTAGGTTAATATTTTTGTTATTGTAGTCACATTTATTATTGTAATTGTTTACAAAAGGAATTACAAAAAACAAAATTAAAGAGTATTGTGACATGATGTTGAATAGGTCTCCACTCAGCATCAGCTCTAGGTACAGTGTAGTAGACTAGGCGTTTCAAGTGGAAGAGGCCTGGTGCCCTTAACACCACACCTCACGAACAACACAGTCAAAGCACTGGCAGAGGGAAAGAGGGGCACAAGGTTTAGACAGCAAGCAACAGAGGAAGAGAAGTACATGCCGATCCGGTCGCAATGCGACGACCTGAAGCCACCGCAGTTTTTGTTTACATAATGAAATAATCTTAATCTTTGCACCTAAATTTCCAATTAGGTGGTCTAAGCTCTCGAAACTTGTTTACCCGTTATCTTGTAGAGGCGGATGTGATAGTGATGCAAACTTGTTGGCGGCTCGTAGGAATGAACAGCGCCTGCGATAAGTCGATGAGAAGCTGAACCGAGCACAAGCGTGCCGGTGGCGGTCGCGAGCCGCACCGGAGACACTTCCATGGAAGTTTACACAACAATTTATTTTTATAATAACATTTAAAAAACGTTAGAACTTTTAGATATGAATGGCCCAAAATATGTAAATAGGAGTTGGAGTGTATGAGATATGAATTGTTGAGATTGCGATTGAACGCATTGTATTTTTATTTTTCAATAACATTCACAATTAAACAATTCATTGATTAACTAGATAATGTATGAAAGGCTGAATTAGAGAATTAAGATAATTTATTTATAGGTCAAGTACATCCACTAATTACTTCAGTAATAATATTTTATCAAGACTAGCCAGTGCGGCGCGGCGCGGGGCCCATAGCTGGAGCGCCACCACGCTACGTGCACAGCCCGGGACCCGGAGTCCGGGGAACGGCACGCGCGCTCCGCACACTCCACCTTACTCAATTTAGTATTCAATATTTCTCGTTGTTGAGCAATAATTCCTGTAACATCATTATGGACCTAAACGTGAAGACAGGGTCGCTCGTAGAGCACTCCACTTGTAAGTTGATATCAAAATAGCAGAATACATCAGGTGCGCCCAGCTCGCACGGGGAGGCCGCTGCTCCTGTCTTTGCGCTGTGTCCGTCGTCCTCGAACATGACGTTCCAGGATCCAGAGGACGCGCTCGGGCAACATGAACATGTTGCTCTCGCTCTCGGGATAGATCCAATGTAAACACGTAGAGAACGATCTGTCCCGCTGTTTGTAATGAACGCAAGCTCAACACCTCACGGCGTCTCTTGCAGAGTTCCTGAACAAGACGACGGTGTACAACCGTGAGGTGCTGGCGCGCGCGGTGCGGCGCCCACCCGGCGTGCCGCTGCTTACCGTCTCCAATCACCACTCCTGCTTCGACGACCCCGGCCTCTGGGGTGAGACGAACGACTATATGCTATAGAATGTAACGCAAGTCAATTTCAAAGTGTAGAGTGAGCATGTTTCACGTTTGGCACCGCCGAAGGCTGTTCTCTCCATTCAGGTGCGTGCCGAGGTATCCGTCTCCGCGAACCATTGGGCAGCGGGGATACCGTGAACGGGTAGCTTGCTTTTTGTAAAAGGCATCAATAACAACCTCGATTAATCTGTCCGCATGGATCACACCACACCGCGCCGAGCCGCACCACGCCGTGTAATGAGTACGGCGCCGCTCGTGCGCGCAAGCCGGCCGCCGCAACTGGGCGTGAACGACGAAATAGAACTGGATGAGGCGTCCGCTTCACCGCCGACATCCTCCAAACAGATAGGGCTGTGGCCGCCATACCTTTGCACCCGCTCTCTGCTGCACCGTTTTCATTACAAGACATGACACATGCGGTCGGGTCACGCCGCCCCGCCGCCGCCCATGGTCTGCATTGTTGGCATTGTTGAAGGTTCAAATGATTAAGACAACTCCGGTACTCTCTCCTTCGTCACGATGCTGTTAACGCGACGTGTTCGCAGCGCGGTAGTTTTACGCTCTCTAGTCTAGTTTCGGAGAAAAGTTACCTATTTTAACATAATCCACGCCGTTGCGACGCTCCGCTGCCCGCACCGCAGCACCGGCACGCAGCCGCAGCGCAGTGAAGCGCGCCGGTGCGCATGATGCGCTGCTGAATACCGCCTGCTCTAAGATGTTTTATCCAACACACAACTTTACCAGCCGGCCGGCATGACCCGCGCGCGACCTCGAGCCGCCCCCCATCAACCTTACAACACCAACCTATTTCAAATTCTAATCAATCAAATTGTGTAATCTATTTCCGTTCACAATGTTGCGGCAACCGCTCGACCTCTGACAAGAAGTACATTATCACGCAACCTTGCTTTGAACCGGCGACCCCGGCGCTGTACGTGTGCAGGACCGCTTCGCTACGCTATATACTTCTTTAATTTTTATGATGAAGTTCGCGCCGCTAGTTTTTTTGACATCTACAGCAGCTCCATCGGATTCGGCGGATCGAATATCCGCGGGACAAATAATTTATACCTAAAGCACATAATTTACTTTAGAGTAAACTTTCTGTGAACGTTCATTGAGGTTCGGTTCGTACATTTCTTTTGTTAAAAGTGAACATTTGTGTATCGATGTGCGTGTGCGCAGGGGTGCTGGAGACGCGCACACTGGTGAGCCGCGCGCGCATGCGTTGGGCGCTCGCCGCGCACGACATCTGCTTCACGAATGCGCTGCACGCGTGCTTCTTCGCGCTCGGGAAGTGTGTGCCCGTGGTGCGTGGCGCCGGCGTGAACCAGGTAATGTGCGCGCTGGCGCGGGAGCTGTGCCTACGTATACCTTACATAACATCCGGTTATAAATTCATTACAAATACGCATATTTTCTTATTATATGACTTGTTGGCTGTTCCAAATATTTACTTGAAATGAGATTTATATAAATAAATTAAAATATTGCGAACGCCCCGCAGCCCGCGATGGACTTCTGCGTGGAGCGGCTCGCGCTGGGCGAGTGGGTGCACATATTCCCCGAGGGGCGCGTCAACGTAGACAAGGAGAATATCAGGTGAGCAGCGCTGCGCCGGCCCCTCTAGTAGAACCCCGCGCGGTGGGGCTGAACGCAGCCGGCCTCCTCTGCCGTCTTCCCGGCGATTACATCCGCTGCATTGATTGCGTCGCGTTTGCATACAGATTCAAGTGGGGAGTGGGGCGGTTGGTGGCGGAGAGCTGGGCTCGCGGGCGAGCGCCGCTGGTGGTGCCCGTGTGGCACGAGGGGCTGGATCGGGTGCTGCCCAACGTAGAGCCCTACCGGCTGCGTCTGCGTAAGCGTCTGCACCTGCGCGTGGGCGAGCCTATCGCGCTGCTGCCACTGCTGCACAGGTGAGTCCTGAACCTACGATCTTTAAGACGTTATCAGGCTGGCTCGTTACGTGTGATGGTTGAAACGGCTTGTCGGGCGCGTAGAATGTAGATTGTACGCGCCCGGGGAATCATGCAGAAGCCGACCCATTTAAAAAACTATTACAGACCGTAGAAATGTACTTTGGTAATGAGGCTATTTACTCACCAGCATGGCATTTCGTAATTTAAACACTTTGTTTCGAGTGAGTGATTCCAGGCACACGCAACCGAAGTGTAACCGAAGTGTAATTATGTATGTTGTCGTATGTGTGTGAGTGCATGTGTATGTGAGTGGATGCGAGTGTGTGTTTGCATGCCTGTGTGTTAGTGCATGCGTGTGAGTGTGAGTGCATGCGTGCGTATGTATGTGAGTGCATGCGTGTGTATGATGTGAGTGCATGCGTGCGTGTGATGTGAGTGCATACGTGCATGTGTTTGTGTGTGTGTGAGTGCATGCATGCGTGTGTATGAGTGCATGCGTGTGTGTGCACATAGCAAAATGTATTATTTTGGTTCCCGCGCATATTATTTTACTGTTCTTTACCTTTTGATATTCTTTTTCAAGTCTGTATTTAATTTTTTTAAAAAAATGGTAAATTTCTCGTTATTACGAGGAGGGATTGAAAGGTATTGAGAACGACATATATACCCCTTGGTAACAAAAAAATAAATAGTGTCATAGCTCGGATACATATTTGTTATATTAATAAAGAAAAAAATCTTCGATTCTCGTTTTGTTTTTTTCTGTGTGTAGTCATTTGTTTGCTTCGCGTCGGAACGTGTTCCCGGAAATGGTGAGAAGCGAAGTGCGAGCCGTTATTAAATACATCTGTTTGAAAAAGTTAACGACGCAAGAGATTTATTGCGATCTGGAGGCAACATTAGGAGAGTCTGCTCCGCCGTACTCCACTGTCGCAAGGTGGGTTTTTCAACTTCGAGTAAGGAGAACGAGCACGGAAGACGAACATCGTTGCGGCCGTCACCACGTCCATCGACGTCAGTCATTCAAGGAAATGTTGCGAAAGTCGAGAAAATTGTATTGAGCGATCGAAGAGTTACCATCAGATACTTAATGCAAGGAACTGGCATTTCATATGGAAGTATTCAATACATATTGAAACAATCTTTGAATATGAGAAAAGTCTCCTCACAATGACTGCCGAGAATGTTAACACGACGACGACTTGATATTTCGAAAATATTGTCGGACTAGTTTTAAGAAGATTCTGAAAACTTTTTGTCTCGTTTCGTAACAACGGACGAAACATGGCTCCATCATTTTCATCCCGAGACAGAACAGCAATCTTCGCAATGGAAACGGCCATCATCACCGACCCGTAAGAAATTTCGTGCCGTGACATCGGCTGGCAAGGTTATGGCCTCAATATTTTGGGACTCAGAATTGATATTGTTGATTGATTACTTGGAGCGTGGAACCATTATTGCAGACCAATATTATACAGCTTTAATTCCCAAGTTGAGGAATGCCATTAAAGAGAAAAGGAGAGGGAAACTGCGAAGAGGCGTGCTGTTTCATCACGACAACGCACCCGCGTACAGGTCGGCAGTTGCTATGGCTGCCATTCAGTAAGCTGGCTTTAAATTGGTTGACCACACCCCCCTTATTCACCAGATTTGTCGCCTAGCGATTTTTATCTGTTCCCAAATTAAAATAATACTTAAGGGGAAACAATTACAAAGCCGATAACAAGGTGATGAATGCCGTGGAGAGCTTTTTGCAGGACAAAGACAAAACTTTTTTTTTGAAAGGGATTGAAGCCTTGGAAAAACGCTGGGACTCGGTGTGCAGAGAGACTCTGAGACTATGTACAAAAATAAATTATTAAGTTATCAAGTCATTTTATTCTTTTATCTCATTCTTAGTACTTTTTGTTCCCTGCTCGTATAATAAATATTGTATTGTAATCGTACGTTGCTGCTCCGCTGTGTTGTGTTACTTGTGCTGTCCGCTGGTTGTGGTTCTTGTAATTTCTCATTATTCATTCTGCTGGTGACAATAAACGGCTTATTCTTGGTTTCGCTCTAAGTTACCAACCAATGTTTTCCCGAACAGCCACGAGTTGTCCTTAATGGGGGCTGTAGTTTTCAAACAAAAATTCTAAATATATCGCAACATTTGAGTTGGTTTCTTATTAATATAGAACATATTTATTCTTGTAAAATTTAGTTTTGGATGTCAACAAAACGTTTATTAGATGCATGGAAGCATAATTTAACTCTTCAAAATATTTTTCCCTCATATCGAGATAAACACACACACGTGCGTGCGCAAGCACATACACAACATGCACGTAAGCACATACACAACAGATACGTAAGCACTCGGGGGATTACTCTCGCGCCTGGATAGCCTTATAGCTCATAGCTCATGTTCTCTTTATGTAAAAACTATGCCCGTGTGACTCGCGGCCCGTGCTGATGCAAGTGCCAGTAGCGGAGGATAATTATTTTAGGTTCGTATTACATTAATCAGAATACAATTAATTTGTCATAAAGTAATTTCGGAAAGTTATGTTACGTGCAGAAGGGATTTTGAATCAAAATCGCGCGCCCGCTCGGCTAGATCCTGTGTTGAACGCGGGCACTAGCTGTTTGTCGCACACATTCCAGGTTGAAGAGTGCGAACGCGTCGGAAGAGGAGACTCGGCGCGCCATCACCGAACATATCCAGGGCGAGCTGCACCGGCTGCGGGACGCGACGCGCGCGCTGCTGCGGCACGCAGGGGACGCGCCCTGCGCCGCGCCCGTCGCCGCCACCGAGCCCGTCGCCGAGCCCGCCGCTGCGCACCGCAACGGCGCCGGGCGCGAGCCGCGCGTCCAAGACAAGGACGTCTAGCGGGCCGGGCGGGTGCGGCGGCGGCGGCGGAAGCGGCTCCACGTTTGCTAGTACATGAAATGTTCGCCCTACGATATAAACAGTTATTGTAATTAAACTTGAGACTTACACGCTGTTACAAGTGAAACCAGCGTTTAATAAAATGTTACGAAGCGACAGGGGGTTGCTGGGGCGGCGGGTACGGGCGGTTTAAGTGTTCGCTAGCGACACCCCCGGCGCCGCCGCTGCGCAACGCCGACCGCAACACGAGTGCGCGCGTGTGCTCGTGCGCCGGCCGTGTCCGTATTTTAGACAACATATTTTTGTACAATTTCCTGTTACAAAGCTCGTGAGTGCACCATATCGTAAAGCGTAAGTTGCCGTTTGCGGTGGAGCGCGCGCGGTCTCGGGCGGGGTTGATGGGGGATGAGCACAAGTTTTATATGTATTTTAATTATATTTTTTAAAATATTTACATTTGTCGCACACAGGGCGACGGACGACAACATATATATATATATATATAATAAACCATTATTTGTTGGTTAAGTTATAAATGAAATGAAATGTATGTAAGTTATTTAATAGCTTGTGTTACTGTTCCTGAGGTCTCGTGGAGTGGAATGTGGATATAGATTGTGTAATGTAAATAATGTTGAAATATTGAATGTACGTACGTACGTTGCACTTCATGGGGCGAGTATAAACTAGTTGAACAGACGGGCGCCGGCGGGACGCGGCCATCGGCAGGGTCGATCAACTAGTTTGTTGTGGTCTTTATACTTCGAAGATTCACAGGTGAGCAGTCTTCACCCTTCCAACCCGCCACTTCCTCTAACACCGCCCCCGCCGCTTCCACGCCTCACTTTTTTATCCTCCAGCGTTCAGTGGCTAATTTTTTGTATATTAAGATTAAAATGGTATTGTGTCACTAATTTTGTATTGAAATGTATTAGCGTAGCAACAATATATGAAAACATATATATATATATTCATATATATATATATTCATATATATACATATTCATATATATATATATTCATATATATATATATTCATATATATATACATATATATATATATATATACTCAGGTTCTTGATGTTCCAACTGCTGGGAGTTTGGGATTGCTCACATAAAAGTTGGAGAGCCATTCCACTTACTAGCACAGCGTCTGAACGGCATGGAAACTATAAAACTGACATTATTTTATAACAACCTAAAGTAGAACGAAAATTGGTTCGTGGCAGAAGCGTGGGGCTCCGACAGAGGCGTCCCCGCCGGGTGGCCGCGGGCGCTGCTTTTTGATGATTGATGTATGTTTTTATTTTTGAAATAAATTGATGTATGTTCGTACAAACTGCAGTTTTTGTGATATAATAATATCGTACGAGATGACGATGCGCCCCGTATGTGCATTATGCAGTGTCAACCAAGAGCACCAAGAATTATTTTAGCCGCGAACTGAATTGAAACCCGTGCACCAAAAGTGATCGTTAGAATAAAAAATTACTGCTGCGCTTAGTGGCGCTTGCGCACATTGCAACCAGCACGACTGTTAGTACAACTTCCGTTAAGTGGGACTAGGAAGACATCAAATTTTAGAAGAAGAATCACAAAAACCTGAACACCAACAGAATAACCTTTGCCGGCTGCAGCGTAGAAAATGTGGCCTTAACAGACGTAGACTGGTAGCACTATAAGTGGACCCTCTCAGGTCCAGGCGTTTTTTAATCCCGAACTATTTACGGGCTGTGAAAAAAACGTGGTGCCTGGTTTTTGTGACATTCAAAGACGGTAATGCCGATATTTTTAAAGCTATTTTACTGTTCCATATCATACTAAGATTCTTATTTTATTATTCAATGAAGCGGACGTTCACCCGATGGCGACACTTCCGCTTATTACAACGTGGCACTAATTAGTGTGTTATACCCTGCAAACATTGCGCTCGTCCGCATTGAAACAGGGTTTTGTCTCGTTACCCCTGTAATTTCACTAGCTATAGCGCCCTTCTATCCGGAACACAGCAAGTGTTTGCACACTACTGTTTGGCGACAGAAATAGGAGCTGCGGTGGTACCGTGGTACCGCGGTGGTGCGGTGGGAGACTTACCAGAACAAGACGAGGCCTATTGCTGTTAGCACCAACACAGTGCGAAGCTGTGAAGACGTCATTTGTAGTGACAGAGTATAACATTATTAGAAAGGACACAGTGAACATATTCATTAACATTTTCTTCCTTCTCTGGAATTCCTTGAAGTTTACTATTTCTTTTCTAAAAGCATTTTTATGTCGGGATAAACCCAAAAATAGTTTTTCGCATACAATTTTTAAAATCTTTAAAATTTGATATACAGTTTTGGTTGGGGACGTTTGCAGTAGATCTTTGTCGTATCGATTCATCCGCATCCGCAATGTAAAAGCGGCAGCTGGACCTTATCCTTCGCGAGCTCCGCAGAGCAGATGTCTGGTTGCTACGTACTCGTACTGACTACTGCACTGACACAGCACCGAAATGTAGAGATGGACAGGCTAACAAAAATGTCCTAAGTTTGCGGAGAGGGCGGAAAGGGCTAATTAATATTAGTTTCTGGTGCATGCATGACATCTAGTTTTCCTTAAAAAAAATCTTTTTGTTTTGTATGGAAACTATTTTATTTACATTAATGACATTTTTATAAGAAATTTAATATATAAGTTATTTTACTCAAACGCCGGAAGGAAACGGAAATAGGTATCACAGATGTGGTGGAGGCTGCGTGGGAGAGATGAACATTGTCGAAAGAAGAGGGAAATTCAATAATTGAGAAGAGGGAATTTCAATTCGATTGTATTCAGACATCGCACCGTACAAAATAACGGTCGCGCGTCGTGCGCTCGGTCACCGGCAGCGCGCGCATGCGCAGTGTGCATCGCGTCACCAAACAGGTCACGAAACGTACCGTAGTAGTGTAGTCTGATGTGGTGCGCGGTGGGCGGAACTACTGAACGACCCACCGGATGCGCGGCTAGTGCGCCGGGTGCAGCGGCAGCACCGAGCACGCGGCGAACGGCGGACGGTAGGTGAGGCGCAGGTCACGGAACAGGCGCGGCGGCGGCGCCACGTTGGCGAGGTACACGCGGCCCAGGGACGGCGGCAGCGCGGCGGGCAGTACGCCCAACACGGCCGCGCGTGCGCTCAGTCCCGCCCAGCCCTGCTCTGGCGGCTCCAGCGCGAGCACCACCGCGCGGGCCGACCGCGCCCACTCGAGCGCTTCCCTGCAGAAACCGCGCCGCGTCAACTCGCACTCGCACTCGCGCTCCGCCCCAGTTTCGCGCGCGATACTCACTGGTACTGTTCAGGCGCATACGCCTCTTCCGGGTCGTGCAGCGCGACCAGCACCAGGTCGGGGCTGGGAAGTAACCCCGTGTGGCTCACCGCCGTTCCGCCACCCAGCGCCAAGGCGCCTAGCTCCCTCTGCAGCACCGCGCAGTTCGCCGCCACCGACGAGTCGCCTAAGGATTAACATCCATATCGCTAATAGAGTAGAAGCGACAGCAGCGCCCCCACTGCTCCCGTGTTCTGAAACGGCTAGTGCCGGGGAAAGGGTACGCGGGAACGTGTGCGAGCCCATTTCCAGTATATTTGTAGAGCGAGTGGAATATGTAAATAATTTCTTTCGTTTACACTATTTCATTGCTTCCTTACTGTTATCCATCGCCCTGTGGCCATTACCACCCTCCTGAAACGTTGCGGCGCACGCCGGAGGGTTGAGGTTTCCGCTATGGCAACCACTATTATAGACGTGCTAGATTTTAATAGTGTTAGGTTTCTTACTGCTACACTCGCTTTATAGCTCAAGTACAGTTAGTCAATGGGGTGAGATTAATTCACTTCATGAAGACCAGGAAAGGCATGCGCCAAGGGTGCATCTTGTCTCCTCTGTTTTTCAATGTTTACGTTGAATACATCGCAAAAGAATATACGCGTTTAAAATGTAATGCTAGAGACGGATGCTGAACGAATCCAGGACAGAGCATAAAACTAACGTCTCCATCTTGACATAGCTTCAAATCCAGACGTGCCTTTTAACAATTTGTCTGCATGGGACATTTGAATTTTTCGGTCATATTGGCAGAAAGAAGGGAAATGACTTAGAGAAACTTGTTACTGGCAATATTGATGGTAAGAGGCCACGTGGACGAAACCCAAAACGTTGGGCTGACCAGGTGAAGGGGACCATTAAAATACCTGTATATGACGCTATACAGAAAGAATCAAATAGAAATAACTAGCATATCATCAATAAGAATAAGTTATCCACAAGGTGTCATGAACCTCAGCATTAAAGAATCGACTCAAAGAGCGAGAGAGGTACCACCGCAGCGCCTATTTCCGCCGCCAAACAGTAGTGTGCAGATATTACTGTATTATAGTTTAAAGGGCTTAGTTAGGTATTTATTGGGTAATTAGACTTAACATTAAACATGTCTCAAGGGGCGAGCGCGATTTGGTCCAGTACATATCATCTTAACTTGCGCTGTTATGGGAGGACATATCATTCACCATCAGGTAAACGTTCCGCTCGTCTCGTCGCTTAATTGAATAATAAAAAAGGCTGATGTACAACATAAATTAATGAACACTGTCTTCTCAGGATTGAGCCGTCCTCAGGCCGCGGGCTCGCACAATGACATCACCGTGCCCTGCAGACTTACCAGCTAGCAGTACGAAAGCGCGCGCGCCGTGCGCCGCGAGCAGCCGCGCAGTCAGGACCGCGGCCGCGCCGGTGCGGTGTGGCGCCACCAGCGAGACGCACACAGGCGCTTGGTGGGCGTTGCGCGACTCCAGCCGCCTGCCGCCGCCAACCAGGCGCAGCGCAACGTCAGCCGCCGCACGCGCCAGTAGCGCACGCGCACATTCGCCCGCCGCTCCGCGCAGTCCCGCCCACAGACGGCGGCGTAGCGCGCTAACCACGCCGGGTACCACGAGCCCGCACTCGGTGCGATATTCGCACGCGCGCAGCACCTCCGGTACCACGATTCCTTCCCCGCACGCAGCACCCGCCGCTTCCCCTAGCACACTCTCGTCATGCCGCAGCCGCGCGCCCGCCTCGTCCGCCGCGCGCACCACATCCGGTCGTGCTGCGCTCCGCATCTGCTCCCACAGAGCCTGGCAATATTATATATTACTTTTAAAAACATCACATCTTACGGTCACACTTCATTGATTAATATTCTGCCGCGATCGAGTGCACGCCGGGAGTCGCCTCACTGTTGGAGAGTGACCTGTTTGTCGAAGAGCGCGAGGTTGCCCTCAAAGTCGAAGTCGTCAAGCAGTGCCGGATCGGCAGCGTCGCCAAAACACGCCTCGTTGCGACGCCGCGCCTTTTCGTGCGCGCCGCATCCGCTGCCGCGCGCTTTGGGCGTGGAGCCCCCTGCCGGAGCTCCGTAGCTCCCTGCAAGTAGGCAATGTTAAGAAAAATTATGAAATAACCTAAATTTCATGACATTCGCTGCTGTAGTCCTAGGTATACCTATAAATTAGATAACATGACAAACTCTTGTCATAAAAGTTGATTCCAGAAGTTTATTGTTACAGCATGATCCGGTGGTAAATTATTTGATTGTGGTCAGCACCAAAAAAACAATTATTTAAACTATATGCATATTGATAAATTGTACACAAGTTGAAATGCTGCAGCCCCAGTGGAACATAAGTTATAGTACAATTGAATAACATACCCCAAAACATATGTGCATGTGAGATTAAATCACTGTATCATGACATTTTGAAGTCAAAACTTAGCACACCTATCAAATGCTCTAAAGCTGACAGTTAATCTCCAAAGAATAATCTGAACAAATAGGGATGAATAATACTGGTGTCATGACATTATTATTTAACTATTCATGAGATATTCCAATAGCAAAACATAACATTTCATTATGTACAATATTTAAATTGTAATTCATTGAATTCATGCTTGCCAATCATGTGTACACGCACACACAGCAATTTGAATGTGATAATAAAAAATTTTACAATGATTTCAGATCAATATTGGTACAACTTTTTTAAGTTGACTTTTTCATTACCAGAATGGGTATTGTTCTTATTATGTTTAACACCCTGTATGTCAATAGGCTTGCTGCGACTGGAGCTGGAAGGCCCATGGCGGACAGCTACACTACACTTGGCTTGCATTGTGCTTACATTGCTTGTGCTCACTTGATTGACTGCTAAAACAGAATACAACAAAATGTACACAACGATTTAGTGTCCACAACATTAAGCGCAATTTGTACTGCCAGCTGTTTGGAAATTCATTGCCTTAACAAAAGTATTTTTGTAATAAAAGTTTTTATTACAACTTTCTAACCTATCCATTTTTTCATTAATAATATGAGAATTGTCAAAATAACAATTGGTTAATGGATTTGTGGTTGCTGAAAATATTCACCAGTGATGATAATTACAAGCAAAGGTAGATTATAATTACATTTAGCTAGGAAATCATTACGGGAAAGTGCTTCATATAAGAAAATAAGTAGTCCACACCCTAGCTCTCTAGAACCTTTCTAAATTATAATCTCTCAAGTTACTCAAAAGTATACAACTATGCTGAATGGTAACTGGTAAATTTATTTTTAGTTCTAAAACACAGATTTCATGTGTTAAGTATATCTACTTAATTTAGTGTCAATGCATACACTTCTATCATTCAACATTACATCTCAAAATTGAATTGTACAACTGAATGAATCTAGACATATTCAAAATAATGTTCATTGGGCAAACTTGATAGTTCACATATTTGACACATCAACTGTGATACAAAGTTACATTGATCAAAGAAAAGGAAGTATTATTCTGTTTGTAGCTACCATTATAGACATACACTGCATCCATATTCCAAAAATAATAACATCAACTACCAAAAACAATGTGATTAGATAGTAATTAAATAGTTTACCCGAACTGGATACATTAGATGGATTTGCTTTTAAGTTCTCACACACTGTGGCTCTCCCTGCCTTTTTGTTGCTCTTGCTCACGGCTACAGTACTGTGTGTCTGTTGCTCGGGCTCCGGTCGAGACTCTTCTATAATCTTTAATTCTTTTATGTCAGCAGCACTAAAATTATTAAAGGAAACTAAGCTTAGGTGTCATTAATGATTATCATAAACACAGCGATAGAGTCCTCGCCTGCCTTACTTGAGTGTAACTTGAGATTTTGGATATGGGAAACCGTTTCTGAACGCTTTTGTTAGTGTTATTGTATTGCCGTCAGTTTCCATGATTGTACCCTGGTAACAACCAAGCGGTTCGCCACAATTTACAGACACAGCATAACCAATCCAAATCGACATTGTTATCTTTTACTTAGTACTCAAAAGGACACCACACTTGATTATTAATGTAATGAGATTATTTTTGTTTACTGTTTTAATATAATTTTACTTCACATGGATAGACAGATGCATGGTCAACGGTGTTATCATATGACTACTAACTGGAATAAATTAGTAAAACTTATTTGACCTGTCTCTTGACAAAGTAAAATAAATCGGAGAAATATTAACATAAGTAAATTTAAATCTATTGCTTCTTAGGTCTAAGTTTTTTTTAAAAAAGTCGTGCCCGTTTTAGACGTATTACGATATCATATTCAACACATTCAGTTGTTAATATCGCACAATTTTTTTTTATGTTTTCTTTTAATTATTCTTAATATTTGAATTTTTTTTATTATTGATATTCGATAATTTCACAAATTATTCAGAACATTTATTCATTTGTAATGAGCTAACTTTGATAAATATTACACTATTTAAATTATAAAAAAAAATTACTCTGAAACCATTGTGGGTAATCAATATCGTTTTCTCATGTATTGGCTGAGAGATCGGTCGGCATCACGCACAATGCATGTGGTCACCCCGGCGGGAGCGCCCGGCGCACGGTATCTCCTGGTCTCAGACTGTCACTTCAGTTTTTACACAATCGTTTGTCAAAAACGAACTGTTATTTGTGTCTGTTGAAACATCGGTAAAAGTAATTTAAACCATAATGTATTGTAAGAACATTTTAGTAAAAATGTAATAGAATGCGGTGGGTATATTTACCACGTTCCATGCGTGCGGGATCACAGAACTTCTTTATTTAATATAAGAAACATTCGGTAATGCGGTTGTCTATGCAGTGAATTTGTCGTTTCAATAAGTACATCCAATATGATTTTAAAAACAATGGTAAGATTTTAGTTGCATGTTGTTTGGTTAACAGATGTAGCTTAATTTAAATATTCATCCAAGAATTAGCTGTTAAATACGCGGGAAGGCAACTTAAATGTGAGGTTACGTGTTGTAGTTGGCATGAGTGGGCAAGGTGGAACCTTCGAACCGACTTTGATAAGAATAAGAAAATCATGTCTAGTACGTTTAAACATTTTATTTTTTATCTATTTACAGTTCTATTGTTATCGGAGGTCCGACCATTTAATAACTTTTTTTATACTGTAGTTCTAAAGAACGAGTTGGTACTAAAGTTGTCATAGTTTTCCTGATTTTGCCCATAGTTAACTTTGATTAAAGGACCTTGGCATGGGTCGTACTTACAAGACTAAATACCAGGGCTAGAAATCAGGTCTTAAAATACTTTTAAGCTTTATCTTAAAAATGAAACTTCATTCGAAAAATTTGCAATGCAAATTCAATTGTAAAAAACAAATTAACACTTGAGACTTGTACTTTAAATTTTGTCTGATAATAATAATTATTAAAGAAACAGTAGTAAAGATGTTTGTCTTAATTATTGTTTTTTAAGTGTGTATAATTTTTTTTACCATACAGAAATGAACTTTTTACAATTCGAAATTCATCAAATGAGTGAGAGTAATATATTATATCACAGCAATTAGTTATCTCTGTAGCAGCAGTTCCTTGTCATGGTGACCTTCAACACCGTAGTTTAAATGTTGATTAATATAGATCATCGAACACTAGCAACATGCCTGGGCTGCACATGGGTGCAACTTGCAGGTGAATTAAATGTACATCCATTATCATTAAATAGTAATTTAGAATGTACATACTGTGCTGATCTCCCATAGCTGGGAAAATGGCAAGAGGAAGAAAAGTAATTTAGAATGTAAGAAATAAATAATATAATTATCCTGTAAACATTTAAAAAGAATTAATAAAAAAAATATGTCAATGTATATAAATATATCTGTTTGTTGGTTTTTTTTATATTTTTGTATCGATTCCTCTGACTTAGTCAGAGCCTATATTATCTATACACATTCATTCTAGTTCTCGCTTGTATACCTCTCTCGCATAAATATATACTGGTTAGGCTATTAATTTCCTTTTGAGATCTGCCAAATATCCATATCCGTGAGAACTTTAATGGTCATACAAAAGTTGTAATAAAGGAAAACCAAACCTAACCTATTATTTCAGGTGACGGGCGTAATTTGGTGCAATATATATCATCCTAACTAGCGCTACGTAGTTATGAGCAGGCATACCACTTACCATCAGCTGAACGTCCCGCTCGTCTTGTTGCATATTTTAATAAAAAAAAAACATCTATTCTAGCGCAGTAAACCAAGATTTTGTAAAAGGTTTTTATTTAAACTAATGCTATAACATACTTTATTACTAAACGCATAAAGAATCCTATCACAATTCAAGCATGCAAGTCTTCCGAGTATTTTTAGAATTAAAATAAGTTTTCATTGAAGTATGAGTATTAAACTTGTGCGGCGTTGCACGGGTTAACGTTGCACGGCGCGCGCGCACACCACCCGCGAGCGTGGCGCCGCGCAACCGGGCGTCGTGACTCTCGTGTCAATAAAAAAAACCTAACAGTATTAAATACTCGTAAATATTTTATTTTGCTTAGGTACCTCAGGCCTTGAACCTTAGCCGGAGTTTTTAAAACCGAGTCGCGTTAATATGTCTCATTCCCAATAGAAGCCGACGTGCGGTAGCGGGGAGCCGCCCTCGCTGTGTCATGCAGGGCAGGTGAGCTCGGCAAGAGGATTTTCTTCCTGCCAGATATTCGTTCTCTGGCGGTGGTGTCTATCATACTATTTAATTTTTGCTCCTCTATCGTATGCCAGAGCCTTTTTTTTTGTTTTTCATGGACAAATGCGTTCGCATACCTGCCTTCTACACATACAGTTTATCTCGGACTTGCATCGACTAAAATACCCACGATATTCCACCATCGTTGCCCTATGAAGGGGCCATGGAAACGCTTTCACACAACTCTACAACACCCGCCAGCGCTAGCTGCACCGCGCAGCTCCATCTCGGGAGAAGATACTTCAACCCCTTCCACCTCTATAAGGGTACACCGGAACATACAGCGCACCCTCCTCTCAGCCACTTATCGCGATGGATCCCTCTGAACCCGTCACCCAGAGCCAAGAGAAAACTCCCGACTCCTTGTGGCGGATCTAGCCTTGGGCTCCGAAACCAACCGTAATACGACTGCGGAGGACAGAAAGAGCGGCCAAACGCAATACCGACACTCCTCTTCCCATGCGACACCACCACGGCTGCGAAGGGCAGTGCAAGCCTACTCGCGCAGCCCACCGGCACACATCCAAGGTCAGCTTACGGAGCTCATCTGGAGCGGCCGCATCGGGCCGGCTGGGCAGGTTCCACTTAGCTTCACCGTGGGTGACCAAGGCACTTCTACTGAACCCCACTGCCACGACAAGGCGGGAATCTGTGCAGGGGGCGATACTTTCACACTTGGATTAACATTATTTGCATGTTTTGTTTACAGTACAGGGCATACAGGGGATACAGTGTTCCTTTTACGTAATTATTTACATCTCGTCTGAACTCGCGTCATTCTTTTGAACTCTACGATTCTACTTTTGTCCATAAATGAACGGAACTCTCCAATCAAGTAATGGAATTAATTTTTCTGTATTGTTTTATTATTTCAATTAAGTGAAACTGTTTTATATGCCTTTGATAATTTTTGGGACGAATCCAATTTCGACAAAACGAACCTTTCGCCCCCGCTTCCTTTCTTTGGTTTCTGGATGCAGACCCCAATTGACTTTACACCGGCGCGGGTTTTCTCTTCTCTAGGATTTTTCTTAACATTTGTCGCGACTTTTCTTTTTATTCCCATGGCTTTAATAAGAAGACATAAATTCGTAAACAATCTTTTTTTACTACAGTTTGTGTTAAATATTAGTTTTGTGCAAGGTAGCGATGTATTGGTTGTTTTGATACGTAATTATTTCATATTCCTGGCCGTGTGTTATTATTAAAAATGGTCATAGTAATAAGTTATCTGTTTCCTGCCCAAACAGTAATGTACAAACATTACTGTGTTTCAGTTAGAAGGGCGCCAAATTTATGAAACAACTTGGGTGGGTAAAGACGCCTAACGACATACATCTCAAGACGATGAAACCAATTTGGTGTAGTGTATATCAACCTAACTGGACCCTCATTGTAAGAGACAAGCATGACAACCACCATGTGAAGATCCCGGTCTTCCATTCGCTTTTTAGAATAAAACCGATATAAATAAACTTATCTCGTGCGTGCATGCGTGCATGCGTGTCGTACAATGTTAAAAATGCAACAGAACTCGAGTGCGGCGCGTGCGGGGAGTGCAGACCTCGTTGAGGAGGACAAGGGACGGCGAGGCGCGGTGTCGGCGCGTTGGGCGTGCGGCGCGGCCGCGGGCACGGCGCTGTTGCTGCTGCTGGCCGCGCACGCCGAGCGCCGCCTGCCACCGCCGCGCGCCGGCCCGCCCGACACCTTCAGCGCGTATCGAGCGTACGACCACCTCGTCAACCTGACCGCGATCGGTCCGCGGGTACGTCCCCACGTCCACTCGCTCCGAGTCCCACAGATTTGTCTAGTTACAACAGCGATTTGTTCGATGCGCAGGTGGCCGGCAGCTATGAGAACGAGGTGCTGGCGGTGCGCTGGGCGGTGCAGGCGCTGCGCCGGCTCGCCGCCGACGCGTCCCCGCACAACCGCCTCGAGATAGACGTGCACACCGCCAGCGGCGCGTTCCCGCTCACATTCCTCGACGGTCTGCCGTACAAATTTACTTAACATTGATTTCTTGTTGTAAGGTCTCGTAACCGTCTACATTGTGACTCGTTTTGCTTAAGGGTCTCTGATTGTAATTGTAAGCATAAGTTGGAACCAGTCTTTATCAGATAGGCTTCCACGTAAACGCTCGTTCGGTCTGCTCCAAAGTGTATAGGGCGGCGGCCCGCGTCTTTTTGCGGGCGGCGGATCGAGTCCAGGGGACTCTCTTTTGAATTTACTGCATAAACGAAAGCGTCCGCATACACTGTTTGTTCTGGAAGGAGTTTACGGTTTTATAGAAATTTTCACTTTCTAATTCCTTCTAAGCGAGGTCTTGGGATCTCCGTCTGAAAGACAACCGTAGCCTCTTCGACACTATTTTCAGCAGTATCCTTTTCTAGCATAACGGTCTCATTAAATCAGACCTTAGTCTGGTTTAATGAAGATCTTAATCCTCCACGTCGATAAGATTAATATTTTAAGAAAATACTTATACACATCAAATCAAACCTGCGGCAGTGGGTGCGCAGGAAGCCCCGCCGCTGCAGTACGAGCGTGGCCAACGACGTTGCGTGCGCGCAGTCGTGTCGTCGTCGTGTCGTCGTGTAGGCGCGTCGACAATGTATTTAACGTGTGCGCCCCGACGGCGAATGTCTGTCTCAGTGCGTTGATTTCGAGTATACTATAGGATATAACAACGACAAGGTGAGGAGGGGTGTGGTACACAACCCTCAGCTTCATGTCGCGATTGTGGAGATGCCCGCCGACATGAATCGAACCTATGTTTAGCGACATATCTCTTGTCAAAGAGCATACTCATACACCCTAATGGGGATCCATTATACTTACTAGGCAACACGCAGCAAGCTGTACGCTGTTCGCTGTACGGTGTTCGCTGTCCGGTGTATGCTGTTCGCTGTACGGTGTTCGCTGTCCGGTGTATGCTGTTCGCTGTACGGTGTTCGCTGTCCGGTGTATGCTGTTCGCTGTACGGTGTTCGCTGTACGGTGTATGCTGTTCGCTGTACGCTGTACGGTGTATGCTGTTCGCTGTACGGTGTTCGCTGTACGGTGTATGCTGTTCCCTGTACGCTGTACGGTGTATGCTGTTCGCTGTACGCTGTACGGTGTATGCTGTTCCCTGTACGCTGTACGGTGTATGCTGTTCGCTGTACGGTGTACGCTGTACGGTGTATGCTGTTCGCTGTACGCTGTACGGTGTATGCTGTTCGCTGTACGGTGTATGCTGTTCGCTGTACGGTGTATGCTGTTCCCTGTACGCTGTACGGTGTATGCTGTTCGCTGTACGGTGTATGCTGTTCGCTGTACGGTGTATGCTGTTCGCTGTACGCTGTTCGCTGTACGGTGTATGCTGTTCGCTGTACGGTGTACGGTGTATGCTGTTCGCTGTACGGTGTACGCTGTACGCTGTACGGTGTATGCTGTTCGCTGTTTGCTGTACAGTGTACGCTGTACGGTGTACGCTGTACGGTGTATGCTGTTCGCTGTACGGTGTATGCTGTTCGCTGTATGCTGTACGGTGTATGCTGTTCGCTGTACGCTGTACGGTGTATGCTGTTCGCTGTATGCTGTACGGTGTATGCTGTTCGCTGTACGCTGTACGGTGTATGCTTTTCGCTGTACGGTGTACGCTGTACGGTGTATGCTGTTCGCTGTACGCCGTACGGTGTATGCTGTTCGCTGTACGGTGTATGCTGTTCGCTGTACGCCGTACGGTGTACGCTGTACGGTGTATGCTGTTCGCTGTACGGTGTATGCTGTTCGCTGTACGGTGTATGGTGTTTGCTGTACGCTGTACGGTGTATGCTGTTCGCTGTACGGTATATGCCGTTCGCTGTACGGTGTATGCTGTTCGCTGTACGGTGTATGCTGTTCGCTGTACGGTGTATGCTGTTCGCTGTACGGTGTATGCTGTTCGCTGTACGGTGTATGCTGTTCGCTGTACGGTGTATCGCTGTACGGTGTACGCTGTTCGCTGTACGCTGTACGGTGTATGCTGTCGCTGTACGGTGTACGCTGTACGGTGTACGCTGTTCAATTCGAACGAAGCGCCATATTTTGTAAACCACAATTTCGTGACAATTATCCGGTTTGTGTGCAAAGCAAAGTCGGGGAAAGTATAAAAAATATCCATCTGGGACAGCCAGTTAATTTGAATCAGTTTCACCAAAAATAATTCAAATTAAAATTTGACCTTAAGTCTACCAAATTAGACTAAGTCAAAGAGCCTCGTGTCTGATGAATTTTATAAGTCGATCAAATGGTCAGCAAAATTGCACATCATCAACTGACTTGCAGCTGGATCATCACGCCAAATAAAAGAAGGTTGTAAGCTCCAATAAGTTGCGAATCATCGGCAACGGTTCACGACGGTATTTTGTTTCCGTGAAGTGAAGGAGTGCGCTCGATGTGCGGTGTGGTGTGGTGAGGTGTTGCAGTCTGCGTGCGCTTCGCAGGCATGAACAACGTGTACAGCGACGTGCAGAGCGTGGTGGCGCGTGCGCGGGGTGTAGGCGGCGGCGGCGCGGTGGGCGCGCGCACCGCCCTCCTGCTCAACTGCCACTACGACACGGTACCCGACAGCCCCGGTGAGTGAGACCAAGTTCTGCTTCTACATTGCGATACTCCGGCAACTTTGAACGATTTCCATCATCAATCGATTCGAATCTCGTCGGGGTATCAGTTCTGCTGCAAATACTTAACTGAATTATACATTTTTGTTTTCCCGCCAGATGAAATTAAATGTTATTTCAAATTATACTAGATTTATTAAAAATGCTTCAGGAAGAGGATATCAGTGGTGGTTTTAAAAAAAAAATAGGTTTGGTCTAATCACGACGCTCACACCAAACGTTATTTCAGAATAAGGGGATATTGTAAGCAGTTGATACCAAGATCAGTTACCTCTCCTAGCATAGCATATCACAAATTCTTATATTTACGCGAATATTAAATATTTTAAAAATTAAAACGTACGTGTAAGTAATAGATAAATGAACGCGAAAAACTTTCTGCTATTTTTTCTGCTGATCGGTTCAGCGAAGCGCGGTACCTCACTACCCTGCGAGGGACGACGTTGCGTTTCCCGTTGGCGGGCCGGAACTGTGCGCTGAGTTCTCGGTAATGCTGCATAACTACTAATTGGAAGAAGTTCAGACTTTAGCTTCCAGTCAGGATTTCGTCGAGTTGGCGGCGGTGTCACCGTTCTAGTGAAAGCCGGTGCGCGTGCAGCTGCAAACCGGCATCCAGCTGACTACACCACCCGTGTACATTTTATACTTTTTATACAATTGTTCAGCTCAATGTTAAACTATGGTCTAAATGAGCCATCAGCCGTTGACGATATCAGACAACCAGTGATGTCAAACCGAAGTTGTATTTAAAAAAAAAAGCATTTATTATCTATTCGCACAAGCTTACAACTAATCTATACAGCGTTCGTGTAGCTGACAGCACCATCTAGTGGACGAAAGTTGCACTTACAATAGTGCTTCTAAAGCTTATAAATCAGAGAACTTTCATATAAGGATAAAACGCGGATATTTTTTACTGCATCTGTAAATAGGTTTTGCAGTGCCACCAAATAAATTATATCCAAAATATATAATGTAATGATCGTGAAAGAGAGGGTTTAAGATGCGGTGTGCGGTGCGCAGGCGCAAGCGACGACGGCGCCGGGTGTGCGGTGGCGCTGGAGGCGCTGCGCGCGCTTCTGGCCGCACCGCGCCCGCTGCGTCACGACCTCGTGTGCCTGCTCAACGGAGCCGAAGAGAATATTCTGCAGGCCTCCCACGCCTTCATCACTACGCACAAGTACAAAAATTCTTTAAGCTAATTACATGTGGAAATATATTCTCGTCAAATTATCGGCTGTATTCAATAAAAAATGCGATAAAACGTTAGCCACTCGTCAAGTAACCACTGCACGGAGTGCAACTTGCGTAGGTGGGCTCGCGACGTACGCGCCTTCGTGAACATCGAGGCGTGCGGCGCGGGCGGCCGGGAGGTGCTGTTCCAGGCGGGCCCACACGACCCTTGGCTGCTGGAGGTGAGCATGACGCGCCTGCAGCGCACCGACCGGCATTGAGCGAAGCGTACAAGTTCTTCGGCGCAAGTAATAGGATTCAATAACATAATTGTTGATAACAAAATATGTTTAAATTATCCTCGTAAAGGATGGGGTGAGTGTGGAGGGGAGAGGAGGTAATATCAGATATTATTTTATATGGAATATGTTAACGGTACGCCCGGTGTACAGATATACGCAGGCGCGGTACCACACCCGTTCGCGTCATCACTCGCGCAGGAGCTGTTCCAAAGTGGGCTCATCCCCGCAGATACGGACTTCCGTATATTTCGTGATTTCGGCGGTCTCTCAGGTAAGTGTCCACCACACAGCTCTGTTCGTAGCATATCTTCATCAAACTTGTAATCACTGTGAAATCATTACTTAAGAAACATAAAGAGCAGTACTCAAAAGAAAATTTTAGTACCAGAAGTATGAGGGAAGAGATGGAGCGTGAATACGCGTTGAGGGACCGGACTGTTGTCGCTTTGTGCGTGGTTGTGCAGTAACCCGTTAGGCTTGCAGGCGTGGACTTGGCGTGGAACAGTAACGGCTACGTGTACCACACGCGGCTGGATACGGCTGCGCGCGTGCCACTGCCCGCTCTGCAGCGCACCGGTGATAATGTCCTCGCACTTCTGCAAGGTACGCATCACTACAAAGTGCCTGCCGTATTAACGTCGTCCTTCCTCCAACTGAGCTTTTATCCTTTCCTCTTCTAACCGTTGTTTTTGTGTATATTTTCTTAAAAAATTTAAAAGACAAAAAAATGTTAAATGGTTACCATATTTCCGTTTCATGTTAACTTGAATTCATGGACCCCTCATTCAAGGACCGCCTGTACTGCGCGGTTTCCAAGGTTCAGTTTACAAAAACCTGTGAAAAAATTAAACTGTATCACTGAATGCCAGTGTAGATAGATATGTGTGTGTTTATGGGTGTACGTGTACATGCGCGCACGCAGGGCTGCTCGCGAGCCCGCACCTGGAGCGTGCGGCGGAACGGTCCGCGGGCGCACCGGTATTCTTCGATGTATTGGGCGTCGTGGTGGTGGCCGCGCGACCGCCCGCCGCGCTGCTGGCTGCCGCACTTACGGCTGCACTGCTGCTGCTGAGGCTACACCTCAGCGCGCGTGACGCACAGCTCCACCGTAAGTTAATGATATATTATATTTTGTGTAGCCGAGCCCGAGCGAGATGTTGATCTGATGGTGATACACCTGTCCAAAAAAACGTGGCGATAGCTAGGATGATATACACTATATTACATCATGCTCGTCTACTTGACATGGCATATCACCGTTGAAACCGGAACACAGTAACATTTGCACACCTCTGTGTGGTTGCAGAAGCAGCACATGCGATGGCACCTAGCTAGGTCTCCACCAACATCGAACCTACCGGCAATAAATTTGTTTATAATTCATTCGTTTACTTTTAAAGACTGGTGTCTCTCTATTATTATATTTGTCATGGAGTCGTTGGCAACGGGTCACGTTACAGTGTACATGAAGCGCGGCGAGTGGGCGCGCGTGGTGGGCGGCGCGATGGCGGCGGTGGCGGCGGGCGCGGCGAGCGGGCCGGCGGCAGGCGCGGCGTTGGGCGCGTTGTTGCACGCTGTAGGCGCGCGCCTCTCGTTCTTCTCGCGCACGTGGCTATTGGTACCGCTGTACGCGCTACCCGGTTCGTACACGTCGGCGCAGCGCATTCGTCCGCCCCAGCATTCGCGTCTGATGGGAGGGAGTGCTGGGGGATTGCATATGGTAATGTTCTGTCTATCTGCAGCGGTATGCGGGTGCTGGTGCGGGACGCGCGCGGTGTGGGTTTGGTGCGTGGGCGCACGCGGGGCGGCGGTTCGCGGCTGGTGGCGAGCGCGAGCGTGCGGTGACGCGGTGTGCGCGTGGGGCGGCGCAGTACTGGTTGGCTGCGTTTTGTTCGGTCTGCGCTCTGGCTTCGTGCCGTTGCTGTGGGTGCGTGCGCATTGCAACCGGTGTCCGAGATCGCGACCCGACGCGGTGGCTATATCGCGGGACGCATGTGCAGGTGGCGAGCGGCGCGGCGGCAGACGCGTGCGCGAGCGTGGCGCGCGCGGGCCACGAGCGGCGCGCAGCGCTATGGGTGCTGGGAGCCGCTTTGCCGGCCGCGCACACTGCCTATCTGGCACTAGCATCGCTGAATATGTTTGTGCCGATCATGGGCCGCACCGGCACCCCTCCACTTCCTAGTGATGTAAGCGACACAAATTACATTTATAAAAGTTTTAGTCTTGAATAACAAAATACAGATAAATTGTCAATTTCTTTTTCTCCGCGTTCCGTACGTATGCATACTCATGCGTATGCGTATGCATATGCGTTACAACATATAACGTATCTGCGTGTACGTCTCGACTTGTCCCGCAAAATATTTTAAGGTTAATGCTGTGACGTCGACTAACAGCGGATTGGAACTAAAGAGTCGAAAATTGTATTGATTTATTAATTATTTTTAATCGGTGTTAGGTATCAGGTATATTACGATATAGAACGAACGTTTTCACAGCAGACGGTAAGAATTCTGGCGGAGGTGTGGTATCTGATACATAGGAATACAAGATGTGGGTTTCGCAATGTGTTCGGCCCTAGGTACCTGGGACATGCGGCCTTTGCGAAAATACGGACAATAACGAGGGGTTCGAGTCGGTCCGGAGTTGCCGGTAGTATATATATGGGTTATAGTTAGGTAGAGTGAAATGATACGGCAAACAGGTCTCCGGTATTTTTTCTCTTTATTATAGGAATAGTATATTCGACAAAGTAGCCTGCAATTTTTCCCCATATCGACAGAAAAACCTGTGCTCAGAGATTAATGTGCGATCACGTCAGAAATTAGGAAATTCGTCCACCGCGAGGACAATAAGTATACTCATGGCTGCCCCCGCTACCGTAGTAATTTCACTAGCTGCGACGCACTTTAAAACTAGAACACATAAAATGCTCGCTAGTGCTCGCCGGCAGATATAAGTTATATGATTATACCCATCTATATACAGTTGCTGGTCTGGAAGACCTATAATCACCCTATCGATAAGATGCAAGGTTCGTCAAGGACTGAAGCGACAAGCCTGTGGATGCAGACAGCGTAGGAACGACAGATGTGAATTTTCGTGGGGTAGACTTCCGTTCAACAGTGATGAACTTGTTTTTTTACTCGTAATAATTAATTTGTTTATTTTTATCCACATTAATTATTTAGAAATTTTAGTCCTCTTAACTCTGGAGATTTTTATTCGTCGAACATGCCTTTGCCATCGGAGCTGATTGCATGGCTTCATAGTAATAATAACAAGAAACCCGGCTGGCGGCGGGTGGGGGCGGGAACTGCAAACCTAGGTATCTTGGTGCACACGTTTAAGTGGAATTTCATTTCATCTTTAGCGAGTATTGTCTTCGCCGGATGCATTAAGCACTCCATCATTGAAGCAATAACAAAACTTTTCTTATAGGTGATAATGGCGCTGCTGGTAGCGCTGTTGACTTTGACGACGCTGAGTTGGATGCTGCCGCTAGTGGTAGCCGCCGACAACGTGGACAAGCTGGTCAGTTACCCCTCGTCAACGTGCTGTTAACGACGCACATGGAGTAATGTTATGATTGTATAAAGGTTGCTTTGACCCATTGCTTGTGTCCGCGTAGGTTGGTGCGCTAACGTGCGTGGCGCTGGCGGGTGCGGCGCTGGCCATCTGCGGCGGCGCACGTACGGCTTACAGCCCGGAGCGGCCGCAGCGCGTGCTGCTGTTCCACACGCGCCGTACCGACCACACCGTGCGCGTCGGCAACGCCACCGTCGATAACTTTTTCTGGATCCCAGAAATTGACGCCAACACTCCGCAGTCGCTCCGGGGCTTCGGTACACCGCTCCACGCAACCGACTTAATATCGTTTATCGCTAGTGTACGAGTGACACACCCTTCGTGCTCTACTGCGCTTTTACCGATCGCCACACGACACTCGTTTGTACCACAAGTGTCAGTCAGTCGTCTACGAACGCGCTCCGGAGGATCCGGAAGGGCCGCGCTGATAGAGCGCATCCTATCGGTGCTATATTAGTTACAGTCAAACACAAATTGACTCGCTCGTACGAACCACGCGCGTTGTGGATGTAATGAGCGTTTAAAATCTGCAAAAAGAATCGACAGGGCTGCGGGGGTGATATCGCGGAAAACTCAATGGTACAACTGTATGCCTCAAAATTGCAGCACTCGCCTCCAGCGTATAGCTTATCACATCATGCCTATCATAACATACGGAATACATGAGGCGAGGCGAGGCTGATGCATCGTTGACAGAGCGGTTTGCTTGTGGGCAGTGGAAGGCGTGGAGCGGGCACGCGCGAGCGGCGCCGAGTGCGAGCGCTGGCTGTACTGCGGTGCGCCGTACTACCTGCCGGTGCGGCGGCTGGTGGCGCGCGGGCACTCGCTGCCCGCCGGCGCGCCGCCGCGCACGCGCCTGCGGCTTGCGCCGCGCCTGCAGCGTCTTAACGTTTCCACGAGCGTGCTGCACTTAGATATCGAAGGTCTGGTCCTAGTGGCGATATGTGACTATTCTGACACGCCTTACTCACATCTGACGGAGCCGGTGCTCCGGAGATTGTGTCTAACGACGTGGTTGTGTTGTTGCCTCTAGGGCCGCAGCACGTGGTGGCGGTCGTGTCGCCAGTAGAGGGCGCCTGGGTTTCGTGGAGCTCGGTGCTGGAGCACTTACTGGAAGGTCCTCGCTGGGGGCGGCGCCGCACCTACTTCCTGACGCTGCACCGGGCGCGGGGTTCGGCCTCCGCTCGCACCCAGCTGCAGCTGCATATACAGGTGCAGCACAGATACTGTTTATTTACTGTATGCCCAATTTGGAATGAAAAAAACTTTTGTATATACCAAAACGATAATCCATTTTCAGCATAACCTGAAGCAAGAGCCCGAGAAATGGGTTGACCTATCGATAGCAGGACACAGTCTTTTCGGCGAGGAAGCCATATCGGAGCTTCACCGGCGCCTAATAGAGCAACTGCCGGCGTGGACGGCATTCAGCGGCTGGGGCGTTGATTTACATCTATACTCCCTTTAGTGCCACCACACTTCCACTTCATCCTGACCCTGGCTTCTGCGGTACAGATGATAGTACAATAAATCCGAACGAAAGTTTAATCTCTGAATGGAACTGTCTATGGTTTGGCGTACACGATACATGTGTATACTTGTCTGCTCGGTTCCTTGCCGCACTGGCCGGCAAGGGCTAGAGCGGTTCATATGCACGTATGTGTTTATGTTCAAGTGTCTAGTGTCCGATTATAAAAGATTAATCTTTAATACTTCTCAAACTCCGTATCATTTTGCTAAGTCGGATGCTGAGAGCCTGTTCGTAATGCAACCCCGTGTGGACCAGCAGGTAGCCAACCGCTGCAACTCTAATAATAATGAACAGGATCGAATCGACTGCACACAAAATAGCTGTTTAATTTTTTTATATTCAGATGGTATTTATTGCTACATGACCTAAATATTAGTTTTTGTTTAAATTATACTAGTATAAGCTAATATCCTTGAAGAGTTTGACTTTGAAACTAGGCTGAATATTTCTTCGTTAATAATAAAGCGTGAGGCCATCAAATGCGACTCGTGGTAAGTGAAAACGCGCCGTAGCGCGGGCGCAGGGACATATTTGCCACGGGTAATACGGCAACGCCCAATGTGAGCTGACGCCTCTGGATCGTCGCTTGCTCCAGCAACGAGGGAGATTCTTTTCGTTTTTAATATTTATCTGTCTGTGGTTTTTCTGTAGAAGACAACTGCGCCGTACATAGTATACATACTAAATTTCGCGAAGATGTGTTTCTATTTGTATACTGCAAAAGAGAAATTATACCTAAAGTTGACAGAAGCTGACACCTTTCCACGCCTCCCTGTCCCATGGGGTGGTGACTTCGTACCGGCGCACCTCGGGCTTCTGGCATGTGAACCGATTAGTTTCATTGTTAAATAAGTTGTTACTATTGACTACTTTATATTCACCTGACCGTAGAGTTTATCTTGGGAAATCGGAGAGTTCGCTGCATTGCCAGAACAACATTCGTATACTTTAGTGCAGGGGTGAGCAAGCTTTTTAATCGAGTCAATTTAAATATAAACAGTTTTTTGGCAAGCCTCATATAAAATAGCACTTATTAATAATTTACAAAACTATTTATAATAAACAATAAAAAATATAAAATTAAAAAAAGTAAAGACTTCATACACAAATTTGTAGCTAATTAAAATCAAGTAAGATCAGGAAAACCAATTTACTTGATATGTTTTAATGAGATATTTGGCACTATTTGATTACAAATGCACTCGTTAAAATGTTGAATAATAAAGGTGCCAATGGGTCTCCTTGCGCTAAACCTTTGTCCGGCCATCTAGTTATAACATTTGAACCATCCAAAAAATCTTTTATCATTAATCTGCGTTCACTCAAAAAATTATAAAGATACGTGTATACCAACTCAATTTGCCAAGGATACAGGTTAATTGATCTATAAGAACATTATTGTAGGCATTTGTTAAATATGTCTAAGAACCAGGTTACTGTGGGTATATTATGTTAGAAACCCATTTGTATGTGCGTGACCAGTCGTGCTAGACAGTCTACAGAAGATTGAGATTTCCTGCATCCGGTTGTGTTAGGCGACAAAGTCATTTTATTTTCGATATACCAGTCCAGTCGCTTTTCAATCGTATTGTGAAATATTTTACAAAAGAACATAATAATAAAATGGTCTAAGATCACAATCGACATTGTTTGTTAGATGGTGATGGTTTTGGAATAGAAACTACTAGAATTGTGCGCCATTGCTTGGGTATATAACCCAATCTAAATATGGCGTTATATAAATTCAGAAGATACTTTTTACCACTCTCAGATAAATTGTACACTATTTAAATTTTAAAAATTTTTCTAGTTCTTGAACTGTAAATGATGATTCTAATAATTCTTAATATTTATAATCGATTGTGTGATTTGTTTAAAACCAAATCCGAAGCAAGTGTACAAAGAAATAATTTTTGCTTTTTGCATATTAGCCTGAAACTGAGACTTCCTGTTACTTTTAGAATAATGCATTTTATTCCACATTTCAATTATCGATGTAGACTCGCTGATAGTATAACATTTTTTGTCAACTAAGTACTTTAATCTTATTAATTAGTAGATCGGCTCAGGCCATTTTTGTTTTTAAATATGTAAAATAATTGGGAGTGAGATATTTCTTAAATTTTCTCAAAGATAGTCGTCGCCCGGCTACTGCTCTAGATAAGTTAGGGTTCAAATATTCTTTTGGGGTAAAATTTCTTTTTTTATTTGTTTTTACTAATATTCAATAGTTGAAATAAAAGAAACGTTGGGTAGTACTCATATTATATAATTATTGCACAAAATAACACCCACGTGTTTAAAAAACAAAACTGTTGGTAAGGATAACCTTGCACTTCAATCGCCGTAAGTTACGGCTGCACAATTTTCACTTTGATTAACATTATTCAATCGATAAATTTAACTTAAATATTTGATGGGGATAGGGATTCGATTAATTATTGGTTCTTAAAAGTTTTGTGCTGGTTTATATGGGATTTTCTAATGTATGCTTATCGTGACTTGCGGAGATTTCCAAATGATGAAATTCGCGTGGTTGGCCACAATGAAGAGACGGCACCGATAGGCTACATCACCTGGTGCGCTGTGCTCTAAACATTTCGTCGTGCTGTGATGTTCTAGGCAAAGGCGGACGTAGAAAAATAAATTATCCTGGAACAGATATCTGTTAATTTATTTCGACTCCACCCAATTAAAATTGTAGGTAAGTAGTAAATAATTTTTGTAATTAGTGTCTTTCACAAGAACACAGTACAGTCTTTAGTTTCATCTAGTGCAGTTGTGCAGTACAAGCGGGTTAGCATAAACTAAGTGTGTGCGTACTTACTGCTCGTTGTCAGGCCGCCGCTCGCAATATTTGGTGTTCTATTATCAAGTCAAAAGTTTCGGTCAAGTCAATCAAGTTAGAATCCTGGTGCGCGAGTGATGTCCCGTTCCAGCTGTACCCCATACGTGCAGCATAAATCACTTTCTGTCACAATGAGAACCCATCCGCGGCGACCCCGTACGTGATAGCTCCGAAAACGAACCAGTGACTACGCGGCTCTCAACCGACTGCTTTGCACTCCCCGCACCGGCCCCTCACCCGCGCAACCGTACGATGACGAGAACATCTCTAAATACCCACCTGTACGAGATGCAAATAAAATTTTGTCTATATTGCCCGAAGCTTAAATATATTTACCTAAATCGAACAGTCACCATCATCGGCCGAGAGTAGCTGCGACTAACTGTGAGTACCAGACATACCACGATTGATTCAATCATTGACTGGGTTCCATCAGCCCCAACTGATGATGAGTTGATTACAATTTGAAAATCAAATCACGACGGTAAATACACATGACTAACAATAATCAATGTAAGAATATTGTGGGAGTTTATTTCACATAATTACTTAACAATAACACATGCAAGCACAAAACGAGCAACACGATTTTATTATTAATTAATCAAAGATTGAATTGATTTGTACGCGTGCGTGAATTGAGCGGGTAGGAGTTTGTGGAACGCTTTTTTTATTTCCTTGTTAGGTCTGCTCCCCTGTGTATGTGTGCGGGTTGGAGTCACTTTTGGAGTAGACAGTTTGCCTATGCCAAGAGACCAGTCATCCTTAACAGTATTTTTTTAGAATTACCTAAAATGCATTAATTGGTTAAATTAATTATATTGTTTTATTAATTTAATTATATTGTAGCTTATTCTCCAGTTTGACAAATAATAGATGATTGAGATTTTACTCACATCACATCAATATACAATGAAATATATGCAATACTATTGAAACGACTTAATTCCAACTATCCTCGCTTTGCTATTGTTTAGCTCTACGCCATTTTGTCCGCGCGTCCCTTCTGTGTTGTCATATTTCAAATGTTGTCAACATAATAAATAAAAGTAATAATACTATATATAAATACTAAATATAAAATACAATATATTTTTTTATTTATTTGGTAACGCTAACAATATAATATATAAATATATAATAGAGAGAGGATGTACGTGCGTGGGTGTGCATATAAATAATCATGAATGTATGTGTGGGTGTGAGCGTGCGTGTGCGTGTGTATATACATCCCGTTAGTCTTATTTTTCAAAACGTGTTTGTTTGTAAACTAAGTTATCCTGTTTGTTTGGTGGGGTTTGTTTATATATCAAACTCTTGGTTTGTGGAGGCGGTCGTAGTGCGCAGACAGCTCGTCGCCAACGGGCGGAGCCGAGCGCACGACCGCCGCTTGCCTCCTTAGGCAGAGGAACCTGGCGCCGCGACCAACAAGGGCCGTTGGTCCAGCACCCCCCTTGGAAAGGGTTCCTGGGGCGTATCTGGCGGCGCGTCTCCTATTCCGTCCGTCGTCGCGTAGTGATAGGGATTTTGTCAGTTGGGAGGGATGTAAAGCATCCCTCCCCGAGGCGAGCCCGTTCGATCCGGGCACCGAACGGGGGTTGCGGAAGAACTGTTTTGCGTTATCCCGCGACCCTCGTGCATTCTTTGCGGAAGTGATGGAATACCGTGTGAAGCTTTTTAGTCGGTTGGAGTCCGACACTACCCCACTACCGGCCCACTATTGGTACGGGGTGTGCGTTCCGTTAGCATTTTGTTACAAAAGTAAATAAAAAAAAACTATTGCTTTGTACTTAACGATTTATTTAATAATTGTAATCATGGCCTGATTGCGTTTATTATTGTCTTAATTAAAAAAATCATTGCAATGGTTTCTTGCTGGTAGCTCGTTGGCTTAGTGGTTAGAGCGTGCGGGCTTCACTCCGAAGGTCGCGGGTTCGAGTCTCGGCGTGTACCGATGACTACTATTTATGTTATGTACATTTGTGAACTTTAACAACAACAGCGGTATACAAACGGCGAAGGGAAACATCGCGAGGAAACCTGCACGTGAACTAGAATTTATTCTGAGGTGTGTGTGAAGTCACCAATCCGCATTGGGCCCGCGTGGTGACTATGGCCCATCGCCCTCATGTTGAGGGTAGGCCTGTGCTCCAACAGTGGGAATGTAAATTGGCTGTAATATCAATGATTTTTTAAATTACCTATTGAGTTACATTAGGTTGTACAGATTTTATCTCTCTTTTTTTGATGATTTTATTTATTTTATTATCCCAACGTTTGGATCGCTTCGCAGCAGCTCGGGCTCCGAATACCGTTATCAATAAAATAAAACCGACCACCAGAAGACAGGAACACAGTGAGCTCATGCTGCGTAAGTCGGACAAATAATAATTAAAGGGAGTGGGTACTCCTCGCCAGCTACGACGTGGTGCCGTCGTCGGCCGCGGCTGCTGCTGCTGTCGCAGGGCGGTCCACACGTCAGTCAGGAAATTAATAATATAATTAAATAAATGTTGCGCTTACTCCCGCGAGAGCCGGCGGCGCCGCTGTTTAATAATTTTTAGCGAAAGTCAATAATCATATCTAATATACACATAAACAATCAATATTAATTCAATTGAAATTAATACTTTGAGTGAGAAGCTGTTTGTTTATTTGAAAAGTTCGTTTTCGGAGGGATTTTTCGCGTGGTAATAAATGTGTCAAGTCGCGTGCTCTTGGGCTCGTGTGCTCGTGCTCGTAGGCCTCGTGTAAGTACTAGTGTAATTTAATCCAGACATCACATTGTACCATGTTCAACATCACCTCAGTACTCATGTTCGAACACATCGAACTCGTACACTTCGCTGCGCCGGAAGTGCCCCTCGGCGGTGTTTTGCGGCGGTGACGTGACCAAGAACTGTTTTCTCCTGCCTAGTGTACGCGGCGTATGCTTGTTCCTGGACACGTCGTACCGCAAACAGTTAGGCGAGGTCGTCGTGTGCGCATGCGCAGCGGGGGATTCCCGACGCGGCACGAGGTGCGCTCGGGGCAGCGCATGTACCGCGGCGGCGCAAATCACTAGCAACGTCGCCACTTGCATGTTGTGCAGCAGCCGGTGAGACTGGTCCCGCTGAAGCTGCGCCGTGTATATATACACGTGCGGGCGGTACACTCGGCGCCGGCGCGCGCGCAACCCGTGCGTTTTCCTTGTGCGAACGTTTCCCTGTACTTACCCGCGGCTAGGCTGCGCGGCTTGCTTCAGGTAAAGTTGACATGATCATTGCGGAGTCTGCGTCCGCTCGTAATATAGATAATAAATTGATTCTTTTTTATTTTACTCAATTAGGAGACGAGACGAGCGGGAAGTTCACCTGATGAGGCTCACCCATAAAAACGTTCCGCAAGTTACGATGATATACGTTCGACATCACATGACACCACCCCACTACCACACCATAGTTATGGTTGCACAGTATTGTTTGTCGGTTGCAATAGACGCTGCGGGGTGGTATCTACTTAGACGGTTTTCGGCAACAGAGACCTACCACAAGTAAAACTCTTGTTATTCTTGGATGCAGCCGCTTTGATTCCGGAGAGTGGTGTGGTGCAGTTTTGATGGTGTTCAGGTTTTTGAACCGGCCTAGTAAACCCTCCTCATATGGAAGATTTACAGCATCGTGTTCCGGCTGTTAGCATACGATGAGCACAGCTCTCCGGGCGAGCCGTCTGCTGCTTTCGAGCTCGTTGCTATTTAACATCTCGTGTAATGGGGTTGCTCAGCCCAGCTCTACAAAAATAAACTTGAGGAGTTAACATGGTTTTACTTAAGGTGAATTATTTATTGTGTCGAGTGTACCATATAAGTTAATATGAGAAGTATGCACTGGGAAAGGCCCACGCCCGCCGCCCGCCGCCCGCTGCCCCGCCGCCAGCCCGCGCGCACCCTGCTCTGTATATATGATATTTACGTATTTTTGAGCCGGCAAGCTGCGGATGTGCTCCAGTTTGCTGCTATCTATGCAAATCAGTTCGCGTTGAGTTAATGTGGCGTGCATCAGAACCCAGGGAGCGAGCGCACGTGGCACTGTGCACGAGCCGCGTATGCGCCGCACGGCACGCCGCATTACTACATGTTTGTATTAGTGTGTAACGTTTATAGATTTTTTGTTATTAACTTGTTCACAACTGTTTCTTATATTCACATAATATCATATCGACTCCGTGACGCAACGGTAGCGCGTCTGACTAATGCGATGATGTCGCCCTCATAGCAAATACAAATATAATATATGTTTAATTAATCACAAACACGCCTAAGAGCTATTTTATAAAGAAGTTTGGCTTCATCTGACATTGGTTTAGTCAGGACTGAATTAACTCTACCAATTTCAAGCAAAACACTAGAATCGAAAGCATCTCTATAAGCTTGATTTTTCATACATTCTGTGAGGATGTGATAAACATCATCGATTCTGTTGCAGTTAGAGCACATCGCTGAAGACACCCTGCGCATTAAATAGGTAAACTTATTACACGGCGCATGTCCGGCGCGCAGTCTCAACGCGATTGTAGTGTTTTGTCCACTTAGTGCACAATTGGTAATCCATGGCGAACGTAAAGGGTGTGGCTGGATTGTTCTATACCATATTCCTTTCTCTCTAGATCTTAAGGCAAAGTATTCACTCCAGCTTGTGTAACAATATAATTTTAATTTTCAATTGTGGCTGTGGTGGTGTAAGTAATGGATCCAGTTTGACTTTTCCACTTGCGCAGCACAATCCAGCCGTTTCTCTTTTGAACTTTAACGCATTGCAATATCGGCATATAGTCGTCATTGGTCCAATATCTAAATTTTCATCATCACTGTAGTTCGCAGTGGGATCATATTGGAATGCCAAGCGATTGTATAATGCCAATGATCTTCGTGTGTTCACGCGTTGTTTCAATCGGGCATTTTGTCTTTCTTCGCTTAAGTTCTGTGAATACACTTGTTGCTGGCTTGCATGTCTTGTGCGGCGGCCGATGTTTGCACGTCGTCCTCTAGGCATTTTGAACAATGGACAGAGTGGTGAATTTAACCTCAAATGCACGATCCACATAATTTACACAGTTCAACTTACCACCTTAAAGACAAATGCCTACTGTTGAAATTGAATAAAAAATTGCACAATACAGGTGATTGATTTGATGGTTTCCAATTGAAATATTAGGAAACGAATAACTTATTTTTTTTACTTTTTTTCCACAATTTCACAGTGAACACAATACCGGTTTGTCACATGAAATTAACTGAGCAGAGAACAATGAGTAGCTGTCAAACAATGTGTCACGCTCCGGCGCCATCTTCTTAAAGTATTGGTTTGTAGTACATGTTATGTATCAGAGATGGCGTTGTGGGAAAAATGATTTCCCCGCTTTTCTGTTGAAATTTTTCCTGAATTTTCTTTGCTATAAACCTTACGGAGCCCGAGGCCTTTTCAACGAATGCAAAACCGTGGAAATCGGTTCGTGCGTTCTGGAGTTACAGCGTCAGGTAGGAAAACCCGACTTATTTTTATATAATAGATTGAGGTGTTGCCTATTGTTACCCTTTGAACAAAACATAAATTTTGCTTTTTGTTGCAGAAATTTCTAATCCTAATAAATCTAAAACTGTACATAAACATTGAAGTGATTGTTGTAATTCCGTCTTGGCAATATAAAAATCATTTTTGTTACATGTAACACAAAATCATCTGCATATTGAGAAATAGAAATATTTTTAACATTATGACAAATTTCAACAGCAGCCACATTAAATAATAAAGGGGAAAGCGGGTCCCCTTGTGCCAAGCCACGTCCTGTGCATCGACGTAGTTTTAAGTTATTAATATCTATGTTTAAATTTCTTTCACTCCAAAACATCCAAAGATACGTACAAAGTTTAGAGGCTACACCTAAATGATCCAGCATGTTCGACACACACACAATATTCACATGGCTATACGCATTGTTGACATCAATGGAACAACTCAAAGTTGATTGAGAATTTGAAAAACCCAAATGAATTCTTGAAACCAATATACGTAAAAATGGTCCAGGCATGATCTCCCTCTTCTAAAACCAAGCTTATTCTCGGAAAATATTCTGTGTGACTCGAAGTACCAGTCTTTTATTGATTATAGAGTGAAAGATTTTGCATAGACAGGACATAAGAGAAATTGGTCGTATAGATGACTGTGACGTAGGATCACGTCCTGTCCTGGTTTTGGAATAGGAATTACACGTGTCTCACGCCACTGTGCGGGAACAAAACCTGATTGTAGAAAAATATTATATAAAGATAGTACAAGCTTTTTTTGCTTCCTTAGGTAGATTTTTAATCATAGAAAATGATATGTTGTCACATCCTGGAGAAGTATCCATGGTTTTTATAGAGTTTTCTAATTCTTTTATAGTAATTGGAGCTCCTAGTTTACCATTGACTGAAATAAATGGGGGATGTTCTGGAGATACATAATCTGGCGCTAGACTATGTAGAAGGCTACTAGCTGTTTCGCTGTTTACATGTAACCGAAAGATTTTTTGGCCTTTTAACCACTTCATTTGGCGCCACAGCTCACATGATGAAGTGTTACTATCTATCGAAGAGCACCATTCTAGCCAATTTTTTCTTTTAGCATTTCTGATTAATCTTTGAGAAGAAGAGATGTTACCTTGAAGTATATCTAAATTTTGAGGTGTTGGATTTTTCCGGAAGCTAACCGTCGCTCTGCTACAACTTTTGACAAGGCAGGGGTCCAGTAAGGTTTAGGTTTAAATTTAGAGTCTGGAGTAGATCTTGTTATATAATTCGGTATGGAACTATCAGTAGCTTGGTTGAGAATATTGATTAGTGAGTTATAAGCTTCTTGTGGACTGGAAGGAGGTTTATAATTGTGTAAAGCCATTTTAATACATTTACGGAAAACTTCCCATTTCGCTCTTTTAAAATTTCTTTTTATAACCGAGTTGGCCTGGTAATTAGTATAAAAAGTGGCTATTTTTAACATCAAGTGATCACTGCCAAGTGACTCATTTGTAACAATCCATTGAAAATATAGTGAAATATCTGACGACACAGCAGAGACATCCGGCGAACTTTTCTGTAGTGTTATTAACCTTCCTAGATCGAGTAGGACTGCAGTCATTTAATGTAACAAAATTGCTTTCTTCTAGCGCGTCATAAATTTGGCTGCCTCTGGCATCATTTCTTAAGGACCACTTAGAGTGGTGGCCATTAAAACCACCCAACACTAGGGTTTTTTGGGTGGCTAAAGAAAAGATTTAGTCCTTGCGTTGTGGGAATTGAAGAAGGGCAGTAGATCTCAGTGATATTTTCATTGAATTTACAGTTAAAAATCCTGACATGGATGCATTCAATACCTTTATTTATGCCTCCAATTTGTACCATCTGCGCCTGTAACGAGCGATGAGTCTAAATGGCAACACCTCCGTATGAGTCCGATCGGTCGCGACGAAACACGTTATATCCATTAATATTAAGATTGTCTTTGCTGTTCACAATCAACCAAGTTTCGCTTAATACCGCTACGTGAATTTTTTCTTGGCATAATAATTGTTCAAAAGCTAGACGTCTAGGTTTAAAGCTTTGCGCATTCCCCTGGATGACATTGAAATGTTGCAAAGATTTTTTAGCCATAACTGTTGAAATTTAAAATCGAGACATCATTTATATTATTAAATATCCAAGATATTAGACAGTCAACGCAAATTTTAATCACACTTTTCAATTTTTTCTCCATGGATTGTTCTCTAGCAAAAATTATGTTTTTAAGTTTTAATAATAAGCGAGAAAAGAATGATGTATCACTCGAGTTATGAGAGTTGCCTTCGTTTTTATTACTATTATTCATGTCATCCTGAATTGAATCTGTATCTGAAAAGCTGTCCCAAAATTCATTAGTATCCGGTTTATTTCTAGCCTTTTTTTTACTCACAGTAGATTTGTTTTGAAGTCCCAGACTTTTATGTGAATTATCTGCGTTAGTTCTTCCCGCTGATACCGACTTCATGACGTTTGCATAAGAGCGCATGTTCCGATCATTAGTATTTGTTTTAGGTGTAATATTATTATTTTGAAATTTGTCTTTAGAGGGTTCTGGAGTACTGGGAGGTACGTAAATCATTACTGCTTTTCTATAGGAACAATTAAATTCAGACATAATTTTGCTAATTTTCTTTTCTTTTAAATATATGGGAGACAATTTGGACAACGACATGTGACTTCCTCGGCAATTACTGCACGTAAACGTTGTAGTCTCACAATTATCATGATCTTTTTTACATTTAGGACATATTGTTTTCTTTAAGGGACATCTTTTGACCGTATGTCCTAATTTCCAGCAGCGAGAACACTGAGTAACTGGAAATATGTATGGCTCCACCCTGACTCTCATATCATATATATAAATATACCCAGGAAGGACAGGACCCTTAAAGCCTAAGCGTATTGTCTCAGAATCAATCCATCCACTACCATCTCCGCCTCTCCTCTGTAGACGCTTTATGCTTGATATTTCAATAGAACTTTTTATCGATTCGGAAATTTGCTCTTCATTTAATTCCAATTCTATATTTTTAATAACCCCATAAGATAAGTCCACCTCCACTCGTTTTTGACAACGCCAACCATTTTCTTGAAAAATTGTATTATTTATTAATTTCTCTGCACTATATTCCGATTCAAAATGGACCAAAACTTTATAAGGATTTATGTATTTTAATTTTGTAATATTAGTTATGTCATTAGTTTTAAATAACTTCGCCAGTGGAAACTGCTTCGGTTAAATCCCACTACTTGTTATTCTTACTTCTATAATTTCTTTAGTTTCATTCGGGCTAATCACCCTCCTCCTCTTAAGTGATTTCACTTCTTCAAAATTGTTTAAATCTTCATCAACCTGCTTCTCATTTATCACATTATTTACGTTGGGTAGATCGATACTGTCGATGTTTGTGTCATCCTCTAATAAGTCCTCGTTCATTGCAACTAAAGTCCATTATAGACAACGCACGAAAGGAGACAAAAAGAAGAGTGGGTAGAACTGTTTTTACACTGTAGAATCTTAGCACGCGTCCTGTCCACGCTGAGAGGTAAACACGGCTGTTTGTACATGATTTGTAATTATGTAATTATGCAAAAAGTTACTTCATCTTTTTTTACTAGAAACAAAATTATTAAATTAACAAAATAGAAAAATAAAATAAAAAGTCATTTAAAATAATAACTCATCGAATAGACAGGATATGGAGATGCCGGGGATCGAACCCGGGGCCTTTCACATGCAAAGCGAACGCTCTACCACTGAGCTACATCCCCTGGTACGGTGGCGCCGTATGTTCGGAAACCAACACAAGTACACATTCGTCAAACACCAGCACCGCTACAGATGTGGGGCCAGCACCCTGGCGGGCCCCGCACGCAGGTCTTTTTATAAGAAAACATGCGATCAGATTAATATCATTTATTTACAGCAAATCGTGAATCCGTTGGACGTTGGGTCGTGGTGAGCACCAGGCGCTGCAGCCGGCGCGCTATGTATCATCTGCAGTTGAAACTATTCTCCAATTTTTGCGATTATCTGCTAAAAATTAAACTTTTCTACAACTATTTCTACCTGAAACAAAAACAAAAGTAAGTACTGTAAAGTTTTATTGCTGTCGAGCCGCGAGCCGAGCCCGGAGCCGAGCCCGGGGCCGAGCGCGGAGCCGAGCCGCGAGCCGAGCCCGGGGCCGAGCCGCGAGCCGACACGGTGACAGAGCAAATGGTAGTTAAATAAATACTAATCTAGTTTCTTACATGAATATGGCTACATTTTAAAATAATAACTGGGTGATATGCGACAGAGCAGGTTCAGCGCGAGGTAGATTCCATGATGAGCTCGACCATGAGCACCTCCATGGTGGGCGCTATGCCGTGCCGCTGGCACGAGCCCTTGAAGCACTCGGCGACTCGCAAGATGCGCCAGCAGTGGTCAGCTTCTGCGTCGTGCTGCTGCTCGCATTCGTGGATGATCTGCACCATCTGTTCCGAGAGCGCCTCCCCTGCACACATTGACACAAACACACGTGGTACGCACACTGGTAGTAACCCTCCCCCTGACCAGCAGTAGATTTCCATCTCCACCTGCCTAATACGCAAAATGACGTGAATAAACAAACGAAGATCTCATTATTATGAGCAGGCACTCAACATTGGGTGTGCCGTGTGGCACGCCCCGCGCCCCGATCCCCGCGCGTGCCCCTACAACATAATGATTCTATATCTGTAAAGTTATTTAACTCGTGTGTGACGTTTAAGAGCAGCCTGCGGGGACCAGGTCCGCGGTGTCGGCGCGCCGGCGTGATATCAATTTTAAGTAATCACCAAAGCCTTGGTTACCGTTGGGAAACGATTGAATGAACTCCTTGGTGTTCTCGTGGTGCATGCGGTGCGAGTCGGTGAGCAGATTGAAGTAGCGGCTCATACACTTCAGAGCGCAGCCGAGCTCGCGGTCGACGAAGCGGAAGTCGTCGCGCCAGAAATGAAAGAATTCTTCCATCTTGTCCTCGCTTAGCTGGCTCTAGTAAACGTGATTGAGGAGCGGGAGGGAAGGGGCAAAAGGGGTGCCGTTTATATACATCTATGTATACTACGTATTAGGAGACCGCTTCCGAAAACGAAGACAGACGATAGATGGCGCGGAGAGAAATCGTGTCTGATAAAAAAAATATACGTTACTTTACTAAAAAAACACCAGCAATGAAACACAAAATCAAAACCAGCTGACCCCCGGAATAATGACTAGGGGGGGGGATGCGGTGCGCGGGCGCGACATGTGTTTGGTTTCAATTTGAACCTTACTGCATAGCGCCGCGCAGCGTGTGGACCGCGCGCCCGCCCGATCCTTGCTCCGAGCGTCAGCTGGTTTTGATTTTGTGTTTCATTGCTGGTGTTTTTTTTCCTAAAGTAATGTATTTTAAACAAACTATCGTTTCATTTAGCTGCACTGACATGATGGCCCGTAAATAATGCTAATAAAATGTTTTAAAAAAATTTTTTTTTTATCGGTATCGATTTTTTTTCTGCGCCATCATCATCAATTTGTATTATCCTCAGTCTTCGTTTTCGGGAGCGGTCTCCTAATATAGGGTGTCCCGTGGCAGGTTTAGAATTTGAAATTCGAATATTTTACTAACGGTTGCGCAAGGGACCGGGGAGGGGTTACAGTTTGGCGCGGCATTTGTGCGGATTGGTCAGTCACGATGTCGCAGTGGACCGGTGTCTCTTTCTGTCAATGGAATAATTGGACCGTTTTTCTTTGAAAACTCTCGTGGAGCAACCGTAACTGTTCACGGTAATGTCTATCGCCGCATTTTTATACCGAAACTAAGAGACATCCATCGAACAGCTCTCACACGTGATTTCAACAAGATGGCGCCACGCCACACAGCAAGACCCACCATGAGCCTCCTTCGCGAGATACACTCAAAATACTCTGGAAAGATCCCGCGAGTGTGTACGTCGCGATGGAAAACATTTAGATGGAGTGATCTTCAAAACAAAAAATCCGCATGTTTCGTCTTTCTTTTTATGACAAATATATCTATAAATAATATAATATAATAACATAAATAATAACATCCTTTAATTTAATTAAGAAATCCTTAATCTGCCACGGGACATCCTATACATAGTATAATTAATGTAAAACATTAGTTAAACAATCCGCATGAGAGTTGTGAATTGCGCAATGCCACAATGTGGGGAAGCGGCGGAAGTCACTGACAACTGACCATATTTCCGATTTGACTTGTCAGTATCCTTCGAAAACGTAAAACTACCTTCAACATATACAACATGTGTAAATTACGAAACATTTAGCTCACTTCTTCCCTGCAGTGTTCGAGTGCTTCTCCGAAACCAAACGTAACGTCCTTCATGATCTCCGAGGAGGCCTGCAGCCCGCCCAGCGCGCCCGCCGCCGCCAGCGCCAGCAGCACCGCCGCCCGCGCCGCCGGCCCTATATACTGCGCGTGCGTCGCGTGACCGCGCCGAACTGCACCGCACCGCACCGCACCGCCCTCCTCTCACTACCTGTAATCACTGGATGCGTTGTTTGTATTCAGATTTCAGCACAATCACGGCGACGAATGGCTTCCGTATTCCTCGCGCGATCACTTGTTAGCTGTCCGTCATCATTGCGGGACTATTTAAAGAAAGTAGTGTTTACCTGAACCTGTGCCCCGATCGGCGGGCGCGGTGTTGCGGGGCGGGGCGGTGTCGCCCCACGGCGAGCTGCGTGCGCGCACTGATCTCTCTAAACGAAGTTGTTATGTAATGTGTATACTGTCAGTGTGAAAGTCTATTAAGCTGGACTTCAATAAATTCTCCGGCATTCGTCAAGAGCTAAGAAGATCTCTAAGAGCAAGAAGGTGTCTTATGGAATGGTACCGGCTATACATGGAAAAGATCACAGCTTTCGTGACTTCAGTTTACTTCCTGGATGCTACAAGGACCTATTCTGTTGTAAGGAAATTTGATCTAAATCCTGCAACTGGACTAGTATTGAGGGAACACGGCGGGGTGTTCTTGGAGATTTAATACGAGTTTGAGTGCTGGAAGAACCCAACGTGTGCCTGTCACTCTGAGCAATCAGAGAATATGATATATCATTATAGAGCGCCCCATGCATATGAAAATAATAAACTGAGGAGTCGTGCTGCTGTACTTCCGCTGCGCAGGCGTTTGCAGTTTTTGTAGGGTTTTACCACAATGTTTAGGTTCACTAGTTTGGGCATGCACAGTAACGATAAATCCTGCCTGATGATATTGGCAGAGCTGGTATGAACAATCGTGTTTTTAAAGAATTGATAAGTCCAATTGAAGATATATTCAAGAACGAGTTACAACGGAAGTAAAGACAACTGAATGAAAGTAGAGAATTTGGATCTAAAAATGATAATGAAACTGCCATCACAATAGCGAAAGGAGCAGGAGGAGTGACGCGGAGTTATGCAAATGAGTGAAATGACACGAGAACCGAAGCTAAGTACGAAGTATGTAAAGACGCCACTGGAAAGTCGCCGCAACCAACCCAAGTGCGGCAATAGGTACACTGATGTGTGAATCAATGGTTCGCGACTTGACGCGATAATTTTTTTTTTTAATTGTATAAAATATTCCACACAAAATGTAATTGGAGGAGCATCGAGCACGCTCAGTGAACGTGTGCGCGTGCACCCACGTACCCCGCCGTTCGATTGTCCCCGCACGTGCTGCCCTAGCTCCGCCCGCATACTCGTACTACTGAACGTACCAGCAGCTCTACTTACTAGCTGGCAATACGTAGTTACAATTAGCCCCCCACCATCTAAACATACTTTCGTACCTGACCGGGGGGAATATGTTTAGCTGTTTCTCAAAGAAGGCCACGATCACCACCAACTGTTCATACGAAGCACACTGCTTCACAACAGTTATTTCACTCTTCTTGTGGACTCAATTCTATTTCTGTTCATTCTGGAAACTCTACTAGAACATTCCTAAGTAACAGCAGATTACAACAAACTTCTCCGGACCATACATTGATAACCACCGACATACCCCCCCCCCCAACGGGTTCCCGCCTTGTCGTGGCGGAGGGGTTTAGTAACCGTGGCCCGACACACGGTGAAGCGAAGTAGAACCCACCCGGCCTGCCTGCGGCGAAGGGCCGGCCAAAACGGCCGCATCAAGTTCGAGCACCGGTTGGATAACTGGAGCTCACCGGAGCGGCCGGGGGGCGCAGGAGCGGCTTTATGTTGCTCTTTGCGGCCGGCTGCCGGGACTGTATCACACTGCGCTATGCAGCCGAGGTGGGGTCGCGGAGGGAGTACCCTCTGCGATCAAACGGTGTCGTACCGGCGATGCGGCGGCGGTGGGACCGCAATGGAAGAGGAGTGTCGGTAATGCGATGCGCCGTCCTCCTTATCCTCCGCGGCCGTGGACGAGTAGCGGCGGGCCCAACATCTCTTCGCTGCGGGGAGCTGGGAGAGGTTTTCTCCCGTAGTTCCCATGGCCTCTGGGCGACTGCAGGAGGCCGAGGAAGGGGGCGACTGCAGGAGGCCGAGGAGGGGGGCGCGCTGCATGTTCCGGCGCGCCCTGGAAAGAAAGGTTTCATCCCTCTTTTCCGAGGTGGGGCTGCGCAAGCGGCCAGCGCCAGCAGGGTGTGGTTGTTCGCGAAAGCGTTCCCGTAACCCTACCATCAGGCGATGAGGCGGAACATCGTGGGGGTTTTAGTCGGTGCAAGTCCGACATAACCTGTCCTTGCCCCCGCGGGGACGAGTATACGTAGGCGTTTCCCTACGTAAAAAAAAAGCCACCGACGTACAAAGAGAAGCAGATCTAACATGTCAAAAAGCTTGCCAGAAACTCCCATACGCTTTATTCACGCACATTTATACGATTCAAAGGTCCGGGTTTAGGGCCTTTAATTGAGTAATAATAAACACTTGCAGCTCGATATACGCATCCGTATTATTATTTTAAAGTAATGAAAAGTAAATAATTTACCGGAAGTCTTTTACAGAGTTTAACACACATTTTACATATGACACTGAAATTGATTGATCCGGTTTGCACAAGCACCGGGCGGCGTGCGTGTGACGGGCCTGCGCGCGCGCCGGTTTGCCGTGGCCCTGAAGGTCCGCGTGCGGGCGTATCAACAATTTTCAGTTGAGCGAGTGTGTGAATGCACAATATACATCCATCGGGTCGTCTTGTTGAAACTACGCGGTGTGTGGCGTAACGCAGACATGTTTTACGCATATCCGTCTTCGCGGGGGCAAGGCCAGGTTGTATCAGACTTGCACCGACTTAAAACCTCACGATGTTCAACTCATCGCCTGATGATGGGGTTACGGGGATGCTTACGTACCATCCGCAACTCCGCCGGCGTTGGCTGCTTGCGTAGCCGCACCTCAGGAGGGAGGGATGTACCCTCCCTTTCTTCCTCCATAGGGGCACATTGAAACATGCAGCGTGCCCATTTCTCAGCCTCTTGCAGTCGCGCGGGCAACGGAATCCCCCGAACCCGTCGTCCAGAGGCCATGGGAGCCAAGAGAGAAAACTTTCCCGGCTCCTTGCGGCGGATGTTGGGCCCGCCGCCACTCGTTATACGGCCGCGGAAAAGAGGGAGAACGGCGCACCGCAATACTGACATTCCTCTTACCTCGCGGCCCAACCGCCGGTGCGACACCGGTTACTCGCAGAAGGTACTCCCTCCGCGACTCCACCATAGCTGTAAGGGGCAACATAAAACCGCCCCTGCGGCACATCGGCGCATCTGTGCTGAGCTCCAGTTCACAACTGGTGCTCTAACTTGGAGCGGCGGCCTCAATCTGGCCCTTCGCCGCGGGCCGACCGGGTAGGTTCGTTTTTGCTTCACCGTGAACGATCCCGCCAGGGTACTGAGCCCCTCCGCCATGACAAGGCGAGAACCTGTTGGGGGGGGAGGGGGGCTGAACCTGTTGGGGGGGGCACACAGACGTATGCTGCGGCCGCCGGCGAGGTTCTCGGTCAGCGGATAGGCTGCCGGGTTCGCCGCTGCCTCACCGACTCTTCCACCGTATTTAACTCTTTTTATTCATTATGTATATATAGTTATATCTTTTATGAGCATGTATAAGTTTTTCTTATAAACCTGAAAAACCTTTATTTAACTCGAAGTGAATTTACCATCAGCGTTTCGTGTGCATAGACCTTCCTCTTCCTATAAATTTGTTATTCCGTGATCGTCCTCTCACCTCTCACCTCGCACTCGCACTCGCACTCGCAGACTGAGCAGTCGGATCTGTCGCTTATATCTGTAACAAATGTCGAGTTATGTATTTGTTTACACAAGTATATACAACGCGTGGCAGTAAACAAGAGCGCGGCGCGTGCGCGTGCGCGTGCGCGTGCGGCGCTACACAAGTAATCAATTAAGTATAAAGCACTGCGTGTCCTGCGGTGGTAACATCACTTACTTACCTGCGACACCGGCGTTAACTGTAACTGCTAATGTTTAATTTCTTTCATTATTGTAAAGTGAATTTTACAAAATACATGGGTACTGTTTGATGCACGCGATTTATTTACAAGAACTAAACTTCACAATCCCCATGTTAGTGACCCGACATCATCAGCAAACAAGCCCATCGTACTATCGCAGTGTCTATTGCAGCCGATAAACAGTACTGTGCAAACATTACTCTGCCCCGGTTTGAGGGGCGCTGTATCTAGTAACTACTGGGGTAACAAGATTCAACATCTTGTCTCAAGTGACGAGCGTGATGTGGTGTAGTGAATGTAATCCTAACTAGCACCACGTTGTTATTGTCAGGCGTATACAAACGCCTATAGTACGTAGTGAGTGTACATCACTTGTCGCTCGTCTGGTCGCTTCGTTCATAAATATATATACATATACATATATATATATATATATATACATATATATATACATATATATATATACATATATATATATATATATATATATATATATATATCTGCAACTCCATCGGCATAATTTATTTCTTTTAAATAATGCGTTCCCACCCCAGCGCCCGGTGATGCGTTATTCCTGCGCGACTGCTTCAAGCCTTTAAAATTATCATACTACCAGAACACCCTCAGGGGGCTCACCAACTTCGCACTTCAACAAGCGGAGCTGTTGCAGTTTTTTAGTATAAAGTGCAAAGCTCCGCGGCGGCTCTAATTTACAGGTTCCCAATCTTTTACGCACATTCCCAATTTGACAAGGAAATATGCCTCTTTTAAGTAATAGTTCATTAAAACAATATTGTTTCTCTATTACCCAATAATAACCATAAAGGCGCCCGGTCTATCAGCTCTGCGAACAGGTTGTGACAAGCTCCCGTATTTTTGGAAACAAGTTCGATTGCGCAAAGCGCGCATGCGCTGGGCGACCTTTTTATTTTGTTTTACGTGAGGGAAATGGGAAATAGCTTCGCATACCTGCTCTCGAGAAGGTAAAGAAAAGACAGGTTATCTCGGACTTGAACCAACTAAAACCCTCACGATGTTCTACCATCGTCGCTTTATGGCATGTCCACGGAAACGCTTTCGTAGACCTCCGCGAACCTGCCCGCGCCGGCTGCACGATGTAGTTCCATCTCTGGGGGAGAAATCGCCTCTCTACTCACGTCTGTAAGGGCGTGCCGGAACATACAGCGCGCCCTCCTCTCGGCATCTATCGTGACATGAGCATCGTACCCCCCGAATCCATCACCAAGAGGCCAAGGGAGAAAACTCTCTCAGCTGCCTACGGCTGACCTGGCCTTGGGCTTCGCTGCCAACCGTTACACGGCCGCGAAGGATAGAGCGATCAAAAGCAATACCGATACTCCTTTTCTTTCGCGAGTCAATCATGGCTGCGTGAGGCACTGCGAGCGTGCCCTCCCAGCCCATCGGCACATATCCGAGGTGAGCTCCCGCAATTCACCTGGACTGGCTTACTCGGACGCACTACGCTTCGTGTCGACCGGATAGGTTCTTCTTAGCTTCACCGTGAGTGACCAGGCCACGTCTACTGAGCCCCACCGCCATGACAAGGCCGGAAACCTATTCAAGGAGGCACTGGCTGACGTGCGCGGTCTCGCCACCGACGCACCTCATCCGAATCCACCTGTGTTTACTTAGTGCTTGTTTAAATGTCGTATTAATAAGATAATCAATTTATAAATAGACGGCTGGCTACACGATTCGGTAGGTACGCTGCGACCGCCTCCATTGAATAATCCAGCGCATGCTAGAGGTCAGTACCGTCCCCGTTCAGAACCTATACTTTAGTTGTTTCAAAGCGGGGAAGCTGACAACGATGTTATGTCTGGTGCAGGAGAGGGCGCGGGCAGCTCGTAAACAACCTGCAGGAGGGTTTGGCAATCGCGGCACGTTGCAATAGTGAACCAATAAATTAAACAATGTCAAGCCGGCGGTTGCGGTGGCACTGCGCGAGACGCGCGGCCTCTCTTCAATCCGTGAGCTTTCAGTGCAAAAAGCTGCGCGAGCGCGGGCGCGGTGCGGGCGCGGTGCGGGCGCGGCGAGGGCGCGGCGAGGGCGCGGCGAGGGCGCGGGCACGGTGAGGGCGCGGTCGCGGTGCGCGCGGGCAGTGCGCGCGCGCCTCCCGACCCGCGCGCCCGTGTCCGCCGGCTGTGCGCAGTGCGAGCGCGAGCGCCGCTCGGGCCCGTCTCAGTGCTACAATTAACCAGTGATCGGAAAGTGAGTAGATAGATCGTAGTGCGTTGACCGGTCGCGGCCCGCCGCCCGCCGCCCGCCGCTCGCTGCTCGCCGCCCGCCGCCTGCCGCCTGCCGCTCGCCGCCGCGCCTACACGGTAACTGTTGATGGCGTACAGACAATTATGTGTTGCGAAAATATGTAAGAGTCCGCGGAACAGCGCGCCGGAGCTGATGCAGCGGCACCGGGGACCGTGCGCCACGAGTGTTTGTGGCCTACATAGATCACCGCGCGGCCGACTCTCCGATGGCCGTGACCTTGAGGCTGCTACCACCTTCACTGCGGACCTGGCCGGCGTTTTCTTTCTCTGCCGGACTAGCGCTGCGCCGCGCTTGTTAACCCGTATTTTGGTTTTACGTTTGCGGGATTGACGTTGACCGTCGCCTCGCGCTGAAGCCAGTTGATTCCTGTCTCCTGCCAGTGTCGAGTTTGCCATTGCGCGTAGATGCTCGCACGTCTGTAAACCGGGTGTAGCTGTGCCGTACAGCCGGGCACATAATTCCATCAGCATGCTTAGTAAACAGGTTAAAGTATTTTTTGAAACCGCAGTGGGTTGACACACTCACGCAACCAAAGAATAAGTGTGTCACAGTGTCTCCACGTTACTTAAAGTTTAGTTAGTTAGTTACTTAAAGCGGGCTTCACAAACCTGGAATCCAGAGCCGCATCAAAAAAATTAAGCTTTAGTTTAGTGCAACATAAGGATAAAAGGAGCCGTGCTCTCTGCATAGTTCGGGTTGCTGCTGCGCGCTGGTGGTGCTAGTTGGCAGTGCGCGCTTGTGGCGGCCAAATGTTGCTGTAAATAATTATATTCATTTTACAATAGAGTACATTGAAGTAAACACTATATATTTTTAAGTTAACGATTACATCTATCAGACTCCATTGATGAATATATACTAAATGAAAATAAATTAAGCTCAATTATTGAATACCGGCGCGGCTGCACCTGCCCTCTCGTTGCAGCGACCGCGACAGAGTACCACGTTATATATCGCTATATGAACAGAGTACCGCATTGTGTATCGTTACATGAACCGAGTACCGCATTGTGTATCGTTACTTGAACCGAGTACCGCATTGTGTATCGTTACATGAACCGAGTACCGCATCGTGTATCGTTACATGAACCGAGTACCGCATTGTGTATCGTTACTTGAACCGAGTACCGCATTGTGTATCGTTACATGAACCGAGTACCGCATCGTGTATCGTTACATGAACCGAGTACCGCATTGTGTATCGTTACTTGAACCGAGTACCGCATTGTGTATCGTTACATGAACCGAGTACCGCATCGTGTATCGTTACATGAACCGAGTACCGCATTGTGTATCGTTACATGAACCGAGTACCGCATTGTGTATCGTTACTTGAACCGAGTACCGCATTGTGTATCGTTACATGAACCGAGTACCGCATCGTGTATCGTTACATGAACCGAGTACCGCATTGTGTATCGTTACTTGAACCGAGTACCGCATTGTGTATCGTTACATGAACCGAGTACCGCATCGTGTATCGTTACATGAACCGAGTACCGCATTGTGTATCGTTACTTGAACCGAGTACCGCATTGTGTATCGTTACATGAACCGAGTACCGCATCGTGTATCGTTACATGAACCGAGTACCGCATTGTGTATCGTTACTTGAACAGGGTACCGCGCATCTCGTCTTAAACGACCGCAGAATCAAACTTTGAAAACGTTAAGGAATTTAGTCATCAATGGCCGAATGTAACATACAGAGCCGCAGCGGCCCGGCGAGAAGCAGCTCGCGCGCGTGCGCAGCAGTCGCACCAGCCGCACCGACTGCATCTGATTGACGCCTCGTGCGGAGCGACTGCACGGACGGCTTTTACATTATACACTACACACTTATAGTTTCCCACTAACCTCCCCTAGCGCACGGAAATAGTTTATTAGAACAGTGGTGGTGGTACTTAAGACTGATCTGATCGATGCAGTTATCTGTTCCGGAAGCATAGCCGCAGTGAATTTATCCCCGCCTTGATGTGTGGAGGTGGTGCAGCCATTATAAGTCATGGAGATGAAGTTGCTATATTACTGGCGGTATGAAGGCGGTCGAAATTTCAAACTGTTATTGCCAACAGTTTCTTTTTTTTTCTTCTATGATTAAGTACAATAGTCACGTAGTGCAGTGGCGGCGTTTCTTGCTGCATTTCTATTGCCCTTGTCATACTAAAGGTAACAGTAGACAACGGTTGCAAGTGACGTCAAAATGTGTACGAACATGTTCATTTTAATTCTCTGCAGTGAGGACATGACGTGTAGCACAAGTGCAGTGTCAGAGTGGGGGCGCGGGGGCGGCGGCTGGCGGAGGTGCCTACTCTTGAAGTCCACCAGCGACAGTGACGCAGCAAATGATGAGCACCACAACTGTCCGACGGGGTGGCGTGGCGCAGGGGCACTGCCACCGCCAACGCCGGCGCCGCCGTCTCACTTGTTTCCATTATCACCTGACGCTTGGAACCAGCGCGTAAATCAATCCGATGAACAAAGAATGTATTTTAAAACATGAAAGTTAATAGTGATGACAACGTCACCCTGATGATGCCTCCGACGGCGCGAGGAGCACCGGGCGCGGGCGCCGGCCTCGCTGCTGCCATGTCCGCTGTGGCCATCTAAAGCATATTAGAATTTTCGATTAAAAATATCTGGTATTTTAATGGGCACCACGAAAATGTAACAGCTGTATCGAATCGCGGCGGCCGCGCTCTCGCCGCCGTTACCGCGGTAATCGTCCGTAATCTCGCAGCGCCATACTTCCTAATGACGAGCGGACTGCGGGGCTGCCGCTCACGCTCGCCTACGGTCCCCGAACGAATCGGTCAGCACCATCTTCGGTTCAGGGTCACGGATTTGATTCCATGCAAGAGTAACGACGAGGTGGCGATGGTGACACCGGCGGGTGGCGGGTGGCGGGTCCGCCGCGACGCATTGCGTTACTTGACAACCGTTGCGATGTCGCCGAGTGCTATTGTGAACAAACGGTCGAAACACACTTGTGCTGTGAAATGTATCTTTTTTATTTTGACATGTTGGAGCGTGCGCGTGCGCGTGCGCGTGTGTGTGTATGTATGCATACGTGTTGGTGTTTGTGTGCGTGTGCGTGTGCGTGGTGGAGTTACGCAGCCGCATTCCATTGGGCCGCGCATTAATCCTGTTAAAGATTGTTGTTATAGATATATATAAAATATTGTACCGCCAACTCGTAAACCATTGCTAGCGGAACTTTGTTGTTGAAAATCGCCGTTAATTATTAACGCACACTTGCCGCCATTTTATACGTTCGGTGCGCAAGCGGGGGGCCCGCACCGACCGCGCACGCCGCCCGGCGGTAGCTGTGACCGAGCGCCGACGTCGGAACGACTGAAGGTCGAGGTGGTGAGGTGGTTGCCAGCAGGGCTTCCTTAAACCGGCGGTCGGTTGGACCACGCTCACATTCTGTTGTTTTTTTTTTCATTAAATTGAAATATATCGTCTCTGACAAATTAAAAGTCGGCAACGTAATTTTTATCTAACACTGTGTACTTTCCCTCCCCTCCTTCCTATATTTCAAATTAAAATGTAAATAGACATAATATACATATACTATATATATAAATATAATAGTAATATATAGTTTATTTTATGTGCTTCAGGTTGTAACCTTCCCACCCTTTTTAAATTAAACTAATTAAAGAAATCCTTAAAAAAGAATAAGGATCTCACATATTCATGCTTTACGTGACAACGATAATGAATACTAATTGTTAGTGTTTATGTTTTGATGTTGATCTTTTATTATTTTATAATTAAGTATGATTATGTCGGTTAGATTCTTATTCTACAGTTATGTTTATAGAATAATCAGTGCTTTTAGGTTTATATAGAAAGATGAATATTCGCCAAGATAGTCTGATGTCGTGGTTTATTTTCTTATTTATAATCCCTTCACGGTTGTAAAGGGTGAACACATCTTGTTACGGGCTTACAATGGTTATATCTCATAACGCCCCGACGCAAGTGTCCAAATTCGCATGTTCACAAGTAAATATTGTGGTGATACCATACAGCACTAGCAACCAGATGCTGCCGTACTCGGTGAACGCTAACCAAAAAATCCTCCCTCTCTCTCCTCCCCCCGAAACAAGAAGATTTTAATTAACCTCGGACCCTAGTGCACAGCAAGGTTTATTGGCGAACCAGCAGAACGGCATTTTGCTCTTTGTTAGTGCGTAAGCACAAACTGTGATCAATTTGCGCATGGCAATGTGAGGAGGCATCTCACGAGATACAACCGTAACCAGATATAAACTGTATGGTCCACGCACATTTTAGGATACATAATAGTTATATAGAGATATTCAGACCCAAACATATTCCTTATACGAACGGCCACCTTCACCAGCCAGGTAAACTTGAAATTGTAATGTGAAGAGTTGGGATTGGCATCATCAGTAACTACGTCGTCAGCACGGGTCGAAACCTGCGGAGTGCATTCGAGAGCTCATGGTTCACCTTATGGGATGGCAAAGCGATTTCATCGCAGCCTTGAGAGATCGTACTCCCACCTGCCACCACCACGCATGAAGTAAATGCATAGCTCCGACAACTGCTGTAGTGGATATAGCCAATAAATATTTTTATTATAAGGTATCAAACATAGAGCGTTTGTCGTTAAGTAACACGTTGTGATCGAGGCACACGAGACATCACGGCAGACATCTTGCAAACATCCTCAGCCAACCGAATCCGCAAAACGCATCAGCTCAGTAATGGTGCAAGCGCTACATTACGACAAGACGCAGTAGCTCGCGCCCACATCCGCTAGCTTGTGAGCTACCGCATCGACGCAGCTCGAGTCGACCTCGGAATGAAGAAATGTTATTAAACAGGACGTGTCACGGCGGGAAGCAGCTTTAGCGCCGAGCACCCGTGTATCACGGAGAGACATGGTCATCATTACATCGATATCGAGGAAGTGTTATCTAACAGTTGTCCCGAACCAACTACGCTCGGCTGATATCTTAACTTCCCCACCAACTTGATGTTATGCGTTAAATAAGCCATGCGCCGCGCCATTACACGTGGTTTCGAACCCGTATACTTTATATACCACATTAATAGATACCTTCACACCCTTACATTATATCCTGTTCCTATATTATCACAATACCTTAGTCTGCAATTTGCACTTTCATATTTCGTGATTCCTCCGCTCAATATTTACCTAACCCCTATAAATATTTCGCTCAGTTTGCACGTAGCATACTTCCGGACACGTGCCTAGTACATGTCCGGCCGGCCGCCTTTCAGCCGTCCTTTGTATACGTAGGAGCGCGAGTATACGCCTCCATCGCGTGCTCGTACATAGGCCGGTCGATACACGAACATCACCCTGGTATGTCCCTAGGTGTTCCACGAACACCCACTTAATGGATTTTAACTTATCTTTCAATTTAAACTTCTTTATATAATTTTAATTATAGAAAGAAGAGTTGTTACCATGTTTTTAAATATTTCTATATCATCATTAGCCGATAGACGTGAACTGCCGGACAGGTCTCCCGCAAAGATCTCCACGTCGATCGGTCCTACGCTGCCCATATCCAGCGGCTTTCCCGCGACCTTCGTTTGTAGGGGGTCACATGGGGCATTTGGGCCATCTCCCACCACGCTAGCCCAATGCGGGTTGGTGGGAGAGGCTCTATATATGTAGATTAGAATAACTTAAAGACAACTTTTTGTGCTCTTTTAACCTTTGCAACATTAAGTTTCAAACTTTTTAAATTTGGATAATATTTATTTGAGCTATTTGAGCTATTTGAGCTATTGAAACGTAGCTCTTATTATTCAATATTGTTTTTATAGAAACAAATGGTTTATGTAAGTTTATATATTTCTTACAACTGGTCACAGACAACTAGTGAACGTAAATGTATTCAAGATTGTCACGGGTCTGGAGTGTTTAAGAGTTTTTTCATCGACCTAAGTCGGCCCGAGCCGCTCCTCCTCCAGCCGTCGCGGTGCCCTCCTGCCGATGCTCTCGGCTTCCTGCACCGTATCGGGCAGCTGGCATTGCGCAGTCTCCGGCATTAGAAGAGTCAAAATCCCCGATGCCAAGGACGTCACTCCGAAGATGACAGCGGGTAGCCCTGACCAATACGTCATCTGCAGAATATTTTTGTTAAAATTTTATAATAAATTATTGACGACGTCTTTAATAATTTTCCGGAAATTAGATCAGCCCGTTGCCTGTGACTAGCAGCAATAAACATCATCAGAGAATCTCACCAGCAGCGGCGTCTGCGGTGCAAGCATCGCGCCCACACGCCCCATAGCTGAGCACGCGGCGTGCATGGAGTTGCGCGTGCAGGTGGGGAACAGCTCCGAGGTGTACATGTACACGATGTTGTAAGAGAAGGTCGCGAGTGCTTCGAAGCACAGCAGCAGCGCGAGCCCGACGCGCTCGTGCCCTGCCCAGTGCGCGAGTGTCAGTCACGGAACCATTGGAGTCTATTGTATTGTAAGCAAGTGTAATTACTGTTACCTTGGCTGACAAACGGCTGCAACACACAGAGTAACCCTCCCAGCACGAAGGAGAAGATCAGCGGCAACTTACGCCGGTAGTTGGCGAGCGCGAGCCAATACAGCACGTTAGCTGGGATATCCATCAGCATCAGCAGCGCAAAGTTCACGTACTTATTCCCGGCGATAAGTACCGAGCTCACCATCATGCCGTAGTTTATGAGGGTGATTGTAAACCACCACACCAAACACACCAGAAATCTTCGCATCATTATCTTAGATTTAAAAGTGCTCAGCAGTAACTTTTTATTGTTGAAGTTAGATGAGGAGTCCTCCGCCTCCATGTAATCCAACGTATCCAACGTCCACTTGTCCAACTTCACGTTGTTTCTTTTCGCTATTTTTTCTATTAAACGCAGCGCCCTCTCTCTCTTTCCTTTACTGAAGAGCCATCGTATGCTCTCGTCTAAGTAAAATGAGTAAGTAAGAATGATAAGAGTCGGGGCGTAGATGACCCTGAGGAAGTGGCGCCAGTAGGGCACGGCCCAGGCTACGAACGGCATCACCATCAACCCGCCAGTGTAGCAGTTAAGAAGTATCATCTGGAAGAAAACCGCTCGCTTCTTCTCTACCGTCTCTATACCTGCGAAATAAAAAGCACGAAGCCGGTTAACTGATTCCAGTTAGAAATACGTTTTTCTCCATCCCTGTGAAGCGGTGCGCAGCTTCCGCTTCACAGTTGAGTGTTGCATTCATTACCCTGATCGTTTTTGTTGATCACTTTGGTTTTTCGATCATTACAATTTAAAGAGAATTTTGTTGAAAGAGAAAAAACTCGGATCGTTTTAAATTTCGTTTCAGGCATATGTCGGTCGTCGAAGACCACATGATGGAGATGGAGCTGAGGAGCGGCGCATAGCGTCACTTCGGAAGACGAGAACCCCAATGAAATGTGTCGATTCGCCTGCGCGGTGTACCAAAAGCAAATCGAGGCATAAGATGCATATGTACATGACTAACTTAACATGAACATCGGCGACAACGCATCCCCCACCGCAGCCTCCAGGCCCTCCAGCGTGACGTACACCCAGAAGGACGTAGCGAAGCTTTTGGACAGTCCAAGAACTGCACCCATGGTGCCGGCCAGCACAGCCGCCGTCTTGCGGCCGAACCTGCAATACGCGACCACGGAGCCACTCAGCTAAAACTACTTGTCTTTATTGCCCTCACCGTGGGCCCGCGCCGCCCTCAACCCCCAACCCCCAACTACCGGGCGTATGTAGCGGATGTAAACGTCACGTGTGTTGTTGTATCAAGAAAGGCAGGCAGTATGCTTCTATTGTTGCTTACATTACGCATCAGGGTCCGCAATTGTTTGTCGCGCGCGGGTCCGATCAGCTCGCAACGACATTACAACACTTCCTGACACCTGGGATTCTTTACAGAGTGTCAGTTTCTTTTCGATCATACCGCTGCTGCCTGAACTCCTGCTGTGTACTTGCATAACTTCCTGGATACGTCATGAAAGATCGTTGTTCGCGGGCGGTAGCCGTGGCCCCGCACCACTCACTCTATTTATTATTTACCTGTCGGATATTTGTCCCTGGAGGGGCAGACCCAGCATGTTGCCGAAGATGTGCACGGTGCCCACCAACGGCGGCTTCCATTCTTCGCACGCCAGCTCGAACTACAAGCAAAAGCGGAGGCAGAGACGTAATCCCTCCTGATGATACGTGCCCGTACCCCTAATCACTAGGACAAGTCTGCTGTTTGACCCGAGAATACAGGGAAACTACAATGGCAGCAATACCAACGCGTAGTCACAAGACATACCCGGACGAAACGGGGAGTGGAGTGCGGCGAGCCTGCGCAGAGAGGGGTCGCGGAGCACAGGTGTGCAGGGAACAACGACGGCAGAAATATTTGACTAAGTTTCCTGGAGGACAGGTTTGGCACACAATGTTATTTTACTGCGTTGTGAGAATCAAACAGAAAATCAACAATCAGCATTACGTCAAAAGATAAAAAAGTGCAGAATTCATCAGAACTAAGACATAAAGAGGGAAAACGCGTAAAGCAGAATTGTATTTAGTTCAAAATATTATTCCCTAGACTTCTGCGCCAAGGGTATGAGTGGAGCCCGACATGCAGATGGGGTCCTAAGTATATCAATGCGTTTTTTTGCAGATAAAAAAAAACAAAATTCCTTTACGCGAACTCGTTACGCATCTTGCGGAGCTGCACATATTGCACGCCCAAACTCTCATCGTCTCTTCGCGCAGTGAGCTCATCCCGCGTCATCCAATCGTCTCACAAAAATATGATTACATAATGTTTATAATGCAAACACCGTACCGTTGTGTGTGTGTGTGTGTACGTGTGCGTGCGCGTGCGCGTGTGCGATAACGCGACAAACATCACGTGCATAACATTTGCCTGATACCCGGAGATAGTAATACTCAGTAAAGCAAAGTAAACTACTGATCACTTCACACGACGCAATAAATGTCAGAGTCAACGACATCACCGTCGTACGAAGTGCCCGTGGCGAAGGTATCACGTGCGCACCTTCCCCTGGACCAGGGCAGCCGGCGGGTAGTGCCGGCGGGTAGTGCCGGCGGGTAGTGCCGGCGCCGCGCTATTGTCAATGTCGTCATGGAATATTATCATATATAATATATTACCCGAAATAGCTTACAAACAAATATTTAATGAAACCATATCCTGAACAGCGGCGGCTTCAGCACCGGTTACTGTCGTCAATGATACTAAATACTAAGTAAATTTCGATTAATTCTCTGCTCCGGTGGTGCTTGCATGTGGTGGGGTTGTTGTGCACGTTGCGGGATACTCGCCTCGGCCACAAAGCTGCGCGGCTCGCTGTAAATCCACTGGGTGCACGGGCAGCGCGCGCTGCCGTTGAGTTCGCTGCAGTGGGAGGCGTGCTCGATCGATGTGGTGCCACAGGGACGGGGGGCAAGCGGAGGATGCTCCCAGCACTGCTTCACGCCCTCCTCCGCCGACACGTTCGACCACGACGTCAGGAACGGCGAGGGCGGCGTCTCGCACCCCGCCACCACGCACCTGCCCACGATCGCTCAGCTTATGCGGTAATTAAGTCGTTATGGTTCTCTGCGTGACCACTTGGTCGTGGGTTCTGTCCTTCAGAGAACAGTCAATCGCAGTCCACTTCATGGTTGACCGATGGATTTGACTAATAGTTAAATTGATTTAGATTGGATTACTCGTTGCCTTTTGTGCGGGAGTTCGTGCGTCGAGGTGGTCAAGCGCGAGTTGCATTCTGCTGGTTGCGGCGTCGTGTCGCTCAGCCGGCCGCCACCCTCCTGTTTATTTGCGCCGCGACATATTTCTAAAGTAGCGCGCCGTGCGTGCGTGCGTGCGTGGGTGTGTTACCTGTAGCTGACATCCTCCACGGCGAACACGTAATTGACATTGTACATGGAGTTGGATGCGTAAACGAGCGCCAGCATGCTCATGGTGAGGAGTTGGTGCCGTCCGAACGCGCCCAGCTGCTTCACCACTGCGTCCAGCCGCGTCCGGGGCTCCTCCATGTCCGGCTCCTCGGGCCCCGTCACGCCGCACTTCCTGCAATTAGTTTGCAGTGCCTCCGCAGCAACACTGGTGTCGTTATTTCTAATTCCCGTTTTGTTAGGTTACGTCGGTGACCTGTCGGCGGTGTGGGCGGCGTGGGCGGCGTGGGCGGCGCGCGAGTAACCCTCGACGGCAGGCGACTCTCCCCGACGGCGCGTCCCGGCCCTGCGCTCGCGCACTGAGTTCGCTGAATGTGCAAATAAAATTACAAGTTGCAATAATATGTATTATAAAATTATATTATAATGTACTGCAGCGACCGATCGTTTTGTTCATTTAACATCTGAGGGTGTTTGTACTGCGCACTGCTCACTGCGCACTGCGCACTCTGCCAAACACGTTCTTTAAATTAATTAGTAAATTAATATGTATACATGAATCAGCAAATGTTCACATTCAAGCTGCTGTAGGACTGGGCACGGGGGCAGGCGATTATGCGCACGCGCTGGTGGCGACTCGTGCAGGCACCGACTGAGCCTCGAGCCCGCTCCGTCAGCTCTCCGATGTTATCAGCTAGAGGTGAACAGCCCGTCGCACCCCGCCGCACCCCTGCCGCAGCACCAAAATGCAGATTTAAAACAAAGTGTTACAATGATAACATGCGATGTTTCTCCACAATTTGCTATTTCATGTTTTGCTTTATGGTTTGCGCGTGCTGTGCACCCGCCGCACCCCCGCCGCTCCCTCCCGCCTCTGGTGTCGCGTGGCCACTGAATCGCCGCGTGCTGCTGGTACATATTCCGAAGTACTGTTATGCGATACATCTTCGGCTCCCGACTTCCATTCTATGATCGATGTGCCGCAACGTGCCCCGACGTGCCGCGACGTGCCTGCCGTGCGCCTCTGTCCCACGTGACAATGGTGTTGCGTGTGTATTGAGTGAGGCACTGGAGTCGCGTGTGCCACGTATCACGCGTGGGCACCTGTCGCGCGTGAACGCGTGTCCCGCATGTGCCGCGTGTCCCGGGTATAACCCGCGAGTCGCGCGTGTGCCGCGTGTCCCGCACAGCTGCAAGGAACAGCGCGAAGTGTTTCCACGGAACGCTTATCACCCGCTTAGCTGTTATCGCAGAACTCTATTGTTTGTTTTTGCATTGTCAATTACCTCTCAGCCATGATGCGCCGCGCCCGCGCCCGCGCCCTCGCCCGCGCCCTCGCCCGCGCCCTCCTCTCTAACAGGTGTCTATGATCCCGTCTCTACTTCATTTCATGCATTAGAGTAAAATCCGGAGTCCGCGGCTCTTTTCGGTTTCCGTTTCCACCCCTCGCGCCGTCTTCGTCGGTGCAGCACCACGATGCGCTTAGCGCCACTGCTCAGATCGTCTGAAGGATGTCGATCGCAGTAATACAATTAGTCTTCGTCACAAAGGCCTGAGTAAAATTCGCTTCTGCGCCGCAGACGACACGTGGCGTTGGCGCGTGAAGGTCGACTGATTTCCTTCCGCTGGCGGCCTCATTAATCTTCTAATCGGATGCGGCATCCAACATGCGGCCGTCGCCCGTTGTGCACTTTTTTACTCCCGAGCGGAAGTGGATCGCTTGTGCTTCTTTCTAGGTCCTAAACTTTTAATGAATTTCACCCCGAGGCTGGCTGGTGGAAGCATCACTTCCCATCAAGTGTGCCACTTCCCTAACTGAACACTTATCGTGGTCTCGGCACCGTCACACGCACGATATACGTACGGAGCACCACTTCGGCGGGCGCGCGTCCGGACGGCAGATTCAACAGGTCCATTACTTAAATTAAGCAACGGGGAATAAAGTTAGGTATGGGGAGGTCCAGGGCAAGGCCCGCTTGTAAAGTTTAAATATTTGCACAACAGTTACTTATAACCATCAATACTTGACTACACTACAGAAACGTTGACTTGTTCAACGCGACAAGTAGACGTAACGAGAGCCCGCAGGCTGGGCGCGGGTCGCGGGGCGCTGGTCGAGGGTACTCGCCACAGACAGAGACGTGCGCTGCTTAACGACCTGTTGAAACGGTAATTACGAGCGGCTCCCTCTCCCCCCCCACCTCCGGCCTGTGACCTAGCGAGCCCCCTCGCACAAGTTCAAGCCGGACGTAGCGGTTGTCGTGCGATTGTTCGCTGTTACGTTACCGCGGGGAGGACCCGATACTTGCGACTGGCTGCGCCGCGGGCCCCCACTGCGTGGTTAGTTTATTTGGAAGAAAAACGCTGAAATATTATTTATTTATTTAATGTTTTAAGCAGTTAGCTCGCATTCCTTTCTCACCTCATGTCTATTAGCTTCACCTGCCGCGTGGTGTCCCTGCCGCCGACAACACACCTCGAGACAGGTTCCGCTGCTCGGGTCGGTGCGGTCTCGCCACCCTTTGCGATCAGTTTTTAGGAGAGTTTTGGCAAATAAGATGGTAAATGAGAATCTTCCGCGGGGGACCGCGACTTGACCTGAGGAGTTCGCGAAGGTGTAACTGTACGGAGCCATCACCTTTGGAGAGTTAAATGTTCCCCAATAGACAATCACATTAATCCTGTAAAGAGTTAAAGTTTAAATATTAAGTTTAAAACTGGATATAAGCACTAGGCTACGCGATATTACGGAAAGAGTTACTTACTCGTAATGCGAGTGAGGTCGCTGTCCGCGCGCGTGCTGATGCTGAACCCGCTGTCCTCTGTTGCAGGCGAGGCGGCTCGACGCGCGGCTCGCCGCACGGACGTAGCGCGCTGTGTCGTGGATACTGCACGCTCATCACTCGACATCCAGAGACGTCAATGCCGCTAGAGAGGTTGGATGTCACTCTCTGCGCAGGCCGCGCGCCAGCCACTCGCCCACCGTGCAGCGAAGCGGCGCAGGTTCCGCCGGGGACCGTCGGTCAGTCGGTCAGTCGGTCAGTCGGTGCCCGCCGTACCGCACATTCAAATGCAACAATACTTTTTATTACATAAAGACAGCTCGCCCGCAGCCCCGCAGCCTCGCAGCCGCGCACCCCCGCACCCCCGCACTCCCGCGCCCCCGTGCCGCCGCCCCGGTTACACGCGGGCGCCGGGTTAGACGCGGACAGATACAAAAATAAAATATCAAAAACAACTTGCGCTCGAAGACTTCTGTACCAGCACCTCCACGTCAATTATATCTGATGAGACTGGGCTCTGGTTGCCGGCGCGTCTGCCGCATCTCGTACTATTATAGTTTTTGGGTCCAAACGAATAAAGGTCATTTTAGTAAAACCGGTTATGGGGCCCGATGCCGCTATTCATGGTATTTGGAAAGTTTAAACGACCAAAAATAATTGATATTTTGACGCCGGGCTCTGCGCGACGAATGGGTGCCCGTCGCCACGCAAACGGGCACTCCGGCGGGCGTGGGGCGCGGTACTCGGTACTCGGTACTCGGTGCTCGGTGCTCGGTGCTCGGTGCTCGGTGCTCGGTGCTCGGTGCTCGGTGCTCGGTGCTCCGGTGAGCCTATTGAATATCTCGCGACCGCCGGTACTATCGGAACTCATAACTGCACGTGAAGGAATACATTACTTCTTTGCAAAAACATTTTTTTTTGTAAAGACATGACATAAAGTAATTGCGCTCTTCCTAATCCCAAATTTGACCACGGTGCAATTGTTACGGATCCGACCGAGATTTGTGAAATGTTTAACGAATACTTTGCAAATATAGGTACTCAATAAGGAAACAACATACCAAACAAATATCACAAAAATAGCACATACACACTACCTCTTTCCATCCACAAAATTACACACCATGAGATGTGTACATTTTTACCCTGCCCTATAAATAAACTTTCTTCAACCAAATTCAAATAAGTTAAATTCAAACACGGGGGCGGGGTTAGAGGGCACCACCACCAAATATTTAAAATGCGTTAAGGATCTTATCGTCGGGAATTTAACAAACTGCCGAAACAAAGTTATAAAGATGGTACATTCCCACACACCTTAAAAATTGTTAAGGTTTACAAGGGTGGATACCCCTAATTCCAAAAGTGGTGGAAATTAGAGACCAATCTAAATTTTGCCAGTGGTATCCAAAATATTAGAAAAGCAGATACACACACGGTTAAACTATTACTTAACTAAAATTAATTTTATTTATGGTTAACAATATGGCTATAGGCCAATATCCGACACACTAGGGGCAACAATTGATTTAATTACTATAAGTAAAACAAAACTAGATCAAAAACTAATAGGGCTGGGTGTATTTATTGATATAAAAAAGGTTTCCGCTACTGTGTCATAATATTACTTAACAAATAGGAGGTCATTGGCGTTATTGGAATTGTTTTCAAATCGTTAAAATTATTCTTACAAAATCGATATCATGTTGTCAAAATGGGAGCATATCAAAGTGACCATAAACTTATTTAATTTGGTGCGCCACAAGGTTCTACGCTTGGGCCATTGCTGTTCCTTGTTTATATAAATAAAACACGTTAAGCTGGTCTACAGGGGAAACTCATGCTTTATGCAAATGATACGTCTCTGTTTTGTTTCGGACGTAACGTTAATAATCTCATATAGAACGTTCAAGACGATCTTAACGTTGCACATGCATGGTTCCAACATCATTTCCCAACAATTAATGCAACCAAATCATTGTACATAATACTTTGCGCGTTAGAAATAATTAATACCTAAGTAGTTAGATCTCATTATCGGTGCAAAGACTTTACAAGAAAAATACTTAGGTTTAAAATTAGACACCGAGATAACATAGAAAGCACACATTCAATACATCACACAGAAACTGTATTCTTTAGTGTTTCCTCTGCATAGAACTGTAGGTTGCCTTCCAAACAAACGTCGCAAGTAAATATACTATACTCTTGCGAAACCGCACTTAGTTTGCCGTACTGAAGTATGTGGTACAGCAACTATAACAAATATAAAAATTATTCAAAGCGTACAAAATAAAGTCATTAAAATGTTGTACAAGTACGATTTCCTAACGCCTAGTGAGATATGTATAAACAAAGCAAACTCTTAAATATTTAGCAAATATGCGCGTGCGCATAACGCATGCATTCAATCACAAATTACTTTCCCAACTAATAACAATACTAACGCATACAGTACGCGCTACGGAAATGAGCTTTGATTACCTAACATAAGTACAAATTACGGCCTGAGTAACTTAACGTTTGGGGGAGCACCGTTCTACAATAAACTTCCCAAAAATGTCAGAGACAGTTCCGCACAATATATTTAAAAAGAAACTTTTCCGTTATATATACATAAATACAAAAAAATTAAATTTATTATCTCGCGCGTTTCGAACTTGGACCCCCGCCTTAACTACAATGTGCAACGAACTCCTCTCGCGAGATAACTCAACACACTAGTGTCAAGTAATTCCACGTGTACCCGCACCTTCTTATTTTTTTATGTTCACCCCACTACTTGTTGTTCTCGTGTCAGCGGCAATATGTCTGTTAATGAGAAATGAAGCTCATGAAACCGAAACCGAAGTAAATGCCCTAAATAACTGACTCTCCACTTGATGTGAAGCACGCGCTGCTTCCGGAAGCACGTCTGATATTCAATAACTTAACTTCGGTTTGCGTTCCTCAAGTACACGCCTGTCGCGGGCTGGCGGGCTGGCGGGCTGGCGAGCTGGCGGGCTGGCGGGCTGGCGGGCTGGCGGGCTGGCGGGCTGGCGGGCTGGCGGGCTGGCGGGCTGGCGGGCTGGCGGGCTGGCGGGCTGGCGGGCTGGGCGGCAATGACGTCCGGGAGCGGTGCGCGATCGTTTCGTTTCTTTGCGTTTTAAATGTGTTTGGTTTTCGATTGAAGCAACATTGGAGTGTCGCGACCAAAGAATTATATAAATCAGTGTTAGAAAGTACTCGCAGTGATAGTAAATTTTGAAACAACAAAAGTGAAGTGATGAAAGTGTGATGCGCCGTGGCGACGGGCTCCTGGAGCTACCGGATCCACCGGAGCGCGCCGCGTGCCAGCGGTGAGGCGGCGGCCATGAGGAGGAGCAAGTCGTACACCTGGCTGTCGGGGCTGCTAAGGGCGCGCGGCGCGGAGCCGCCGGACGAGGGCTGGGCTGCCGCGTCCTGGGTGCGCGCCGACCTCGCGCAGGTGGACAGGTCAGCCGCACACTCGCTTGTTGTCTATACACACATATGCATACGTACACACAGTAGTCGTAGCGCCACTGTACCTAGTGCGATAACCTTGTAAAGTGCCTGTCCTACGTTAAACCTCAATCCTCAGTGAGTTTCCCCCTTTGCTCAGGTCGCACTCTCAAAGTAGTGCCCCGAGCGCGCTCTGCATGGCCACCGCCTTTCAGCCAGCACGTCCCAGCGGCGGCAGTTCTCCACCGCAACACATGACAATACCATTTCACCACAGGCGTGCTGCCCGCTTCCTACACACACAACACCTGTTCGTCATCAGCGCCGGCGAGCGACAGTCGCCGCGTGCATGCTGTTAGGTACACATTTATGAAAACATTTTGGAGACCGAAAGCCATGATACTTCAACTATTTGGACTTCAATCGCTTGGACAGCCTCAGCCTTAACTTTTACAATTACTTCAAAGTGAAATAAAATTGTTTTGTTCGTACCACCCAAGCCCGCAGCTTCCTTCGACGTGGTTGCGATAGATCCGTTTTCACGATTATCTTCATTTCTTTATTGTCAACTTGGGTCTGTTTCAGAAGACAAAACTCCAGAACAAAAACGTTGTCACCAAAATATAAGGCCTTTGTGTTATAGTAGCTATTCCAAACACATGATTAACGCTGCGGACGGTGGCTGCGGCGCCACACACACAGACTCATCTCCGTAATTTGAAATACGTTTGAGTTTGGAATTCCCAAACAACCGTCACATCATTTGAAGTCTAAGTGCGCAGTTTCACTAAACGTTAACTTAAGTGATGCGCTTCCAGTCTGTGATAGTGGAGGGCGCGGGCGCGGGCGCGGGCTCCTCGGCGGCGTGTCCGGGCATCGGTTGCGTCACCCGATAGGAGGGCCTCACTACTTGAAGAGTGGGTACGTGAAGAGCTGGGTTCGCGTCCTGCTCAATACCTAAATTAAAAGAAGGTATTTTTGTTTTAAGCAACAACGCGCGCGCAGCACCGGTGATTCGCGCCGACTTCTTATTTTCTCTCTCATGAAATCTGTCATTTGCAGTCGTACGGAACACCGGCCGGGCCGGGCCGGGCCGCAGCGCACATTTTATTTTCAATATAAGCTCTCGTCAGGAGGTTTATGCGTTCCGGTCCCGTCCCGGTTTCGTTCCGGTCCCGGTCGCAGTGTCGACCACACTATTGTTTCATTGAATTTAGACGAATGCGCAATTCTCGTGAGTGAATTGGAGGGCGAGGGCGAGGGCGCGGGCGCGGGCGCGGGCGCGGGCGCGGGCGCGGGCGCGGGCGCGGGCGCTACGGTAAACTCTACGTACAATCGTTTGGAAAGCTGCTTCCTCCTTCATACCGTAGTAGTAGACTTTTCGTACTGCGACATAGTAATGTTTGCACACTGACGGCCGGCGGCAGCGCGGGCGGTCGGACTTTATCGAATATTTCTTACTTTTCCAAACTCAGATGTTCCACCCCTTCCCCATATAAATATAACAACGGCCAAATTTAATCACCCCAGAAAAAATTATATATCATTATCGGTTCTCAAACAGGAGCCAACTCCGATTGTCTTTTTGTGTTGTGGTCGTTTGGGAAGATATATGCAATAATTAATGAGTATGTGGATTCTTTTCTGGTTTCCACATTAGCAACTTGCCACCCCCGGGACCAGTTATATACCAGTAACCCTTCGCACGACGACCGTTTGCACCGGGTGACAGTAAGTTATCTGGTACGGGCTAGTCTGATGCGTAGTCTGACTTCCAAGAACATTATAAGTTGGGCAAATGACTGCGTGTGCACGTGGTGCACACAAATGTGTGATCTGGTTGCGGACAGTTTGTAACCAAGTGCAGAAGAACTGCTTCTCACCATAGTTAACACTGTGTTGACACTGTTTGTGCCTCATCAATAAATGAATCAATGTGGTGGCAGCAGCGTATGCTGCGCAGCCGGCCGGCGCGGTGTGCCGGTGTGCTGGTGTACAGGTTTGCGCTCCGGCCATGGCTCTATTGTGAAAGTAGAGAAAGAGAGTAAGTAGTATTCTGTCACATCATGTTCATGCCGCAATCTGCTGCACATGGAATCGAACCGACGGCCTCCGAACTGAGTGCAATCGAATTGAGAATGAGCGATGTCGGGGAAACGAGCGTAGGGGACGGGAAGACCCGCCCTCAAGTCGAGGGGCGATTTATTTGGAGAAATGGAAATTTCTTTTAAAGGAAGATTAGACGCCTGGCGAGCGCTCCTTTTTACTTTTGTGATAAATGGCTCAATGTGCTTCCGGGCCTCGAGAATTATATCGGAGAAGTTTTGACGGTGTCGAATAGGGCGGGAGGTGGTGTTATGGGGGTGTAGTGGGCTGACCTGGAAGTCAATTACAGCACAGTTCTGTTTGCGTGTGACAATGTGAAATGCCATAGAGTGGTGCGTCACCGAGCTGACCGGCACAGAAAATGTAATTAAATTTACGTCACCAGTACCGCTCCCAGTTCCAGTTAGATGGATTGTTTGTGGTCGCGGACGGTGCGGCCTCACCCCCTCAGGCCGCAAGTAAAGCATTGTACGGCCGTAACTTAGGTGTCATGAAACATCAGTGGTCACCGAATATTTGCGGGCCTAACCCTAATACCTAATCTAATACTTTCCACCAAACCAATGCGCATGAGCAAATGTAATAAACATCTCAGAAGACTTGGCGTCTACTGAACAAACCGTTTCAAATAGTTGTTATGACAGCGAACTGCACCGGACCTGAACGCAACAGGTATTGCGGCGGCAGGCTGCGCCGGCGGCTCCCACGCCGCGCCCCGAGAGGGATATTATTGATGCGCGATAAGTGGCGCGGGGCGATGCGGGGCTGCGCGGGGCGGTGCGCGTCGGCTTTCGGCGATCGGCAGGTAATTATCGGTAATTGATATCCGGCCGGGTCCGCTGGGCACCACCCGGGCACCGTCTCCTCAAAGTATTTTACGTAGCTATCTATACTCGTAACATTTAATTGAGTTAGTTTATTGTTGCCAGGACTGCTCTTACAATTGGCACCGGCCAATCAATCCTGCCCCCCACCCCCCACCCCCTACTCTCGCTCCTGCTGCTCCTCGCTAACCTTGCTCCGCAGCAGTATGCTTGGAGCTGCATTCAATTACAGTTTATTCATATGTCGTGTAATAATACACTTTAAAAACGTCCAGCTCGGTCCAGTTTCGCAGACAAGTTGCTACCCTCTCACTCCTTATTATATCTTATATATTTATTTATAGGAATAGTGGTTACAAACCTTCGAGTTGGTCGAGTCAAGAACACGAGTGGCCAATAGGTGGGCGGCAGTCAACACCGAGTGCACTGAGCGGATGCGTCACGTCACGAACGATATAACATCGACAGACTGGTTACGATTTCCGATGGTTACTGTACTCTGTGCACATGGATACATCGTTTTATAATCGATCGTAGCTCTGATTTAAAAAAAAAAACATCTGCTGGAAGACTGGTTGCTTGGACCATAAACGTTAGCATTAAAACATTATATTCAGCAATAGAGGTGTACTCGTGTACACCCGTACGGCGCAGGTACCGCAGGCAACGTAGCGAGCGCACCCTCGGCGCGTCCAGTGTGTGTGTGTGTGTGTGTGTGTGTGTGTGTGTGTGTGTGTGTGTGTGTGTGTGTGTGGGTAAACCTTTACCTAGATAAACGAATAAACAAAAAACGTATGTGGTGTGATCCGAGCCGAGCCGAGCCGAGCCGAGCCGTGACGGGACGTAGCGCCCTCTACACGTAACTTAATATTAAAAACTAAAAGTTAATTAGACGGGCCATTAGCAAATTACTGAGGCTGCAAGGTGCAGCGAGACCAGTGAACGTGTTGCTAGAAACTTAATTCTGTCATGGAAATACATGTAGCCCTCGCGTTTGCCCAGCAGATGTCCAGCGGTGGGCCGGCCCACTCTTCACTATTCAGCGCGCCAGCTGTGGAGACGCGTTGTTAGTTTTATGTTTCAATTTGTCCGGTGTTTACGGTGATTGCGATGATTGCGTAACGCACCAGCCCACCCCGCGGGGGCGCGCGCGCCGCAGCCTCGGGCGCCCCGCCCGCCCCCGCCCGCACCCGCCGTTCAACAGAACAGACACTTCTATTCATTGAGCACGGATTGTGTGGGGTCGGGGAGGCTGCGGGCCTGGTCCCTGCGGCTCATCTGTCAGACCCGTAATCAGCAACGGCACGGAGCGTAGGCAGTCGCCTTCTAATGTCACGTACGTACCGTGCGAGAGACGTGCGCCGCTGTAAGCAGAAGATCCGGATGCTGCCGGTCCGAGGTTGCGAGTACAACTTAAGAAGTACTTTACAGCGTATTTTTATTCGGTACCGGTACCAGTACCGGGTTGCGCACGCGCGACTTCTGAGCTCTTCTGCCACGTCTTAAGGTCGACTTTACGCTCCACTGGAAAATGTTTCTCTGGTCGCCACGCGTTTAAAAGCTGCTCCGTCGGAGTCGTTGCGTCCTCGGGTGACAGATGCACAGGAGCTTGTGACGTGGCAGCGGATGGGGTAGAGGCGGAGTGGAGTGGAGAGGGAGAGGTGGCGGTGGCAGTTGAAACCACCGGTGTATTTAAATTTTTGATGCGGTCATACGAGTACAACGGCTTTCAGCCTATTGTGATGCCCATGCGAACGTGTGTGCATGCATACGTGCGTGCGTGCTAGTGGAGCTTTTCATTAATACGGGGAGAGCCAGCGCTGCGTCCTCAGCTCAGCCGCCGAAGACGTGGAGCAGCGGCGCGAGGGCTCCAATAAGCGAAGCGTATCTGCGGCGTGCATCACATTGGCACTGAAGCTTAATATGAAATAAAATGACGCGGCGAGTGGGGGAATTACCGGCAGTAAGGGGGTAACCTGCCGACAAGTTTTTGCTGTGGCGTTTCTAATCTTCCGTCAAAAAAAGGATATATTCAGTATGGCGACACCGCCGCCTCGCCGTCTCGCTGTCCATTGCAGTGCCGGTTTAGTGAAAACGAATTAACGGATTTGTGAAAATCATAATAATTTTGTCATCGGGAGGTACCAGTATTCCGATTTTGAATAAACGGCGGCGGCGCGCCAACGACGGCTCCTAAACGGTGCGGTTCCGTGGCCGCGCGCCCAGGTTCCCCTGTTGGCACAGCCTCGTCGGCTACCAGCTGCGTGTCGCCGCAGCTACATGATAGCCTCGGTCTCATTTTATTCAAGAATATTACCGGACAAATAAAAGTACATTATCCCAGTTCGCAGATCGTATATCATTATTGCGGCTGCTGTGACACTTAAAACTAGGTGTTCAAGCGTACACGCAACTCATATATCGTGACTACACCTATTTACGAGTGGGCGCTGGCGCCCGCCTTATAAAAACGTGAAAACGTTCCTCAGATACAATTCGCTCACCCGGCTGCGGCTGCGGCTGCGGCCGGCCGGGCGCGAGTCGCAAAGCAGTGCATCCACTTGTATTGGTCAACGAACAGTGAACAAAATTCAGTTTATTATTCTATAATAAACGAAATTCCCCGCGGCGCTAATACATTTTGCACCGACTCTGCTAGCAGCGAAGGGTGCGCCGGCGCACCGCCGCCCCGCCGCCCCGCCGCACCGCCGCGCCGCCGCGCAGTCGGCTCAAAGCGACGTTTCGTTCGCGTACATATTCGCGCTTTTAATGAAATTTGACGTTTTTTTATTGGATTTTATTGAAACGTCATACTTAATGATATGTTTTAAATATGAAGTCAAAGATTATAAAAAAATATGCTTTTGATTTTTTTTCAAAAGCGTTGTATGAAGAAAACTATAAAACAAACCATACATCCGGTGCAGCACAAGCTTTTACTCTCGCGGAGGAGCGGTTAGTAAGGAAACAGGATTTAAAAAATTATTATTATTTGTAACAAAAAGTTTACAAACACCACGGACAATAAATCACGCTATCGTTTATTATAACGCAAATCTTTTAAAGGATCGTATATCATTGTCCACATTGCCTTCGGCCACAAGTCATTACGGAGTATACAATAGTATATATCCATTCGTTGGATCTCCCTGGATCTCTTTGCTGCCATGACTTTGGTCAGTAAGTCACAATTATAATTAAAATTAATCTAGTTAAATTCTGAATCCAATTCGGATCCCAAATCCAAATGAGTAACATCGGTAAATTATATTTTGAGTTCCCTCCGGCTCACCTGGGCGGTGGTCGCGCGACCGCGGAGGTATAGCTCGGCGCGGGGAGTTATAGCTCGGCGCGGGGAAGTACAGCTCGGCGCTGCGAGGTATAGCTCGGCGTAGGGAGGTATAGCTCGACACGTGGAGGTACAGTTCGCCGCGGGGAGGTACAGCTCGGCGCTGCGAGGTATAGCTCGGCGTGGGGAGGTATAGCTCGGCGCGGGGAGGTACAGCTCGGCGCTGGGAGGTATAGCTCGGCGCGCGGAAGTACAGCTCGCCGCGGGGAGGTACAGCTCGCCGCGCGGAGGTACAGCTGCGCTTTCGCTCAGCGCGCGCTTACTTAAATAAGTATAGAAATAGAGTAGCCTGCAGTGTGGCCGCGGTGTTGCCGCCACCGAGACGTTCACCTGATGGTAAGTGATTCGCCCACTGATTAACAACATTGCGCTAGTAAGGACGATATACACTGCACCACATTGCGCTCGACGCCTTGAGACATAATATCTTAAGTGTCGTTGCCCCAGTAATTCCACTAGCTGCAACACCGTTCAAACGTAAACGCGCTAATGCTTGCACAGTACTGCATGGCGACAGGAGTTGCAGCGGCGGTGGTACCGGTGATACCGGCGTACCAACGCGAGAAGCGTGCTTACGAGCTGGGAACGCGATTTGTTTTCAGGATCACAATCCGAAATATAATATGGTACGCGGCCTGCACCACCGCTCCCGACCGCGACTTACGATGCAGTAGTGTGCATACATTAATGTATTTTGGTTTTCAAAATAAATTGTGAATTGAACTTTACATTGTAAAAGATTTTTGATGAATTGACCAGCAGTGGTGGACCTGGTCCGCATTGATTCACACCAGCGCTTAAATCTATTCCAATCGCCTGCAATTTATCCAGTGGGGATTCGTTTCCGCCGGAAACGCCTTTTACTTGTTCCGTCTCATTTAGGCCGCGCGCGCGCGGGGGCTGGGGGGCTCGTTGACGAAAGTGATCTGGTGGTTTAGCATTTTTCCGCCAAATAATGTAAATTTAGGAAGAATTCAGTTTCAAGGTATATTAGTGTAAACAATTCATTCTTTAAACTTATATATTAATTTCTTATTTACTTACTTAATGTACGAGCTATGTACGTAGGTCTAATGACTTTGAGAGCGGGTTGGAATTATCTTTTGGATGAAAATCTCTTTAATGTCTTCAATTTATCCACAAAATGGCGGCCGCCGTCGCTACGTGGATACGTGGATACGGGGATACGGGGATAGGGGGCGCGCGCAAGATGGCGCCCTACGTGACCGCACTGCCAATGCGGCGCGGCCCGTGATGTGATCCACTTTCTAATGTTTCTCGCTTATGCAACGAAGCGGCGACGCGAGCGGGACGATCACCCGATATCTAGTGACACTTTTGCCCAAAATTACCCATGACAGCTGGATAGTGATGACACTGACGACACTGATGGTAGGTATTTTGTTTTTTTTTTATTTACGCGTCCCTCCGACTGTGTGGGGCCGTGTAGGGTTATTCTTTTGTTTTTCACTTTATTCTGTACATTATCCGTATCTGTAACAGTTCTCGTATTGTCCATCGTTCATACTTTGTTATCTTTACATTTCTCTTGTTTTCTTCTTACACGCATCGCCTCGCAGGCTCCAGTTGCCGCTTATTGTTTTACCACTTCTTATTACTTTACGCTGTTACATTTCTTTACTTCCGTTTTATACGTTTCACTGTGTTTCCTTATTTTTTTCTACACATTTTACTATATAATCTATTTTTACATTTTCATTTCTACCATCTTTTTTGTTTGTATCTGTTTAAAATTTATTTGTTTATTACTATTTAACTTTTTTATACCTATTACCTTTTTGCAGTATTAAAAATATGCGGCGGCTTCCGTTTTGATTGATCAGGTAGCTATGATCAGGTTGTGTTGCCGAAGTCCATCTAGATAGGTATCTCGGCAACGCCTATTGCAGCCAAAACACAGTACTGTGCAAATATTAGTGTGTTTCGGTATGACATATACTGTAACTAACGTAATTACTGGAGTAACAAGACTTAACTTCTTGTCTCAATACGACGAGGCTGTGCGGCGCAATGTAACCATCCTAATGCGACATCGTTATGGGCAGGCGTATCACGTACCATCAGGTGAACGTCCTGCTCGTCTCGTCGTTTTGTTGAATTAAGAAAAGCGATTCTAATTAGTCGCTTACTGATAATTGCAGTGATAAATAAACAGAAACCAAGAATATTTAAACTCATGCCCACGGATATGTTGTGTAGAGACGTTAGTTTGCGACGGATCAGATACCGTGCGAGAAGTCGAGGTGTTTGCTAGGCGCGCTCCAGCTCCAGCTCTCTCCGCCGCCAAGGAGTCAAGGCGGAGTTGGCGTTAGTATTCAGCTGTCGTGATGACGGTACCAATTGCGACGCGACACGTCACCGATGTAAGTTTAGTCGTTTCGCAGGGACAAGGACGCGCCCGCGCCCTTCTTAATGCGAGTGCTCGAGGGCTTCCTCAGGAACTCGGTGCATGATATACTTTCGTAGTATAAGAACGGAGAAAGTAACCACTTTACCCCGCCCTATAATGCGATTTGTTATTTTAAACTTCAGCTTTTATAAACTTTAATTTTATAGGGTTTTCCATATAGGTATTCCTAGAAGTTACGAACTAATTATCTGTATATATAAGAGACATCTGGAGATCCAGTGAATCATCACGAAATCTCCGAAACTGTTAGACGTAGACATTTAAACATTTGGTAGAATTATTGCTTCTGACATTTAGATGTCAGTTATGAGTGGATTTTACAAAATTCGTTTTCTAAAGGGGTTGCGGAAATGTTACGTCCGGCAAAACGGGCGGGAACCAGCAAGGTTGATGTAAACGACTCTCGTTGTTCTGTATCTATAATAATACACGTACTGACTGAAACCGGCCGCCTGCCAAATATTTTAACATTTGTTCAATGTTACCAACTTATAATTAACGAAAGTAGTGTTAACCATCATCATCGTCATCAGCCGACAGACGTCCACTGCTGGACATATACCTCTTCCAAAAATCTCCACAGCGATCATTCCATCAGTCCTGTGCTGCCCGCATCCAGCGGCTTCCCACGGCTTTCTTTAGAACAAGTAGGGTCACATCAAATTCCGCAACGGCCACTAGTGCCAGCGCTACCTGCAAACTTGCTAATCGATCGTGACTCCGCTGGAGACAGCTGGGCAACGGACACTGCAGCGCGCCCACGGCGGGGAACTTTAAATTATTATTAACAAAATGAAAAACCCTATAAAATTAAAGTTTATAAGAGCTGAAGTTTTCAATATATTTTTTTGTTAACACCTCTGTAACTCTCCTTGAAGGAAGAATTCCGTTAAATTAACTGCCTCGCCCTTAATGAGGCAAATCAATGAATCGTACAAATTTTATGTCTATAGGAGCTACCCTCAGAAAGATTTTTTATTAACACCCCCGCAATTTTCCTTAAGCATTTGTTTTTAAATAGCTTTTTAACTAGTTTTCCACATGGCAAAGAGAAAACCCTCCCAAACTTCCAATATTGCAGGAAGTACCTTTTTAAATATTTTCTTGTGATCATTACCGCCTTCGCGATTTCCTTCGGCGATGAAATTTTGTTAAAAAACCTCCTTTAAATAATTTTTACGCGACAAAAAAAATAACCATACAAAATATGTGGAGTCCGTAAGAGTTACCGTTTCCAATATTATTTTTTATTTACATTCCGGCAACCCTTATGAGGGTATCGTTTCGTTAAATTAAATCCGGTATAGCTGCCCTACACTCCGTAAAAGGAATATTCCCACCAAATTTCAAGTCTCCTGGTCTTACGGTGCCATGAATATCGTGACGACTCTCTACATGAGTGAGAATGTCATATATATATGTGCGTGCGTGTGCGCGTGCGCGTGCGTGCGTGTGCGCGTGCGTGCGTAGATTATCTCAAGAGGAGAGCAGTGTATTTCGCTGTGAATTGTTTAAAAGTCGTGTGTATAGTCGTAAGAGTGCAGTGTTAGTGTGCAAGTGCAGGATATTTGAACAACAGTTTGCACGTCCATGAGTATCTCTATACCTTAAAATGAATAAATTCATTCATTCGTGCGCTGCAGGTTCCTCTTGTCCAGGGCTGGTTTCATAGGGGTGGCGGTCGGCGACATCTTAAGTTCGAATGTTCTTTTATTACTTGTTTTTATTGTTATTATATTTCATTAATCTTAAATACCGCTGCTGTAGGGGAATGCTGCGTTTCAACCTGGATGTGGTGGTACACGTGAGATGCCGGAAGGTCGCGCAGCGTTGCTGTAACATTCAGTTAGGTGCCAAGGGCCCGCACTGCGAGCTGATTGCCGAGTGTAATTAATAGAACATCAAACGCGGCGGCAACCCTTGTAATTCCTACAAGAGCATCTGCAATCTACCCACGGCATCCGGCATGGCGTTGTTACAAGTTATTGGTGTAATTGCAATATAACGAGCTGATCCATCGGTTCCCTCTGTATGCGGTGTCGGAGGAGCATACGAAATCGGGCCCGCTGAGTGGTCCCGTTGGTGCCGGTTGTGCGGCGTGGTGCGGCGTGGTGCGGCGCGACCGGTTCCCAGTCACGCTAATTGACGTGCGACAGACAGGGCCGCTCGTCGGTGAAAAAACCTATAGAACTGTGGATGCATTGCACCAATGTGTGCTGTGGGCGCAGGGCAATAAAGCAGGACTTTCATCTGCAGCGGTACAGAATTCGCCGGAGCTTGTGCGGTGCGGTGCGGTGCGGGTGCGCGTGCGCCGGACAGGCGGAAGGGGCGCGCGACGTTGATCCGTTGTCCGATTGCAATAAAAGTCATTTTGTTGTGCGACCGGAGCTCGGTTGTGACGTTACGCGCGATGGAGACCTGCAACCCGTTATGGAGATGCGGGCACTGCGCTCGGAGCACTATTCTTTATATAGTGCGGGTCCCACTATCAGGTTGCAGAGTGCGGGCGGGCCGCGGGGGCGGCGGTGGTTACGTGCCAGCGCGGGTGTCCGGAATGCCCGGCGCCGGAGAGGAGCTGCCCGTCCGCTACGAAGCGCACACCGACGCGGCGCGGGGACGCACGTGTTTACCACACGGCTGCCATTGGCTGCCAGCGGCTGCTAGCGGTTGCCAACGGCTGTGGTATTTTAACCATTTTTATCGTATTTTGAAAAGGTTACAAATAGGGGGCGCGACGGCGCGCCCAGAGGGCGGTCGGGTTATCAGGTGCTGCAGGCCCGTAATCAAACCGTCTTCATTTTGTATTGTGTTCACAGTTTATTGAGTGCGCTCTCTCTTTCTCTTTCTCTGATAAGTTTGCATCTTACCACAACTTCAGATCATTTCTTTCGTACTTGTAGTTGGTTCCTCACAAACCACTACCGTTATGTAGACATGTGAAGTTACTAAATATCTTTAAGCTGCAAACATGACACCATGTTCTAGTTAGTACTACTAGTACTTTCCTTTTTCTGCCTTTTTTCGAGAAAACGGTTCTCAATCTCAACTCTTTTACGAGACACGTTACCCTCAAATTGTATATGGTACGAGAGTAGAAGCTTGTTCCGGTACATTGTTTGGTCGTGGCTGCTTCTCTTCTTAGTTCAGCGGACCTGCTCCTCAATATTTATTTCTTTATTTGTAAAGCTAACAGTGACTCCTAACATAATTATAAAAAATCTCTATACTATAAGTGGGCACCATTTCTATGGCTGCTAGTCAGCCTTAGCCTGCTGCTGGGAGTTGTTCGTGAGCACTCTATTATTAGAACATATTTCACCAAATGTACCTACACAACCACATCGGACCCGCGCTTCTTCGACGAAGATTTCAATCCACACGGTTTTGTTGTGAAGAGATCAAGAGCTGCCCGGTCAACCAATTCATCTAATTCCTCTGCAGATCTATTAAAGAACGAACGTACTCTGTAGTTACAGTCTGCGATCTTGTAGGAATATATATATTTATTTTCGGAGCAGATACGGAGAGTCTATGTGCGATTGAGCTATTTTAGCTAAAAATGCAATATCACCGATTTTTCGTCTTTCCTGGAGTGGGAGGATATGATATCTTTTGCACCTTTCTTCATAACATACATCATATTTTTACATTTGTACTGCATGAATTTAAGAAATTTACGCTGGATTGATTCCAGCCTATCTACATATACATTGTACTGGGGATTCATATCTGGGAAGAATACTCGAGGATGCTGCGAACAAAAACGCAGTACAGTATTTTGCATAGTTTAATATCGGTAAACAGTGTGCAGGATGACATCGTCCCATTAGCCCTTCTGTGCAAATGTTCAACGTGTTCACTATACGTGAGCCGTGGACCGTGGACCGTGGGCCGTGGGCCGCGGGCCGTGGGTCGTGACACACTCGGAGATCGCCGTCGCCAACTATTTGGAGCTGACTCCGGTAATTGTGTAGTGGTAGTTAGTGAACTTTGGTTTCCAGCTATAAGTTATAAATGCAGGTAATGTACATTTAGTTCCGTTTAGCTCTAGGCCATTTGTCACCAATACTCTTTAAATCTTTGTAAATCTCTCTGTAACACAGTTCAATCTGAAATATTTTTTTTTTTAAATTTCCATGTCTGTACAATTTGGAATATTGCACATTACATTAAAGCAACTTGTAATGTCATTTATATGGATATTAACTAATAGAGGAGAGATTGAGGACTCTAATGGAACTCCCGCTGGGATCCAGTTCCAGTTGGAAATGAAGCCGTTAACCACGGCCGCTTATGACCGGTTATTTATATAGGAGCAGAACCATCTGAATAGGTTACCATGTATCCCGGTCATTAAGAGTTTGTGCAACAGCATATGATGGTCTATTCGGTTTAAGGCTTTGATACAATCAGTAAATATCGCTTCGGCCTGGCCCCTGCATCCATATCTTGGGTAACAAAGTCTACAAGTGTAAGAATGTTGGACAACGTGGACCTTTTTTTAAAAAATCCATACTGTTTAGGAGTAAAAGTGAGAACCAGAGCTTTGTATACTTGTGTATTTACGATTCCTTCCAGGAAATTGATCTGTAACTGTTAACATCACTTTTACTGCCGCACTTGTGGGTGGGGGATACATAAGCTCATTTACACATTTTTGGAACTACTCCTTCGTTTTTTTTATTATTAACGTGTGTAACAGAATGGTAACGGTCGCACACCCCAGAACCAGAAGGGCCGGTAACGGGGTAGTGTCGGACTTCAACCGACTAAAAAGCTTCACACGATATTACAATCACTTCCAACGGTATGCACGAGGGTCACGGGTTAACATCTAGCAGTGCTTCAGCAACCCCAGATCGGCGCCCGGAGCGAACGGACCCGCCTCGAAGAGGGATGTGAAGCACCCTTCCCGACAGAAAATCCCTACCTGGAGACGTGTCGCAATATAAGATGCGCCGCCAGGTACACCCCGGGAACCCTCTCCAGTACTCCTTAGATTCCAATTAGATAAGGATTGGTTAAGTTGTTTGCGCATTTTACAACAAGTATAGGAGATATACGATCTGGACCCGCAGCTTTTGCGACATCTAACGACTTTAGTAGTTTATAATCTGTGTCTGGGTATATATATCTACGCGACTAATATTGGTACAAAGGTTGTGTTCATTTGTTCAGATGGAGCTGGTGGTGCTGGTGGTGCTGGTGGAGGAAATGTTGAGTTGAAATATAATGCTAACATGTTACATATATGCGCGCCAGTATCGCCAGATTGTTGCTCCTAATACACAGAGCCAGGGAACATCAGAGTGTTTGACTTGACCAGATGTAGACGTGCAACATTACTTTCTAGTACTTTAGCTCTTCGTGACAATTTAGAAAAAGTACCCTAGTCCAATTTGTTGCTGTGTGTAGTCATTTTGTTAGATATTTATATTTTTCTTTAAGTACATCTTTTAAGGATGCTGTATACCAAGGGTTATGTATTTATGAGGAATATGTTGGTGGTGTACCTCATATAAGATACTATAAAAGAAGTCAACAGCATTCTCAAAGGGTATGTTTTTAAAACAACCTCCCAGTCAATGGTCTCCTTATCTCCAACGCCGCCTTAATCCCTTCCAAATCTTCCGAATGGTAAAAATATTTATTCCTACGAGTGGTCAAAGCTTCGGCATCGAGTTTGGGTTGGAGTTCTACCGTAATACCTAAAGATTTGTGATGTGTATCCTCCTCCATCAATCATTAAATCAGTCATGGCTAGGGGTTACTGTTAAATCTTTATTACACAGTGTTAAGTATAAAAGTCGATAATTGGCAGTTCGGTCTAAGTTAAGTTGATTAAAGTTATATTCAGAGTGTATCAAACAGTTGCATTTGTATCTTTCTTGAGACACCTGCAGGTTGCAACAGGTTGTCCGGGTATTGCCAGCCAACACTGTGTAAATTAGAATCTCCCATTGCCGTAAACGTAACGTATCATTTGGGCGCGAATTTACTATTTTTTATAGTTTATCGGTAAACTTATTTAGTTGGTAGTTGGATGTATTGCTGATGATTTTCTGAGCATAGATATAAAACACAAAATTGTAAGTTTTTAATGCTATATATAGTCTTTATCCTTTATGGTGATGGTGAGCCGTAGGCCTTCGGCGGATGATCTCCGGTCTGAGTGTTCGACTGCCTGCAGGCCGCCGCCGCACGTTGACTAGCCTCGCTCCGCCATGACCGTTCTTTGAGAAATTTCGGCTTCCTGTAGAGATGCTACGAGCCGACATTAGCTGTAGGTGCATTCTAACGCACTTAAGAACTGCACGACTAGTAAGTAGGTCACTTAACTACCAGGTATGGTTGACTTCGGCCTCGTGACCCACAAAGTTGTTTACTTCATTGTGGACTTGAAGACTGCACGTGGTTCTCAAACTATTGGTAATTAAGGTTCGTTTCAGTAATGACAAAAATCTGTTAAACGGGTGTATAGTTAGAACGTTCCCGTGACTTTTTTGAAAGTTCTTTTTCGTTTTTCATAAGAAATGATGATGGTATCCGACTTCCGGGTCATTGTTTTTGAATGCTTCACCCAGATATATCGGAAATGGTACTCGTTCGCTAGTGCTCTTACTTTATTTAGTAAAGTCTTATTGCGTGGAGTGAGATGGTGGTCCACATAGAAAGTTTTGGTGGAAGTGAAGGCCATGCTTGCGAGTGTGAGATTTTTGCATTTACGCGCCGATGTTACGAAATCCTCCTTGATGTGGCGGTTATTGACCTCTCTGGACTTGGTACACGGGTTGGAATGCAGGCAACGTAGTTAATGGCTTCTTTTTTATGGGATAGTTTATCAAATTAGATATATTTGCAGCGACCTCGTAAAGATTTTCATGTTTTTTTTTGGGGTAAACCACGTATTTCAATGTTGTTTGCTCTAACCCACTGATCTCCTTCTTCAATTTCACGATGTAGTCTTGATACTTCACCTTGCAGACTAGGATTATCTGCAGCCGCTTTCTAGGCTATATCTTTCTATTTAGTCTTCTAATGTACTAATTGTGCTTGAGAAATTAAGAATCAGATCGTGTCCATGTCCACTGATTGCTTGAGATGGCCGAGATCCGATTTGATTAGCTTGCTTTGACGGCGCTTCTGCTATCGAGGCAGAAGTTTTTGCACTTGGGACATCGGTATGTGTTCTTTCTGTCTCCTAATTTTCTAAAGCCAGCTCCGGTAATACCTGCGCACTGAAAATTGTATTTGCGACAGCCTACGATACATAAAGGTCCGTGGGTATGATGGTGATAACACTTGGCACAAATGTACGTTGGCATTTTAGCAACAGGGAAAAAAGTTTGAGAAGCACTGAGATTAAGGAAGTAGCGAACAAGCATCGGATCTCGAGTAGTGCCAGGCGGCGAATGCCAAAAATATGGCAAACCTTACATCACACGGAGACGCTTTTCCCATTTTTCCGAAACTTATCGGAAATTGTAACAAATAGCGCAAGTTCAGTTTATTAATAATAATATTTGAATATGTGTAGTAACTCATAATTATCTCTCTCAAAGAGAGCACAGCACAGCACAGCACAGCACAGCACAGCGCAGCGCAGCAAAACAGTGGTTACTGTGAATTAAGAATCTGCCCGATTTTGGTCCCTCGTTGATAATCGAGTGATGCTGGGAAACTTCCGAATAACGTCGTGTCGCAAGTTCGCTGAAGTAAATTTTCAATATATTCAATTTTTTATTTAAAGTTGCAACAACTAAGTAACAACACGTCATCATCCTCATCATCATCAGCTGATTGATGTCCACTGGTGGATATAGACCTCCCCCAAAGATCTCCACATCGATCGGTCCCGCGCTGCTCGCATCCAATGGCTCCCCGCGATTCTGACCAGATCCTCGGTGCACCTCGTGGGCGGTCTCCCGCCGCTACGTCTACCGGCACGCGCCACATGTTACTTAAAACGAACACAGTATTAACAGAGTGTTATTTAAATGCTACTTATACGTATACAGGGGTACAGCAGCAAGGCAATTTAATATTATAAAAAACACAACCTAATTAGAGGTAAATGTAGGAGAGAGTTAACCTCTACCTCCGGAACAGGTTTCCTCCTGGCTGTGTTAGTGGGGTTCAATAGCTGCGATTTAGTTAAGCCAAGAACAACCTACCCGGCTGGCCTAAGGCGTCCGCTCCAGTTGAGCTTTATGAGCTCATCTTGGATGTGTGCACGTGGGCCGCGGGGGCAAGCTCGCACTGCCCTTAGCAGCCGTAGTGGAGTCGCGCAGGGAGTACGCTCTGCGACTAAGCGGTGCCGTACCGTTAATGCGGCGGCGGCGGGGCCGCGGGGGAAGAGGACTGTCAGTATTGCGATGCGCCGCTCTCCATATCCTTCGCGGCCCTATAAAGCGTCGCGGCGGGCTCAACATCGGCATCCGCCGCAGTGAGCCGGGAGAGCTTTCTCTCTTGGCCCTGATGGCCTTCTGGGTGACGGGTTCGGGAGATTCAGTTGCCCCCGCTTCGGGAGATGCAAGAGGCCGAAAAGGGGGCGCGCTGCATATTACGACGTGCCCCTAAGGAGGTGGAAAGGGAGGGATTTTCACTGCCTCTCGGGATGGGACTGCGTAATCGCCCAGCGCCGGCGGGGTCGTGGATGGTGCGAAAGCGTTCCGGTAACCCCGCCGTGAGGCGACGAGGTGGAATATCGTGGGGTTTTAGTTGGTGCAAGTGTGATATAACTTGTCCTTGCCTCCGCGAGGACGGGTATGCGCAGACATTTCTCCCACCTTAATTAAAAAAAAATTGTCCAGCTGTGGACGTCTATCGGCTGATGATGACGATGACCTTAAGTTACCTCGTACAGCGGCTACGGGAAAAAATGTTTATTTATGAGGAGAATTAAATTGAAGTAAAAAATAAAATACCGTTTATTTTAAATTAAATTATATCACAATTTGTGTGCTTTGTCTTTCTGTAATGTATGCGAATGATCAGAAAATATGTGCACCTGATGACCAGGACCGTATGATGCCTCACCGGAGGCGAGTGAGGGTTATTGACGAGAAGTGCTCACTGTTTCATACAACCTTAACAGTTTATTTACCGGAGAACACATGTCTACATTTAGATGTACTCTGGTGCTAAAGCACGTTGGTATGTGTTATGTATGGTATATATCTTGGATAGAAGATTCGGTACGCCGCGGTGCCCATTAACTACAAAAATATTATATCTAGAAAGTTCCTGCAATTGTCACGTCTGCTCAAGCAAAAGCGCCACACGCGATCCCCACAGGCACGCAACTTGTACACCAGATTTGATTTAAACGACATGAACCACAAAAGACTTCTTTTGAACCCTTTCCGATCGACATGGACCTCGGGATGCGGATTCCCAGCAGCTCCGCCGTCGTGTAAGCAGCTGCGTGCCCGTACCTAACAGGTTGCGATCACGGCGGAGCGGTTTATAAATTCCTTGCGATTACGTAAAGTAAAACCTAAAATGTTAAAACCGTCATTAGCGATGTTGTCCTAATGAAAATTAATCCCAAGTTTACGGTCTAAGACTACTCCGACATCGCGAACCTGGTCTCCCTGCGCTAGCGGGGTACCATTAATGCGGTATGTAAAGGTGAAGGGTGATTGTTTCCCACAAAAACGAACGACGTCATACTTCTCAGTGTTCAATGTCGTACCGATCGAGTCACGCCACGAACGAACTCGTCAAGGTCGTCTTGCAACAAGTTACAATCCTCCAGAGTATTCACCGATCTGAATATTTTTAGATCAATTTTTATACTGTAGATTTTTGTTACCGTGTGATCAACAGGGCCGCACTCTGCCGCAATATATTTTTGAAATCGCTTATCCGCCTTATAATCAGCTTTGTTAGAGGGACGCTGGGAGTCGCACCTGACGACAGACGACACGACAGGACGATATCTTCCTATGTAATGATCAATTCTGTGAAGTTCTAGAGGCGAGTACGCTTATCTTACACGGAGCGGAAGTCGAAAGTAATAGATCTAAAATTCTATTTTTACTATTTATATGTTAGAGTTGTATTGACGGATCTGAGTTAATGACAAAAACCAGTCGACATGCTGTTCTGCGGGCTATGGGGGTGGGTGTTGGGGTGCGAGCTTAAATGTAGTCATTTTATTCCATAAGTTGAACTTGTTCAAGTTGAAGTACCCGAACACCGCTGTTACAGCTGTGATCAGCCAGTAGTGTTCCCGTATACAATGTTGGCATATTACACCGGCTCGGTGTGTGCACTCCGCATACACACAAATATTGCACTTGGTTGCACCGTTCGCGCATTGCTGCATTGCTGCACTAAGCCGGACATGTTCGCAATCAGATTCAATACTGTATACTGTATACCCTAGCGGATTTCAATCGTGTGCAGCCTGCAATTGCAATGCAATTAAAACCGGCTGCGTTTTGCCTTCTTCCCTTTATGAAGGCCGCGTGTTTGCGGTCTCTCCTGCGTATTGTGTATTTCTGTATCTGTCGCCAGACGGCTCGTGCGCAGAGATGTCACTACCGAACGAAGCTTCTGTGAAGATCAAACTGTAAAAATTAATACAAATAGCATTATTAGACAGCTCATTTCGGTAACAGTAATTAATACTGTACACGCCTTTTAATAAATTATAACAAACACAGCGCCTTCATGATAACCGAATCAACATATCGGTACTCTTATCTTAAACGTGGATATACCAAAAACCTTACCATCACGAACTCATGCTAATTTATAGTTTAGTCCTCTGGCCTTAAAGCGAATTGCGGCATGAAGAGATTTAGTTTCCGAAGACAGGTAGGTGTTCAGTAACTAACGTGTCCCTTCTCATCGCCGACAACGCCCAAGGGAGCAGCGTTTACAACAGCTTGTCTTCTTTACTGTTTCCGTTGCGCCGCGGCTCGACGCAGCAATCAACTTATCGCGAACTCGAGGAGCTGCTGAATTTCACCAAGAAGAGAGCGGACGCGGACGCGAGCTAGTGGGATTTTTTTTTAGCAATTCTCGAATAGTAGTGAAGGCTAGTGTCAGGAACAGGACATTTAACCATTTTTTCCAATTGTTTAACGGCATCAGCCTACTTTTCTTGTTTATATTCTAGTCGAAATTGAATTTCAATGTCGGTTGAGCGCGGCCGCTCATCCATCGCTAGTGACCGATATGCTATATTTGATTATTCATGTTCCTTCTTTAATTCAATCGCAGTTTGTTAGCAGACTGTTTAGCATGGTCCACTTTAATTTTCTCCAAGTCTTCGTTGAAAAAGGAAATTGATACTTCAATAGACGGCACGTCACGGCTTCGCGAGTCTCACACAGCTGAGGAGTGAAGGTGTTCGTAAAGGAATTCTGTAGCTCGTCGGGAATGTCACTACCTGACGAACAGGAACAATTTGTAGCAGTTCGCAATTTATTACGCTGTGAGACATAACCGGCTATCATTTTCATTTTACCTAATTTCTTCTGACTTGGGTCAGAGTTCTTATATGCATAGATGATTAGTGCATTTATTAAACAAATTTGCACGCTTATTTCCTGCTATGATTTGCGAGCGCTAGTAGCCATCATTTAGTTATTATGAATAACAAAAAAAAACTACTCAAAGCAAGATCTGATAGTCGTTATGTGCGTTAGTAATAGATGTCGCTACCGCCGCACCTGCAGCTGGCGCGCCGACCGCCCGCCGCACTGCACACGACCTCCGAACATAACAGATGGCGCTGCAGTTACTGTTACTACGTTTTTAAAGTTGATCAGTAAAACAGATCAGTTAAACAGTAGATAATCTTTATTCATTCACTCGTAACGTAAAGTTTTACACTTCATCTGATTTGTGTTTTATTCTACCGTCACGAGAGCGATAATATCTGCGGTATTCTGCAAACCACACGATCAGACGAACTCTGTGCTTTGAGACACTTACAATCACTTAAAATCAAGGTTACTGAAAACATATATGCACTTTTTATGGCTGAGACTAGACGAAATCAATTCTAAATCTTTAAATAAACACGGAGACATGTTAACTTAATATTTGTAGTAGTCTAACTTCACACTAATTATTTTTCAAAGTAAGGTGTATGACGTTGACCTGTGAGGTAGTAAGGCATGACTTGTCTCGCTGTAAGGAATGCGAAGCTCAGGCGCCCGCCGTACGTTAAATGAAGCTGCGCCCGCGCCGCTGCGTGCGTGACTGTGTGGACTAGCACGCGAACTGGTCTGCAAAATGCAGTCACACCACTGGTATATACCAGCACGGTGCAGACAAGCCGTTCGTGCAATCAGAGCTGGAGCTGGTTAGACATACGTACACTACTTATTCACGACGAACCCGCGCTATAATCCGTGGTCAATTTAGTTATTTGCCATGTCCGCGGTGAGGATGGTACCGTGCTGCTTGCAGCCAGCACCACCACGCGTTCACCGCAGCGTTGCACGCACTAAGCAATCGTTGGAGTCGTGTGACGTCAGATAAAAGGTACTGGTCGCTGCGCACGCGCTTGGTGTTCACTTGATGATAAGTGTTTCGCGTGCACGCGTCAGGCCGGCGCCAACCTGCGTGCTTCACTTCACTTTACGATCGCTTTACGTTGCGATGAAACCCTCATTAATATGTAACATCTTATCATTCAGACACCAATATTTAAAAAAAACGGACTCCTTTGTTAAATTGCGCTCGCGCAGTGTTCACGTTGCGTCGACGTTTGTTTATTGCTAAGTGAGCTCGCAGCGCCGTCGGCCCACCCCCGAGACGAATTGCCAACTAACTCATAGGGGGAGTTTGTCTTCGGTCTGTGTCCGCCCCAAACACAGTCACAGTCCACATACATGGAGCTACGCCAATAACGCACCCCGAGGGTTATCACAGAAACAACCGCAGGCGCACTATGCGCGGCGCGCTGTGCGGGGCGCGCTGTGCGGTACGTCCGCGGCTAATGTCACCGGATATATGAATTCGGTCGTTTGGCAGTTTGCTGCACGCACATACGCGCGCTTGAAGAGCATGAGACTGAAGGTTCGTGTGGGCCAGCGGTGGGCATGGCGAGATACTTTATATTTCTGTTTATTTATTATTATGTATGAATAAGTTTTCAGAGAGATCGTAGATTCGAGCAGTCGTAACATTCATCTAAGGAGGTGGTCGTGACGGCTCTCTGGGCCCGGTTATGATATGAATACAACAGCATAGACAGACCGCGGCCGGGTATCCACTCCTCACTTCTTTATTTACTTACATACGAGGGGGGATCAAAAAGTAGTGAGAATGAGGTACAATATAATGACTATTGATAACTTAATCATTTATTTATCCAAATAGTCTCCGAGTCTCTCTGCACACCGAGTCCAGCGCTTTGCCCAAGGCCCAATCCCTTTCAAAAAAAGTTTTGTCATGGTCCTGCAAAAAGTTCTCCACGGCATCCATCACCTCGTTATCATCTTCGTACCTGTTTCCCCTTAAGTATTCTTTCAATTTGGGGAACAGATAAAAATCGCTAGGCGCCAGATCTGAGGAATAAGGGAGGTGGTCAACCAATTCGACGCTAGCTTGCTGAATGGCAGCCATCGCGACCGCCGAGCTATGCGCGGGTGCGTTGTCGTGATGAAACAGCACGCTCCTTTCAAGTTTCCCTCTCCTTTCCTCTTTGATGGCATTCCTCAACTTGCGAATTAATGCTCCATAATATTGGCCTGCAATAGTGGTTCCACGCTTCAGGTAATCAATCAACAATATCCCTTCTGAGTTCCAAAATATTGAGGCCATAACCTTGCCAGCCGGTGTCACGGCACGAAACTTCTTCCGGGTTGGTGATGATCACCGTTTCCATTGCGAAGATTGCTGTTCTATCTCGGGATCAAAATGATGGAGCCATGTTTAGTTCATTGTTACGAAACGAGCTAAAAATTATTCAGAATCTTGTTGAAACTTGTCCGACAATATCTTCGAAATGTCAAATCATCGTCGTGTTCTGTTTCTGAGTGTCGGTCAACATTTCCGGCCGCCATCTTGCGGAGACGTTTCTCATATTCAAACATTGTTTCAATATGTATTGAACACTTCCGTATGAAATGCCAGTTCCTTGCATTAAGTATCTGATGGTAACTCTTCGATCGCTCAATACAATTTTCTTGACTTTCGCAACATTTCCTTGGGTGGCTGACGTCGGTGGACGTGGTGACGGCCGCAACGATGTTCGTCTTCCGTGCTCGTTCTCGTTCTCCCCACTCGACATTGAGAAGCCCCCCTTGCGACAGTAGAGTACGGCGGAGCAGACTCTCCTAATGTTGCCTCCAGATCGCAATGAATCTCTTGCGTCGTTAACTTTTTCAAACAGATGTATTTAATAACGGCTCGCGCTTCGCTTCTCGCCATTTCCGGGAACACGGTCCGTCGCGAAGCAAACAAATGAACACATACAGTAACAAAACAAAAGACAATCGAAGATTTGTTTCTTTACCAATATCACAAATATGAATGTAAGCTACGCCAGAAGTTATTTTTTTTCTTACCAAGGAGTATGTGTGTCGTGATCACTACTATTTTATCTCACCCCGTAGATCGTGAGGGTTAACATGAAGAGATCTACATTACGTCAAAGTGAAGGTTTGGAATGGCTGACGTCACCGCTTGGTCGATAGATATTTCACAGTAGTTAACTGCTGTAGTGAACCCTTCTAACTTATACACAGTAATGCTGTTGACGGCAGAATTAGACTTTGCGTTAGTTAGTTATCTGTACTGTACACACGTGATTGGGGATACGGGCACGGGTTCTCGGTGGTGCACCATTACGCCGCTCTGCTGGAAGAGTGCTGTGGGTTGCTTGCGCCGTGCAGGAGATAGTTGATACACTTTACAGGTCGACGGTCACACAGGCTTGTGCTCTGCGCCGAGTTCTGGACACTGCAGTGCAAGAACTGAAAAGGGAAAATTACCAATAGTTCAGATGCAGGTTGACGCTGCGCGCAGCCTGTGCCGGCGCTAGCATTGCCGCGTACAGTGTCTTCTGTCGACGGTATTTTATCGATCAATATTTATGATTAATCATGTAGTCATATCAATCAGCTGCACGACTCCCTCATCTTCAGCCTTTTGTCAGTTGACAACGTTGAGTTAATGAGCCGGCGAACCCCGCCGTCGGAAGTTAACTGTTCCAATATCCATTTTCAGGTTTTAGTGCCTGCTGATGGAGAGTTTGCTTAAGCTATTAGCAACTGCTAGGAATATGTCTTCCTTACTTCTTTATCTCCATCCCCTTGAACGTATTTAGCATGTTTAGAATAAGAGAGTCGTCAAAACGAGGTCGGGCAGCTCTGCATGGCCAGGCTGAACAGCTTAATAAGAGATTCACTGGCAGTACAGCGGGACAACAATAACAAACATGAAATCTACAAAGTATTAAGCTGCTTCTAATACTTTGTAAAGGCAGATAAGCGGCGACTACTGCTCACCCGTCCAGCTTACAGCCGACCGGCGGCGCCGCAGCAGCCCCGGGTGAGCGAGGGGCAGTTCTCTGTATGGCGCGGGACGTGTAGGCAAGTACCACCGCGGCGCATCTGCGTTATCTGCTGCTGACCAGTAACGCGCACGCGATGCCTTCCGCTGGTGCCTCGCGCGAGATCAGGTGCCGCCGTCTCGCCGCTCACTGGTCAAACTGTGCGCTGCCTGAGCAGTACACTGCGACATCAGCCCGAGCCCCGCGCCCTTGGGTGCTGGCCGAGGCTGGCCCCGGGCCATTTATTATTTGGTGGCTGCAATAAGCACCGCGGTGATACCTACCTTTTTTTTGCTTAGGAAAATATAAAATATAGGTATATTCTAAGCGTCTGGGGGGAAGACAAGGTTTTGTAGGATTTCTACCCACTAAACCTTCTCGGTAGTCTTCTTCAATGCATTAGGCGGGGCTCTGTAACGATAGTACCTACCTAGACGGTGTCCGGCAACAAGGATTTACCAGCAGTGATATTTACACATAAAGTAATAAATTTTTTTACTTTGTTTCAGGTACGTTCCGAGATTAGTTCGATCCGAGTCGTTGAGGTGGGGCGCCAGGTGCAGCACCAGGCCGCAGCCCCGCGGCCCGGAGCAGTCGACACTTGTCACGGCGTGCCTACCCACCCCGAGAGCGCGCGTAAATTGTCCGACTGTCCACTGCTACCACCAACAATTAATTTGAACGTGCACAGTCTCACTGTAATCACATGAACGTCTGCTAGTCACCAAATGGCAGCTGCCGACGTGCTCGCGGCGGAGTCGTTGTTAGCTTCAGTTCGGAGAGGCGGAGCGCCCGGCCACTGCGCCGGCGCCTCTTGATGCTACACCGTCGCAGGTGCTCACTTCATTCAAGTTTCACGTGCGTTGACAACACTTGTAGATTGGCTGATTGGAAGCCGCTGCGGCGGTACCGGTCTTAATGCGTTTGGAAGAACTGAAACTACAATACAGTTATCGGAGAGGGCACGAGGGCGTCGCGCTGGGGGCGGGGGCACACCCATCCAGCGCACTGAATGCTCATCGTTAAAACGAAGAGCGTCAGTTACAGTTTAGTCCATTTAAGTTGCCCACGGCCACTTTCACACCTGCTTTTCATCTCACCGTCGTACCTGAGCGAAATGTTATCTCTGATCTGCGATATCACTATATAAAGCCTCGAATCCGTCCGCTGCTGAATGCTCACGATGCACCTTCCTGTCAGCTAGCTCTCCGGGGTCTTTTCTATGCAGGAACAATTTCAGCATTTATTTTTTCAGAGGGAAGGGGCCCAGTCTGGCCGCGCAGCTACTCTTACGAGCTTATAAAGTTAATGCCTCAGTGTTAGTGCCGGACATTCAACCTGATCCTCAAGAAACGATAAAAAATTAAATAAGTATTTAGGTAGTGAACGCCAGATGAAGCTACGTGAGTCACCTGTGCCGTTATGGAGTTGTGTACAAGTGTGCAGGCTGCGTCACTGCCGACGGGGCGCTGCATCGGAGCCCCGCCGCGCGTCCCTGCAGCGCGTACATTTGCATTAATTGGGGGCTTCACGGGTTAATGAATTAGCGGGCGGCGGCGGGGGTGCGCCGGCGTTTCAGTAACGTAATCTCGTTACAGCTTATGAAGCACTTAACCGGCATTGGATTTACATAAATATTCACGTGTTAAGTGGTCACCGTCCGCCGCCGTCCGCCGCCGTCCGCCGCCGTCCGCCGCACTGCAGTACGTGACCTGCAAAACCAGCTCACCTTTGCGAGGTGGTGATCACGTGGCATGATCAGGATCGCTTTTTTATAGAATTTTTACAATTGCGTGCTAAACATTTTACTTTTTTTGAGCTCCACGCAGTCCAGCTCCACGGAGTCAGCTCGGCGAGGAGCTCGTTCTGCATCTAATGATAATAACAATAACCTATTTATTTGCCTAAAAAAGAAATCTTATGTCAATGTATATTAAATTTTGGCACAACAAAAATAAATACATTAGATTAAAAGGTCTAGGACTCAGTACATTGGCACCCAGTGCGAAGTTCTGCTGTTCTGCCATGGCCTGACATGACATCATCCTCGCCAGACATTAATTCCGAAACCTTGATTCTCCGTGTGAAGACGAAGCCTCCGCGTGCAAGCAGTGCTGCCGCCGTCAACTGTTTAAGTTCCATCACTAAGCTTATCATGCGAGGGATGCAGTGCGGCAGCTGCTATTGAAAGGTTCACTGACGTCTTCCGGTGGTCCGTTTATCCCACTGTCCGACCAGTCACTCATACTTACGTAGCTGACCGCGCGGCGGCCGAGCGCCGCTGCGAGCCAGCATAACACCCCGCTCCTAGGGGAGGCGGCTCGGCGGTGGAACGTAAACAGCTCCACGCGTCGCGGGCTATGCAGTGGCGGAGGAGCCCCGGATGTATCCAATGTGCAATTGCAAATAATTGAAAGGTAAACAGAACGAAGTTTTGGTAGAGACGCTCTCCCCCGCCGCCCTCGCGTTCTGCCTCCCGCGTCTGCCCCTCCCAGCAGATGTGGGGATATGTAAATGGCTCACGACGTTGATAAATTCAAAACAGAGCAATGTTTACATCCCCGGCAGCTGCGCGCTGACGGCGGGCGGCGAGCGGCGGGCGGCGAGCGGCGGGCGGCGAGCGGCGGGCGGCAAGCGGCGGCAGGCGGCGCCGCGGCAGTCGGCCGAGAGCCGCCGCGCGGACCGCCCGCCCGCCCCGACACGACCCGACCCGACCCGACCCTGCTCCAACCCACCCTGTCCGCGTCACATCGCGTGTTTGTTTTTGGCAAGTGTTAAGTTGGTACTTGTGCGGACGAGATTGCAGCGCGCGGCGCTTCGGCGGCTGCTGCTGCGGGGACCACCAGACTTCCGCCAGCATTGAGGTAAATCGTTGCAGCGGCGATGGAGCTGTCGGATGTTTCATTACTGTCGTAAAGTTGAAGGTCCGTCTCGCAAGTAAACTCACACGAGAGTACACGAAAACTTATACGAGCTGCTGGATTTTATTTAGTATTATAAACCACGAGACGAGTGGGACCTGCACCTGATGATAAGTGATACGCCCCCTCCTAACAATGTGGCGTTACACCCACATTGGACTTGTCGCTTGAGAGATAAGATGTTGCGTCTCATTACCCCAGTGATTAAACTAGCTATAGCGCCCTTCAAACCGGAACACAGTAATGTTTGCATACTACTGTTTGTCGGCTGCAATAGGAGCTGCAATGGTACCTACCTGGCTGTTGGTATACAGTCTCCGGCAGCAGAGACGCACCACCAGTAAAATAGAAATAGATAGAAAAGTGGTAAGCCCGCCCGCGATCACTGCTGCTGAGCTGTTCCCGGGTCGTGGCCGGACGAGCTGCAGCAGCGTACCTCCCGGAAGCACAACGACGCGATGATGGATGAATGTTGCAATGCTAGTTAACTGTAGCCAGTAAATAAACAACAAGCAGTAAACCTTATAGGCAGTTGTACCGAACTTGTGAAGCTGTACGCACAACACGGCGGTGACACCGTATGCACATGCGCAGCGCCCGCGCAGCCCCCGCGCATCCCCCGCACAGCCCCCGCGAACCACAAACAAACAAACACATTGTGTTCATGTGTGTGATTGATTAGGAAGAAAAACCGTTTATTAATTGCTTTCAAAGCGTGCAGTGCCACACGTTACAGGAAACTGAAAATGAGACGAGATCAGTTTTCCAGCGACACCAAATGTGAAACGCGTCTCCCCAGCCCCTGCACCCGCGGCGCCATGTAGCAACCCAGCATCCCGCGGCTGGCCGTGCTCAGCGGTAAATCTATTTATCAATAAAGTCGCATCAGTGCATTACACTTAAAATATTTTTTTCCTAGTTTAATTTCCTTTCACAAGATTAACCGCTGAATCCGCGCACGTGATGACCCTTGTGCTGCACCGGCTACTGCATCATCGCTTTCGAATCTTCATTGTCCCAGGATCGCTATCAAGCTTAGAAATAGGAATCACTAGAGGCGAGCTCGGGTGAATATGGAGGATGTTCCGGAGTTTCTAAGTCAACGCCTCGGATAGTAGGGTGTGGTGCGAGGAGGAGGAATCCTGTTGGAACAAAACAATTTTTGCCGTCGTATTTTGTAGATTTCTCTAGGTTTTTTATTTGTTCCGCAAACAAAAAGCCCATAACAGCTGTTCGCGGTCGACAAATTCGATAGGGACCACCCCTTTGCTGTCCCAGTAAAGAAAGCACACCATCTTGCCGACGGCAGGACTCGCCATGAATTTCATAGGGATTCGAGATGATAGGCTTTTTCAAGTCGCACCAGCGTGCAGCTGCGGAGTACTAGCGGATTGTTTAGTGGAACAGGCCGCAGTAATGATTAACTTGTTCCGTAGTAAAGTCGTAGTAAACCGCGCACTGGTCTACCGCGTGCGTCTGCGCCGGCGCGCGGCCCCGGGCTCGGGGAGACGTATTCATCTTAATGTTCAATACCTCAGCTTCTTCGCCAAATGTTTAGATTTTTTGGTTTCTAAGAGTTTGTACCTCATCCCCACAATTTAATCAACATGCCTCATAATATTTGCGAACAATGTCGCTACGAAGCCGGCGGTCAGCAGCAGGTGTCCTCGCAGATTGACAGCTGCTCCGAGTGATAGTTCATTTATTTGGAACAAGTCCTACGCGCGACAAACGGCCGGCGGCGTCACGTAATATCGCGTAATAGATTATCTATTTATTCGCCGAGAGGAAGGATTTATCTGCAGATGTACAGGTATACACACACGCGCTTTCTGGAGAGTTCTGGCAGTAGTCACTAAGTGAGCAGACGCATGGTGCGGGGCGGAGTGGTGTGGGTCGGGTGCTGGGTTCTGCGTCAAGTGCGGTTGCGTCTGACGCGTGCCAGCTTCCGGTGGAGCCGCGTCCGCTCTATTCATAGCAACGCCAAATATAGCGCCCCCGGCAGCGGTGAAGGCGGGGGCGCGCTGCCTCCGCAACCACCCGTCGGCGGGGTCTCCTGCACACCCGCGTCAAATCTCCACTTACCATCCACTGACCATGACTAAACATTCAACCGAATTAGTTACCACTGCCAGAGTCTACTCCGTGTGACTACTTGCTAGCCCCGCCCGGCGATGCGCCCTGGTGCGCTCACTGCTCTCTTCGCCATGTGGAAGTGTTTATAACTTGCTCCGCAACTGTACATGTTGGAGACACGTTGTGCAGACAAGTTGTCTGAACTGCAGCACACAAACTGCGTCGGTGCCTCCAGTTAGAAGAAGCAGTAAACTGTGAATTTTCAAAGAAAACTTTAATTTCATAACAATTGAAATCTAAAGAGGCCACGAGATCGGAGAGACGGATCTTCACCCGATGGTAAGTGATACACCTGGCCATGTGACAGGGTGGTTAACGAGTTGGCACATCATAATGCGAGATATGAAATGTTCTTACCTGGACAGTTCACCGGCTGCAGCGCCTAGTCTTGAGATTTTCTTGTAATATAATGTGAATACCTAGGTGCTCCAATAACTCTCCCATTTGATACTTGGGTACTTGCTAAATAAAGAACACTCCGTTGACTCCAAGCCAGCGCTGAGCTTGTCTAGAAGACACGTTCACTTTGAATTGTGATTGAAGAAGATAAGCAGACGCCCCGTCGCTGGCGGCGTTGTTCGAGGGGGCGGCCGCGGCCACTGCCCGTGCCCTTCCCTTGCACCGGCAAGGGCGCGTGTGTACGTCTTGTATTGTTGTGGAATCGCCACGCCAGTGGCTGGCAGTTAGATCCGATCCACGACGTGGAAACGGAATCGGAATTTTATATCAGACCTTGTGCACCGGGCGGGCGGCGGTCCCAGCCTATTGCAGAGGTGTCACGCGCGTCTGTATGCAAACGATCCCTCGCCGCCCCCGGAACCCATTGAATCTCCTCCGCGAGCTGATATTCTATTAAGATAAAGTTCTTGCCCGCCCCCTAGGCCCCGCGCGGCGTTGTCGCAAACGCGCATGCATGCATGCATGTACGCACGCACGCAAATAGGTGTTCTGCGTATAAGAAGGCCTGCCATCTACATTATAAAAGCTAAGATTAAGATGCTGTATTTAAATCTGAATCACTGTGTAATTGCCGACGATCTCTTAAAGGGAACAATACTTGATGAACAAATCGATGTGGTCATCGTAGCGGAACCATAACTCCAGCGACTGAATTACGGAGGCTGCAGGGAAACCTGTCATTTGGTCAGGTGGAAATGTCCCCGTCCAGGAAATAATGAACATTAAAGTTTGGTAGCGCGTGGGCCGCGTCACGTCGCGCTGACGGCATGCCCAGCACCCGGCGCGCCCAGCACCCGGTCCGCGAGTGAGGCGTGTCACCGCAGTGCGCATACACGAGTAACAGCACTCGCTTCCGGCTGGCGCCGGCGATTGTTGCGTACAGACGCATTACGCTAGGGAACGCGCGCGCTGCACCGCCGCGCTGCCGTATCGCGTGCAGACACGACGGTGGTGCTGCGTCTGGGCGGGGCGCATTGCGACAATTGTTTAAGCAGAATTATTTCGCTCCCAAACGGGCTCCCCCTCACCACTCCCCCGGCCCCGCTCCTGCGAGGTTGACAGCGAGTCGTTCCTGTTCCACCTGGTGGCGCGGCGCGGGGAGCCGGTGTTACCGCCTCTATACTGAATTAAATAAATTGTCCTCGTAATACTCACGTAAACAAGAGCGGCTGCGTCGCGTCGAAGTTGTGTACGGCCTGACCGAAGCAGTGCTTCCGGTAGGTCGCGATCATTGAAACTGAACGAGATCAGCCGCGGGCGAGCAGGCATCCGCGCTTATCCACATTCAGCCGAATGTTGCCGACCTGTTTACTGTTGCGGACACGAAAATTGTATGGGGAGGCCGCGCAGCGTCCGGCGGCTCCCTGCAGCGCGGCACTTCCGGCCGCTCGGCGTGCAGAAATCGGAAATGCCTTAATACATAATCTCAACAAATATACAAAATTTGATCTAAACTGAAAGTTGGTCGTTCGCCCCCGTGCGCCTCCAGCCCTGATACCCTTGATACCCCACTGAGCTCAGCGCGCGTCCCGCACGCAACTCTACGAACGCACGTTGAACGGTGCAGTGTGCGCGCACCCTTACACGTGCATGCCACGAATAAAATCTGACTTCCTCGAGACAATGAGGAAGAAACTTCATAACAATTGTAAAACAGTATAATTTCTAATTATTTATCTCCCTGTACTCTGCGTTTTCATGCACCGCCGTTCTGCACTCGGGGTATGGCGGGTGCTCTCACCCCCACGCTGTTACGAGGTACCGCGGCGCAACGGGCACGCGCACCACGCGCAGACACTGGTTGAGTGGGCTAAAGACAAATCGACGTGCAATTCATGATGTTCACATGCACATTGTTACATATATAAGTAATAGTAAGGAGCGCGCGCGCACCGGGGTCATTGACCCGCGCTGAACCAATTTCCGTGTGATTTTCTAGTTTTTTTAACCTTTTAACAGGGGAATTCCGAGAATTGTTTTCTTTTTATTTATGCTTAATATAAATGAAAGATACATTTCAAGGACATACAGGAGGATGTTAGGAGACCGCTTCCAAAATGATGACGCGGAGAAAAATCGTGCCTGATTAAAAAAAAATGTTTTTAAAACGTTTTATTAGCATTGTTTACGCTCCGTCATGTCAGTGCAGCCAAATGAAACGATAGTTTCTTAATAATACATTACTTTACTAAAAACAAAAACCGGCAATGAAACACAAAATCAAAACCAGCGGACGCCCGGAGCAAGGAGCGGGCGGGCGCGGACGCGGACGCGGAGGCGGGCGCGGGCGCGGACGCGGAGGTGGGCGCGGGCGCGGCGGGAGCGCGACATGTGTTTGGTTTCAATTTGAACCTTACTGCATAGCGCCGCGCAGCGTGTGGACCGCGCGCCCGCCCGCTTCTTGATCCGGGCGTCACGTTTTAAAATTATGAGTTTTTTAAAATCAGAATCAATTATTTCTCCGCGCCATCATCAAAGGTGTCATTAACCCTATCGTCCGTATTCGTTTTCGGAAGCGGTCTCCTAACACCCTGTATTTATACGTTCTACTCGCACTCGCTATTGTTTGTGAAGAACTGAATGCCGTACATCCCACTCATCCGCACCCTAAACGTCACCCGGGGTCCCCGCTACCCGCAAAAGCGCAGCGACGTTGCGGTGCAAGGTCACGCGTCGCCCCGCCCCGCCCGCGCCCCGCCCGCCTCGCGTAGCGCTCCCCGTGAATGGACGCGCTACGAGGGGCGCCACGCACGGGGTGCCTCTTGCATACGCCGCTTGCCCGCTCTTGATACTTATACATTTAGCTGTTCCTTCCACTGCGTCTCGTTACCGCGCGAAGCTCGCCTCGTCCGGTGGCACGTTCATGCCGTCACCGATGTCAATTTAAATTCATTCAACTGTATTTATATATAGTGTAATAAATGTGTGAGTCTGAGGGTTCCCGCACAACAACTCACGGGAGCCAAGCCAGCCACACCTGCTCGTGGTGCACTCTGCTAATCAATAAACGTGGCTTTGGCTTCCGTAAACCCGCATTGGGCCAGCGTCGTGGGAAATAACCAAAATCGTTCCCATATGAACACCTACATACTACAGCCCCTGATGCCCAACGGTACTGGAGGCCATACTGACTTTATATTGAGATCTTTAGGAAAGGCTTATGTCCAGCAGTGGATGTTTACTGGCTGATAACGAAATGTGTGGGGGTGTCGCGGCGGCGGATGTGCCGCATAGTTGTGTAAGAGTTATTTTTATTAAATTAAACTGAAAAGCAAACGCACCGCCACGCGCCGCCACGCACCGCCACGCACCGCCACGCACCGCCTGCGTCGCGGACGCGGAATGGCAGTGCTGCGGTGAACGGGAAACATTTGCAGACGTAACTAGGTGTATATTCTACTGCAAACTGCTCGGTGCGCGGGATCAAGGCGGCGCGGGCGGCGAGCGGCGAGCGGCGGGCGGCGAGCGGCGGGCGGCGGGCGGCGAGCGGCGGGCGGCGAGCGGCGGAGCGCACCGACGTCGGGTCAGTCAGCGCCGCGCGCCGCCGCGAGCGCCGTGCTACCGGCGATGTGTTTCCGCGCGTGACGCTGCCCGGTGACAGCTGACGCTGCAGCTTGGGTACGCGTAGTCAGCTGTGCGTGCGCTGGGCCGGCGCCGGTGACTGCTGAACTGGTGATTGTATCCTAGCGCGTACGTAACACGGACGTGTTGCTGTGACGACCGACCGACGACCGCTTGCTCGTAGCGGTTGGCGACGCGATGCGGGCGGGCGGACGGTCTGCCCCAGCGGCTCCGGCGGATGCACCCTCATAGTGTTTACAAACAGACGTGCATTGATTTCACATAAACCGCCGCCGCCGCCGCCGGATGGGTGCGCGCATGTTCATTTACGTATTTTGATTCGAGCAGAACGTCGGGCCGTGAACGCGGCGCCGCAGTGAACAATACCAATGAATAAGGAATTTAGTTATTGGCGCGTTGGGAATTGCATCAGTTGCAACACTGACTCCTCGCTTAAGCTTACTTTTAACGTTTCCATGTCAACATATACCATCACAGATGGTCGTGTAGTGCAATAAGTTATCTGATAGTTTTGGCGCGACCCGGCACGCCGGCAGCTCCATTCCCCGTGCCGGCGGCTGGCCCCCGACCACCCCGCGCGATACCCCGTGCCTGCGCGTGGGACTTTACTATGAGTCACGCTGCAGAGACGGAGCGCTACAGGGTGTTGTACCGCGCGCAGTAAACAATTCCTGTTGTTATTTATGGTGCGAGCGAGGGAGACGGGGTTGCACCCCTGCCTTTGTGTTTGGTCTGGTAGCTGGTTATTATTAGTATTTAAATAACACCTTCCAATGGTCCCTCACACTTGTTGTTAAAATAAGTATTTGCCGGCTTGCAGCTTACTTTCAACGAATCCTGTAGTATTGTAGCTTATAATTGAATTACATATATCCGTGAGACGATTAGGACTTCGCCCTGCAGCAAATGGTCGCCTATGCATAGCTATGTGCTGGCAGGACTGTGTCGCAGCATCTACTCTGCGCTATAAACCAATCGAAAGTACTTTAGAGCGCTATAAAAACCGTCCCGTAGCCGTCACCCCGTCGGCCGGTGCTGACCGGTGCGGGCCGGTGAGGGGCGGGGCAGGAGACATTTCGCAGTGCCAAGTATTCCCGTTGCTCCTTTTGACACCAATTAGTTAGACTAATTGAGAGCGTCTGCGGCGCGGCGTGACGCAGGCGAACGGTGCAAATGGACCGCACTCCGCGCCGCGGCTGCACTGCATTGGCTACAGTTGCACCCTGCCTCTCACCCCTCTCCCCCCACCACTCGTTAACACCAACGTTTATTCTTTTTGGAAGCGGGCGTGTCGGAGACGTTTGCGTCCTTTGAAGTTTTACCAGTTCGTCCAGAACTTGATAAATTACGATTGAATGTTTCATCATCGATAACTTGACAGTCCGCGCGGCACCCGCACCGGCTCGTCTCCTGCGGCCCTGCAGGCTGTCCACGCTGCGAACTCATGATGAAGGCCTCTCTTTATTTGCTGAGAGAACAATAAAAAAATTGCTCTGAACAAACGTGAAGTTTACGCAAAAGTACTTTTAATTCCATCAGGGGAGTTCCACCCGCGTCAAATAAATCCTCGTTTATTGGCAACTAGATTTAGTTCCGCACGCTGCAGGTACAGAGTGGGAGCTTGGACTCGGGCACGACAAGGAACAACCACCGGAAGCAGCGCGATGTAAACCCAGGTCGATTGGAGTCTATCCATTTATGTGTTGTATGTTAATATTTATTTGAAATAAAATGAAGTTATTAAAAGAAGACACACGACACACGACACGCGAAACGCGTCACGAGACACGCGAAACGCGTCACGAGACACGCGACACGAGACACGAGACACGAGACACGTGACTCGAGACACGAGACACGCGACACGAGACATCCGACACGCGATATACGACACGCGACATAAGACACGCCACACGTCAACGCGACACGCGACACACGACATGCGACACGAGACATGCGACACGAGACATGCCACACGCGACATGCGACACGAGACATGCGACACGAGACATGCCACACGCGACATGCGACACGAGACATGCGACACGAGACGAGACATCCGACACGCGATATACGACACGCGACATCAGACACGCCATACGTCAACGCGACATGCGACACGAGACATGCGACACGAGACACACGACATACGACATGCGACACGAGACACACGACAAACGGCACGCGACACATTACTCACGACACAAGACGGCAACAGCGAGAAACAAACGGCAAATATAAATACTAAAAAATCATAATTTTATCGACAGCGAGATACCCCGCCCATCACACTTATTGTTAACTTCGCACTTGCTTCTGGAATGTATCCTTCACTGCGGCGTGAAGCTTGCGGTGTCCCTGTGCCCAAAACTGCAAATCCTGCTTTACCCTGTCATTATCGACCTACCAGTATATCTATACTTCCATTCCTGTCCAAAGTGCTCGAAGCCAGTGTACATAAACAGTGATCACGTTTTGTATACCATCACAATCTATTAGGTCCCTTTCAATCTGGTGTTGGACGAAGCCACAGTACCGTTACGGCTCTTCTTAAAGTCACTGGTGATGTAAGGGCAGGCATAGAGAACTCCACCGTTACTGTTACTGTACTTGTTTTAATCGACTTCTCCAATGCCTTTAATGCCATCGATCACGACGTACTACTTCAGATCCTTACTCATTCAAAGATCTCTTCCGCAGCCGTGGATCGGTTCTCTTCCTATTTTCGAGGACTCCAGCAAATGGATCGGATCAATGAGACTTCGTCAACCTGGTGTAACCTTAATGCTGGCGTTCCTCAAGGCGGTATTCTATCTCCTTTGCTGTTTTCAATTTTCATTAATCTCACTACCCGTGGTCTTCAATGTGCGTATCATCTATATGCCGATGAATTGCAGTTGTATGCAGAGGGTAGCGTGGATAGTGCAGATGTAGCGATAGGCGAGATTAACAAAGACCCAGAGAACATTAACGATTGGATTAAGAGGTTTGGACTTACTGTTAACCCCTCCAAGTGTCAAGCTATAATAGTGGGCAACCATCGGACTATCCGTAAACTGGATCCAACAATTCTACCGATGATAATATAGGATGGTAATATAATTGATTCGGCACCCTCCGTTAAAGACCCTTGGTCTTCACATCGGCGAAACACTTAGTTGGCAACAACAAGTGGCAGCTGTTAGCCGGAAAGTAACCGGTACTCTTCGAGCTGTCTACCGCTTGAAACACTTTCTTCCGTCAAGAACGAAGACAGTGATTGTACAAACTTTAATCCTCCCTATCACCGACTATGCCGACGTGTGCTGTTTCGGCCTGAATGCACCTTCTCAATAAGAATGACCGTCTTTTAAATAACTGCATTCGATTCATTTTGAATCGTTCTGTCCTTTTCACACCTCTGATATTGTCCACTCTTCCTTTTCTATCTAGTCTATTCATCTCTGGAATTCACTCCCTCTAAATATCAGTAACTAACAATAACTAACAGTAACCAACCGGTGTACTGTTCACCACAAAGTGCGGGATATTCTCGTTAATGACATTGGGACTGAGTCTTCCTTGAAATAATTTTTAATATTTACTTAATACCATGTATGTGTGTCTACCTGTATAAGTTATGTACGTATTTATGTATTTATGTATATATTTATATGTGTTTTTGTATATGTATATTTGTGTATTATATATTACATTGTATTTATATGATGCACCTACCTCATCCTCTCTGCATTACCCAAGGTAGACTGGAAGGTAATGCCAATGGCATTAAGACCGCCTTTACACGGTGTGTGGTGTATAAAGTTAAATAAATAAATACTCGTCATTACTTGCTGAACGAACCCGCTACCCCCTGTTGCACGTCCCACCTCCTGCTACTTATCCAAATGGTTTGCGACAGGCATCCTGTTGCAATCAGCAGTGTGGCGCGGTGCATTGCCGGCGTTGACTCATCACCAGTAGATTCGCGGGTTTATCACAACGGGCCGCTGCGGCAGGCGCGGCGAGGACTGGTGCAAGCGAGGTTCCAGTGCTCGCGTCCATCATCCGGTAATTAAATGTAATTGGATACGTTTGGCCTGAAAACTTGTTGCGCGACGGCGATTGGGAGAAGCCCTGCGGTTAGTGTTGTAGATAAAAGCGGGCTGATGATGATAACGGTGACTCCAAATATATAGCTGAAGAACGTTTTCTTGACAACTGACATTCGCCAGGTACCGTGCAAGAGATGTCAATATTGTGCAGCGGTTGCCGTAGTCACCGGCCATGGACTTGAAGTGCGTAGGGAGCGGCGCCCCGCTTCTTCTCACCCCGCACGGGGACAACGTCCTATTCCACAATTCGGCAAGTCACCATCCTCTAATCTCAAGCTTACAGCTTTTGGAATGTTTAAGGTGATGCAAATGACGCTAATGCCTCTGAAGAGATGGAAGGGGAATTATGTAAAGAGAAAATTCCATTTACATCGGACGAAGAGGAAATTCCATTGAGGAGTCGGAGGGAGTTTACGACAAATTCTCAAATTATTGATGTGGACTGTTGCGTCTGGACTCGGCTGTCCGGCGCCGGCCGGCCGGACGCATGTCGCTCAATAGCATGGAAATTGGAAAGAATTTATTATTTATCTCTCGACGATACCGGTGTCGTTCTGATGATCGTTGCGTTTGTTGAGATGTACACCATCAGCGTCCGCTCGTGGCCTCCGCACGACAGCTGCCGCCGACCGCGTGCCCCGCGCACCGCCGCACCCGCTGCACTGGTCCCTACGGAGTGCGCGAGCTAATGTGTGTCAGATATGCGGGACCCTCTCGGGAATACCTTTGTTGTGACTGTCTATCCGGATAAATCCGCTCTCCGCCTGCACTGCGGCCGCAGGCCGTCCGCACTCTGCCCACTCTGCACCCGCTCTCCGCCCGCACTCCGCCCGCTCTCCGCCCGATCCCCGCCCGCACTGCGGCCGCACGCCGTCCGCTCCCGGTCCACGCGCGCGGTTCGTAAGGGCTGCGAGATTTATCGCCGTAAACAGTGCGCCCGTCTCTTGCACATAACGACCACGCGAGAGGGATGGAAACTTCTGTTTGCATCAAAACAACCCCGCGAAGGGGAGCGTCATTAACCCTATTTATCGAAAATTTTTCGCAGCGGTTCCTCGTACTGTTGCTTTAGCGGCGCACTGGCGGGTTCACGTTGCACTCTGCGCATTCGGTGTGGAGTTTGTTTTAATTTAACTACAATTCGGATGTTATCAATAGTTGTTTTTAAATTCATTAAGAGTCGGCGGCGGTGCGGCGGCGGTGCGGCGGCGATGCGGCGGGGGTGGTGTAGGTCGGGTGGGGGCGCGCGCGTCCCGCCGCCGCGCGAACCCTTACGTCTCGCTCGTACGATCTTCCGAAGAGCTGAATTAATATTATCAACAATTTCAGCAAAAGTGATAACAGGAGAGCGAATACGAATCAGTCTCGCGCAAAGTGATTGCAAAGTGACAGTGACAAAGTGCAGGATGGCGGAGCACTGGTCGTGGCTGACGGGCGGCGAGGCTGGCGAGTACACGTACAGCCCGCCCACGCGGCCCAGCCGCCCGCCGCACCGCCCGCTGGTGAAGGTGGCCACCAGCGCGCATCTCCACACTATTGCCAGGTATGGTGGACGATTTGCAATTTTCCCTTTCGCAGGTCAGCCCCGTACCGGATGTTCGTTCGCCGCGTGAGCGACCCTCGGTTGTTCCGGGCTCGAGTATTTTCTGGTTGAAACAGTAAAAGCAGTGCAACCCCACGGCCAGCCGGACGGGTGGACGACGTCTCGTACTCCTTAATACAGAACAAATACCTCATTTAAATCGCTAATCCGGATCCCGAAGCTCAGGGTCCGCCGAGCTGTGCGAGTTGGTCAACAGACTAACAACACTACATCATCAGGGAGTAGGACACAGGTGTTTGTTCATTGCGCGATAGATATAAATTTCCGCAGCTTGGCGCGCTGACGGGCACCAGCGCGACGAGCTGGCGGGCTGCGCCAACGGAATCATTATTCATTGATTAATGCATAGTGATTGTCACTTTTCATAAGAAAATAAGTATTTTTGATCGTTATTGCACCACCGGATGTGTGATGTTGAGGTTCCGGCAGGCGGGGCTGCGGGCGCTACCAGTTATATTTCAAGTGTAAGGGGCCAAGAGAGTAATGTGGGTAGAATGCAGGAATGAGCGGACACAGTCCAGCGTTGAGCAGGCAACTCTTCGCTGCGAGACCGCGTCGCTCCGCGCGCCCCACGAGGAATGTGATCCTCAGCACCATTTATATGTGTACCCTAGTCCGTGGAGCAGACGTTTGTGAACCTTGTTGAAGCGGCGTGGGAACGGGTGACGGGTAACTGGTGACGGGTGACGGGTGACGGGTGACGGGTGACGGGTGACGGGTGACGGGCGACGTCCGGCGGGCCGGTGCCCGCAATGACGCGCTCGCCGTGCGGTGCGAAATCATTTAATAGTGAAACATTAAACCGACACAGTAGTAACAACAGAACCAGGCAAGTGAACTCCTGCGCCCCTGCACTCTAAGCGGAAGCGGCAGGCTCCCCGCGCGAGTCCGCTACTCCTTGTTGTACTTCTCCAAGACGGACTCGATCATGGCGACCTCCGGCGCTATACCCTGCCCCTGCGCGTCCACCTTGAAGCACGCTGCCACCTTCACCACGCGCGAGCAGTCGTCGTCTATGTCGTCATACTGCTTCTCGCAGGAGTGTATCATGTTCACCATTCTTACGGAGAGCTCCTCGCCTGGATGTAGTGCAAAAGGTGAATATGATTCTGAGGACACACTTTTAAAGTGAAAGTTCTATTGCGAAGGCGTACATTGGATTTTATGAAAATGAGAGAACTTCCATTATATTTACAGGGTCCAGGTCTATCCAGGCGTATACGGACGCGGGTACTCCGCCCACCACACTTTCAAAATATTCGGAATAAGGGCGTGACGGAACATGCGTGCGTTCTCTTTTTCTTGGTCTCTTACCGTCACCTGGGCAATGGATCCCCTCGATCATGTCACCCAAAAACCATGGAAGCCAAGAGATAAAACTCTCTACGCTCTCTGCGTCGGATCTGATCTTAGGCTCCCCCGCTAACCGCGCGTTGTACGGCAATGGAAGAGCAAGACCCGCAATACCGACATTTCTCACCCTCCGCGACTCCACTATGGCAGCGAATGGCAGTGCAAGCTTGCCCCAGCAGCCCACCGGTACACATCCGGGGTGAGCTCTGTGAGATAACCCGGAGTGACCATTTCAGGCCAGCCTTACTTAGCGGCCTGGCCGGGTAGATTCCTCTTAGGTTTGCCTTAAGTGACTAAGCCACAGCTGCTAAGCTCCACCATCAGGACAAGACGGAAACCTGTTCGAGGGGGCAGCAGTAGCACCTGCCTAGACGTCCTGCGACAACAGAGACCTACCGCCAATAACTATATTTACTATTATAGTTTTATAGTGCGTCGACTGATGCACTGATTACCCCACGAATTGACCTGGACACAGTTTCACTAGTACCGCGCGTTAGTTCACACACACGGGGGGATAATTGCAGGAAGGGCGATAACGAATAAGAGGGGAGGTTTGTTGTTCGTGGTTGGCAATTGTATTGGATAATTGGTTTCTACGGTACAATAACAGCGAGCGTCGCCGGCGCACGTCGCTGCAAAAACATATCGGAAGTACGAGGGTCTCACCGTTAGGGAAGCTCTTGATGAACTCTTCCATGTTCATGTGGTGCATGCGCACGTCCTCCTGCAGCAGGGAGAACTTGTGGGACATGCAGATGATCGCGCAACCCAGCTCTCTGTGCACCACTTCGAAGTCCTCGCTCCAGAAGCGATGGAACTCCTCCATCACGTCCTTTGTCAGACCTGACTGAATGCAGAAGTGCCTCATCAAAATAAACAAACTGCACAATTCCCTGTACACTTTAAAATAATGATAAAAGGTAAAAATCAATGTAAAGTTGCTTAATCATGGAATGATGCGAGTGTTGTGCGCGGCACGAGGCGACGGGCAGGCGGCAGGGATGGGGGGTGGGGGTCCCACTCGCCCGACACACCCCCGGCTTTGGCAAATTGATAAACAGCACGCGCTGACCTCCTCGCGGCACTCCTCCAGCGTCGTCCCGAAGTGTGCTGTGACGTGGCCCAAGGCCTCCGCGCTCCCGGCCGCTCGGTACACGGCGGACTCCAAAGCCGTGGCGCAAACTAACCAGAACCAGAGGTAACCCATCCCGCCTGCGCCCGCGCGAACCCTCGCGACAGTGAGCGCGACTGCGGCGCCGCCACCTTTTATTGCCTTTCAATGAAAACAGTTATCATTACCTGTCATCACGTGCACAATGTTACCTTGCATCAGTCAGATCCTTATGTCGCGCGGAGGAGGGTCGGTTTAGCGCGGTGCGCGGTGCGCGGTGCGCGGTGTAGGGTGCGCGGCGGCGGCGCGTGTAAACACCGCCTCCGCTAATGAATACCTTGATGTACAACAAGTCATGTTGCGTTTATTGTCTCGGAGGCACGCCCCCGTTGTAGTGCACCGCGCACCGCACCGCGCACTGCACCGTACTGCGCACCTCACCAAACTGCGCACCGTACTGCGCACTACATCAAACTGCGCACCGTACTGTGCACCACACCAAACTGCGCACCGTACTACGCATTGCACCATACTGCGCATCGTACTGCGCACTACATCAAACTGCGCACCGTACTGTGCACCACACCAAACTGTGCACCGCATTATACTGCGCCCCGCACCGCGCCCCGCGCCTCGTAATGCACGCTCGTTAGTTCCAAGGTGGAGGATTTAAACATTATAAACCGCACCCTAAAAAACTGAGCCATCGGCGCTTGAAATGTTCGTGTGCGCGTGGATGAGCTTTCAGCTGTATCGGTAGCCGACGCGGTGCAGGCCACGCGGTGCAGGCGACGCGGTGCAGGCCACGCGGTGCAGGCGACGCGGTGCAGGCCACGCCGCCCCGTCGCCACGGCGCCCCGCCCGCGCCACGGGGGCACCTCTACTCGGATGGAGGCAGATTTGTATACTCACGAAACTGATTCCTAGTACGCGGAGTGCTGCAGACGTACATACGAGGCAGTGGATGACTGGTATCCGGCGGCCGGCGGCGGACACCATCCTTATCAATTTTGTTACAGCGAAGAGACTACTTTTTAGTTACGTGTGTAACAAAATGCTAACGGAACGCACACCCCGTACCAATACTGGGCCGGTAGTGGGGTAGTGTCGGACTCCAACCGACTAAAAAGCTTCACACGGTATTCCATCACATCCGCAAGGAATGCACGAGGGTCGCGGGATAACGCTTTAAACAGTTTTTCCGCAACCCTCGTTCGGTGCCCGGATCGAAAAGGCCCGCCTAGGGGAGGGAGGTGAAGCATCCCTCCCAATTGACAAAATCCCTATCACTAAGCGGCGACGCGTCGGAATACGAGACGCGTCGCCAGATACGCCCCAGGAAAGCGAAGAGACTACTGCCTGGTGTAGGACGGAGTTATCTTTCGTCAGTCAGATCGCATAGTTATCTCCTCAATGATCTGACGACGTGCAGGCAGGTCAACTCGGGCAGCTGCACGCCAGCAGCCGCGGTTTATATTCACTGCGAATTCGGAAGAGCAATTTTTCGTTACATGTACTTGCTATTCCTTTCCTTCGTTCATAACAACTTGCTTGACATTCAATGCGCATTATTTCTACACATCGTCATTGAGATACTCTTCAACGCTGCAGCATCACTTGTTAATTAATAGATTTGATATTTTGATATATTGCTCGACTGCAGCTAATGCACGCCGCACCCGCCGCACCCGCAGCACATGCAGCGTCCATTTCGTGCCCGCGAGCAAATGGCGTCGCTCATTTATTTTTCTAGTGTCTCTGTCGTGACGTGAATGTCCTGTGTTCGGTGTATACATTGAGATTTTGGTGGACATAAAGAACATTACAATATATGTATATATATATATATATATATCATGATGGAACCGTCAGCATCTCCGTCTTACTACACCTCTATAGAGCTTTAAGATTCTGTTTGTCTGTGGCTGTGTAAAATTCCAGCTAGGAAAGTTTGTGCTGAATTAGCTAACAAAAATTAAGTTGTTTACCAAGAATCAGAAAATCATCAGCACGATCCGTATGAGCAGAGCCTGGCGAAGATGTTGAGCGCATACTGCTCTTAGCGCCAAACTTCGACAAAACGCAATCGCTAAAACTCTACTACGTTTAATTATCAAAAAGTTTATTTACTAAAACTATGATCATTACTGCGTTACAGCTTTGCGCACTACGTCGCGTCGCTCCATCGACTGGGCAAACTTTGGCCCTCAACATTTTGCGAGTTGTTTCGCTGGCCAGGAGTTTACCGAACTCCTCAGCTTTCGAGGTGAAATTTCTATATTTAAATGGAAAATGTTAAATGAGAACAAATATTTATCAAGAGAAATATGAATGTCGTATAACACTCCAGCTCTGCCTTTATCCAGCAGCGGAGCGCGCACATGCCTTCCACGCCGCGCCACCAGCTGTAAACATTAAAGCGGGCCCGCGTCGCGCCACCAGCTGTAAACTGTGAAGCGGGCCCGCGTCGCGCCACCAGCTGTAAACTGTGAAGCGGGCCCGCGTCGCGCCACCAGCTGTAAACTGTGAAGCGGGCCCGCGTCGCGCCACCAGCTGTAAACTGTGAAGCGGGCCCGCGTCGCGCCACCAGCTGTAAACTGTGAAGCGGGCCCGCGTCGCGCCACCAGCTGTAAACTGTGAAGCGGGCCCGCGTCGCGCCACCAGCTGTAAACTGTGAAGCGGGCCCGCGTCGCGCCACCAGCTGTAAACTGTGAAGCGGGCCCGCGTCGCGCCACCAGCTGTAAACTGTGAAGCGGGCCCGCGTCGCGCCACCAGCTGTAAACTGTGAAGCGGGCCCGCGTCGCGCCACCAGCTGTAAACTGTAAAGCGGGCCCGCGCCGCGCCACCAGCTGTAAACTGTGAAGCGGGCCCGCGTCGCGCCACCAGCTGTAAACTGTGAAGCGGGCCCGCGTCGCGCCACCAGCTGTAAACTGTAAAGCGGGCCCGCACCAGCAGTAATACAAAAATTAACATATAAAACAGGTCGCGATTTCTTTGGAAATATTTATTCCTCCCTTGGTAACGCTACGTGATGCGAATGGAGGGAGGCGCGGGGGCGGCCGTGCCACACGTGACCGATTATGTTACACTACAACACTCACCCCCACCCTCATCTCCCACACGCTACACCCTATATACCGCTGCGATTTAGACATTTGTATTATAACCGCGCGCCCCGAAACACATTTGGAAATATTGGACTGACTCGTCGCGGGGGAGGCTTCACGTCAAACCGAGTGCATTAACTGCTGCAATAAACAGCAACAGGGACGTCCTGCACGACGTCAGCGAAGCTCGCACGCAGCGCCGAGAGCTTTGGGCACCAGTACGAGATCAGCTGCGGCACCGGGCCCGCGAGATTGCGTGAGAGCACTCTTCTGTCGACCACCTAATTATAGTCACTGTCCACTGTTACCACCTGCCGCAACTCCAGCAGCGCCGTGTTCCAGGTTTCGTCGCTGTCCAGTATACATTTACCAATAAGCAAATGCAGAAAGTTAGATGCAGTAATAGGCGTTAAACTTTAATGATTCGTTTGGTGGTGCCAACTGGTCTCCGGCGCAGGCCCGCGCGCCGTCGGCCGGTCGCCGTGACGGGGACTGAACTTCAGCATATCACAGTTCCGCACTCGGCATTCAAATTCCAACTGCGACTGGACAATAGTCGCATGACCTTGCGATTCCCCAGTGATTGCACGAGATGGGCGCTGAGAGCGCGGGGCCGTTGTGAAGGTTAAGTCGCGGAGAGCCTGACCCTATTGTATTCCTGCCAAGTCAAATAAACTCATGTACATACCGCCAGAGCAACTCCTGCAAATGTGAACCGGTGACAACTCCACACGCAGTCACAATTGGAGAGCCAGCTCGTTACGTTTACTGTGTAGCGGTAATGTTACCGGATTCAGTTCGCGCCGCGCTACTAGAACATCACCTGCACGTTACCGATAGCTGACCTGCGGCTCCACTACGCCAAGAACGCGGCCGTGGCGCAGGCCCCAGGATCAATCGAGCACACTTCCTCAGGGCGCCGCGAGTTGTTACTAGTAATAACTGATTATGCCGTTTAAGTGCTGTGCGGCGCGAGTATTGGTGACAATTAAGTAATTAACTCGTTTCCATGATGTGACAAGTTAATTGGCGAGGCGAGTGGTGCTGGGCGGCAGTCGCGGCGAGCGGTTCAGTGCTGGGGAAGGTATAAAGCATGCACGAGTGTAAAGAAACTGGCAGTGAAACTGATGAGCTCCAGGTACTGGTCTCTCACGTGGACTGATACGATAATGAATCTGATTCTGGTGGTCGTAATACATCTAGTCAGCTACTACGGAGTCGATTCCTCGCAAGAAGTCATGAAGAGCATGTCGATAAATTACCTGAAAGCTTTGAACGCATGCAAGAGAGAAGTAAGTATCAGCAATAATTTATAAAAAAAATATCATCACTTCTCGTGAACTTCCGGTAAAGATTAAAATAATAAGTGGTCCCCCAGTGTTGAAGGGCTGAATGTAACGTAGCGTTTATGATTGCTCCATTTTAGCTCGATCTCCCGGACAGCGTTTATTCAGATTTTATCAATTTCTGGAAGGAAGATTATCAGCTCACGAATAGACTAACCGGCTGCGCAATAAATTGCCTCTCCTCCAAACTGGATTTGGTCGAGTCCGAAGGTCGCTTACATCACGGGAACGCAGCGGATTACGCGAAGTCTCATGGAGCCGGTGAGAATAACTACCTGTACTAGTGCTGTATGTCTTGTCTTAAACCCCGCAGCGGCGAGCGCGACAGAGCTTCCGGTACATCTCACTAAACAGTTCCTATGAAAGGATCAAACCCTGTAGCACTAGACATGGTAATTGTAAATGATCACACCCAGGTGGCGTGGCGCCGTTCTCCAGCACCTCCGCGAATCTCCTTCTTCTCCACTTTCACCGTGTCATACATGTATAAAAACAATTCTGTTTGTAGATGACTCCATGGCCGACCAGTTGATTGAGCTCCTTCATCAATGCGAAGGTTCAATTTCCGACAACCCTGATCACTGCTTGAACGCAATCTTGTTCGCGAATTGCTTCAAGGCGGAGATACACAAATTGAACTGGGCTCCAGACTCCGACCTCATCATCGGGGAGCTCCTGTCCGAAGTTTAAACTTCGCAGCAGTGTCATGGGAGCATCACGTAACCCAACCTTCCAGCCCGTGCGCCGCTCCTCAACTGAAGCTTGCACTTGTCACACGAGACACCCTCTCCCTTGTTCTTGTATTAAAATGACTTGTTATTGTCGTGCGGTATGAGGCGTGATACATATGTGTGTGTGTGTATGTGTGTGTGTGTGCATCTTATGGTAAGAAGTTGAGGAGTGAGAAATTGCTGTTATAAGTGGACGAGACTCGGCACTGACGCGAATGGTGCGGCAGGACCACGAGCCAGCTGTCCGCTTACACACGTGGAGTTTGTTGAGCGTTACGTCGTTACGTGGTGCAGACAGATGATGCTGCTTGATAACATTAACCCAGGAGCCGGCGCTGCGACCTCGGACATGACACTGGATGTTATTTAAGCTTATCTGATCGGTTCATAGTTATCTCATTGGTTTATGGTGGAATTGCGGTCTCCCGCTCGGTATTTAACTGTTTACTCAGTGTTTGTGAGTAAGGTTGCAGTGTTGATGCACTGCAATGAGTTTTTAAAGATTTTTTATTTATTAAATAAATGAATAATTGAAGCACTTAATTATTTTAATTTCATCAATTAATTATTTTGTACGCCTTTTTTACCTAAAACATGTGTCACTTGAAGACGACTGTTGCGAGTGAGTGACACGCGCGCCGTGCCCTCCACACCGCCCAGCCGTACCCCTGAACGCGGCGTCGATGTTGGGTGCCGTCGCTGATAACGAACACGAACGAGACCACAGCGGTCCAAGGGTATGACGATGAATTCTTTGCCGATGGCGAGCAGTGCGATGATGAAATTTGGCCGAAGGCATCATGTCAAACAAATTAGAACACATTCCGTTATAGAGGCGGTAGAATACAGTCAAGGAGGCAAAATATCTCCTGAGACCAAGAGGTTCAATACCGTCCGTTAGCAAAGAGTCGTCGATAATTCTGATAGCTCTGTTTTGCACCGAGTCTAAAGGTCCCAGCTGACATCTAGGTGCTCCCGCCCAAAGATGAGAGCAATACTCCATGTGAGGCTGGACTTGCGCTTTATATAGCAATATCATTTGCTGCGCAGTGAAGTACTGCTTCGCGCTGTTAATTATACCTAGCTTTTTAGATGACAACTTTACCTTGTCTTCCAAGTGCCTTTAGTACTGGACGTCACTGGAGATTTTGACACTTAAAATCCCAATGCTCCTTCCTTGAGATGGTCAGAAATGTATTCTGGAACTGAGGAGCTACAATAGATGCAGTTTTCTTAGCGGCGAACGCGCAAACTTGTTTCTTGGATGGATTAAAATGAACTAAATTGAGGCGAGCCCATTCGGAGACACGGGCAAGTGTTACCTCAATTTATGACACAAGTTTCTTTCGACTATCCTCTACAGCAGTCCAGGTCACGTTGTTACGGCCCGTGTAGCAGGTGTGGCCGGTGCTGTCATCCGCACAGCAATGCATGCCGTCAATTAACAACATGTCATTTGTATGAAGTTAAAACAGCGTCGGCGACAGCACAGAGCCTTGTGGAACACCTGCATTTATGTCCATGCTAATAGAGCTGCTGCCGTCAACGACAGTTATTATGCTTCTGAAGGACAGAAGGCAAGTAATCTACTGACACAGTCCCACGGGAAGTCTGTACGATGGTAACATTATATGAAGACCGCGGTGCCAGACCTGATCGGACGCCTTGGCTGTGTGCAAACTGACGGCATAAAAATAAAAAATAAAGTACACCTTTTCTTTTCTTGTTTAGTTTTTAATGATGCTCGCGCCTTTCGATGCCCGCCATCCCCGCTATCCCCGCCATCCCCGCCATCCCCGCCGCCGTCGGCAGTCTCGCAGACTACAATAGGCGCTGTTTGCAAAACATACGGACGGACGCGCCGGCGGTGGTGGCTTAGGCCGTGGCGGCATCGAAGTCTCACTCGCGCGGATGGGGGCTGTCGGGGTGCTGGCGCTGCTCGTGGTTGCCGTGGCCGTCGCGGCCGCCAACGAGCACCCGAAGCGCGTTGTGAACGATATGAGCACAAAGATCGCGGAGACGATGCTCGAGTGCGCCAAACAGGTACCGGCGGCCCGCGCCCCACCTTTTTGTGTTTCATTGCTATCTTGCTTCACATTTAAAACGTTAACGTGGTGTTGCGGTATATCTATTAATAAAACAACCTAGATGTACACACTGGAGCCGGTACATCCTGTTCACTCTCCGCTATATAGGTTATATGTTGATACCGTCGTATCAACATATAACCTATTCCTATAATAATTGTGTACTACCCCCACTACAGGGTGCGACTTGGTCATCTATAAAAGTTTTCTTTTTTATATATACGTGAGAGGGAGCACCAGAGCACGCCCATGTGTCTCCACGTACGATTACAGTGCTCTAGTGAAGTAGCAATTATCTTACATGTGGGTCGCCCATACCGCCCGTACCGCCCGTACCGCCCGTACACGTGGGAACCACAGCCAGCGAAGTGAAACTTGTTCTAGGTAATGGAGAAAGTGTCGAGCGAACGACTCGCAGAGAAATCTGAACCTGCGCAGCCGCCGCACATCTGATGCTGCTGCGTACGAAGAGACGAACGTTAACGTCATGTTGTTGGCAATCGCCTTCATCATCATTACACGTCGACGTGTTCGACCTAGGTCTCCACAGCTTCCTCGCTGCCCAGTCCGCTTTCACGTTCGTTCACGTTGATAATGCTTTATCGTGTTTTACGAGTGTATAGTAGGAAGCAAGCAATGAATAGTGAGGATGGCTTGCGGCAATCGATGGAGGACGTCGAGACCGTTGTGTACCCGACTGACCGCTGGTTCTGGTGCAGTTTAATAAAACTATCACATTACAGATGTCCTTTCAAGAACACAGGTCCTGACATGTCGTGACACTTTTGTACTTTTCATATAAGTTCAAGCAAAGCTGTCACCTTCACTTTGAACAAACTAATGTTCATCGGTAAAGGATGGGCAGGACCAAAAGTTGGATCGATAAGTTTTTTAATATTGATTACAAGAGAAAAATGATTTAATAAACTTCCAGATGTATCCAGGAATCAACATCGATCAAGAAATGGATGAATACTGGAATCTAGACAACGAAATAGTAAACATAAAGTGGGGGTGCATAATAGTGTGCAGCATGAGCAAGCTGAAGCTGTGCCACGAGAACGGGCAGTTGAACGAGACCAACGTCAGGAGATTGATCCTCGCCAACGGTGCAGGTACTCCCGCGCAGTATACTGTGACCGTCGCCAGGATGTCTGCTGCTAAACTTTACGAACTGATATTAAAATATTTTATCCCGAGGTGCTTATACTGCTGGCGGCGCGTTGACGCTGCAGACGGTAACTTGGCTTACCGCCAGCCCTCACCCGGCACAAGAGGACGAGCTGCTCGCCACTCGGCAACGGATGTCGTGTCCTTACATTGAGTTCACGCGTACCCGTGCGACTTTATACCTAGACTTATGTAACTTATATATTCGTGCCGTCTGCCCTGTTCCGGCGCTGCTGCTGCCCTGCTCCTGCCCTGCTGCTGCGGTGCGCAGTTTTGTATGTTTGGCGACAAAGCGTTGTTAAGAACGATATCGTACTTATATTCATCACCGGGTGGACATAAAAAGGTTTTTTGTTCCTCAGATGAAAACACCTTGCGGGTGCTTCTCGACATATTCCGGAACTGCCATAGCCATTCCGATTTCTACAAAAAGTCATGCGGCTCCGGCCTGGAGGCCTCCAAGTGCTTCCGCGGCGGGGTCTCGCGCTTCGACTGGGTACCCAACTTCTGAAGCGGCCGGCGACGCGCAGACCTCTACAACATTACACTTCTACCATTTAACTACTACTCGTAATATGAACAAATAACAAATAACAAATACATCGTACGTCTCGTTTTGTTTCATTTCGTTTGGAGTTTGTAGATCGCTCTCGTACCGAGAGTCAGGGTTTCCGCTGTGCGTCGGACCCCACGACATAAATCTAACACTCCGCTACCGACCCAGCCATCCATCAGATCCATTAGATCCTAGCCTACGCCTGACATTTATTCCTTTAATTTAATTCGTTTATTTTTTCATTTCATCAATATTTGTCGTCTCCATAAATCCAATCGGTTTTAATTACTGACCATTGCCATGCGCTTAATTAAATCGGTCGCACTGGCTGCGCCGGCGGCTGCGTCTCCTCTGTACGGGTACGGGTACGGGTACGGGTGTCAATGTCAGTTTAGTTAATGTTGATGTTTGTTTGTACACCATCAGACGCACGAATAAAAGATGTGAACATGACAACGTAGATCTCGTTATGGTTTGATGCGCGAACGCTCGCCGCGCCGGCCGCCGGCTGACCGCAAACAAATAGCGATCATTAAAAATGCCGTCGTCGCGTCGTTACGTCGTTACGTCGCCGCGTCGTTGCGTCGTTGTGTCGTTACGTCGCCGCTTTGTAATTAACGTTCGCAGAGCGACAAACGAGTTATGTTTACATAACAAATCGATGCGTCGCGCTGCATCCGGTGCAGCGGCTCCGCGTAGCTGGCATTAGCGCGCGAGCAGACCGGCGGGAGCGATGCAGTCCCTAGTGGTGGCGGTGCTGGTGGCCATCGCTGGCGCGCTGCTGCCGCCCACTGCGGTGGTCGACGAGATGAGTCAGACTATAGCGCACAAGATGTTCGTGTGCGCGAGCGAGGTACGCGGGTTCAATGAACGTGTTCGGTCGCGGCGCAGCGGACGCACTGCGCGCCGGACGCGGGTGGCTGCGTCGCGGCGGTGCTGGCCGCATGTCCTCGCAGGACCTCCGTATGCATATGCATGCATATATACATTACTGTTACAAGTGTACACAACGTATACAAAGCGGTGCCAAGCGCAGTTATTCGTAAGGATAGCTTAAATCGAATGACGTTTCCTTTGTTCCCCTGCGTGCTGCGCGCTGCGTGCTGCGCGCTGTGTGCTGCGCGCTGCGTGCTGCGCGCTGCGGGTCAGTGCCTTTGCTTATACTTCATTTACCATCTCATTTCAATCAAATTCTATTTTCTACATTCTCATCATTCATTCTTTTCCTCTTTCATAGTTTGTTCTGCTTTCAAACTTCTTTTCTCTTCGTTCTACATTCCATTTCCTTCTTTCAATCCTCGCCCTCAAGTGAATACCGAAGGCCGTCGCTCGTCGTTTCCTTTACATTTCTCTGAAAATGACCTGGAATACATAAAAAGTCACCCCCTTCACCATATTTCTTCTTCGCCCGGTTTTTCTTTTTTGTTCTTGATTTTACACTCTTACAGTTTCTATTCCCTTTTTGTATTATATTATATTTAGTTTATTTTAAGAGTTTTTTTATTATTTTTGACTATTTCTGCTATGACTTCCCTACAAGATTCTAGAACCGTTTCACGACTTTCGTCTTCACTCAGAGAGGCAATGACTCCCCTGTCTATTCTCTTTTGAAACTCCATTTTATCTTTAATCTGTTCGCTCTCTCCCTTACAAGGGACAGGAGGCACTCCTAACAACGTGCACTACGGTCTGGTCCAATGCAAGGTCACAAAGTTTACCTCTCCCTGTGGCCCGAAATCGAATGACATTACAAACAAAAACTGGGGGCATGTAGGTACCTGCTGCAGGCAACCATCGTGGCAGGAACCTCTGCGTCGCGAATATCTATTGCCAAGTGGTAATGTGCGAAGATTGCTGTTCTGTCAAGGGTAAATTCAAAGTGGTGAGGTGTCGACATCTTAAGTGTCAAGGCGATGGACGCAAAGTGTGTGTGTGTGTGTGTGTGTGTGTGTGTGCAATGGTCGCCGTTTTGGCGATGAAAAAAGAATTGTTCCACTTGCTGGTGAACACCCTGACGCCATGCTTTCAAATGTTTTAGATGTACCCGGGGGCCGGCTTCGTGCGGGAAATTCTAGACTTTTGGAATGTTGAGTACGATTTCACGATGAACGAGGCCTTAGGGTGTCTGCAAGCGTGCAGCCTGCTCAAGTTGGGGCTCCGCGGTGAGGACGGTGCGCTGATCGAGGCGAACATCGAGAAGTTCCTGTACGCACACGGCGGCGGTAATGTCTCCTGCCGTTGCTTGCTGTCACTTATAAACCTCTCTCAGAAACATTTATTTTCGTAAGGGGTAGTGGAGCAGTTTGTCAGAACGATGGAACTGTACACTGAAAGCACTCAAATGAGTGTACTCCGAGAGTGTTTGAGATTTCAATGAAGCAAAACCACGCAACCAAGAAGAACAGGTTTAGTAGACATACGAAATCCGCCAACCCGTGCTTCGCCCACCTGCTGGATAACCAATTGATTGCCCACTTGTGCGGGAAGTATCAGGGTTGGGAACGCAGCCGTGCTGGACATTAATTCTATAAATTGGTTGGCGGGGGCTCGTTCGGACCCGCCCGGCTAGCAACCCCGTCCTCCAGTGCATCCCTAACGCCATATGACTATACGCGAGCCAGGGTATTCTGGAGAAGCATAGTAGACTTTCCACGGCCTCTTTCTCGCTTAATAATATAATAACCTCTCGTAGATCTTAAAAAACAAACAAGATGTGTTCGTGCAGCGAGAGGTCACCCTCACGGCCAGGGCACGATCCCACTGCCGGGTAAACATCCAGCTCGTTCTGCAAAAAAGTTATGTGGTACATTGAAATGTTGTTGAAACTAGTTTAACCACTTCAATTGCCACTTTTTGCTCCCTCTTTCTTTAGGAGGTTACATTTGCATCGGACGGTTAGGTATTTTAACTGTTTCAAAGTAATGAACCATCAGAGCGGTATTAGGTTAATCCAAGTCCACTTGTGGTTACCCAGATGACAACACCGTGACCGTACTGAAAGAAGTGTTGATGAGGTGTCACAACGCTTCGGCGAATGTGACGAGGACCTGCACAGCCAGCGTCGCGGCGATGAAGTGCTTCCGCAGCCACATGTACTCGCTCAAGTGGGTGCCGGAGTTGCAGTACGGGCCCTACGACGACCTGTGGACCAACAAGCCAACCGTTACACGACTCTGACTGACGTTTGCTTATTGCAATTTACCAATTATGTAACATGCAACTACGTCTATCATCTCAGTAACCTACGTCTCGTCATCACAACAATCTTTGTTTCATTTTCATACCACCGAGGTGTCAAGCACGCGTGCGCCCGTCTGATGGTAATTTTAGTCTACATACGGGGTGACCTGCGACACGCAACTGCCCGTTGGTGCATCGGATGTTTTAAATACTTTTCAAGAGTTTTAAAAATTTAATTTTCTTCTGCAATAATGTAGTCCTTTAATTGAAGGTGGCCCGCAGTGGTAGCGCGCGGTTGGATCATTGGCAAGCCTGCCACCGCCACGCGGGTACCAGCTCGCTGCCGCCTGCAACGGCGTCGTGGCACCCCACTATATGCATACACTGCCGCTGTTTATGTACAACTCGGACAAAATAACATTCTTACGAGCTCACGGACCGGTATTCGAAAAATTCAACTTGGTATTTTACTGCGCATTGGTGCATCAGTGCACCCATTCACCATAGCCACCATGGGGCTGGCCGCGTCGGCGAGACCAATTGCATAATTAACTTGATTTATTTACCGCGACCGCATGCGGTCCTGCAGCCGGCGCCCGCGTGAGCTGCACCGATCATTTACAATTAGGAGATACGTTGATGACACATTGCACGCAATATCAAGAGAGCTAGCTGGTCTTCGGGTGCGGCTGCGGGTAACTGGTATTCCACGTCCGGGGCCGCGGCACGCCGTCGCGATTGCGCGCGACGATTTATTGCGCAGCTGGCACCCCGTTCTGCTGTTGCTTATCTCCTCGAAGGATGCAAATACTTTATGTTTCAGGTATAACGGAGCCGGTATATTTAGATAGACGTTCTCGTTCCTTCGGCCCTGGTCCCGGTTCAGCCCATTATTCATCAGTAGTTATTTAATATTTGCGCGCGGTGCGCAGCTTAGTTCGTCGCGCTGGCTCGGCTTGACCAATCAATAGAAGAGGTATTTTTATTTACTATTGTTTAACACCTACGCATGGACGTGCAACGGCGGTACCGAGTGATGATAATGCGCATGCAATGGAGCTGCAGGCTGGGGCGGCGTGCAGAGACGACTAAGCACTCCTGCTTCCTTATGGCTGTCACTCAGCTCGAACTTGCGACACGTAATAACTGCACTGCTGTCACGTGATGACCATATCGTTAAGCTCAATAACTTCCGGTCGCAGACGGTGCGAGTGGACACCGTGTCATCTTTTTCTACGCACAAACACGATTCAGTTTGGAGGATGTTTGACGCAGTCCACGTCTCCATACGAACGAACATCTACTTGCAGACCGGGCTTCAGGAACGGTCCTCGTTTCCATATGGAAACAAAAAAAAAGGAATATATACTCCTTCGCGCTAGAACATATTTACATTTAATTTTCAACCCTCTTTTAATACGACGGAGGGGGGGGGGGTGTACCCTGTAGTACGCTGGCCGGTTATGAACGCAGGTACGTACTGCTGTCCAATGACCACGTTATTCGCTGACACATCATTAATTATTGTCCAATGACAAACGTCGCCGAGGTGAGCATTAGTCTCTAAAATGACTTACCTATTGCTAACTTAGTAATTACTTAATTACCTCCAACGTCTAATTAAGGTTATTGCAGGACGTGAACGTTATCGGAGATTACTGTGCTTATTGTTTGCCTGGTGCAGCTTCAGTCTTAGCAAGATACAGAAATCTCTAAGAATTAAGGAGTCTAAATTTTTAATTTAATTAGTTTAGATAGAAAAAATCTACAGATGATTAAATCTCGTCGCACAGGGTTTCTTCCCATGGTCACACACATATCTTACTGATGATTAAATTTAAATCTGGAGAAATCTTAATATCTAGTAGTGTTGTCGGAAGTCGCGTAGGATGGTACCATCTCGGTGATTATCTACCGCCAAGTAGACGTGTGCGAACATTACTGTGTTCCGGTTTAAATGATGCCGTGTCATGTGAAATTACGAGTCAGAGGAAACACTTAGTGGCTCCATTTTGCACCGAGGAAACATGGTCGGGGCTCGGGGCTTTGACTCCTGTTTATTCGCACTTATTATAGGAGAATACTCTCAGGTCCATGCTAGGAGGGATCAAAAAGTAGTGATCAAGACATATATACTCCTTGGTAAGAAAAATAAATACTGATATAACTCCTATACATATTTGTGATATTGGTAAAGAAACAAATCTTCGATTGTCCTTTGTTTTGTTACTGTATGTGGTCATTTGTTTGCTTCGCGTCGGAACGTGTTCCCGGAAATGGAGAGAAGCGAAGTGCGAGCCGTTATTAAATAGCTCTGTTTGAAAAAGTTAACGGCGCAGGAGATTCATTGCGATCTGGAGGCAACATTAGGAAAGCCAGCTCCGCCGTATTCCACTGTCGCATGGTAGACTTCTCAATATGAAGTAGGGAGAACGAGCACGGAAGACGAACATCGTTGCGGCCGTCACCACGTCCATCGACGTCAGCCACCCAAGGAAATGTTGCGAAAGTCAAGAAAATTGTATTGAGCGATCGAAGAGTTACCATCAGATACTTAATGCAAGGAACTGGCATTTCATACGGAAGTGTTCAATACATATTGAAACAATGTTTGAATATGAGAAACGTCTCCGCAAGATGGCGGCCGGAAATGTTGACCGACACTCAGAAACAGAACACGACGATGATTTGACATTTCGAAGATATTGTCGGACAAGTTTCAACAAGATTCTGAATAATTTTTAGCTCGTTTCGTAACGATGAACTAAACATGGCTCCATCATTTTGATCCCGAGATAGAACAGCAATCTTCGCAATGGAAACGGTGATCATCACCAACCCGGAAGAAGTTTCGTGCCGTGACACCGGCTGGCAAGGTTATGGCCTCAATATTTTGGGACTCAGAAGGGATATTGTTGATTGATTACCTGAAGCGTGGAACCACTATTGCAGGCCAATATTATGGAGCATTAATTCGCAAGTTGAGGAATGCCATCAAAGAGGAAAGGAGAGGGAAACTTGAAAGGAGCGTGCTGTTTCATCACGACAACGCACCCGCGCATAGCTCGGCGGTCGCGATGGCTGCCATTCAGCAAGCTAGCGTCGAATTGGTTGACCACCTCCCTTATTCCTCAGATCTGGCGCCTAGCGATTTTTATCTGTTCCCCAAATTGAAAGAATACTTAAGGGGAAACAGGTACGAAGATGATAACGAAGTGATGGATGCCGTGGAGAACTTTTTGCAGAACCATGACAAAACTTTTTTTGAAAGGGATTGGGCCTTGGGCAAAGCGCTGGACTCGGTGTGCAGAGAGACTCGGAGACTATTTAGATAAATAAATGATTAAGTTATCAATAGTCATTATATTGTATAACATCTCATTGTCACTACTTTCTGATCCCTCCTCGTACGAACGAACATCGCACAGGATCTGTTAGGGGGGAGTATCAAAGCAAACAGTAGTACTGACAATGTTTAATTCAACTTTGTCGTGACCATGCGATACCAAGTAGTCACTGCTTACTTCGGTGACATGGGGTATAAAAATAATTCGACCAGACAGGTGTGGGCGGCAAAGCCGGAACGGAAGGAGTTGCTCACCCATCACGTAACTTAGCCGTTGGTTTTATCTAATCTTCGTAGGTTTTTGTACTAATTCACTTAAATTTTTCAATTCGATGTTAAGTGGCAATGCTGGTGGTGATGGCGGCGGCGTGTGCTCACCTAGGATCCGGCCCTCACGTAGTGTCAGTATTGTGACAGATTTGCATTAAAAGAGCGTTAATCAGAGGAATTCGGAATACTCTTACTCCCTTTCAAACCTGCATCTGCACCTGCATCGTATAAACAGTGAGTTTTGTTTGATGTGACTGGTGACTGACATCAACGCCGCCTCTCCCCCCCCTCCCTCCACCCTGAACCCACGCGCGCATGCTGCTCCGCACCATCTCTTCGATAATGGAATCAACATCTTAAGTACTTTATTTTCTCGCGCCTTTCGAACACAGGTTATAAAAAAGTCGGTACTTCAGGATAAAAATTAAAAAAAAACAATATTAAATGTTAACAGATATATTACACTATGCCTTCCCTGCCCTTCCCTTCCCTTCCCTTCCCTTCCTTTCCCCTTCCCTGCGCTTCCCTGCCCTTCCCTTTTCTTGTGACACAACAACAATAACACCCTGTATGAAATATATAGTAAATCTATAAATGAAACTAGCTGACGAGATTTGGGGGAGAATCGTAACATTTGGAATTATCTCGGAGTCCAGTCGCATGCCCGTTCGTGAGGCCGCATCTTGACAGCTCCAGTGCGAGAGCTGCCCGGGCGAGCAGCCGGCGGTGACACGGTGATGCTTAACAGAAAGTTCGTCATGTCCTACACAATAATCGTTACTAGGTGCACGTCTCACGGGGTAAATAAACTTCTAGACTTCAGCCATGATCTCCTCTAGTATCACTTCCATGGACGGCGCCCACTTAAGCTCGTGTATCTTGGTACGGAAGCACTTGCTGACCTCCAGCACCCGCCAGCATTCGTCGTTTATGTCAAGATGCAACTTTTCGCAGTCGTGGATCATTGTGACCAGTTGCGTCGCCACGTCTTCGTCTGGAAGCAGTTACTTATAAATTTACGTTGTTGGCTTCTTTTATACCAAGTGCCTTGGTGCTAGAGGCTGTCCAAGCAGGTCCTGCTGAAACATGTACGACTTCCACCAACAACTAATGTGCAAACATTATTGTGTCTTACGCTAGGAATTAGAGTCACTGCAATGTAATAGGCGGCAACATTTACCACCGCATCACGGTCCAGCACAACTCGTCTCCTCCCTTACTAATGCAAAAAGCATTTAAATAGGGAAATTTTGACAGTTGTTCAACCCCGTTGTACCCTCGCTGTGCAGAGGGTGGCGCTTGTACCGCAACAAGCAGAAGAGTATAACAATAACATGAGATGTCGGTGTGGCGGCCGCGCCGTGTCCTATCTGCGCTATCCCGACACCCCTGCGCAAACATCCCCCCCACACAAATGTCCACCCAGCAGGCAAATGAGGGGAATGAATTGAATTACCATTACATAATAAAACAGTTTTTGGGAATAGAATGAAATAACAGAATTTGGCAATATGAGAATTCATTTCTCTACGTATTCTCAGTTATGAAGGGCTGTAAGGGTGCGATGAGAGCTACGCGGGAAGGGGGTTGGCTGTCACCCGCCGGCAGGTGGTCGTCCTTTTTGTGTTGTCGCTTAGTTAATTATAGTTTGTGCTGTATATTACGGGAAGGCTCCCCCGGATATCCTAATGTGACGATGAAGCACCGGATACGATCCGATCGAGCGTTCCCGCGTTGCTTGCAACATGCACGGCGGTGCAGGCGGGGTCCACCACCACCAGGGGCACGTCCCCGCGGCCAGCCCGCCTGCGCCGCGGAGGAGAGGCGGCCCCGGCGCGCCCGCTCCACCCGTCAGTTAACATATTGATACATGATGTAATGGAGGTTCCATTTTTGTAAATCGGAAGTATCCTCCCACTTGAGTCAGCAGCGCGTTTAATGCTTCCTGCAGTGTATTGCAAGTTTGTGCTAGCTTTACTTATCATCTTTGTAGGTAATTCTTTTTTTTATGTAACTAAGCGACGAGACGAGCGGGACGTTCACATGATGGTAAGGGATGTGCCTGCGCATAGCAACGTGGCGCTAGTTAAGATGCGTTAAGATGCACAGCATCACATTGCGCTCGTGGCCTGAGACATAAGACATCGAGTACTCATTGCACAGTAATGTGTGCACAGTACTGTTAGTCGGCTGCAGTAGGTGCGCTGGTACCTACTTAGACGGGCTCTGAGAACACAGACCTACCACCAGTGATCTTTGCTGGTAATCTGCGCCCGCCGTACGGCAGTGCACAGGGTGGCCAGATGCCGCACTTTCCCCGGACAGTGCGCAGCTCGCAGTGTGATCGATGAGCGCGTACTTTAACGACGGAGTCAACTTGTTCAGCTGGATGTTGTTAGGACTGAAGTTTTTCGTTTCGTCGCCAGACACGCGGTTGACGGAGCCCAAACGTAATCAAAAGGTTAAAAAGGTGTGAAAAGGTTAAATTTTAAGAATAAAATATTAAGCTGATCACCGGCGCCGTGCTTCAAGGCGAACTCTTTGGCGTTGTCGTGGTGCATCGTGAGGTCGTCAGTGAGCAGATTGAGCTTGCTAACTATGCAGCTGATGGCGCAGCCGAACTCGCGGTTTACGAGCTCGTACTCCTCCTTCCAGAAGTGCATCAGGTCTTGCATTATGTGCTCTCCGAGGCTGAGCTGGAACACGTTGGGCGATCGTGAGTTGGAGCCAGTACGGCAAGCCACTTACACAAAGACACAAAGCTAGTTTCAAGGACAAGTACTCGCTGGTACTTAACGTAGGTTTGTTTGAAGTTAGGGCACCAAGTCAAAAATTACCGCAACTTACCTCGTTCTTACAAACGTTCACAGCCCCCATGAAACCTTTGGTCATCTGCGTCATAATCTTCTGCGAGGACATCGCGCCGTGCAACTGCAGCGTGCACAGAGCGCACAGCGCCAGCAGCCGCTGTTGCGCGTGAGTCGCCATCTCGCCGCCGCTCGTCGCTCGCCGCCCGCCGCCCGCCGTTTTATTGAAAGCTTAGTAATTAAAATGTGTGACGTCAACCAGCTACGCTTTTAATTATATCGAGGGTTCGGTACAGCTCCCCAATCAGCTGCCAATGATTTGAGAGAAAATTAAAATTTATGCAATAACGCAAAACTTGTTTTGTGCGTTGTACGAGTCGATCGATAGAGACGGCACGTGGTGTTGCCGCAGGAGCGGACCGGTCCACCAGGGAATACCGGCCTCATTGCATTGCGTTGCATTGCCCGGCGCTCGTTCATTACTTACCACGTGCCCCTGGTTCCGGCGCCGACGGGGCCCGAATCCCGGCCACGTACGAGTTATGCGGGACTCTGAAAGTGAACAGTATGTTGGCGCGATGACGAGACTAAGAATTCGTTAATTATGATAACAACCGGATACGGTCATTAATACGACTGGTGTTTGCGAGTGGAGAGGGGAGGAGGGGAGAGACAGGACACAGAGGGACAGGCAGCAAGCCTTTACATATAGCATAGTTGCACTTCTCGTCCAGTTACCTGCAAATTTCACGAAATTCGTCATCTCACCAGCACGCGGGCCGTCTATCCCGGGACAGCAGTCTCGGCCCCATGGGCGGGACATGTCTCCTACTTCTGATAAACCGTGAGCATTTCAAAATTTTTAAATCACGAACGGGCCCAGTTGGCGGCAGTCACAAATATCATTCTACTTTCTAGTACTCCGTAGGACTCGCGCTTGTGCACTCTAACCTTGTGGGTGACGCGTGTGAGGATGAAGCAGATGTCTACATCTTCCGTCACCGTTTCAGTCCTCTCGCCACATTATGTAAGACATTTTAACGCAGTAATGCAATGAGTGGGACGTCCCCATCGCCTTTTCCACCACCGGATGATCAGACGTACGGCGAGTCTCCATTCTTACGTTGTGGACATCCCCAGTTTGCGAACAAAGAAGTTCAGTTGCTCTTTCTTCATGAGTACAGCAAAGTAGAAGAACAAATTTCCGGCGTCGGTGTTCCCGCCTTAATACGACGTGGGTTTCTTCAAGAGAAGAGTGAATAGGCTATATTACTGGGTTAGCACGCTTCACCACCATAGACCATTTTACTACTCAACATCTGGTAGGATCGTGGTGAAACGCTATCCTTGACGATTTAAAACAAAAGTTTACATAACATCATATTTGCTTCGCACCCTGGGGGTATCAAGCCACCCACAATTACCCTTGTCACAGCATCCTCCAACTGGAAGTCAGTAATGTCTACATAACAATGTTTAATAATGACAGGCGCCGCGCCGCCGGAACACGAACAATTTAAACACAAATAATATCCGAGTGTCCCCAAGGCCTGTTCTGCCCCGCCCTTCCCCGTTAACCGCCCATAAATTATTCAGCTTCCGAAGTGCGTTCCACCACATAGATGGCTACATGGAGGACTGGCCCCGCGATATACAGGCGTGTATACATGTAACGGTGCATTCGTGTCGGTCCGGTACCAAGTGGCCGTGCTGCTCGCTGCAGCAGGGAGGCGGGCCAGACTGCCAGGGCACCACAGCGCTACAGACGTGTTGCCAGCTCTCTATTCTACTTAAAGTGCCTTGCATACATGCTCTTGATATTTCGTTATCGTGGGAAGGGCGTTGCGCGAAGCCCGTCGGAATGATGTCCATCTCATGATTTTGGGCTACAGTGAAATAATTCTATCATTACTTGTATTGAATTAACTGCTTCACTGTGACCTGACGAGGTTAGTGTCACAGGGTGCTGAATGGGCATGAGGCTATGGATAGTTAAAATCGTACACCAAGGAACCTGCGGCTCTCGTATGTTGCTAGTCTAAACACAGCGATGTAGTTATGGTGGTCGATTTGTAACATGGGGGTAGTAAATGGTTAGGAGCGTGGGAAAATGTAACAACCCCCCTCGCGCCTGGAGCCAAAGAAGCCACGAAGAAATACACAACTTCAGATGCATGCTATGTATTATATTATATATCCAGGGTCCGTCGGACACTGCGCTGTGTTGCTAGGTCAGGATATACGTTTATTTAATTTTTTTATAATTGGATTACTCTGATAACACATTTATTTGTTATATTTAATAAAAAAAATTCAAGTGCCATCTGGACTGTTGCCGCTCGCGAGCCTGCGCCGGGCATGGCGCGCCGGAGGGTCCGCGGCGCCGCTGATCGGCGACGTCCCCGGCTTAGGTTCCGTCTCCGGCCGAGCGTGGCGCCGTTACACTGAGATTCGAGTGCAGCTGCGACCGTACCATTCGTCGCGGCTCGAAAATAATAAAACATTAGTTTTTATTATCAAAAGCAAAAAGCAATAATTTTGTTTATCGCTAATTAACATACTGCTATCCTCGGGAAGTTAATGGATCAATTAAAACCGTTTACAACACGAAGCACGAGATGGCTCTGAAATGAACTTGTTTTAAATCTTTTAATTACAGTAGTCAATTTGCGTTTTTACTTCGATGACAGTGATTTCATTATTTGTCCTCCGCGTGCGTGGGCCGCGACGTGAGTCTGTCAGTTCAGCAGTGGGAAGATGGTATACTAGAGTAATATCGATGGAGAAGCGGTCGACATAATACATACTCGACTTCAGGAAGAGCTATTAACCGGAAACTAGAGGTTTAGTCCGCCATAAATTGCATCAAACTTTTGCTATTGAGACTTGGGAGCTGGCGCCCACGGGCGAGCTTCGTCCCAGGGCTGGGGTCACTGCCACGTCACCAAATAGCAAATGTCATAACGGGGATATAACTCCGTAGCAGATAAGACGCCGCACCGGATATTAAGTGACCGCTGGCGTGTGCTTTACGATGGGGACACGGCTTCCCGTGTAGTTTATTGCTGGGATCGCCCCGGGGTCCGGACTTAAAGACGTGCGGACCGCAGATTGCGACCCACCACCACCTCCTGCGCGCGTCGCGCTGCTGCGGCTCTGCAGCGCCGCCGGAGACGCAATAACCGCACACTTGGAAAGAACTAACTCCGTTACACAATTAACTAATGAACTTTACTAATAAGGGCGGCGACCCCGGCGACGGCGACGGCGACGGCGCTGGTCACCCTCAGACGGTAGTGTGTCACCCTATTCGGTACAGGCCGTGGGGCCGGGTCCGCGTAGCGCAAACTGCGCATTGTTTTTCATCCAGTTTGTGGAAACGTTTCACGAATGCAAGTTGTTCCTAAGTAATGACCACTTGTGCACAGCGAAGGCCAAACGCACGAGAAAACGAGGAAACGTCTGGAACTCGGATGGAGATTGTTATTATAAATGTTGTATAAGTGGAGGGCATCCTTCCGCGCGCCGGTTCCCGCTGCAGCCGGCGCGGGCTGGCGCGGGCGGGCGCGGGGCCGGCGCGGGCCGCCGCGGTCTGGCTGGCGGAGCGCGACCGGGAGCTACGTAACCCCGAGTTGAGCAACGCGCACCCATTCGCGCGCCGCCGCCGCCGCCGCGACCACACGTTCCGTTGCTGGACACCGAGCCGCCACGATGCGCGAACTCATCACGAGGTTAGGTGATCGTTACGTGTGTGTGGGTGCGTATGGGTGCGTGTGTGTGTGTTCACACGGACAAGCTCTGTGTACTGCGATAATGGTGTAAAAGCGTTTGAACATCACAACAGGCTTTACGTTGCGGTGACCACACGGTGAAGATGTTTGTATACGATGTTATAGTGCAGCTGGTGGTAGACGCGGAAGTCGCTGCTGCAGTTGGTCTGCTTTTTATAAGAGATCGCGTGAACGACGCAACACAATGTTTTGATTTATTCTACATTATAAAAAATCACCGCGAGTTGCCCGCCTGGTGGTGAGTCCACGCTGCGCCTGCCACAATGCAGCCGTTCTACACTTTGCGATGCAATCAATGTCATACCGCGATCTTACCTCACATATAAGAACAAAACAAATGCCATGTTTATTTTATCCATCAATTTCCATAAATCAGTCCAAAGAACCGTGTATTCGTTTCCACTCCGTATGATTTGAGGATCAAGTGGTGGACACCTCACCGCGGATAAAAACTAAAACGTTACATGTCTCCTCGTGAGCTGTTCCTTTTGTTGTTTGCTTATTTCATACGTTAAGTTAATGTCGATTGTCTCAAGTAAACGTGGTGCTGTCATAGAGCTCATCCCCGTCTGCCGCGGGTGGTAATGTTCCTGTGGCTGGCTGCCGCGGCCACCGGCGATCTGTTGTCGAAGGCCACCAGAAGTAGCGCAGAGGACAATAACTTGAGGAACAGCGTCTTCGACTTCATCATTATCGGCGGCGGCACCGCAGGCTGCGTGCTGGCTAATAGATTGTCTGCTGTGCCTGATTGGAAGGTAACCATTTGATTCTCTGCGATAGAGCGAGATACAGAAACATTATTGACGAAATTACACTCACAGCCTACCTTGCAGTCATCAGCCGCCAGATAGTCACTCTCGTAATAGTTGAAGTTGATGGTGAATTAGGTCAGCATCATCAGGTTCATGCGTTGAACACGTCGGTCCAGCGGACCGTCCCAATTGTGAGAATATAGTAAGTCTACAGACTTACTGGTCGGGAATTGGAACTTTCTCTACCATTGGAGTGTTGTTTAAACATGATCGTTTCCTTTCAACGGAAGATTAAGCTGAGTGAGAAGGAGAGCAGCGCACGTCATACAGCGCTTTACTCTGCTACAGATAAGATAGTGACAGCCTCCGTTCCGAAAGGTTATACAACATTAGCTTTCTCTGCGGAGCTTTAAAGTGATGCGAGGCTCCGCGCGTGCGTGCGTGCCGGCCATTACCAAATGACCGAATTCATATATCCGGTGGCATTAGCCGCGGAAGCTGCACTGCACTGCACTGCACAGCGCGCCCCGCACAAATTGTTTTCTTTACAGTATATTATAAATATCTGAATGCTGTAAGGGTGGGAAAAGATAAAACTTCTACTTCAATTAATTAGTATAATTTATAAAAAACAAAAACGTTTCCGCAATACATTTGCACTCCGAGCGCGCTTCCGGCAACACAAGCACATCCCTTATTTATTTATCTTATACAACTAGTTGGTTTCGTTTTACAATATCTCCTTATCTTAAAGATATCTTTAAAAAATCTTATTTAAACTATATATTACACGGGTACCGTACAGGTTCTGCTGGTGGAAGCAGGTGAGGAAGAGAACATTGACTACGACATTCCAGGTGTTCCCACAAAAGACTACCGACCGATCCTCTGGAACTACAGGACGGAACGAAACGGTTTCTCGTGCTTGTCCAGACCCGGCGGGGCCTGCGAGGTTAAAACCGGCAAAGTGCTGGGCGGATCCAGCGTCACCAATGACATGAAGTACACGAGAGGTCACAAGAAAGATTACGACGCCTGGCACAACACCGGGGAGCTGGGCTCCTTGGATTGGCAGTACGATAACTTACTGGAACACTTCAAGACCTCTGAAGATAACGGTAAGATGTTCACCGCGCGCACCTTAAATAGAAAACGTCACAAAAACGTAACCGGTTTTTGCACCAAATAAATATCCGCCGGTTGCAGGAACAACGCTCATCTCGACCAGTTCCCCCCTCTCATCCGGTTCATTGCGATTTATACAATAATATTACATTTAATTGCATAAAAAGGCGCGTTGTATGTTAATGCCGGCCGCGTGGAACCGTCGGGATGCTGTCCGGCAATCACATCGCTGGCGAGCGGCTCCGGTTCCGGGAGCTCTAACTAAACTTGTTTGTTTTCTTTTAAGGGGACTACGACATCTTAATGAATTCCTTTTACCATTCCCGCGGCGGAGAGCTGCGCGTGCAGAGGTTCAAGCATTCCGATCGCTTCGTGGAACTGTTCTCCGCCGCCTTCGCCGAAATGGGCCTTCGGGCCGTGGACATAAACACCAACGTCGCGGAGGCGATCTTCGTCAATCAGTTCACTATAGTCAACCACACCAGGCTGAGCACGAACACCGCTTTCCTCAAGCCCGTGCGGCATAGAAAAAACTTGGTGGTTATGACCGGAGCGACCGTCACCAAGATCGTGGTAAACGAACAGGAGAAAAGTATCGATGGAATCCTTTATGAAAGTGAGAGAGGCAAAGAGCAGCCCGCTTACGCTAAACGTGAAGTAATCCTGGCCGCTGGTGCCATCAACAACGTACGATTACTGCATCTGTCCGGCATCGGGCCCAGGGCCGAGTTACTCAGACACAACATAACGGTTGTACACGAACTACCGGTGGGGTCACATTACCAGGACCAGGTGACCACGGGCGGGCTGGCCTTCGCCATAAGTGACGTCCCTCCGATAAATGAAAACGTCGTTGTCAAAGACTTCAAAACGTGGTTCCAGTCCCGCAATGGAGCGTTAGCGTCCAGGGGGATAAACCAGTTGTCGGCTTTCTTACAGCTGTACGAAAACGACAACAACGCGCCTGACGTGGAGATCAGCTTCGAGGGCAACGTCGTCAGGACCGATAAGTTCCTTTTAACTAATATTAGTGTTCATGCGATGGAAGAGTTCTCGGCGCCGCTGCCCTACTACAACGTAGTATTGATCTTTCCGGTTCTACTAAAGCCTAAGAGTAAAGGAAAAGTAACCCTGAACAAGAGAAACCCGAAATATGGCAGGCCGGTGATACAGGCAAACTTGCTGAAGGAATCCGAAGACCTGAATACGCTAGTCGACAGTATCGACATTGCACTGCAGCTATTGGATGCGAAGGAGTTAAAATCTGTCGTCAAGTTCGCTCCGGTGGATCTGTTCCCGTGTGATAAATTACGAAACAGAGATCAGTGGAACTGCATAGCCAGACATTACACCAGAGCCATGGGTAACCCGATCGGGACCTGTGTTATGGGTGGGAATAGTACAAATTCAGTGGTTGACTACGAGTTGAAAACGCATGGTATTGAGGGTCTCCGCATCGTGGACGCCTCGGTGATGCCCACGCACGTCCGCGGCGGGATCTACATTCCGACGGTGATGATCGCCGAGAAAGGTGCCAAACTTATTTTGCGAGATTGGAAAGAAGAGAAGGGACACTACAAGAGCGGGGGAGGATGATGCACGCACGCGACATGTCGACGCAGTCTGTTAATAAAGCTAGTATATTACCTAATACCAGGTAGTTTTTATTAAATCGCTCGCTTTCTCAGCAATCATTATGACCGGCGCGGCCACGGAGCCTCTGGTTATCTTAGGTATCACTGAAGCGTCGATTATCCGTAAGTTTGCGATGCCGTACACCTTCAGGTTGTTATCGACCACTGACTCTGGATCTTTGGAGGATCCCATTTTGCAAGTGCCTACATAATTGTGCAGCGGACTCGAGAAATGTTTTATGATGCAAGCCCAAAAGTCTTCCGACACTTTTTCATAGTTTTTGCACTCGTTGTTCAATATCGGAAGTGGGTCGAATTCGAAAGCGGCAGTCTTGAATACCTCCGTATCGAAAAGTTTCACCACCTCGTGTATGCCCTCTAACAGTTTCTTCTCGTCTGAAGGCTCCTTGAGAAAGTTTGGATAGATCAAAGGTTTACCGAACATAGGATTGGTCGCGTTCAGAACTATCTGGCCGCGGCTCTTCGGCGTCAGAAGCGATACGCAGACGTCGATTCTGTCATAATACATGTTAGAGTCGTGACCGCGGAACCGCACCTCAATATCCGGCGTGCCCAGGATATCGGACAATGAGGTCTCCAAAAACGCGACTACTTGAAAGTTAGCAGACAATGGGCCCGTACCTTTTGCGTAGTAAGCAGAAATGTCTTTGAGCTTTTCTGAAAACTTTGACGTCGTCGCTGTCCTGCTGAGCTTGATGACGGGCAGACACACCGACAGATGGTCGTGGAAGTTTCCGCCCACGGGCAAGTCGTTGTACACCTTTATATTCAAATATTCCAAATAGTCCTTTGGCCCCACGCCTGACTGCATCAGCAGCTTAGGTGTGTTCATCGCGCCCGCGCACAGAATCACCTCTTTCTTCGCTTTAACCCTCGTCTTCGTGCCATTCTTAATGTAGTCCACGCCCACGGCCCGCACGGAGCCCCGAGTATCCTTAAATATAACGTTAGTGACGAGTGCTTCACTCTCTATGTCGATGTTCGAGCGCAGCTTTCGTATGGGGTCAATGAACGCGGTGTACGCGCTGACCCTCTCCCCGAAGTACGACATCGTCTGTATCCTCATGAACCCTAACTGGTTCCGACCGTTGATGTCCGTGTAGTTGTACCCGAGCTCATTGAATGCACTCAGCAGTACGTCGACGTTGTCGTCCACGTGCGGGTACCGTCCCACGTCCAGCGGCCCTTGCGTGGAGTGAAAGAATCTGTTTTTGGCGATGTCCTTGTCGTAGTTGCCTTCCGAGTACTTGAAGTAGGGCAACAGCTGGCTGAAGCTCCAGCCGTCGTTCCCGCTCAGCATCCACTCATCGTAGTCGGCGGGGCTGCCGCGCATGTACGCCATGTCGTTGATGGAGGACGTGCCGCCCAGCACCCGGCCTTGCACCACCTCGCAGCCCGAGCTGTGTCGGTTCTGGCAGAATCTGGAATGGGACGTGTCGCACCATTATACAGCTGCAGTGAAACCGACCTCGACATCCGGTGCACTGATAACGCTTCAATATTTCTATGATTTAAGCCCGCGCTTGATTTTGAGTCGAGTTACGAGTGGACGCGTGCAGCCCGGAGCGGGGCGGAGCGGGGCGGAGCAGGGCGGATGCTGTAACACACTGATGTTATAATGAAACATGATCACTTAAAAGTGATCAACCTAATTGCTTTTTGCTGTGTATGAAAAGAAGAATATTTCTTTTGTTTAGATATAGTTTTGTACGGTACTGGAGCAATTGGTGATGGTGATCATTAAAGTGGAATATCAGCGCGACGCGTGACTAACGCATCACATCACTATCACTTTATTCTAAATTTAAACACGGGATAAAAAACACGGGAACAGTTACGGGCAACACTGATTTGATAACGAAAATAAAAAACTTACCCTTTCTTTGGTCTCATCGAGTATTGCCAGTCCACCGTGGAGCCTTTGAACTCACTCGTGAGCCCCGGGATGAGAGCCATCTTCGGTTCTTCCGGACCAGCCTCTACCACTAGAACCTAGAAGAGATAATATAAAATGGAAAGAATAACATGAACGACTCCGGAACCGGCAGACTCCTGGTGCAACAATAACGCAGCACAATGCGCTGTGTGGTATTGTTGCTGCAGGTGCTGGACGAATCCTCGCGATTCTCGCAACAAGTATTAAGAGAAATATGTGAAAACATTGAAACAAATTCAGTACAAATTAATGAGAACTGCGAGTAGTGTACCAACTTCACTCTGCCTGCCCAAGGAACGGCCGCACCGGCGCTAAAGCTGGATCCGCCCGATGCTTGGGCAACTTTATGCACAAGTATTGCAGTGCCAAGTCACGCGGGAAAATGTGACGTTAGTTGTATTAATACTCTAACATATGTCACCGGACCTACCACCTTGGTTACTGGTTTACTTAGCAACGAGTCAGTTCTTACTACTGTGAAGGAATGCAATAGAATATGCATGTGTGTTCAAGTATCCCGGAGGGCCGGAGGAGGGGTGGTTTTGAATCACATGGCAACTTAATCACTCGATAGCTTGATAGCCCAACACGATATTAAACAAAACTCTCTAATTCGTCTCATGTTAACTACCAACTTAATGCCTGCCTTACTTATTGTGCTTCCCAACATCGTACGAAGTTTAGATTCTCACGTGTTTTTATGAAGCAATCATCTAAATAAGGAAAACATATAATTGCACAAAGCCACTAATGCACCATCACATCAGCAATGGTCGCGGGGACTACGAGCTGCAGTTCATAATGTTAAGACTGTTTCACACACGAATATACTCCCTCACGGACGCGCCCCCAGGCACTCGCACCTCCTCACCAGCCCTCCCCTCGCGATGTCCGCACACGTACTCGTGCACACACGCGCAGCGCACACGTTCACCCAATGCACGCATATCCAGGAGAGCGATAGTCCTGGAAGGTGCGGCCCACCACCCAGCCACTATATTGTGAAGTGCAGCAGTGTGAAGTGAAGTGACTTGTGCGACGCGACGCCGTACGCGTTGTCGGGTGTGTGACGCCGTGCGGTCCGGATATCAGGACTCCGGTACTCGGTAAGGGTGCGAGGTGGACAAAAACGATCGTCGAATTTAAATGTAAAGTTAATGGAACACTCGCCCTCCATTTCCTGTTTTCTGACAACCTGCTGGCGACCACGCAGCCCGCGGTGCCGCCGCCGACAATCACGAAATCATACTCGAGCTCCTTCTCGTTGACGAGCACGTCGGGCAGCTCCTCAGTCCTCCTCTGCCCCTCCTCGTGGTACTTATACTTCGAGAACGGTTTGAAGCGGGCGTCGTCGGGTTTCCGGGCGGCGGCGGGCGATGGCCGAGCAACGCCGCTCCTCCCGAAGTAGTCCGGCTCCGGGCCGATGTACCCGTACAGCGTGTGCACCAGGGAGATGAGGAGGATCGCGGTCGGCGCGCACTCTATCCTGCCGTCACATATCCTGCAGAGCTCATCGGTTATGTTAGCAGCTGAGCTCATGGCATTTTTTAATATGAGCTACGATCGCGCGATATCAGGTCCGTCACCGATCACACCGCGCGCTGGGCTCGCCCGCTGCGCTCCCATCTGCGTCCGCAGCGTGGCCTGCTCTCTGCGCTGGTGCCGGAGCCGGTGCCGGTGCCGGGCCCGCCGCTCGCGCAACTGGCGCTGCCGCCCCGCGCGCGCCGCCCATGTTATCGTACGCGTCTCCGAGAATACAAAGTTTACACGACTCTTGTTATTGTTTGTTTTATTGTCCATTGTCTCGGATTCCAGAGGTTACCCGTCACCGCGCCGCCAATCGGCGTTTGTGTTGATTAGGCGCACTCTTTGTACCTCGCTATTCGCGCATCGGCTAATTGTTTCTGTAAACAATAACATCTGCGCCGCGACCGCCATTCATACTCACCCCGCGCCGAACCCGGAGCCGGAGCCGGAGCCGGGCCAGCTGCCCGCGAGACCTCGCACTCGCACACAAACTAACTCCTGCCCAACAGTCCATGCAAGAAGAGAAAGTCATCTCTAACATTGACACCATCACGACGCGACACATTTTATATCCGCTACCTTCTGCCGGCTGCGCGGCGCCGCGTTCAGCCTCCTGCACCCGATGCCATCTGCTGTCCGCCGGCCGTTAACAGATTGGGAGTTCTCTAAGTTCTTGCCGAACATGAAACTTTTTATTATAACAAATAAGAACAAATTCTTTCGGCTTCTGTCTTTAAAATGATGCGATGACTGAGTCCCGATTACGGACTTCAAAATGTGTCCTTTCAACCGGAAGATAAACATTTTGATTTTGTGACCTATTATTATATGGCTCAGTACTTAAGACGCTGCCGCTAAAGTAAATCTATACTTTAAAATTAAATTCGTACCCACCGACGACCGCCGTAAGAGCTAAATTTGATTGCGTGCCTGTCTGCCAGCGACGCGTGTAAAATGATGTTATTACCGAGAGTTGCCGCGAAGCGATCACGAAACTAAATTGTTATGGTTCCAATGTTTACTTCTTTTTCTGTCTATATTGTCTTCTCTTACATCAAAACTGTCTTATAATTTGGCCGCAGCAAACTAATTTTACTCAGGTCTCACTACTTCGAGATATAATTCGTTACATTAAAATATAAGTATCGTAATACCGCGTTCACACGATATTTAATGATTTCCTTAAATTGAATGACAACATCTTGTGAAACCAATTGACCGATATTTTTATTCGAAAGCTCGGCGGTGACAACGTGGCGATGTGTGATTAGTAATAATTATTATTGATTTAACACGGAACAGAGTATGTTCCGTTTACTATAAGCGGTACACAAATAAAATGCTGTCTAAGAAATCTTCTAAAACGTGACATTATGATGTGTCTCTCCGGACAGGAATAAGAAGGACAGGTTTCCTTCAGCCGGACCGTCGCGTTCGCGTCGCGGCCGGGACTCACGAGTACGTATTGCAGAATTCCGCTAGACGATTAACAACTTTCTCGCAATTTATTCAACGTAATATTCTCAACTGTAACAGTTGCACGCGCTCGATGTGGTCGTTCCAAGCGTCCGTTCGCTGTTTCAATAACAATAAAACAATTCCAGATAATAACCGCCATTATTTTAATGCGGGTTCCGCCGCAAGGCCCCGGAGCGGTTTGCGGCGCGCGGAACCTGAGCGCTTAATGAGCAATACGTTTTAACATTATTTAATTGTTATTGCCCACCGATTTTAGACAATGCGGACGACCGGCACTGAACAATCGGAAAGCCCCCAGGCGCGAATTAAAGGGATTATTAACGAAAATGGAGGAAATGGTGTCGTTAGTTTTAATTCGTAATGACGTAGCCAATTACAGCGCCATCTGTGAGCGTTGCGATGCAACTAGCGAGCGGCGCCTGCCCGGAGTCCCGCAAGGCGGCGCCACTGCGGCGGCGCGGTCGGCAGCTTTGTGGTGATGGGGCTGGACATTGATTTGAAGTAATGCAACGCCGGCTATTCCGGAGCATTCAGCTTTAAATGCTCAAATACAACGTAATTAATATAGATATGCATTTTTGTCATCATTATCAATCATCTTTATGAAATGATTTATTCATTGCAAACAGTAGTAAATTGAATAAAATAAGATATTCTTATTCTATTCTTCTCATTTATCTCGTGGAATTTGATCGATACTAGTTTTTCAGATTACAATCATTTGTAAAAATATATGATAACAGTAACGTCTTATAGAACTGGTCCCCCTCCTCCTCATCTCTGCAACAGGGTCGCGGCGAGTGTTGACCGCAGACAGTGTAACGGACTGAGAGCTGCCGAGCGCCATCTACATTGTTTGTGTTGCAATGTTGTACCTGTTGCAGCGGCAACAGCCACCAGTCTGTTGCTATTGGGCTTGGTGCTCTGCTGCGCCGGCTGGCGGCGGATACAGCAAAATGGATAGATAAAAAATGGTTTCGGAATTAAGTGTCGAGCATTTGTCGAACATTTTGTGCCATACATTAATAGTTACCTGCGATAACAGTTGACTGCGTGCGTGGCGCAGCGGTATGATTATGTTGGGGGGGTTCTCACCGCCCAGAGATTCCGATACAGGCGAAGGTAGTCGGGGAACGGGTCCGCGCCCGCCCTCGACGACCGAGTAGATTCGCCAGAGTAACCAACAACCAGACACACATTATAAAAACTCCGCCGTCGGATAACTACACTACAAGTAGTACACATTTTGTAAACAGGCCGTGGATCCAGGTCCACGCGCCCAATGTCAGATAAGCTGTAACAGTCGAATGGCTTGCAGCGCTGACATCGTCATGAATCGAGAGGTATGATTATGATAATGACACAGTTGGCTGGTGGTAGACTTGACCGCCTGGTCACCACATGCAACCACAGTAAATTCGTGGTCGTAACGTCGCCTTGGTCCGACTGACAATGTGAGAGAGCGGGGTGCGCCGACACATGCCGACACATGCCGACACATGGCAACATCATTTATTGTTTGGTGGAGAAACAAACAATTGTACTCTCGGTACTTCTCCGTTGTACGAGTATCTTCTACTATAGTACAGCACTCTTGTTATCTAAAGCGTCCTATTAATCGGATCACTATAATATTAGCTCATCTCTAATCCGCCGCAGGGTTGATGATGTTAAACTGTCGCAGTAACAGTGAGGTGGTAACGTAGCTATCGCCGATTTTTGCGATCTGGTTAAAACCTGCCCTTGCAATGAAGTTTACCATTTTTCAGTAAAAATGAAGATGAAAGTAATTATGGGGTCTTTCTGTTGAGCAAAGCTTTGCGGTTACCGTGGAAAAGTTGGTAACTGTCCTCCTTAAATAGTAATTGGTCCTCACTTTACCAGGATTTGAGAAAAAACTGGACATATTATAATACGAGTATAAGCCGGCTTTCCCACCGCTGCGCTACCGGGCTCCGAACGTGCTCCCGCCACTTAGATTGCACGCCCTTTCGATTATCTGTAATTAGTACAAGTAATTACGCGGTAATTATCGAGGTGGGCGGTTGGGTTGGCGGTTAGTCCACTTTCTATCCTCGGTTCCTGCGCGAGTCCGTGAGCCAGGCGAGCGGTTTACTTTGGCACTTGTCAATGGAAATATTGTGGAACCTCTTGATAACAAGCTCGCAGTAAATAAACACTCCAGTGCTACGGACCTCATGCTGTCGGCCAGAGAGAGTGTTGTTCTTGTTACCTGGTCTCCACAAAATATTCTGTCCAATTTCAGTTGTGTTATTATATAATATATAGCGACGTGCTAGTGATTGCCAAGTAAGAAATAGGGCTGGAGATGTAGGTAACTTGCAGCTTGTACTCAAGTTATCAGCCAATCGTCTATTTCTCTCCAACGGCAGGGCGTCTTAAAATATGGCAGGGTTGATACTCAAGAGATTGCTGACGCCCCGAATTGCGTTAAACCGTGAAGGTCGAAGCGCAATCGTTGGACACTGGTTGATTGTATTTTAAGTTTATAGACGTTACAATTACTTACTCGTCGAGGATAGTATTCGCGTACTGCATCATGAACTGGAACAGGCATGTCCGGCGAGTCCAGCGAATTGACACTGCTAAACGCACCGCTGGTGGTGAGGAGCGGCCCCCGCCCGGAGCAAGAGCTGCGCAGCTGTATGATCGGATGGTTTCCGGCTATAACCCCGGGACCAGCTCGCAATACGGCGGCGAGTGAGCTAGGCGGGTTAATTATTCTGTACCGACGTAATGGATTAGTTGGAACCGCCGTTCGCAAAACGCATCTTCACGAGTACATGGACGGTAACATCGCTGCGGGCAGCGCTACCGGATGTTGCTAATCAAATAAAATGTCATGCGAACAGGAAGCTGGCAGCATTTGTCTATATATAAGAATGTTGTTGCAACCGCTCGCTCGCCATCAGTGCGGTGGAGTATACTAACTTACCTTAGCTTTCGGTGATGGAGGGATGGTGATGCCGACTGCTGCGCACTGCCACCAATCGAAAACTAAATGTTTACGAAATTGAACATGAACAACATAATTATCTTCTGGTTGTAGCTGTTGGTCGATTCCGAAGATCGCCTGGATACGGTACGGTCCACTGCAGCTGCTGAACGACGGCCAGCACTACTGTCTTTTGGCTGGGAGGATGCTGCAGCTAGTTATGTCTTACGAGACATGACCTATCTCGTTTGGATATTGTCCTCGGGTGAATATTGTTTCAGGCGCCGCACCGTGCTGCTCATCGTGTTGACTGTTGTTGAACACTCTTAATAACGGTTTTCCTTAAAATGGTATGCGTTCTGAATTAGAAACACTTGCATGGTCCCCGGACTGAATGGTAGGGATGATATCCGGCGACGCCCACCACACATCCACTGCAGCCGGGTGTGTCGTGTCCTCATTTACCTAGGGTCCGGGAGCGGCTGCCGCCCTGCCTGAGGAACGGTTGCTCATTAACCTGGACGCGAAAAATTAATTACTACAAGTTTTGGGGTGAGTTATTTTGACATCTAAGCCTACAAGTGGCTGAACCGATTATAATCTCATTTTAGTATTTGTCCTGGTGCTCTGCAACAGCTGTTCTCAGCTCATAAATTGAAATATCTTCTTGTCCGTCTGAAACTTCGATTGGATGAATTTGTTATCAAATGGATGGTTTCCGTATTTCCGTTTTCGTCGGTGCCCGCGGACGGAGCCCCATGTTCAGCGGTGGACATCGACAAACTAATAATTATAATAAACGCGGCCGCAGCTACGGCCGGCGGCGGCAACCGAGCGTTGGCATAACGAGTCAACTGGTTCCACGTACAATAATTATCTATCTGCGGTTCAACCGAAACTCAGCCGCGGCGGGGTCACGGGCTGGCTGGGCAGAGGGCCGTCATATAAATGAACACGGCGGCGGCGGCGGGTAATGGCCCCTAATTCTAGGGCCGCGCCGGCCTGCGGCTCGCGTGCGACTAAATTGGTGCTCGCAGGGCTCCGGTGTCGGAATTTCTAATTCTTTATGCAACCGGCCGCTTTGGGAACCTGGTGACGGTGCCCAATGTTACATTACCATTACCTTACCCGGCGTACGCTAACTTGTGTCTCACCCCCACCCCTACGTCGCGACACTTGCCACTTTCTCACACGGAGTTTTGTAGTTATCGTTAAACACAAAAAGGATATAAAAATATACAAATAAGACTGATCAAGTAACTGGTTCATACAAAAGTTAAAGATAATTGTGAAAAAAACTATTATAAATTATTTGGCCATTGTAAAATACTGCCAGTAGACCAAAAACCGGACACCTAATTACCCCACCACACTATTTACAGTATTGTAGTGGGGAGTTGTGTACACACAATGTATGTAAGTAATAAATATCATACAACAAGTATGAAATGTGAAATGTGGCGTTAAACCAACAACAGTGACTAACTGTTGCGGAGGAAGATTGTCAGAATGTTTGGTATCCAAGATATTCAATAAATTTGAATTATTGTGATTGAGGGTTTTAAAATCAAAATTACAAGTTATTAAATAATTAAAAAAAAACGCAGCAGCCGGCGACCGCTCCAGTCCTTTCGCAGTTACACGGGTCAGCTGTTTCACGCTTGTTTGTAAGGCGTATGCCCAACAGTGGACGTTTATTGGCAGATGATTCGAAGTGCGGTGGGTTGGGAATCGACAGCGACATCTCAGACAGACAGTTATTACGACGACGCTGCGCGCAGCTCCACGATGGCCGCGCGGAGTTATTAGTGTAATAGTGAATTAAATCCGCGGCGCTGGAGGTGAGCGCCACGAGCTGGACGGGCGCGGTGAATCGCTGATGGATGAGTGGCCTGCTGTCAGCGAGCGCGCGCCGGCACCGGCACCGGTACCGGTACCTCCGCCGCGTGCCGTTATGCGGCGCTACGGGTGAAACATCCCCCGCTGCACCCCGCGGGCCGCGCCTCTACTTCGGTTCTGAGGACTATCGGCACATCATTTTTAAATATGGGGGGATTAACTTTTGACGACAACTTTGTGTGATGTTAAGTGACAGAAATAACAAAAGTGTTGAACTGCGCTCGCCTCGATGGCAGTGCTGTGGTTGCAGAATGACAATGTGAGAGTGGTAGTTAATAAGGCTGGCATGCAACTAAAGACATAGGAAACACACACATATATATATACACATACGACCGGTACGCCTCAGCGGGCTGGTGGCGACACCTCAGGTTATCAAGGTTCATATTCAACCTCCCTACATCTCTTACTGGGTGTCAGAATGCTCCAGTTATTTTGTTTAGCAGCAATGAGCCGGCTTCGCCGTTATATTTTTACATCACAGCATTCTTTATTTGCGCTGCCTTTGGATCTGGTGATCCCAAATGGAAGCGCGCAACACTCGGAGCGCTGCTCGCGGCACTTGCGCGGCCCTTGTGAACGGTATTTACGAAATTTTATTCAAACAACAAATGCGCCAACAATTTTGTAATGAATCCTCCTCAACTTCCGGTGGCACTGCGCCACGCGCTAGTGCATGTGCATGTTGCATTTCTTGCGTTGGTCGCATGCACGTGCACCGCGGCGGCGGCACGGCTAAAGGCCGCAGCACCGATCGCCAAATGAGCGATTGGGAGCTGTGTGCGCTGGCTAATGAGGGGGACGCCGGTTCGATCCCGCGGCGATGCTATCGGCGCGAGGCCGCGGCACGCTGCACGCCGCCCGCTGCACGCTGCACCGCCGCGCGCTGCACGCTGCACGTCACACGCTGCACGTCGAACGGTCGAATGTCGCCTGTTATCCTTACCACCAACAACTAACTGTAAACCTGTAGCTATTTGTCGTTGTCTTATGCTCTTGATAATGGCAGAACGAGCGCGACGGTCGCCTGGTGGTAGGTGATGCGCCCGCTAATAGCTTCATAGAGTTAGGATGTTTACTCAGCTCCACAACGCATCCGGTAACTTGTAACGTGAAATAATTATCATTCATCAGTTCATCAGTCCAGCGGATTCGTTATCCGCTGTAGTCATGGATGCCGAACCAGTGCGCTGTAGCTAGTGAGGTGCCGTCGCTGACAAGATGAGCGCGCTGCTGCTTGGCTGATGGAGTATGTGGAAGATGTTAACATACAGAAATATACCAGAAGTATAATGTAATGATAACTTGGTATATATAGTGATCTGTGTTATAGCGCTGTCGCCGCTGAACGAGCCGGATTGGGCGGTGGGGAGGGGAGAGCCGGCGCAATATAAAGCCGTTGTGCCGTGCGCAAACGGCGGGTGGCCGGTGGCGAGCGGTGGGTGGCGGGTGGCAGGTGGCGGGCGGCAAGCGGCGAGCGGCGGGCGGCGGGCTGGATTGAATTGCAAACTGCAGGCGTCAGATTATTCCGCAGCTACGCTCCTTTTATTGGCGTGAAAAACTACCGTTTTACTAAGCGGATTTATTACACTGTCCAAGTTAAAGGACGTCGCGTTTAACTATACACCGTTATTGCTTACATTGACCGGGCAAGTAGCGAAAGCGGACGCAAATCATCAGGGAACCGTCCTGCTCACCTATCGCTTGTACGCGGATTTTGTTATGAAACGTAAACTACTCGGCGGGGGGTCGCCGCGAGGTCCGCCACGCCGCCCGCTGCACCCGAGTGCGCGCGCGCATCCGCTTACAGAATTACTGGCCGCATGTCCATTGCAACTTTTACTGGCTTGAAGTTGATAAATGATTTATTTGTGAGAGCTGCGCGCTGAACTGTTTTTATATAACCCGGCGACAGCATACAGACGCCGGTCACACCGCGGACACCGTTTCCTTGTAGCATTAGGCTGCTGGTGCTGGTGGGTCGTGGTTGTGGAGATTTTTGTACTAATTCGACACGAGCAGCCGTGGCGGTCTTGCTCCGCAGCGCCGATGGATTACTTTCAAATATATTAACTTTATTGACATCTCGAAATAACTAACGGCCGGCAACTTACTGGTAATCAGTTAAATTGGTAGTAATTTAAAATAGAAAGCGGCGTCGGGCGGCGGGCGGCGGGTGCCGGGCGGCGGGCGGCGGGCGGTGCTCAGCCCGCGCCGGAGCCGCGCCGGAGCCGCGCGCCGCTGGCGGACGTTTACATATAAACAAGCCGGCGGCCCTCACGGAATATTATTTCATTCAATATCAGCATATTGAAATTATAATGGATACAATAACTGCCTTGATGGTTGAAAACCTTCGATGGCAGCAGCACCAAGTTCGGATAATTCAATGTGTCTTGCACAGTTCACCCACCGGTAGCCAAATATCTTCCCGAACACTTCACAGAAGACGTTTCACTGTGCGTGCATGATGTTGGAACTGGTGTACATTCAATCATAACATTAATATCTAACTAATGCCATGACTAATGTAGCAGTGGTGGGGTGAAACAGAGGGTCAACTTGATCCTCGTACTCGCAATCAGTGTGAAGCTCACGGTATAGACTCTCGGCATTCCAGAGGCATGTAGCGGGCCATGTACAGCTGGCGGCGGCTGCCGGCACAGGATACGCACACTGCATGCCAATCAGCCACCATTACGGCGTGCTGGTGGGTCAGGAATGTACTATAAATTACCAGTATATATATATATATACAATCGCAATATGTGACACCCGCTAGACATGTTCAGACATTGGTCCGACACTTTCATTTTTATTTATTTACATCACCCCCACAGACAACTGTCGAAGCTGTCACACGCCGTTGGCACGCGACACTTTAAGTTACGTGTGCTTCTGTCGAGATCTTGCTATTTAGATATTGCGTTATTTTTAAACTAAGTGAAGAGAATTTGAGAAACTAAAACCGTTACCAATTACGAATTACTGACGAGCGTTAACACACGCGCAAAACTATTTCCGGCGGCGCGCTTCTCGTTCTAACGCGCTGAGGACATTCTCCGAGGAGTTGGATGGAACGTTTCCTCTCAATAATTCTTAAAAAAAAACGTGAAAAAATATTTTCATTTAAACGGAAGAAAGTTTGTTAGTCATAATAAAAAAAAAACAGTGCTTAGTGATGGACTGCTACATAGACCGGCCCAACATTGCGTTGCACGCTGCAGCGCTGGTTGGCTCCTCCCACTGCACACCGTCAGGACGCTGGCCCACCGCGCAGCTCCGGCCAGCTAAGAGCGTGGCTTTCGCTTTACTGGGTTAGTTTCGATAACTTTAAAGCTTGGTTTAAATAAAATTCATTAACATTATAATTTCTACTTCGTATCCGTATAAATCTAAAGAGCAATTACGTTTACGTTGGGGAAGCTGGAGCCCGTGTCCTGGTGCCGCCGAGCTGCTACTCGCTGAGCGGTTGGGTGGTATTCAAATATAATTTCTTCCTGACGCGAGGTCAAAAGGTGCGCCCGGGGACGGGGTGAGCGGAGGGGCGGTCCGCCTCTCAATAACCGATGCCGTGCATCATCCTCCGCGGCCCAGGGGCGGCCGATACAAGTTTATCGCGCACCTGTATGATCTGTAGAAACGTTTTCTATTTCGTTTTTACTCTTAACTCATTCAGAATCGAATCTACGTCGCTTGTTGAATTAGAATCGTTAATTGCTAAGAATACGGAAAGAGAAAGTTGTAGGCGCGGCGTAGGTTCATCTGGCTCTTTTGCAACATAAGTAATCAACTTAGCTGGCCGTACCTACTTGACCGCATTTTATAAGCCTCAAGTGAACTGAAACCTTTTTATGGCATAAAGGGGCCGGCGGTGTACGCGGCCGGCTGAAATACACTTTGCAGATAGATTCGTCGCTGCGACCTCGCCATGTCGCACTTAACGCTCGCGAGGATTCAGACTCCATCCTTTAGAGCCTTCTGACAAGTTCACTGTTTAAAGTATGATTTATTTTTAAGTGCTTACATATGTAGCCTCCATAACAGGTGAGCAGGTAACATATGATCACGATCAGCTCCTAATACCTTGTTCTACAATTAAACTGTCTTACCCTACTAATCGGTGATATTTCTTTGTTTCAGGTAAAAATAAATTTTCTAAAGATGCACTCGTAGTGAACATAGCAGAACACACGTCCAGTAGCTTCAACAATGGATGTGGAATGAACTCTTCGAAGTGTAAATATTCTAGAATATAAACTCATTATACTTATAACTGGCATTGACTTCAGTAAAGCCTTTGACTCAGTGCCAAATGATAATTTGCTTTTAAAACTCTGTGCTTATGGGTTTACTGGTTCATTGTTGATTGATGGCACAGAATCATTGAATCCCAAAATAACTGTCTGCTGTTACAACAGGAATTGAACAGGCTCACACGCGGTGTGAAGGCAATCGAATGCTGCTAAATTCAAAAAAATGTGATCATGTTCTATTTGCAAGAAAGTTTAATGTTAGCACATGTCGGCACGGAATGAAAGGACACGTCGTCCGGAAACTGAAGCTAATTAAATATTTGGGAGGCACCTTTGACAAAAAGGATACTTTTGTTCCCCCTGTGGACATTAATATCCAAAAATCTTTAAAGATGTTCGGGTTCTTATTAAAAAATATTAAATAATTAAAAAATTTGTCTAGTAACATACTCTTATGCAATAGTCAGTCTTGTGAGAACTGTTCTTGAATACTATTCAACAGTCTCGTGTCCTCGCCTTGCCACTCCTAGCTTGACGCCGAAGCGAATTCATAAGGGGTTTCTTTGGCACCTCGGTAGAAGCATCGGCAGAGTTGCAGAGGTTTTGTTAACTGATGGACTTAACTACTTCACGATAACGTCTTTAGAAAGTCGGTAGAGATTTTACACTTTAGAGAATATTAATTGTTTAAATTGTTTAACAATAAAATTGACTGCCCCTCACTTCTATCCAACTTCAATATTAGGGTACCTATTAGAATTCCTAGATGCACGATTACTTCTCTATCGCCGCCATTGCGGAGATCTGAGCTTGGTTTCAACTCTCCAGTTTTCAGGCTACGCAAGCACAATAACTGTTGCAGTAAACTTGTCGACATTCATGCGGTCTCATTATATACATTTCGTAAAGTGTTGCACTCGTTCAAACCTGACACTTACTGCTTCCTGACTGCAATTACTGTTATTGTTTGTCCTAACCTACCTTAGGCGTAAACAGTAAACAGTGAGTACAATTAGTGAAGGCCGTGTTTACTCCTTAACAATCATCTACTAAGATTTCTTGTTTAAATTCTTTGTGTATTTTAGTGGATTAGTGGTATTAGTGTATGATTGATTGTAGACCTAATAAATAAATAACATATTATAACCCGTTATAAAATAAAGCTTTACCTATAATGACAGTTATTTTTATGAAACTGTTATAATATACAAAGAGACTGTTGCAGCTTTAAAGCTTGACCTCTGGAACGCTGCACCGCGGACGAGCGCTGTTTATTGTTTGTTATAAGAATATATATATATGAATAAAGCATATTATTAATGAACACGTTATTACACGTGTGTACGAATAATCGCTGAAATAAAACTAATTTCGGTTGAATATTTTCTCTCCCTGAGTGAGCGGCCGCGGACACGGAACGCTGCGGCGGCGGCGCGCGGCGCGATGCGGGCCCGCAGCCGCCGCAGCCGCCGCAGCCGCTGAGGCCGGGCCCGGGGCAGGCGCTGGTGGCCACGCCGGTAAATCATTGCCCATTGTCTGTGCGAACAACCGCAAAGTTTCATTTGCAATTTCATAATAATGATCTCTATATTAAGCTCGGCTCCGTTTGAATTGCTTCTTTCGCTGTACGAGGAAGAAAATAGTTCTACGTACTCGCGAACTTGGTCCACCTCCAACCAGCTTGACGCTAGAACCCACTTAGAGGATATGTAAAATCACCTGCTCCTCGTGAGAAGGTGGAACTTAGGCATAAATGTTTTTTTTCTCGATTGTAATGTCCTCACCAGAGCATCGGTATACCCTTGACCTTAAAACACGTTGGTTACGACTGCAAGTCCTGTCCGTACGTTTCTTCGGGAAGGGTTAAACAAATTTTAAGATTTCAACTCGGTATTGATTAAATAAGGCTGCTGCATGTTAGTACCTTATGGCGATGTGGCGCAAGGAAAACTTTACAGCAGACAAGGAGTCGATATGAAGTAGGGGGGATGGTTTTCAAAGTTAGATACAAATATTACGGTGTACTTAATAAAGCTCCAGTTGGAATCGTCGTGATTACTGCTTACTTCATTCAGCGGGAACATGCACTGAGAGAAAACTACACGCACGGGAGAGAGCGCGAGGTCCCTTCGCAACGGGAACGGCTCCGGGTCGCCGCAGCACCGCGACTCCTGAACTGATGAACGCGGCGATATGTGTGTAGGTTCGATTCCGTTCAAGAAAACATCGTCGGGGGGCACTCGCAACCGGAACGGCTGCAATTTATGTTACTATCAGAAACCAGTTAATCGTCCAGGCTCATTTAATCGGAAGGCACGTCGCGTGTGATGCTTTCTCACCAGAGATTATCCCGATGATTCAAAGTCCTGTACACTCATAGCATACAATTTCCACATTCAGCGGCGAACACTGAACAACAAAAATGTTTCAATACAATTACATCGTGAGGCCGTAGCATGGATGTGCCTGGCCGTGTGCTCATTACGATGATTGCGGGGTAGCAAATGATACCCCCGCACCGCACGGGCACCACTACGACACACCCGTCGGATAGTGCCTCACCCTCCCTCCTCTCGGATATAGTTTGATGAATTGGGAACCACTCGGAGCCCGCCACGTCGCGGCGTGTGTACGCACGAGCTGATCAGTAGTTTATGTGAGGACATTAATTAAGTTGGAATCATCAGCACCATGCTAAGTTATACGTATTTTTTTGTTGTTTTTGTAATAGAATAAGGCTTAATTAAATGAATGAGTATTTAAATATTCTGGACAATAAACAAGTAAAATACAGTTATACATATTTGCTTCACACCAAACAAAGAAACTCGAGCGTTTATATATGTGCACGTCGCCATTGTGAATGATCTAAGGGTTTCTTTTCTTACCATCGCCGTAAACTTATTTTTTAACTTAACCTCTTACTTACCCAACGAAGTTCATTCGCAGAAGTGTACTGGTCTGGCACCGCAGCAGCTGCGGCTGTTATTGCATGTTCCGTTCCGTTTAGAGCTACTGCTGCTGCTGGTAATATTGCGTAAGATGAGAGGAGCAGGTTTTATTTCAATTACAGTTAATCCCTTTAAAATATCGGTTTACTATTATAACATAATTATCCTTTGAAATTAATAGATTTAAATAAGAAATATTGATTAATGTTTCAACATACAAATTTATAACGAGCTCCATCAACGTTTACATCATGATGAATGATACACGAGGTATTCATCGACCTGAATAGAGGCCCCCAAGGCCAGTAGCGCAGGCCATAAAATTTGACAGAACAGTTAATTTCAACTACTTTCTATTTTATAATTACTAGTCGACTAATAGCGGCGCCCAGCTCCGGCAGCGTGACACAGTTCCTAGCAGGTTCCTCGGCTCCTACGCGGGCCCACGGGAGTTCCGCTCGTCTGCACCGCGACTCCACTCCGCACACTTGGCACCAGTTGAGCCTATCTTGATTGAACATTTGGTGCACAGGAAGGTGAGCACTGGCTGAGATTAAATGTTATCCGATGGTGTTCAATTTATTAAGTTCACGTTATTAGTATTCGTAACAATAATGGTTGATATATGAACTCTATGCAAGTGTACACGGCCTAGATATAACTCTGGCAGGAGCCAGGAGAGTAAGGTTAACAGACGTTCATAGCTCAGCTGTCGCTAGGTTGTTTCTGGTGTTGTTGCAATTTGTACTCCATCATGTAAACTATCCTCTGCGCGATTGCACGCAGCGTTAATTGCAATTAACAAGATTTACGATTACAATTAATTTGCAAACGTCGTTTATTACCATACAAGGGTCTTACGCAGGTCCGTCGACGTCATTCATAAGCACGCTGCTGTTCCCAAGTAACAGCCGCGGTAACACCTAGCGGCGAATTACCGCGGCGCGGGGGCATCATGCCGGCGTCGATCCCCCCGCGGCGCCCCGCGAGCTCGCCGGGCTAGCGGGCGCGGGCGCGCGGAGCGGGGCGGGCGCGGGCGCGGGGCGGCGCTGCCGGCGCGTCAGTTGCGCACGCGCCGCGCTCGCCGTCGCCCGCGCGCCTCCGCCACCGTCTCCCCGTCGGTCCGCGCGTACCTGCGTGTGCTCGCGGTGTTGTTGTTTGCGCCGGGGCCGCGCGGTGCCCGCGTGTGCTTAGAAAGTGAAACAGCAGAGGATTACAGTGCCCATTGTTGGAGATAAAAGAGTGCGTGGGAAAGGTTTCCGTAAGAGGTGAGCTGCTATGGTTACGCCCGGCGCCGCGCCGCCGGCCCCTGCCGCCGCTGACACAAAGACACACTGCACAATTACACAGCTGTTTGCACAGATTCCAAAGTAACATGACCATACAATTTATATAAACAAACAGATAAATCACGCGACCCTGAGCCGAAGCCGGGAAATGATTATACATAAATATAGAAAATTATATTTGTACCGTAAGCAATCATTCGTGTAAACGTTACGTGCGCGGTGTGATGGCGCTGGTATCTCAACGCAAAGCGCTTCGGAGATCACCAACGTAAAGATTTCCGCCTCCGTCACCATTTACTAGTGGTAGATCTCTGCTGCCAGAGACCGTCTAGATAAGTAACACCGCAGCACCTGTTGTAGCCGATAAACAGTACAGTGAAAACTATACTTTGTTTCGGTTTGAAGGATGCTGTAGCTAGTGTAATTACTGCGGTAACGAGAATCAGCATCATGTTTCAAGGAGACGAGCACAATGCAATGCAATATATAGCGCCACGTTACTATCAAGCGAACGTCCCTCTCCACTCGACACTTCCTGGAATAAAACAAAACCACCACCGCACTATCACACTGCTTAACAGTATATCTAGTGCATGTTTCACTGCTGCACTCTCTTCACGTCTGTGCTGCGCCCACTGTTGCATCAGGTATCATAATATCGGCATTACAATATTTATGTACATTATAATGTTTATAATCATGACACTTTATACTTCCGGTCTCATTAAAACTGAAAGAACAGTCCGCTGAGTGAGATATTACTCCAGCATATATGTTCATAAAGACCATCAAAGTGGTAACAAAATGACTGACCTCACTCGCACCGACCCCACGTCCCTCTAACAAACTGATATGCTAGACAGTAGAAAGCCGGAGTATGGTAATAAGGTCAGGTCGTGGGTCGCGGCAAGTGCGGACACCTGCGCGCAGCGTCGTTGCGGGAGTACGTGTAGTAATTAACGTTTATAGCCAGGGGCGGCCCAGCGGCAGCAAGGTTGCGGTCTGACCCTACTTCGCCAGCTTGTTGTCATATTAAACTCCTACCTCTTTAAATTCGATCGCGTGGTGCAATCGCTTTAGTTTCGATCAGTACACGCGGCAGGTCACCACGGGCCCCACGCGCCCCACGCTGGCCCGCCCGGCGAGCAACACTCTGGCGATGTCTTCCGTCTGTCATTCCGGCGGCATCCACCCTCTTCTGACTTATTTAACATTCGATAAACTACACAACAGTTTTCTCTCGCTACTTTCCAAAATTCTTTTATTTTCGTTATGTTAATAACGCCGCTAAAACCGCCCAAACCCCCGTTAACCACTGCGCATGCGACACTCGCCGGCTCTCTTTGAATGTGTGCTCTGTTATTCGCCAGTGTCCCTCGCTCTCTCACACCACAGTACACTTTTATAATTAACTACAATTCTATAGAAAATCACTTAGAAATTGTATTTTCCAAACGAAATAAGTTTTCAGTGTAGTTAGTTCCTTTACTTAACTAAATTAATAAATACTTCTTGACTTTAATAAATTGATAATAAAGTAGCCCGCTCCTACGTTGACTCATTACTAGTTGCTTATTTGTATGATGATGGTAAGTTCCTGCTGCCGGTAAGCGTCTAGTTAAATACCGCCGCCACACCCTCATCTGTCGCCTGGCAGTGACGCGTAAACCTGCTAGCTACCAAGTGGACCTGTAGGTAACGAAACTTATTACTTACTTTATGCGACCACAGGTCCACATGGTGGCAGTGTGCAATGTGCAGTGTGACCGTCCTAACCGGCGCTGGACCGCCACGGGGCAGCGTAGAACAAGTGGTCGACCGCTCCTCTCGCCGTTTACCTGAACACTACAAGCTATTACTGCGACGGCGCAGTAATTACTCAATTTGCATACGTTCATCCCGAGTACAATCGCTCGTGCAAACCGGACGGCGTGTGCGCAGCTACCGAGCTGTTTTCGTATAAAAAATGTTTCGAGCTACACCCTCCGCATCGGCGCGACGTCCGGCCCTAGTTTAATTGTACAGGTTTCTCCGAGGGCATAACTTAAACCGCTGTCAGCCACCACCGATATTTAACGAGTTTAAAGTAATTACTTGAAAATAAGGTTTATCGTTCCTTGGCTTTATTTCCACTATTACTGCGGTGACCGCATACGATTAACTCGAAGCGTACGCTGTCAGAGCATCGTTACTCGGCGACGAGCCGCGTCGCCGGCCGCACACGTATTTATGTGCGGAATTACCATGGTAACGCAGCAACACCAGCAGACTCGGACGCTTCGGACGCTTGTTGGGCACCAGTCGTGTCCAAACAGAACTCGCCCACCTTAACAAATCTGTCATATATATATATGTATATGAGAGTCGCACACATACATACACAATGTATGTCTGTATATATATATATATGTATATCCACCGCCGCGTGCGAGTGTATCGCTGTGGCCGCTAGTTCAATTGTAAATGTTTTTGTGTTCATACGAATGTAGTTAGTGGCGCCATTAGATAAAACACCGCGTCAGTTATATACTGTAATACTACGGCAGAGTGAAAAAGGGGGTGAGGGAGAGAGAGAGACGAGAAAAGGTTTTTATGTTCGGAATTTTTATCGTTGACAATATCGGATTTTTCTATAGATAGATAAAATATTATTCATGTGCCGTGATATACAATACATTTATAACAAAACCAAAAAAAATTGATCACAGTTTACTTCTAAATATTTCTCCTTATCCTTATCTTTATCTGAATCTGACTTCCACTAATATATGCTGTACTTTGTTTGGTACTTAAAAACGGGGAGCGCACTCTTTAAGTTGCGGAGCCGGCGCTGATGAAGTCGTGTGCGATAGCAACAGCGATACCGCGGGCTGGCATCGGCGGGACCGACCCGCCGCACCCCGCCGCAACCCGCCGCAACCCGCCGCAACCCGCCGCAACCCGCCGCAACCCGCCGCAACCCGCCGGCGCCGGTTGATAATTTACGGACGCTTCAGCAAGAATAATTGAAAGCAGAGCAGCGCGCGAGGGTCCACCGTCGGCAGCACGGTATACTTTGCACGGTGATAATGCTAGTTGCGGGCACCGGCGCATTCGATGACCTCAGTGGAACAACTGCAACATGTGGAAATTTATATATATAATATACTTGTAGATTTAGATGCAGTTATGATTAAACCTATTTACCGAGCCTGTCACTTAACATTTCCATCAAGTACAGACAGAATTTGTAAATAAAACAGTAGAAGCAAAGGAAATCTTCAGGACTACCAGCTCATCAGTTTTGTGCGACAAATTTATTAATCAAGTAAGTGTGATTTGGCGCGACTGCTATGCAATAGTTGAACAAATTACTAGAAAAAAAGTTGCACTATGTTCTGGTGAACAGAACTAAAATGCGGCACAGTTTCCCCGGTGGAGTGGTGTGGTGTGGTGTGGTGTGGAGGGGAGGGATCGCGGCCAGAACGCGCTTGACAATGGCCGCACCGTGTTCCGTGAACATTCGCATGGGAAGTTCGCTCGAACTTTTTACTTGCGTCCGGTGTCGCGCTGCCTCTGCTTTCTACAAATGCCTGTATGACGCCGCGCCCGTACCCTTGCTTACTTGCTTATTTTGTAATGTGGAATTATGATAAACACCGGAACAATTATACCACACTGATGATTCGCCGGTACATAAATTGAGAGAAAAAAATACATTGTAATGAACTTTGTATCAAAACATTTGTTTTCATCGACAATAATTCATTATTGTATAGATAACGTATATACAAGTAATGTTTCCTCTTACATCCATTTTCTCACCGCTGTAGTAAATATTTTATTCTCTATTAGTTCATAGCACCAACTTCGAAGGACTCGTTTTCTAAAGATAGGGTTTATTTATTAATATTAGTGGTTAATCACAACAAAACCTCCAGAAAATTTTCCATTAGATTAAAGCTCAAAGTAACTGCAACGCGGCGATGCTGTGCCCGGAACACCCAACGCTAATACTTTTGTAATCAAAGGCTCCCCGTGGAGAGGTTTCTTGTTAAGTGGCGTTTAACGGTCGTGTATACTTTATCCTGTCCATAAAAGAGAAAATCATACTTGTTCTTATTATTATTCTTTATATGTTTTACTTTTATTAATAATACCTAAATGTCGTGAAGTGCCGCCGCGGCTGGTCGGGTGCGGCGCACGCGCGTTGATGTCTTTATCTGCGGCGCTCGGGAAACAACGGCTGCACGCTAGTAAAATTTTTTTAACATTTTTTTTATATATTATGTTCTCATATAAAATTCGATAACTTTCGATTTATTAAAATTTTTATTACTTACAAAACGAAGGTCGATCACTTTGCATAAACCAATATTAGTGTTATACATAGGGCTTAACAAATACAAATAATGCCTGCACTTTAAAAGCCGCTGTCGTGTAATGTCTGCTGCTGTGCAACGGGGCTGACGCGGTGAGAATGAGCCTGTTAGGGATCTGAGGCATTGTCAGGGGTGCGTGGATGCGTGGTTGCGTGGGCACCGGTGAAACCGCACAGTCTCGCCGCCCGTAAACTCTCATTGTGCTACAACCGGCGCGCGATCGGCCCGTTAAGTATTTCACATTGTGCTGTTCGATTGAAACATCACCAGCACTTCAATTTATACTGTTACCTGCGACACTGCGCGTTGGCAGCGATGCCAAAGCAGCAGCTGTGCCCATTACACATGAGTGTATTTTGTACGACCTTCGTGAATATAATAATTCTTTCCCCAATCAAGCTATAAATATATAGTAAACGAAATATTTAAAGGTAAGCTTTGTTACGAGCTATTAGAATCAATCGGAAGCAAGCTGCGCAGTGCACACAAACCTTGTGACGTATCGCGCACGCGGCGGAGCGGGTTACGGGGCCCGGCTTCCAATCGCGGATAAAATCACTCCAACTGACGTTACATCGCAAGTGATGGATGGGTGACCGCTAGGAACGTTTTCTCGCTGAAAATAGCGAGGTACAGTCGGCGTACTTTAACACTACATTATTGATATTTTGAGAAACTTTAATATATTTCAAAGTGACGAGAAGAAGATATTGTTTATACGTGTATCCAGACGAGAGTTAAATTAAACTTAAGTTTATCCAATAACTTTTAATCGACAATCTTTTATTACTAAAACCTCCTCTGTGAAAGACCGACGAATAATTTAACGAGCATTCCTTTTTTCTCTGAACGTACGGAGAATTGTAATAAAGCAGAGTGCGAATACATTAAAAAGTATCATACTGTAATGTATCACGTTATAACTATGTTATAATGTGTACTTACGATGTTCGCAGTCAGCCTCCTCTGTAATCGCAGCATTTATTGGTGCAAGATTTCATTAAGAGCCACCAGCAGCAGCAGGTCCGACGGACGCCGGCGCAGCACGCGGAATGTGCGCATAAATGCTAAAAGTCAACGCGCACTTAAAATTATCTTCAAAACATAAAATTAACATAAAAACGGCCGCAGCGGCGTGTTTATGAATGCTGTTCAGGTACCAGCGCTCGCACAAGTTTAATGCATAAGGATAGTTTTTTAAACCGGAGAAGCCGACAACCGCTGCAGCAACTTGCAAAGTTATTATCCCGCCTTCGATAGAAACGCTAACATTAAAGTTTCCAACTATCCACAACGGAAACCAGAAAGTAGTTATTAAATGTCAAATCCCTAACCGACGGTTAAAAACAATCAAGATTTAATCATGCAAGAGTTCACCGCGAACTTTAACAAGAACTTAAAAGACTCTATTTAGCTGTAATGCTTTCCTTCTTTCTTCTGCTTTATTTCCATCAATACAGCGCCTTATATAGACTGTGTACGTGTAATACGTGTAATACACTTATTACACGATTCAATACATTCAAGATATTTCTATTTTTCCCTAAATTAATTATGTCTAATTATGTAAATAAGGAACGATCGTAAACATCAAGTTATGCTGTTTACCTCGCAGACCAACTTTTCTGTTAAAATCAACACATTACATATACGCAAGTGCATAATTTACGCTGTATATATATATATATATCAATCAAGTGCCTAATTAAGTAAATGATTGATCCAGTTCACTTACCGCACACCGTTTAGGGCCACCACCTCTGATTTCTGCCGTGAAACAGCTCTGTGTAAGCATTACTATGTTCCGATTTGAAATGCGCTGTGGCTAGTGGAGTCACTGGAGTAACGAGACTTACGATCTCAGGACAACAAACATAACCAGGTGCTGTATATTATCCTGTACGCTTCCTCCTTTTTTGTTAGATGTGGCCTCACGGCGGGGTGACCTCGGGAACGCTCTCAGCGCTGTTTTCGATGTACCTTTTGTCATCGGACTGAAAAGTGTTTTGCGTGAATCGCTTACCGGTGCAGCCGTTTGTGCACAGCAGGGATGCGTGAACACCTTCCGAGCGGCTCACGTATTGCTATAAAGTAAATAGTAATAATATGGGATATCAATAAAGAGCAAATTAGTATAAAAACAACAATAACATTGCGCAATTAAAAGCGGAGCGGGTGAATAGGAGCTGGTCTCACTATTCAGGGAAAAACTCTGGGAATTTAAGATTGCATTATAAGTTAGGAAGGAGCGCGCGCGCAGGCTGTGGCGCAGCGGCAGCGCGCGCGACGTACAAGGCGTCCGGCGCGCGCTTATTAGGGCCGAGAGGTGGACCGGCACTGGAATGGTATTCATTAAACCTAGGCGTCCACTCGTTAAATATTAGCGAATTTACGGTTTTTTGCAGTCGCCGAGCAAACGGTCCCTTAGGTTTTTATCCGCGTATATATAAATATACATTAAGCTCGGCCGGAAGCTAAGCTACATACGGATGGCATCACCGCATCGCACTCGCCGCTCTGCTGATCTCGTTCCCGTGCCATGCCCCGACTGCACTGAGCGTTATCACTCAGCTGATAACCGCATATCAGTCAATTATTACCGAAATCTAGTCAACCTCGAGATATTGACGAATTCTGATGTAATCGTTTCCATTCGATACATTTACAAGCAGGTGAACGTTTGTCTTCGAGGGAAGGTCCTGCCTAGCAGTGAACATCTCTCGGCTGATGGTGATGATTATGAACGTTTTGTTTATATCCACCTTAATTGATAAACCCATGGTTTAAAGACATGCTTTGTGTTTACTACATTTGTAGTATCTATCGTCAGGATCATCGGAAGATAAAGTAATCTAGTTTTTTAGCGTTTGTGGTATAGCGTGATGTTCGAAGTAGTATCAAATTGTTGTAGTCGTCTCGTGGAATAAAAAAAAATTCCATAACAATAAAATGGACTTGGTGAAAATGTGTAGTATGAAACCTAAGTATAATTTGATTACATGATTCATAAATCACATACACCCACCCCAATAAAACCTTAAACTTCACGTTTTACAGTCAATCTATAATGAAACATTTCCATTGGTTCATTAATAAATTAATGTAGTTTCCGGTGTCGGTCCGGTAAATGGTTATTTACGTGTGGCTCCTGGTGATTAGGTGATTCAAATAAATTCACAAAACAGGTCACCAGCGGCATTCCGCCGCGAGTAGGTTCATACATCATTATGTTACATTTTCCGGTTTGCTAATGACGTCATGAAATAAATATTTATCTGCTAATTTATATGAAAATGTAGAGAAAACATCTTCACCTATAAAATGCTAACGAGCCATCGGTTCAGCCACACCGTGGTACCTAAATCAGTCCACCATGAGGCTACTGTCTTTTACTTTTCCCGTTAGGTCTTTCGCCGTTTCTCTATATGTAGTACTGATAATCTTGGGTCTAGAGTAGTGCTGACTTGCGCCACAAACTTTTTAATAGTCCATTCCGTCGGGTAGATAGATTCGGATAACAGAGACTTAAAGATCCACAGCTCCTAAATTCCATCATGGAGTTGCCATGCCAAGTCCATCAGACTTTCGAGTATTTCGGAGTTTAGTTTTCCACTTTATAAATGTTGCCTACGTAATTTGTCAATGCTCCGCGCACGAGCTCAGCGCGGGATGTATTGGAACACGCTGCGAGTACATGGGGCAGGGTGGAGTGACAACTTGAATACCACAATTCTATCAACGCAGTAAAACTTGGTGTTGTCCATGCAGTTGTGCGAATGGTGAAAAGCGTCCGGGGCGCGGCGGGCGGCGGCGTGGCGGAGCGGCGGCGCGTGCGCAATTTGTGAATAACGGGAGGACTAGTCACAGAGTTGCGGGCCATTCGCTGCGCAGGCCTATCCGACTTGCCAATTGCCAACCGCTTAACTGCTCTGTACCATTTGTATCAAAACTTCTTTAGGCAAAACTGTATCTTGATGCCGCCTGCTCGCCTGGTACTTACCTCAAGCTTCAGAAAGGTTTCTTGCAAAGCGTCAAATACCATACGGCGTCGGCACCGCGGTAGTGATATGACGTCGTTCTGATAATAATAAGTATGCGGGATAAAAGGTTTATCCCGTAACATTGTGGCAACAACCGGACAGTACGCTCACTGCAGTCTGTATCGTAGCTCCTACCGGCTAAGTAATGTCTTAAGCGACCCTCATGCGTTTGTTGATAACTTTAGCTTAATAAAATTCCCGCGAACATCATTCAAGTTGCGCCAGGCGCTATTTTTGTTGGTACATCGATCGATGCGAAGATCTTTGGGCGAGGCTTATGTCCAGGCAGTGGACGTCTATTAGCTGATGATGATGATGACATACGGTAAGATTTCCTCTTTAAAATAAATATATATACACGGCTGATGGTTTCGATGTAACGATAAACACGTGAAAGGTTCCAAGGGTAACATTTTAGTTAATCTGTCGAATGTGGCCGTGTACCTGCCGCGAGGTACCGGGCAGCGGCTCCATTATACCCGGACCTATCCCCGGGCGGTTATTAAGACGTTGTGAGGAGGTGATGAATGCGCAGCTGTTATTGCTATATGAGTAAAGACGTCGTTTCTTTGTTAGTGCGCGGCTGGTATGAGGTACCTTGGAACTGGTTAATTGCACTAGGACTGTGATGGTGCCGGTGCCGGTGCCGGTGCTGCGGGATCGTTGGTTGCGTGTTTACGTTAAGTTGGCGCTCCGATGAGGTCACGCGGCCGAGTATCGTGGATACGATACCCGATTATATACCCGTAAGACGTAGATTGCAGCTCACGCCCCTACACCTTTAAACCCTTACCGCGATAAATGGTATTTTACTGCAGTTTAGTTTCTTTGATAAATATATATTGCTTGATATTAACAAATACACATATTTATACATTTAAGGTGATGTTATAAGTTATATGTATTGGAATGAGTCGTACAGCAGACCGCTACCGGAAGTGATAGTCATAAATATTTTGTTTCGAAACCTTACTACCGACTAATCCATTTTGTTATTAGTGAGTCACAAAGGAAACAATTCAATCAGAATTACTTCCAAATGTATAACAAATTAACAAATTAAATACGTAGAAGTTCAACGCGATACACTGGCGGGCTGGCGGCCCGGATCTTCGATTGGAGTAATTTTCAGGCACGATTTGAGAGGTAGATTGCCGCAGGGCGCAGCCTTCCGCCTATCCTAATGAGTATAAAAACTGTTGGGTAAACTTTTTGCAAAACGCGCCGGGGCTACCGACCGTGTTCAGCAAACGAAACTTGTGCTGAACAAAAGGTGCTCCGATTAACCTGTTCGGGTTAGCGCTCCCGGGCACCCGGACCGCACCCCGCGGCACCCTCGACCCCGTCTCCCCCCTATCATCATGCGCTGCTTTTATTTTTACCAGATAATTGATATTTAATGAGCCCCATCCCCGTGGTCGAGGCGCCGCGTGACGCAGGCCTGTCTCTCCTTCGGATTATGGATATGTCGAACTATGTAATGTTCAGAAAGGAATAGCTCGTCATCCAGCTGCCCCGGCCGTCCGGGTCGTACGCTTTTCAACTAGAGCGGGCGGAGTACACCCTGATGCAGTAGTGTCTCCTAAAGTCGTACTCGTTTTGAATTAATCATGACTGTTCCACAATTGAAGGTGTGCGACACATTGGAGCAAATGAACTGTTTTACGTTTATTGAAAAATTGCAGGAAACTTTTCATGATGAGGATGGTGTGCTTACCTCGAGACAAAGAGATCAAATACTTTACAAAATGATGAAGTATCGATTGTTTGTCCAGCGACAGCCGAGCCAGGTGCTCTCACTTCCGGCTAGTGTTAGTAAAGGAGACCTGTGACGTGTTTTGCATAGGGAAGATTTCCAATCCCGAAAACCACCAGGCGCCACCTGTAAATAATCCAACGAAACGAAACGGCGCACCACTGTAGCAAGATAGGACTTGGTCAGCGTTCAGTTAGTTACGGTTAATGCAGTAATCAACACAGTTTTATGTACTCAAATCTGTGCGACGTGAGGAGGCTGGATGAGCCAGTAGCCGGCGGCGCGCGGTCGACGTTGAGAGAGATGAAACATGTAGAAACGAAGGGATGTAGTAACAGTGACGTCATAAATATACTGTAGTATATTGGGCAACCGAACGACTTGCAATATTATATATAACGAAATGCCGTTAATTGAGATATCTACACAGCATCCTTGTGTATTGAGTTTGTTGCTAATATGTTTTGCGTGTTTCATCTAAAGCAATAAACTGCACTTCCGCTATATCGAGGCTTTCTGCCAATTTAATTTGATAGCATCTTTTATTTTCACTGCCGTACAATACAGGAAGTACGTCTCAATTGTAATTAGCTGACGTTATTGTATTCCCACCCAACAGTTGCATTGGAACCCACCGACCAACTAGGCCAGCGTGTCGGCCCTGGGCCCAATTCCCCTTAATGAACTCCAACAAGTAGTTCTTTGGAGAGGCCTATGTCCAGCAGTGGACGTCTATTGGCTCATGATGATTTTACACCGTGAAGTTCCTGAAGTAAATCCTTCGCTTGCAGCGGTCGGATGTGAGCGTCGACCTCCAGCTCCTCTACTGTAGAGGGGCTAGACGCGTAAATTCAACACAACTGCAAGAAGTGTTTCCGTGTCCGAGTGAATTGTACGTAGAAATCGTGGAATGAAAAACTACTGTACTCTTGTTTATTCGGTGCCTACGCATTATTGTTATTACTTAACTGTCGCAAGTTAATGGAGCCAAGTCAAGAGTCAGGAACTAAGTTCTCCTGTAGAAAATTGATAATGTTATAATTACAGATCGAATGAACATTGTTTTATAGATCAATAGACAACCTGACACTTCCGTGAGGGGCGCCGCGTGTACGGGGAGCACGGGCTGGTGGTGCACATAGCAAGGATAAAGAATGCGAATTCGGAAACGGTGTCGGGCGGGAGTTGTTTAGTCGAAGTGTTGCCAGTAGCTGGTGCGGGCGGGTGCGGGTGTGGGTGCGGGGGTGCGCGCGCCGCATGCATTAGCATGACAATCAGGTCCTAAACGTGCGAGCGAGATGGTGGTCGCGGGAGGGAGCGGGACGCGGGGCGCGGCGAGGCCTCCTCTCGCTTGCATGTCGCGGCGCGGGCGCATTGTAGGTCAATAATACGCATTATAAATGTATTAACGGTTAGGGAAGGTTGCCCGCGCACGCAACCCGCGCAGGCAACCGGCGCGCGGTCTGGCTTCACCTGTGATCCTGTATGGCTGGACCAGGACCTGCCGACGGCACCGGTAACTAAACAAGTGTGCGATTGGTTATACATACATCTCCTCGCACTTCTTGCATCCACTTCGCGTTAGCACATAATCTATTAGAGTCGAGTTGGTGATCAGACTCCCTGATCCTATACTGGAGCGAGTTTCCTTGAATCTTTTATCTTGTGTTAATTTCAACAGCAAATTGCTTTTAGAAGGACAAGCTGTCGAGTTTGCCGGAACATTTATTACTTTGAGATGTAAAGTCCCACCGGTACACTTGTCAATCATTATTTTCATTAAAAATACATTAAGTATAAACTTGAAATTGCACAACTCAACCGGGCTCAAGTTTTTTAAGTACGATTATACACACCCTGACATATCGATTAAGCGAACACAACTGCTTAAGCACCGACATGAAAAGCTTGAAATTCAACAAGCAACACAGGAAGCTTGTTTATAGGAGTTGCTATAATTTACTGAAAAAAATTCTAGATAAATTATATAAAATCTAATTAATTTTGATTATTTAATAAATGAAACAAAACAGATATTGATCGCAAGTTATCACTTTAGATGTATCAGGGGCGGAGAGAAGACGCGCCAGCGCAGGGTCCGGTCAGCTGTTCCAGTCGGTCAAGTGACCAAAAGCACTGTACATGTGTAGATTAATATTAATGTAAAAATAACGATCCAGGAGGTGTGTAATTACTCCCTACGGGAACTGGTTAGGTACACTCCGTCTCCGTATCCTGAGGAACGGCAACAGCTTTCCTGCGGACATCTACGGTGTTCAAATATTTCTGTTTCTTATCATAGTCGGTACAGTTTTTGGGTTGCAAGAAGCAATCCTTTAAGCATGATGTCGGTAAATGTAGCGCGGGGCCGCTACTCCCAGACGTCTATGAATGTCCTGTCGACTGGATCTACAACTCACAGCTGGGCGTGGGCCCGTGGCGTGCCGCAGATAGCATCGGCGCTGGACGCAGCCACTCCATCTCAAAGATTTAATGCGGCGCACGGAACAACAGCATTTATTGGAGGATAATATAACATATCCTATATATTATCAGATACTCTATCGGATATATAAAACAAAAATAATAGCCATCTCAAGTTATAAATTATAAACATTTAGATTTAACCTTTATGTTGCTACTAGATTAGATTACTCTTTAAAATTACATGGTACCGAAAATATCAGCATAAGTAATAACCTGTACGCATTAGAGGATAGTAGGATTAAGGATAGTAGGATTATCTTTGGACGAATAAAACCTGGAACACTCCCGACCGAGTGAGCTCGCAAACAAAATATAATTATAACAAAATCGCTTTAGCGTTTCGTGGTGTGCGGCACGCGGAGAACATAACAGATACCGCCGATTGATGTTCAACTCAAGTTATTAGCGCGCGGATACCAGATCAGCGAGCCCCGAGTCAGACGAAGCTGCAATAGTTATCAGTAGAACTAGCGGCGTAAACTTCGCAGAGACGCAATGAGCGCGCGGTACGGTATGTTTCAGCAAAATGCAATTACGTGCAGTCAATGTGGTGCGGTGCACAGGGCAGCAGCGGCGCGGCGTACTGCGCGCCGGATATAGCCCGACGCGGGGCACAGCCTTTAAATACACCACAGTGCGAAACCTATATACCATAACTAATTTCAACGTTAGTCTTCAGCACACGGAGCCCGCACACGGCGCAGTTGTTCCTAAGTACGTTCAAGTTGTTCTCACTTGCGCGAGTACGGACGGACTCTCGTGTATTTATCACCAAAGCAAACTGTCCAAGTTAATATAAAACTTTGTGATATATAAGTACAAATGTTGTATGGCTGCTGGCTCGATCTGTGAGTGCAGCCACCGTAACCAACTTGCACCGCTCGCGCACTTTTATATTTAGATGCATTAGTGTTTAGCGCAAAACACTAGAACTTGGACACGGCACTATTAGTACACGCAAGGCAAACGTCGCGATTTAATACGCATAAGGACTTAGACCTGCACAAGTTACACAACAGGACGTATTAACTAAACATAATCTATTTTCGAAGCGTAGTGAGCACGCAGACACCACCACCACCACCACCACCACCACCACATTCTTTGGGAAACTATTCACACTACATCTTATCGTGGTCAATCAGATTGAACCACGTGAGGTGCGCAGCCGCCGGGCGTAAGCGTAACATCGCGTCTCCAGCTCCTACCGCGGACGGCCAGGAGATAGCCAAAATGTCCACAACGGCGACCAGGCAAGTGAAGTCGTCTAACTCGGCGAACATATTGATGTGCAAACAATGGTGGAAAGTGTGCTGGATGTACGGCGACCAGGAGAAGTACTACAGGCAGCTGTATGGCAAGAGGAAATTAAACACGATCAACTCGGACCTCCTCGACTTCGATAAGAGCGACGCGAAGCGAACCGGCGCACAGACCACAGAGCTGACCGACCAGTTCTTTGAGGACAGCTACAGCTCGCAGATAGAGCCGGCACCGGACGAGGTGGACAGCGACAACGGGAACAGAGCTAGGTTCGGTGTCGAGACGGAACCTATTTACGGTTTCGAATCGACGTGGCGAAGAGACCAAAGAAGACAACCGATACAACAGAACTACGGCGACCTGAACGATATCCTCAGCGACGGCCCGGATACGGAAACGATAGACACGATGCTACAGAACGGACTACCTCTGCAAACTAAATCCGAACTCTTAGACAGCACAGAACAAGTTCACAGGAACGGCGGAGTGTTCGGCAAGACGACGAAAACAGTGAGCACAACGAAAAGAGGTGCCGTGGTTACCGAGGAGACGGATATCAGCACGGACAGCAGGACGACGGCCAACCTAAGGTTCCAGCGGTCCACCGTGAAAACGGGCCCCAATAAAGTTAGGGAAGCTTTGGAACCTCTGAGAGAAGACAAAGTGTTGGACGAGTGCTCTAGGAAGAAGTGTGTGGGCGACAGGCTGACGACCACCACTAGGACGTTGGTCACCGTGTCCCAGACTTCGACGACTTCCTGTAACGAGTGAGTATTTAAATGTGTAAGTTCACCTTTATCAGATGTTAAAAGGCACACTTCTGCGAGCCGCCGTCCTGCAGGAAGCTCTCGCGCAGGCGCAATAGACAATGTTTTTATACAATTTCGCGCGATTCAATTTAACGTGTCTATAGCTGGACCGCAGGCTCCGCAATGAAATATTGTTCTGTTATCTTCGCCACCGCCGAGCGTTACTCACTTCCGCAATTTGGATGAAATTGCAGCCGGCGAGTACTGTCTGCGCTGGCACGTCGGCGTTGCACGCTGCACGCGCAGTAATTACTCCACTCGGAATCCCACCACACTGGGGAACCTGGGCCCGGTCTAAACGTTAGCTTCTAGCGTTTATAATTTTATTTTTTTGTAGTTTACGGCACTCGTATACTAGTGCGGCTGGTGGAACGTCCAGCCAGCGGAGAACCAGCCATCGCTTGCACCAGGCCGCGCGCGCACCCGACCCGTGCCAACCTAACGGTTTCGATGTCCATGATAAAGTCACACGATATTAAGTTCTTCCATCGCACAGCTCCTACAACTCGATCGGAAAGTAAATTGTTTGAACCTGTCGCGACGGCTCCTCGGGCGGCTCCTGGGGCGGCTGCTCGGGCGACTGCTCGGGGGATCCTCGCGCTGCGCTATCGGCAGCAATTTGTTTCAATTAAGCATATCGGTGCGGGAATGCGATGCCACGCGCAGCATCATATACCAGCTGCAACTGGTTTATCGTCCCCAGAACTGTTTGCATTGAACGACATTATCAGCAAGTTTTTTCATTTATACGTTTTGAATATACACAGTGTACCACAATTCAAGTGCCTAGTATTCCCCTTTCCCTTTTCCCATTTCCCAGCCAAAGCCATCCTTCCCAAAGTAGTTCATCGGACACCGGCGCCGCACGCGGCGGGGCGGTGTTCTGTGTAACGTATGAAGATAATGGTGATACTCCAGTATTTTGGAATCTCCTCTGACACACGTACATGTTGTGTTATCACATCTATAGGTGTACGAGCGGCTGCGACACGACACGACACCGACACGACACGACGTTGCGCGGCGCCGCGCTCGCTGCCGTGGGAACATCCGCCGGAACTTCCGATTGTGACCGATAGCTTCGTGCACACTTTCATATCATCTGTTCGTGCGTTCGTTTGCTTTGTTCAACAAGTCCGCCGCTTAACGACTGCGCGTACGTTTCCTTAACAGACAGACATGTCCTTAACGTTTATCAGGATACTTTTTACATGAAGAGATATTACATTCTTCATGATCTTATTATTGGCAGAATCCTCTCTAATTGAGCGTAATGCCAAGCATTCGCCGACCTCGTGTGCGAGCTGCGGCGCGATCGTTTAACCACTTCATTGAGACAGTGTTTGAAAGTGTCGTGGTTTTCGTTGTACCCGCACATTAATATAGATCTTCAATGGTAACGACAGCGCGCAAGGAACACTTCAACAACAACATTGTTCGGATTTTTGTATTAAGCGCCGCTCGCTACTGGAACCTTCAACAAAACAACAGCGGTGCGTCGACAGACCGAAACAAATCTAGTTTCGTGAATTCCACAAAAAGTGTGGTCGAGGTCGCAAAGTTGGAGAACTGATAACGAGCGTCCGTTGATCTTCAGAAAATCTGTACAGTTTTTAGTGTAAACTCTTGTAAAGTCAAATATATATACACGTGGGAGATATCCAGAGATTCATTGACTTTTCACGAGATCTTTGAAACTATTACAAGTAAACACAAAAAATTTGGTAGAGATATCGCTTGTGCCATTTCAGTCAAGTCAAGTCAGCCAGGAATGGATTTTACAGAATTCCTTCTCCCAAGGGAGCTACGGGGATGTTACAGCCGGCAGAGCGGGCGGAGACCACCTAATATACATACGAGTATATGTCGTCAAGAAATTCTCCAATAATATATGGTGTGTGTTCAAGAAAAGAATTACAATGATTATCAGTTTTTATTAATTTCACCAATTAACCGATGGGGGGAAATTATCGCCAAGCGCTAACGTCATTTATGTAACTACCCTACGGTTGGTGCGCAGATAGCGTGTATCCATTATGAATCAGTAAATGAGTAAGAACGTTGCTATTTAAATGTCAGAGGTGGACCCGTGGCGGGGTGTTCAGCTCACGTTAATGCCGCGAACACCCGTTACTCGAACCACCCTCGCGGACGGAGGGTAATGGGGTTTGCAGCCGCGGAGCAACGTCAGAGTTTCAGATTGCAAAACTCCAGTTCCGTTGCACTTGTATTTAATGGTTACAGGGTACGGCCGGCGTGCTTCCCTCGGAGACGGGGGATGCTGACGGGCAACGGAAGTGTTATGTCCATCAAGTAAAACAAAAACTGTCAGATAACTTGAACATTATGCATTCTTTCAAGTTTGTTTGCTCATCGTCACGATTTGCGCAGGACATATAATATTTTTGAAAGTAACTGAACTTGATTACGATGGAAAATGTTATTTATTTGTAGTAACATTTTGTTCACCAAGTGGTAAATACTAGGTACCTAACAGTGTGATGTCCCCGTGGACTGTATCCCACCGCAGCGCACTACACCTGCTGCTGGTTCAACAGGAAACCCTTTCACAGCCCAGTAAAGTACCATGTCACGATTAGCTATGCGCCGGCGCACTCGCAATTATTCCTGTTCAGGAATCAACAGTTTTTACTGGTCAGCTTCAAATTATGAAAAAAAAATGTATGAATACGTTGTATAAAAAAGTTAAAAAATGAATAACGTCCAGACTGCACGGGGTGGGCGGGGGTGAGATATTCACACTGTCACGTAAACGGATGTATACGTCAGTACTTGGTTAGTGTAAATATAAGAAGTCACTTCATAAACGTATCCCAATGTCGTAATATCATTATTTATTTCTCTCATCCTCATCATTAACATCGAACGATAGTCGCCCACTGCTGGACATACATAAGTAAGAACCGTTGCCCCGTACCACATATTTATTTGAAACAATAAAATCCGAACGTACACTTTATAAATATTATATATATATATATATGTTTCGACATACAGAAATATTCTAATATGTATGTGTTTACATTTTCTGTTAAACGAATACGAGACCGGAACTATATTTACATCGTTCCCTTACTAGTTAGTAGTGTAGTAAAGTTAATAGATGTATGAATGTTTGGTTTACTATTAAACCGTATTCACATATTCATGTAGAAACCAGTTGGAGGGTTGAATATTTCTCTGGGTATCTCTGCCACTCGAATACTTCAAGATATATATTATATTATTGACATAATAATGTCTTGGAAACATTTAAGGCTCATCGATCGCAGCGGGAAGCTCCAAGGCTCCGAGGACTCGCGGCGGTCCTGCAAAGCTTTACTGGATAATCTAGCTAAGGACATAATTACACTGCTGGCCGCGAAGCCGCCGAGCAGAAAATGATCCATTTGTGGGCAGCCGGCGCGGCTCCTGAGCTCCGGTGGCACTGGCCACGGCGCGAATCACAGCCGCGCCCTTCAGTGATTTACGATATTGTTAAGTGCACGTCTCTACTTTTCACTCGGCGGCTTCGGCGATAAACGTCCGGCCGCGGCCATTACCCGCGGACTCGTTAAAACTAACCGCTCCACCCGCCCCACCCGCTCCACCCGCAAGCTCCCACTCATCTTGCAGTTACTTCTACATGATCGATGGTGTAATATCCCTAGAATATATACAACAACATATTTACACTTATATGTCCCACGCACAACCTCCCACCCGGATATACCTGGATGTGTTGTTGTAGTTTCATGAAGTTAATCATTACATGCGGCCTGGTTCAAGTTTCCTTCACCTCGGCGAGGTCTACACTGCGCGAGGCTAGTGGGCGGGAAAGGCGACAGTTGGTGTGCGAGTGACGAGAGCTTGTCGGTCCCGTATCAAATTCTTGGACATGAAAAAAAAAAGATGTATGTACATTATAACATTCCGTCAGTAAGCAAACCGCACTTACCATTCATCATGTTTCTTGAGAATCGTTTGCGTGCGACGTGTTTGTGTACGCCGCGCCCCCCGCGCAACGCCTCGCACACCAGCCCGCGCTACGGGCTCGCGGGTGGCGGTGCGCGGGGGGCGCGCGGGAAGGGGGCGTCGTTGAATTTCACAGTAGCCGTGAGCCAGCGATGTTTGCTGAGCGCTCGACCGCGCGCCGACTCCACTAACTCGCTGAGTAAAAGCAGGTGCCGTGCCTCCACCTCCCCCACTGCCTCACTTCCGCCCCCGCTACCCACGGCCAGATGACAAACGTCTCTAACTTCCGTAAAGATTTATTATGACGTCATAATTCAAAACAACAATAACAATTACCTCACCATCAAACTGTTAAGAGTAACGCCGGTGCGGCAGTTAATAGTGACGCTGCAGGCAAGTAACCAGCCGTCGCTGGAGGTCATGGTGATTATCTGTTACCACCGCCAAACACTAGCGTGCAAACATTGTAGTATTCCGATTTGAAGTACGCTGTAGCTACTGATATTATCTATTCAGTTTCTACATCAATGTTGCAGTCATCACATTATGCAAAATATATCTTTGAAATCTGTTAACAAATCCCGGAGGCTGCATGATATCGCTTCTCTTCGTTTAGCGTGTGATCAATGCTCGCTGGCGCTCTAAGTGGATTCCTGGGAAACGTGCACCAGCGCGGGGACAGGCGGAGGCGTTAATGGCGACTAAGTATCGCCGCCTCCTAACAGCAACTAGAAATAGTCAGCTCGACGGAATGGTAATTGCGAGCGGCGGCGTGCGGCGGCGTGCGGCGGCGTGCGGCGGCGGCGTGCGGCGGCGAGCGGCGGCGTGCGGCGGCGTGCGGCGGCGTGCGGCGGCGAGCAACGAGTGCTAACGAGCGGGCTGCTTACACAAATGAGTTTAATTCAGTACTGCTGCTGCACTAATTAGACATACAACTTGCAAATTACTGCGGGAATTAGTTTTCTCTTGTGTTTTTTTTATAAGGAATAGATAAAACGGGCTGGATGTTGATTTGGTTAACACTGGTTTTCTATGTCACATCCCCAACCAAAATAATCACGCTTTTATATCTTAAATGATTAACCAAAACTAGAGGCAGTTAACTATTACAAAGTTTACTATATGGTAGCACACTGTTTACTAGGGCACCGTATCGTCCGTTCACACCTTGGTACGTTTACACCCCGTCCTACATAAATATGCTCTATTTACCTGGTAGTAGGACCATCCATCCGTTTAAAGTCACAACTGGGCGATAATTAGGGGCATTCCTGTCTCACTTGCACTAAGTAAGTTTGGGTGTAACTAAACACTTTCCCAACAGTGCACAGCCCACTAGTGGGCACTAATAACAAAGCTCCGCCAACTAACACTGCGCCACTATCAGTGCTGGCCCCGCCGCGTGCGGCTGTCGGCAGGTACCCGTCCGCCGGTACCGCACGTTGACCAAACGTGGACAGTTCCTTTGTTGCCAACGGTTTTTTTTTTTTTTTTTTGTTTAACGTGGGGGAAATGCCTACGCATACTCGTCCTCGCGGGGGCAAGGACGAGTTATGTCGGACTTGCACCGACTAAAACCCCCACGATGTTCCTCCTCATCGCCATGATGGCAGGGTCACGGGAACGCGGGTACGCACACAACCGCGACCCTGCCGGCGCTGGCCGCTTGCGCGGCCCCACCTCAGGGGAGGGATGAACCCTCTCAGGGCGCGCCGGAACATGCAGCGCGCCCCCTCCTCGACCTCATGCGTGTGCGGGCGACCGGTTTTCCCGAACCTGTCGCCCAGAGGCCATGGGAGCCACGGGAGAAAACCTCTCCCGGCTCCCCGCGGCGGAGAGATGTTAGGCCCGCTGCTACCTGTTAACGGCCGCGGAGGATAGGGAGAACGGCGCATCGTAATACCGAAACTCCTCTTCCCCCGCGGCCCCACCGCCGCCGCATCGCCGGTGCGACACCGGTTAGCCGCAGAGGGTACTCCCTCCGCGACCCCACCGCTGGGGCAGCACACAGCCGCCCCTGCGGCCCCCGGCCGCTCCGATGAGCTCCAGTTATGCCAACCGGTGCTCGAACCGGGAGCGGCCGCTTCGGCCAGCCCTTCGCCGCGGGCCGGCCGGATGGGTTCCACTTGGCTTCACCGTGTACCGGACCACGGTTACTAAGCCCCTCCGCCACGACAAGGCGAGAACCCGTTGGAGGGGTGTTGCCAACGGTTGCAGTGGTGTTGCCAAACGTGTAATAAAGCATTACAAGCCGTTAGATATACAGATAGAGGACTTTTTTTCTTTTTTTTTTTCCCTGCGTGTTTTGGGTCAGGGCCTTTTACTATCATTCAATTACCATCAGTTTTTGATTTTCTGATTTCCTCCTACCTTTCCTTCTTTCATCCTTTCATCTTTCATCCTATACTTATCTGCCATACTTTCTTATCTAAATCATTCTCCATTCTATTTCCTTCTTTCATCCATCCTCTTAGAGTAAAGACGCCTTCTGAAGAGGGGGGGGGGGAGCCTGAAACAAGCATACTCTGCAGCATATTTTCTTTCTTCTTTCTTGCTTTTCTTATCTCCATTCCTTGCTTCCTTCTTCTTTATATTTTCCTTTTTACCTTTTATTCTCCCCCAGAAATTTTTTTCACCACTCTTCTGCAGTATTTTAGAAATACTGCACGACTTTCGTCTTCACCCATCAGAGAGGCAATGGTACCTGCATCTATACTCCTACCCCTCTCTAGCTCACATCCCATTCTTTCCCTTACAGATAGAGGACTGGATTCATTTTCTGCAGCTAGGCTCCGGTCAGTGCGATACGTGCTATAATATTTCTCTAATTGAAAGGCAGAAGTCTCGTGGGATGTTCACAGGTATCCTAGTGTGACCTAGGTACCTACAGAATGAGTGCTCGGTAGGTAGTCTGCTATTCCCTGGTGTCGAGCACAGCGGGTCCCGGGTCGGCGAACGCTACGGCTAGTGCATTGTTAATACAACGGCGCCTGTAACCCGGACGTGTGTAGACGGTTGCTACTTTGTCTGACTCCTGTGCGGCTCGGTGAAACCACTCTCACCATCAGATAAGCTAAATGCGGTTCAGTCTACGGCTGTGCGTGGGTGTGCATGCCTCCTGGTGCACACATGAGCACAACACTAAGACAGAAAGCCCGCCGGCGGTCTGCTCGCAATGAAAGTACACTAATTATTGTGCAGCGATATCGTTTGAATGCAGCGCTATATCAATGGGCCCTTATCAGCCTCCCGTTGGCTCTAATTGACGTTCCCATGTCGCCTGGCCTCCTCCGCGGGACCACTCAAAGTATGTGCCGAAGCGAACTGACCAGCTCCGCATTATTCAGCGTAAACGTTGTAGACGGATACATATTGGGGTCGAAATGTAGTAATTAAATATTATTTCACAATTATCCGATAATACCTAAAGATTAATTCCTTATTCCGTGTACAAGTATAAAAATATGAACCTCCACGTCTGATAACGTCTGGAATATGTTCAATCTCCGAGAAACGTATAACTTTGTCAGCGATAATATGCAAATAGAAGATAAGCTGGTGAACTGACTGGTTGGAGCCATTCCGTAACGAGTAGACAGGCGCTGCGGCAACTGGTTCTTAGATTTGGCGGAAGCTGAGTGGCCGCGTGACCAGCGGGTACCCGGAACGAGTGCGGGTCGTCGAACAGACCGCACCACCGCCGGCAGCGCTGCACACCGCACCACGTGTGGGTGTACGGGCAACAGTTGCATAGAGGAACACCTCTGAAGCACCTCTGAGCATGAGCACGAGAACAACGCGCGCCCCTGTCCGTCCGCGTGTCCGCCGAGTCCGGTCTGGTTTGTTTTACATTCACGTTAGGAGTTCATCGTAATGTCCCATTGGTTAAACGCGAGCCTCTCAAATACCTTCACAAGTTTGAACTCACTGACTCACGTCTAGTTATATTTTGAAAACTCGTTTTGAGGAAACTGTTTTAAATATTAAATTTAATGTTATATGATAGAAAGCGACTTCACCGTGTTTTTGATGAACTTAGCGAAGGATGTGCCTTTTAAATGTTGCTTTATATGGAAACTGATACTTTCCGAATTGTTGTTTTGGAAGGATTTCATAAATATTCAAATTAAAAATTGATCTAAACCAATTCTCGAATGCACAAAGTTTAACAACTGTTGATGAACTCATTTGGCGGCCTCTGCAACGTACAAACATGGAAAACGATAGGACTGAGGTAAACTTCAAGCCGGATAGTCATTTTGTTTATTATTAAAAAAAATATCAAAATATTATAAGGACAATATTAAAAAATGTTACCACTAGAAAATACTAATAAGTAGAAACTGTTACGCAATGTATCCGCGTTTGAAGCGATATCAATCAACGTCACCGCGGGCAATGGAAACGTCGAATTTTAGTGAGGAATTAAAGTACAATCAAAAAACAATTTGTATCGAAACACTCGACAGATTCAATTACGCATTCATAATGCTGAGATTGATCAGGTATCCCCAACGTCTACCGCTTCCGCTGAAGGGGGTGCCACGCGGCGGGACGCGGCGGCAAGCGGCGCGCCCGCGCATCTTTTATGTGCAGCCCGTCATAAACTTGAAAAGATACTCCTGAATAATATCAGGGAATAAAGCTATCGAAAACGGGTTCCGTCGCCGGCGATAATGACACGACTCCCTAAATTATTTATTGCTACGAACAAAGTGGAACTGGTCCTTGTGCAGGCGCTGCACACTGCGTTCATCTAAGTGATATTAACTTGCGTGTGTATGCACTCATGAACAAGAAAGTAGACCGTTGCAATGTTATCGCGATTTTCATTTCGGTGTAGTTGCGTCGCCATTTTCTTTTGTATCGTGTTCAGTGATATCTGTTCTTAGTTCTTGGTTCGCCCCGGACGGAGCTGAGCCGGGGCTACCTGAATGCGAACACTGCTGCCGGGCATTGCGTCAGCGAGCGCGCTGCACTCGCGGCGGCCGTACATTGCGGCGGCGTTTTTACAACAGAATTGTACTCGTATATGGTTTCCGGGCGACATAAAAGTAGGTTCATGAAAGTTCCAACTGGTACAGTTGCCCCAGCCCCGCGGCTGCGTGCACCGCACTCTACATTTCTTTTACACCCATTAACGTGTGCACTCGGAGCTTACATCAAGCACGACCACCGGAAAGGTATACAAATCAATTACCAACAAAATGCCCTAAATAGCAGTCGACTGATGGGACTGCACCTGAAGTGGAATGCGACTATTTATGTAACGTGAACAACATTCAATTCGTGTCGTTCACCTGGAAGTTTCCCGGTTTGCGTAGGGGTTGCAATACGTCTAGTGAGGCACTACACCCCCGCGCTTTTACAATTATACCTTTTCTACGTATAAAAATTTAACTGGCGAGGGTTCAGCAAGAATTGAAAAGAAAGAAAAAAGAAGAATATTAAATGGCATGTTATTAACTTGTCAAACATGTTATTCTTTCGAAACCCTCATAAACAGAATTTCGATTAACAACGAGCACCACTGGCCTTATCCATGTGGTGCTCACTTTCTGCTGTAATGTTGTTGGTGGTATCTTCTTGTAGCAACTTGCTCACTATTATATACAACAGGCGTTCAGGACTATTATCAAGTTTAACAACATAAGGCCACATATTTCCAATGATTAGAACCTGACGACCTCGTGCAAGTCGACAGCCGCCGCTAACCTACTCGGGGTAACCTAACAAGGTCACGGCGCGGGTTTTTCTGCTCATCAAATCCGTCTCCTCGTTGTTCGAATTTACAGCTGCACTAGCTACTCGTTTATATGGACAATTATAAACAGTGAATGTGAACACGTGTTCGCGAAATTTATTAACAATCATCAGCATCAGACGGTAGACATCCACCGCTGGTCACAGGCATCTCCCAAAGATCTTCACAACGATCAGTTCCACATCCAGCGGCTTCCCGCTAACCTCACCAGGTCGTCAGTTCACTTTGCGGGGAGCCTCCCATTACCATGTCTACCGGTACGCGGGCGCCACTCCAAGACCTCACTCACTGGCCCAATGGCCCTCGGTCCTTCGTGCAATGTGCCCTGCCCACAGCCACTTAAATCTAGCAGCTAGCTAGTCTTTTGGGCTACGTCGGCGACTTTAGTACTTCTGCGGATCTCCACATTTCTGATTGGATCGCGCAGAACAACCCCAAGCATAGCCCTCTCCATTGCTCTTTGGGTGACTCTGAGCCTTATTACGCAGCTCTATATTATCACGACTTTATCAGAGCATTCGGTTACACCTTTGTGCAGCTCACATGGCCGAGTGCAGTTTCCTCACTATCCATATGTATAGTTTTGTTTTGTTTTGTTTTGTTTTGTTTTGTTCCAGGTGAGTATCGGAGCCGTCATATGTTCTTGTTTCGGCGGTGAAATCTTCGAAAGACACCCTTATTTTAGGGGAAAGTCAGGGTTACGTGAGATTTTTACTCACTAAAACCCGCTTGGTGGTCTGCATCACTTTGTGTCAACACGTCTACGAGGAGGAGCCTGACCCTCCTAGGCACCATAGCTGAGTCATACGTTGTACCACGCAGGGTCGCATGTTGAACGATAGAGGCCCCAATCCTCAAGGCCCGCGAAGCACAGTGTCTCTTTTAGTCGCCTTCTACGCCAGGCGGGGCTTACCTTAGCTCTATTCTTACTAGCCCTAGACTACAGGGCTGGGACTGAGCCGGACAGTTAGTCCAATAGTTAGTGCAATAAACACACATTGTCAAGGAGCTGGTTATATTTAGATAATGTGAGGTCTGCGTGACATCCACGTCGATAAATATGGAAAGTCTATGTGTAGTGATCAGGTTTCCTAGGTCACGTCGGCGTTGCCTCATCCATTAGCAACTGAATATAATCAGTTGTATGACGCAATTGATTGCGTTATGCACAGAAGAGGCGCAGTAGGGGAAGCCGGTTAACTCGGATACGAGGCTGATTGATGCGCTGGTCAGGTTAGCGGCTCCGTGGCAAAGTATCACTCGTTCCGTTAATTTAGTAATTAATTATATAACCCACAATCGCTAGTTATCAGTTGAACTAATGTAACCTGGTTAATTTTTCATTCAAAGAAGAAGTTATTCCTTAATTAATCCAGAGCAGTACACGTTACCACTTGCTGTATGCTCACCTACATACCACCAGATAAGTTGTTACGCTGTTTCACTAAATACAACGTCACGAAATTTTTTAATTAGGTCATTTTATTGTCATCACTAACAACTAACAGTTAACAACTAACAACTAACAACTAACAACGAGTTGTACTAATTAAAATGTAACGCAGTCGGTCACGCGATACAGGACTGTTTAATCTCGGCGTGCTGTGCGGGGTGCAGGCAGGTAGATGAATATATAACGGGCAGCAGCAGATTAGGAACTGGATCTGATGTTAGATACGGTATCTTTTAGATTGGTCGGCCGGAAGTTATTACTTGTGAATTAAGTTGCGGCGTTAGTCGAGTTCCACGCGAAGAATTGACTGCGGGCGACCGCGTTGATATTCACGGCGGCAGACTGCACCGTGCTGTGGTGTACATAGGTATCGATCGGTGCATTCTTGCATCATCAGCAACTAACATGCCGCCGGACTGGATGCAGCTCCGATGCCCGCGTCTATTCCACGTGGTGATTCGTGTATCATTTACATTTGTCTACCGGCAGTAGACAATTCACATTTCTATCCCCGGAAGTGCTGTACAGATATAGTTATGTTTACCTTTCAACGACCCTGAAGTTGCAGGAGTGGAGATCAGGGACGTACCTGTGTCACCAAAAGGAGATCATAACAACATAACAAACTTATGATTTGTTGCGATTTTTTTTATTTATTTTGTCTTCTTTGCCTGTTATATAATTAGGATATATTAATTAGAGTTCTCTTCCAGCGTCAGCGCCAAGCTGTCAGTGCGGTAACGAGACTTAACATCTCGTCTTTCGTCGTCGGCTTTCGTTCTTTTCTTTAATACGGTCTCTAATTTATTTCCTTCTTTCTCTTCTTCCTTACTCTCCCTCTTTCATATCTACACATCTCATGTCGCACCATACGAGCACGATGTGGTGCAGTGTATATCGCGCTAACTACCGCCCCGCTACTGTGTGCGTATCCCTCACCATCAGGTAAACGTCCCGCTTGTGTCCTCGCTTCATCAAATAAAAGAAACATTCCGTTCAATCGCTGCTTAGACAAATAAAATTTGAATGTGACACTTTTCGAATGTTATCATTAACCCGTGCGAGTCCTGGACGTAAGCCTCTTCCGCGGATCCTTACATATCCTTGGCAACGTCTGCCGCTTGGAATATTCTCCACAAATAAAATCCCGCCGCGGGAGCTGGCTCTCAGTCGAGGCTGGGCACCGCGCCGGCAGATGGTATAATGAACTTATATTATTTGCTATCCAGCGACCTGGTATAGTTGGTTCTGTTTAAAATAAAACTATTATCAATTAAAATAAGCCTCGTAAATTTTAATTTTGTGCCATAAAAAAGCTAATGTGGTCCATTTTACGAGCATTGCATTAACATTCACTCTTATATTAAGTTTTATACTTGTTTATTACTTAGAGTATTTAACGCTTTCTGTAATACCCGCTTACACGTCGCCGCCCCGCTCGCCGCTCGCCGCTCGCCGCTCGCCGCCGGTGGTACCGCAGCGGACTGCGCCCGCTCGTGGATGCACTGTATGCCTTTTATGATGCGATATTTTTAAACGGCGTCCGACAGGTATCGAGGGCATCTAGACAATTTATCTGCTGCCGTACCCACTGCCATACCTTAAACCGCGGACTGGGCATCTGCATTTTAATTGCATTCAACATCCGAATCGATGGTCGTGTGTTTTGTTTACGCGATCGCTACGGGCAACGGGCCTCGTGCTGCTAAACGCGATCGCGGTTACCGATGTGTATCCGGCGGCGGGCGGTCCGCCATTACACTAAACACATTGCTTTGCATTTGTCACTTAACAAGTACTACTGCTTCAAGTTATTAACAGAAAGGCCACGTTTGTCGCACCAGCGCCAACGTCCGTAACGTCGCGTGACCTGGCCAGCTGCTGCTGTGTGCTGCGTGAAAGTTGGGTCGGACTGAAATAAGTTTTAGCAAACTTTGAACAATGACTTAAAGGAGCTAAGCTCTGAGGACTTTGTCCTCTTTCAGAGTCACTAGGTTACGTAAAATCCCTTGTTCTTTGTTGAACTTTTATATTTATGTAGGAGATATTGACAACAAAACTAATTATAGACCAATATCACTGGCCAATGTTCTTCCTAAAGTGATGGACAGGTTCTTTAACCCTCAACGGGACGATTACTTACATTTTCATCACGGACAATTTGGCTGTAGACCTGGTCTCTCTACTGAAAGTGCCATTTTGGGCCTTCAGCAAGCTTTCCACTACTACACTAAGCGAAGTACTACTGTGTACGCATGTTTCTGGGACCTCTCTAAGACCTTAGACTTAGTCTCTTACGCTGTTCTGTGGCAGAGGATGAGGGATAGAAACATCCCAGTTGAATCGACTAGCATATTCCATTACTGGTACGCAAACCAGAGGAGCAGTGTACACTGGTGTAGTGCGCTGTCGGAGTGGTACGGGTCGGAGTGCGGGGTGCGGCAGGGCGGCTGTCGTCGTCGAAGCTCTTCAACCTGTGCGTAGATGAGCTCATCGGCGAGCTCAGCAGTACACATGTGGAATGCCGCATGGATGGTGTGTGTGTAAACAACATATGCTACGCGAGTAACATGGTGCTGCCGAGCCCTACGGTGAGGGCACTCCGAAGGCTCCTAGAAATATGTGAATCCTATACGGTTAGTCACGGCCTAAGCTACAACGTAAACAAAAGTAGATATTTGGTATTTAAGACCACCGGCAGGTCCTGAAAAAATACCCGAGAACGTACCAGAAATTAGCCTTAACGGTTCACCCTTGCAAAGGGTATATAATTTTAAATACCTAAGAAACTACCTTGTCGATGACCTTAAAGATAATTTAGACATTTGCTTGCTTACTGCTTTATACCAATGATGCAGTGGGCAATGTGTCGCAAATGCCCACACAGTAATTTGTCTGTCCCACTTACATTAGTTTTTTAAGAGTTGAGTTTTTGTACTATGCGATCTATATTATCTGAATAAAGAATTATATTATTATTATTATTATGTCCTCCGTCTTCACCGCAGACTAGTTTGCCATCACCGAGTAAGAGTGTGAGCCTAATTAACAAATCAATAATTGTGTTTAAACGCGTGAACTCGTTTGATTCCGCCCCCGAGAGTAACGTGCTGGACAAATAGTAACAAGTCATAGTTTAGAAGGAGTCCCGACAGCATCCATTAGCGTTAAGACCTTGTACAAATTGATTTGTTTCGATAATGTCCGCTCGTAAAAACATAATTACGCGGACGGTTTGTAGATTCTATCGCTCCATCTTTGTCCCATCGGGGGGACGGGCGACGTGGCCGGGGGCGAGCGAGATGATAAAACAACTCCGTCATGTAACAGCATCAAGATCAGATGCCGTCCGACTCCGCAGCCCGCAGCGTAGCGCTCAGATGATGTCTCCAGATAATGTTGACCTGTAAATATAGTCATTAGCATGCGGAAAATAGGGTCCGTTGCCATTATACACAATGTGGCTCCAACGATATAAACACACCCAAAGTCTACAACAAAAAGTAGCCAGGTTTTGGCCGCAGGAGCTTTTGTAATATGTATTCGTTACCTTACTCCATGGCAGGTTGATTGTGACTCCAGCTACTGGATCAGAGCAGTGTGGGACTGCTCTGTACGAACGTGTGCGGGCAAGACCCAGCCCTGGTCGGCTGCAGAATCATGACGAATCCAACGATTATTGATACAAACACGACAGATAAGAATACAAGAACGCGCAGCGAGCGGTACGGCGCGGAACAACTTCTGTTTTCTGAAGATGTTAAGCGCTTGAAAGTCACATTGACTCTTACAGTTCATCTGATACTGGCCTCGTGGACCCGGATGCACGGCCTGTTACGGGGCCACTATTAAAATTCATTAGCATCGTCGTGACGTTTCCAAGTACGACGAGAAACGATGCTGTGGCCTGTAAATGGGAAACAAAGGAGGTTCCTGATACATCAGCGCCGAGAGATGTGCCCTCATCCGATGGTTGCGTTTCAGAAGTACCGCCGAACATTAGCGGAGCCATGGAGGCGGCGCGACGCCTGCCGCAGGTAGACGTAACTCCTCAGCCACTGAATACGTGCTCGTGGTGACCAAGTGCACAATCAAATAATCCGGACATTATCATTACTGGTAGTAGCTTTCTTTTCCAAGGCGGCGGGGAGTTCCCGAACGGTATTCTGCTTTGTCCAGACCGTAAACTGATTGCATATTATGTGATGCATATACTGATTAACTAGCCGCATTATGTATCAGCTGCCGGGGCGGTCCTCGCGGAACTTGGCGCCGCTGATGAGGCCGAACGCTTGCGTAAACATCGTAAATTTCTACTTTCTAATATACCTGTTCGAATTAATTTACGTTTCACCAAACATCGCTGTTAACTTAAAAGTTTGTGATGGTGAACAACACCAGCACAGCCGTTGGAGGCAACCCTCACGGGGTAGAATTTCTCGATTCAAGTTTAATATGAGTTAATTAACGAGGAAAGTTAATATGCTATAATAATTTAATAAAAGTTTATAATTTTTGTTCAGTACCATAAGCATCCGGAGATTCTGTACAGTGTTGACGCTAGGAGTGCAGGAGCAAGTGGGACGTGTGGCGAGGCTGCCGGCGCGTCGGTGCCCGTCCGCTATCTGATCGCTCCGCAGCGGGCCACCGCCGCCCGATAAAGTCGACTTAAACGTTCGCCTTTAATCCGGCCGCGACGTGTACAACACGTTGAACACTTTGCGTCTGTTTTTTTATGTTCATTTCCAGGCGGGATCTTAATCTTCGCTTTTAATTTGCCTGATATCAACTTCATGCAAATTCAATTTATATGCAAACAGGCCGAGCACGTAAGCTGCAATTACACAGCAGCTTGCGAGTCTGTGGCCGCTGGTTGGCGGTGCTCCTTCATTGGGAGCTTACTTGTGAATACCTGTACTGGAACTGGCATCACTTCATTGTTGTCAAAGCTACTAGTGTATACAAACCGAAATATGTAAGTGGCCTCTCGCTGACGCACTTGATGCATGGGGCCGCCTCGTGCGTGGGGGCGTGGGGACGAGGGGGCGGTGTGCTTGATTAGGATTTATGGACAACTTATGTAGAGTCGTTATTAAATGTTGATTTATTGTTTGTCCGCTTCAAATAAGCCTGAGACGGGAGAGGAACGCGGGACGATCCGTCGGTTGCTGCGCTCGCGGTATGGACCATGCGCACGAACGTTTTAACTGTGAGAATATAGTGAACCAAAGAAATCAGAGGGGACCTCTTTACCTTGTAGGAAATTTGTTGTGGTGACAATGAAACGGGAATTTGGGTTATTTTACTACCACACCTGTTGTACTTTAAGGAGACGTAAAGAAAATGCTTCTTTAAGAGTTGAATGTAAATGTTATTAAAAAAATCATTTACCGTTTTAAGATATTACAGTTTCAAGTTTCTCATAAACGTCGAATACTTCAATGGAAAACTTAATTTAATTAACTTGTGAGCTAATGTAACATTAAGGGTGACCGCATGAGGTCTGAATGAGGTACAAAACTGTTTCGATAGCGAGCGCCGGGGACCGGGGACCGGACGGCGGGCACCGGACGGCGAGGACCGGACGGCGGGGACGGGTGAGCGGTGCGCGGGCCGGGGGTGGGCATGCAAATAATTTGTATACTTAATGTGCATTCAAAAATAAACTTATTGGTTTAAGTTATAATGATTACAGTAGGTTGCAGGGTTTACGAGTAAAATAAAAACATTGCGGCGGAGTGCGTTCGTGCAGGTCGGCAGGGGTGCGGACACTGCAGGCTTTTTATATCGGTGATTAGTGACAATGAGGAGTCCGAGTATGAAGATGTCCAGCGAGATGGCGCGCAGATGGCGGCACTATGTTGTGGTCATGCAATTTATGTAAAGAACAAAGAGTTAAGAACGGAAGCGGGCCCGAGTTACTAGTCGATTATAATGTGCAATTGCAGAACTGGCACTGCTCAAACTTACAACGGTGTCGTTTGAGTGATTAAACTTACATTAGATAAAACGATAAACTATTTACATCAAGGAGGCTGTGTGCACTGCGTCATGATGCACGCTGTTTGCCGTGAGGGTCGCGGCGCGCCCCAGACGTATCAATAAGCCAGTGGCGGGTTGGAACGTCCCGGCGGCTCCGTTTCAGATCCTGGCCAGCAGTGGGTCCCGCAGAATCCACTCATTAGCATATGTGTGCACTGGATACATTACCACCCTACCAATGATTGGCTGCCCGGTGCGAACAGTGCGGGGACGTTTTTATCTTTGCAATAAGTTATTTTTTATTTACTTGACTTAATCTAAACGATTACGCTTGTAAATACTAATTAGTATATTCAAGGTATAACGAGCGGACAGGTTACTTGATTGTGATAAAATTTCCAAGCGTTAAAACAACTCACTTCGCTAATGTAAAGTTAGTTAAGTGGTTCACATATAAAGTTACTGCGTTAAGTTACGGCCTTTGATTGTCGATAGCCAATAATAGTTTCGCAACACGAAATCTTAATATCTACCGTTACGCGAATACTGATCTGATTCATTAGCTGGATGATCTGACGTAGGCTGTATTTGAGGAGTGTCTAAATTACCACCGATTTAAGTTAAAGTCAACCTGGTCAGGTTTCGTGTTTGCTGACTCTTTGTGATGAAAATTTGCTTCAGTTTCATAATAATTTTTTTAAATTTCCACATTCACTTAACCAAATTATCGACAACACCCTCTCCCATCCCTCACGCTGCCGCGGGCCAGCTCGTCCCTGAGCCTCCCTATTTGCATATCAAGTGTGTGCCGACTTACACTCGGTACGGACCCTAAACGGTTACACAGTTTTGTTTTTTAACATTTGATTTTGTTTAAATTTACAACGACAAGTTGCTCAGCAGTGTACAGTGTATAGTGTACAGTGTATACTTAGTGCGCGCAGTTAATTAATCTGAAATTAAGTTACTTTAGTGAAAACAACTTTTATAGATACCTTTTCCCCCTCACCACAAGGTTCTATTTAGATCTATAGTATGCATCGTAGGGTACGTAAGGATTGATATCGGTTAAAATATGATGTTGTTTTAGCGTTTTGTTTGTTTATCCGAACAAGTGTTATGGCGCGTATCTGTCACCAATTCAAGTGCTTCCAGCTGACGTGTGATGGGGTGTGTCTATAGATAAAACAGACGGACACACAAATATGTTAGCACCTTGTACAAAATTAAGTTACTCGAGTATAACATACAGCTTCACATTTGTAGCGACAAGTGGTGTATTAGTGACTGTGAACACCATGATGCACCAGGGTTATCATATGATATCACCCATAAACTATGAGGAATGAAATTCTGATTTGATATTTGATTTTCTATAAGTCATCAGTCTGTGCTGTTAATGAAACATTAACACGAATGACAGGACCACCCACTCACGAGCGGAAATGAAGAGCTACAAAAAGATCACTTACACTTATATGAGGTGTGCACAAGGAGTTTCCACAGTTCACGATTGGACCGCACACGACGAGCTCCCCCAACACAGCTTTGCTTTCAATGACTGCGTATTGATTGAATTCGTCATCTCGCACACAAATGATTATCATTAAAATCGGGAACGGGTATAACTGCGCTTTAATCGGATCGCGTCACTGCTTAACAGACTGTGACCGACCTTTGTGCATTCAAAGAGGAACAACCGCCGGCGGTACAGTCGGCGGCACATTACAACCCACCTTTTTATTAAACATCGATTTTATTTATTACGAACGCGAGATCTCGATTGTAGCAGCCATTAAGCGACTCGATAAAGCTCGCACTCGATATAAATATTCGATTATCGTTAAATAACTCGGTTCGTCTTACTCAGCGTGTCCCTCTCTATAAAGTTGGCGTGGTCCTCTCCTCTGCGTGTGTGCGTGTGCGTGTGTCGTCGGCGCTGATGTGGGAGTACATTCAGCACAGTATGTACTGATCGCTCGTGAAAATCAAACTTCCAACGAGATTTACGTTGCGATCAATAAGTATCAGTGCTGGATCGATCCAGCAGCTTGCAGAAATTCGTTTAGGTAGATGCGGCACTGTTGCTGTCAGTGTTGTTTAATGACTGTCGGTTAATTATAAATTTCTGTGTACAGGTAACTTTCACACTGCGAAAAAATGTCTGTGCATGTGTGCGAGGGGGAGGAAACCTTTCAGCGCATAGTGGAAATAAAACGTCACGGTGTGCACTCCGATCTGTGTCCGACGCGGTTTACACTGCGTTGTCGGTGTCAGGTCGAAATGATAAACTCAAAGTTGACAATAAACTCTTAATCTACAATTTAATACTGACACCAGTATAGATGTGTGTTATCCAATTGTGGGCAGCGTCAGTGATTCAAACATTTACATTATACGAAGGTTGCAAAGTACTACTTTGCGTACTATAGTTGAGGAGGAGGGAACTGTGGAAATGAAAACACTAAAAAAGCAAATCGGATGTGTAGCAAGGCGATACCAACACCGATTAGCCAGGCATTTGGACGAGGTAGCAATTCAGCCTCGCGCACAGTTTCCCAGGACACCTAAAATGATACCTCTTGGGGATACCTCAAAAAACGTACCTATGACTTAAAAGTGGTGTTCTCATTGGAGAGTGCACTCGTCACGTGGATAAATACTTCTTATCTGATTAAAGTTACTCGTGTACATGACCGATTGCTGATGTTACGGAAAAAAAGTGTGCGTGTCTATGGATACACCATCCTGTCTTTTCTTTTGGTGATCATCACGCTAGTTTTGTCGTGTTTTAAAAAATTTGTGTATTTCCTAAAACCTAATGCGAAATTATTAAGAACCCGCTGACTATACTTTAATACTAGGTATGTACGCACCAAGCCGCAGCGAGCAGTCTCCCGCAGCTTCCGTAAGTATCCGCATCTCATTTACATCTGCGAGATGAAAGCCCCACACACAGATCATGGCACAGATCCGCTTCTCCACACTTTCTTTTACGCCCATCTCATTTATTTCATAAACTTATTTCACACAAGTTCCGGGCGCTCTTAGCGTTCCAATTAACTGTGTAGATAACATAGAACTGATCGTGTGGGGGTGGGGACAGGTTCGAAGGTAGCTCGCTGCAGCAGCACAGGTTTATGCGAGTACCTTAAAATGATATAAATTAAAAAACCCTTTATTGTAACGCGGAACGTTATCTCCGCAGATCGCAGTTGATATCTTACTTGACTCGTTCACAGCTCTTAAGTTTAAACGTTCATAAACTTGTAACTAGCAAGACGTCAGTGCGCATGCGCATTAGGTATCGTAGAGTGTTAGCGGCGACGTAATATTCGAGTAACTGATGATGTGAATGGAGGAGTACCGTCGCGAACTTAACGTTATCCACGAATACCATATCTAATTACCCGTAACGCGCGATCCATTTCCGTCCGAAGCTCTATGATACAAGATAAAGTTCCTTCCAAATTCGATAGTTTTTTTTTATTTGGTATTAAGATGCTGGATAAGTTGTTGCTCTAGCTATATATACTATGCGCGAGAGATGAAATACCGTTACCTTAGTGCTATCACCAGCTTGGGGACACGGACCATGCCGTGGTAATGGACTTCCGCGAGCACATCTGGATTTATACATACAAAAAAGGATAAAGAGCAATTGAGACAGAATTTGGTATTACCATAAGGTACAATTAAGCCGCAGATGGCTGTACGAAGGAGGCTCGTGTTAACGCGAAGCCGTAGACCAGCTCGCCGCCCGCAGCCCGCAAAAATTCACAATAAACAAGATAATAAGGTCCCGCAGGTTACGACCGGGTCGCGGTCCCCGATCGGGTTGGTTTTACAGAGCAATAAATATCAACAACTGTTATCAGTGTATTTTAGTATCACGCGTACGTACGGGTACGCGGAACCGGTTAAAGTAAATAACCGGTCAACCGGCCGCCCAAACAGAGATGCACCTTAACTGTGATTTTGGATAAAAAGATAGTTAAGATGCATCTCCATTCAGCGCGGCGATGGGCCCGTAGTGTAACGATGTCCGTTTGAGGTTGTTAGTTTTATGTTATGGTTAAGTTACATTATTTTTGTTTTTATGTTATTACAAAATAGGACGACGTGTAATGTGTCAGGAGACGACAACCTCACCTGCCGCCTGGTCGCCGCGGGAGACGGGCGCGGCGCAGCAGACCCGCCACCTGCGCCAGGACCAATCCAATGATTATCATATTTATTTTCCAAGGTAGAGGAGTCATAAATAGAAATAAATAAGCTACAACCTGTATCGAATTATTAAAGCACCGTGTACGCGAGCACCGTAACGTGCAGCGTGCAGCGTGCAGCGTGCAGCGTAAACTCCTAGACAGGAACAGAGCACGACGTTAAAGCAATAATAAACTGTACCAGTGTGTACGCGGGTGTAACGCGGGGCGTCCGCGTGCTGTTCTCACGAGCTGAACCCTTACAAGGCCATCTAATTACTTTTTAGCGGTGCGCCGGGGGTGTGCCGGGGGTGCGGCGGGGGCGCGCCGGGCAATTTGTAACAAGTTATGTTAACTTGTCGAACTCGTCATTGCAGCGGATTATTATTGGGTGGCAATTCGCCGCGAGGTATCGCTCGCAACCGGTACTTCCAATAAAGCCGTGGACATCAGCTCTGCCCTGTTTACGACATCGCGCACACTTGAATGTATCTATGGGCACCCCACCAACTCTACCTCATTCATCCTGCCTTAAAGACTCGGACAATATGGACGGAAAACGGTGGGTTTATTGTGTCATCCTTCTCAAGATCTTCTGGGTGGTTATTATTAAAGCACTCTCTTTTGCGTTTAAACGATCACCTAACACTCATACAACATCTAGCGGGTTCCGCAGCACTTGTTCTGGACTGTGAACAGAATAACCAGGTCACACGAGTACTCTACCATTTATTATGTTTATTCTACCGTTTTCCGTTTAAACCGCAAACGTAAATTTTTTTTTAGTAACTTAAACTAAGTTTAGGCACTAAGTAAAATAGGTTAATTTTTTGAATATATTCCATCAAGCTCCATCTATAAAGAAATTATAAAGGATACAAAATAGATTTGATAGAAAGTAATTATTTGTATCTATCATCAGTGTAAGGAGTCCCGCGCAATCACTTATAGGACCCAAGTCAATCTCGCCAGCTCGTAGTGCACCCCGCTAATCAACAAACAAGGCTCTGCCTCTCACCAACTCGCATTTGGCCAACAGGGTGGGAAATGACCCAAGTCTTCAAATATGAACCTTTACAAATGAAGAGATCTTTGGGGGAGGCCTATGTCCAGCAGAGGACGTCTAACGGCTGATGATGATGATCATGATAATAAACTACTTCCAAATACCAGACTCGTGCTTATTTGGAGCGGTTACAAAAATGTTACATGTACAGCAATTATCTGAACGAAGAACTGATCGATGGGAGCTGAACGCCCGCGCTCGGCAGGCCGTAAAGAGGAATAGTAGATACGCAACTTAGCTATGTATAAATGAAGTTATAAAAAAGCAATAGTATTGTAATAAATTTCCAACATATTGCCCCATTAGCATATTTATCATGACAAGTCGCGTTAAGCTGTCCACATGTCCACCACGTATGGGTCACGGCATACAAACATCTGCATTGTTTACGGAACACCGGCCCCGGGGCGGTATACTAAGTTGTTTTTTAAGTTTTTAAGTATAGCCATTTAAAACTAAATTTGTATGAGTTCGTATACAGTATAAGAGATCACCCGCCCGGCCACTTGGCCACTGTCGCTCGGAAGCTGGAAACTTGTGAGCAATTTAATCAGTGATTTATGGACCGTTCTGTCCTCCGACAGCTCCGCGCCTACCTGCCTACACATCCAAATATATTCTCGCACATTTGCTAGTTTTTTTTTATCTTACTTGTTAAATAGCGATCAATCTTTTGTGTGATGGAAATATCTTTATAATCAATATCAACCAGGGTGTGCTGGTCGCAGTACAATATCCCCTCGCCTCATGAAGTCCCGAGTCCTCGTGCGTTGGTGTTTGTATCTTGTAGCGGTTTCAATGAAAACAACTTGTTCTAGCAAATTTCACATTATTTGGTTAGTTTATCTTATTTGGTGCTTGCTTGGAGCATTCGTCGACGATCAATGATAAAGCGCTCCACGGAAGATGAGAACGAGTAGAGTCGTGACTCGTTCCGTCCGAAATATTCAGGGCCCCCCGTGGGAGCGTCGGGGGCTCATCACTCATAACAAGCCCCCGCACTCGTGTATATTAGAAACATAAATTACGAGTTGCCTGTCCGTGCGGAAGGAGAGGAGGGTGGGCAGCAACAAGTTAGTAAAGGGGAAAAGAATGGCTGCGTCGGGTCACGCTCCGGTGTACGGTCGGTATGAAGTTACAGTTTCACGGATGAGCAGCAGCCCTTGCGGCGAGGCGTGCACCGGAAGACCACACAGCGGCAGCTACCGGCTGTCGTCTGAGTAGCTATAACCAACCGATTTGCTTCATTTCCGGCCAGGTTTTTGTTGATGGTAAATTTCTGTTATTGGAGACCGTCTGCCTTGGTATCATTGAAGTTTTGTCCTGTAATCGCGGGCTAACCTAAGCACTGCACTACTCTTAGGGACGTGTTTAGGCATAGTGCAGAGGAGCACCGATGCATTCCATAGCAAATCCCGGGGCCCTCGCAACGCACTCAGGATGATCACCGACGGGCTTTCAAAGGGCACAAATCATAATGAACTTGTACAGATTACCCCATCGATAACAAAAAAAAACACCATCGAAGTGTTAACTGATCGTGCAAGAATAACATCACATTTCACAGCTTTAAGATGAAAGTGAGCTAACTTGAATGGAGTGAATCCTGTGTTGAAAAAGAAACTTAATTATGAGGCACAGAAACGTTGTGCCTCATAATTAAGTTATCATTGATAGCTAATTTTCTCAATACTAGACTTTAGTAAGCATTTTCTAGCTGTTCCAAAAAAATATATCTTAACGTACTAAAACCTATTTCTAATCTCAAAAATATATATTTTGGTATAACTTTATATAAAGTAAGTAAAAAAGGTGCAGAGTTCAATGGTCGATAGAAATAGGTTTCCCCTGTCGCTTCGATTCCGCAACACGCAATCAAGTTACAGATATGCATGATCATCATCATGATCATCGACCGATAGCCTTCCACGTAGCAGTGGACAAGTGTGCATAATAACATAAAAATATTTGCAACTAAGTAACGCAGCTTCTCTTTGACGCAACTTGACCGCGTTTAATGGAGGGGTCCCGCATTGCGCTGCACCCCGGCGGGTAATCCCAACTGCAGGAGTAACTGCAAGGAATTATTTCAACTAATTATATAATTAACAGCTCGTTAAGTGACCGCTTCCTGCCGCATGGCGTAAGGTCCAGGTTACAAGGGGAAAGAGTTTTACTTAAGGTAAAGACGCTTTGTAGAAAACAAATCTTCTGTAAATCGTTGTATTTGGGTTTTTTGGTTGTCTTAGATGGTAAAGGTGTTCCTCCAGAGAATGCCGCTCTGGTATTTAAATTACCCTCTCTAACCCTTTAACTGAAGCTGTGCAGTGATATTAAATCCGTTCACGGGCTTTCGAATTCTACCTAAGTTTGTTCATCAGCAAAGACTTCTTAAGGGAACATCATCTTGGTATGGGTTGCAATAGGTATCTGCTCTTTCAAGAGTACGTTTTTAAAAAAGGAGAACAAAATCAAGGGTTTCCGCACAAAAGCTCATTGAACCCTAGCCAACCTCATCTGCTCGTGGTGTACCCTGCTAATTAACAAACGAGGCTCTGGCTCCTACCAACCTGCATCGTATGGGCATCGTGGTGGGAAGTGGCCCAAATCACCAATATGCAACACTAGGAACGACGGACCCTGGTGCACGGTAAAATGGACGGCACAGGGCCGATCAATGTGGGGACCTTTGAGGAGGCCTATGTCCAGCCATGGACGTTTATCGGCTAATGGTGGTGGTGGTGTCCAGCACTCTTCGGCGAAAACTGTTTACGAGACCTCTAAGAACACCCATTACTTGTGAAACGAGATGTAGAGTGTGTGATCATTTTATGTCTTGTGATTATCCAATCTTAACCCTGAATGTAGCCAAACGTTCTATGCAACAGTACTCAGGGTTACGCGAATTCCTATTCCTATATCTATGTTCTTAGGTTAGAGCTGAAAAGTTTAAAGAGTTGAGGACGCAGTGCTGCCTGTATTCAATCCTGTTCCTCCGTTAATAAGTAGTTACTTGTGGGTCCGTTTGTCAGCTTAGTTCGAAGCAGTTTTTAGTTGAAGGCCTGATTTAAGCTTCTCCAGCTTAAAGGCTATAAAATGGTTAACTGGCAGGGCAGCGCACTTCAAACAGGAACATGCGCGTACTTTTCCAGTAATAACTGTTTTATTAACCAAAACTTTAGGAGCATAACGCGTAATAAACAACAAACGGTGACGACGCCCCCTGCGGACTCGCGGGACAGCCGTTCTCCGGATACACGGTTACTTTCAAGTAAGGCTTAAGTGAATACTTCCACCGACGGAATTATGTTGGAATGGCGTAGAGCTGGTTGTGCACCGTGCACCGGTAGTTTATTAGCAATGCGTATTGCCATTGTATGTGCGCAGGTCGAGGTACTCCGGGGTGATAAAGTGTGGTAATAAAATCTCGTGACAATACGTGGGAGAGGGTTGCCGGCGCGCACCCCCGCCGCTGTAACGAATGGCACTTGCGTACGCTTGTTCACAACCTTCTCCTACGTCCTTTACATTTAAAGTGTCCTTAATGACCACACCAGTAACACGGGACCGTTGCTATAGTTTCGTGTTGCTACTCTTATTACATCCCGTGCTAAGGTTCTAACATAAGCAGTTGCTTTTATTTTATATACTTTCAACTAATTTAAACAAAATTATATATATTTTAAACTAATATTAGTACTACTAAATCGCTAAAAATATAAAGCCAGTACATCCAGTGAGTTAGTTTATACGAGATAAACTTTCTCTCAGTAAGAATATATTAATAATGTGATTGATATTCTGATGCTGCTGCATCACATCGTCAGCTAACAATCTACATCTATTTAGATAACTCGAGCCGTCGCATTAACACTTGTCTGTACACTGTAGCCGAGTTTATGATTATTCAATTAGGCGGCGACATGATCGGGACCTTCACCTGATGGTAAGTGATACGCTCGCTCATAACCACGTGGAGCTAGTTAGGATAGTATACACTACACCGCATTGCGGTCATTGCCTGAGGCACAAGATATTAGAGTTGTTACTTCAGAAATTACTCTATCAACAGCGCCTTTCAAACCGGAATACAGTAATTTATTTATTTATTAAGGCTTACCAACATAATTATATAATTGATTTCGTGTCTGAACATTAAAAATGTAATGTAATTTAGTGTTTTTTTTTTTAATATCTTTAGGCCCTACTGAAAATCAGGGTTGCGGTCTTTGTGGGCTGCAACATGACCTGGATGGGTTCCTTTCCCACGTAATCAAATCAGAGCTTAATATTTTATTTTATTTTAATTCTTTGTATTAATGTGTATTTTTTGTAATTTTGTGGGAATAAATGATATATTATTATTATTACTGTTTGGTGGCAGTCTTAGGCGCTGTGGTGGTATCTCACCAACCGGTCTCCGGCAATGGAGACCTACCAGCAGTAAGTGTTATTATAATAGCGAAGCGAACATTCTCCATGAACACATATGCCTGCTAATTTTGTCGTGATCGGTACTGGACTAAATACTTTTCGTTAATCTGTTAATTTTTGGAGATATGTTATAAAAACATAATGCCTCTTACTCCTCGAGTCGTGCCGCGAAGTCATCTCTGCACTGTCAGTGTGAGCTGCAGAATAGCGAGTAGGAGATGCGGCAATTCGGTTTAAGCATGGCGACTTAGAGGCGGCGGCGGTATGTCTTCGATCTGGTCTGCTGGCTGTGCAGCCGTCGGCGGTTGATGCGGCGACCGCTTATCCGGGAGCAGATCATCTACTGATAGGGCTCCAATCAACCCGGAGTACTATGAAGCTGGTAATTGCAATGCTATTAGCTCATTAGTTTATCGTGTTTTTATATTTGTATAGTATAAGAGGAGAGAATAATAACACATAATCTCCTCTATCGGGGAGAAATTGTTAAAAAATGCTCTGCTTTAAACTGAAACAAGCTTACGATGGATTTGTACCCACCAAAACACTTCTCGGTGGTGTTCCCTAGTGCGTTGCGGGGAGCTCCAGTCTTATAGACTCCTCAGTGGCTCCATATACTACGTCTCGATAAACACGTCCACCCCGGACTTAGTGTACAATGAGGGCCTCCAATTTCGCAGTCGATACAGGAAGGCCCTTTTATCCTCTCCTATTACAGACAGGGCATAACTTAGTCCTATTCTTAATAGTGTTCAACTGCAGGGCTATTACGTGGCCTACGGATATGACAGCACTAGTTATCTCTCTCTCTCGTTATGCAAGTAGTAATTTATAACTAAACAAGTATTTGCGCTTTTAAGGACTCGAGCTCCATCCTAAGTAAGATTTGCTTTGGAGCTGCTTTCGAGGAGTTACAATGCAACAAGGCAACACACAGACAGCTCAGCGGACACAAGTTCTAATATCCCTCTAATAGATGGGAATATAAAAATCAGATCGAAATAAAAAACAGAACGTAAACTCTATGCAAATTTAAGTGTACATGGACGAAGTGGCGCGCCGACTCCGCTGCACGTACCCTCGGTGCGCAGTGCCGTGCTGCATACCGAGTGCGAGTGCGCGCGGACAAACTTAACTTCGCTTTGCTTAACATAACTTGAATATTTGCCGGGAGCGATGTAACGCAATCGCTTATTAATTTAATTGTTTTTGCCCACCATGGACTAAACGCCCATAAGCCGAAGACAGTGGAAATGTGCTCGCGTGGAATTCTCTGCCGTAACCAAATTCTAGCATGTGCAGCTACCGAAGCAAACCTGCGCACAAAGCAAATTGTATTGTCGATCGATAACATCACTCGCTATATATTATTGTATTATGTTTTCGGCACTATAATTACAAGAACAATATAAAAATACGATTTATTTAAACTAAATGTATTAAATGATAAATTTAATTATTATCGAATTGATTTTTAGCGGAAATAACAAACTGTCAACATAACGGAACTGTCAATTATCAGTCTCTTATATTTTATTTCACAAATCGCGATAATTACAAAAAAACCATAATAAATTATTCTGTTAGCGTGAGCATAAATTTTATTAAACTTATTGCACATAATATAGGTATGATTACTTTTTTAATTATAAGTTGGCAACATTTAAACATGGCGGCACGGAATGGACGCGGGGACAAGATGGCGTCGGTCTGTCAGGGGCATCGCGGGGTTAGCTGGAAGACCGTGAGGACAGTTGGTATTAAATAATTTCTAGAGCATTGTATATACTTCATTGTATTGTACTGTATTGATTAAGAGTTGTAAGTAAAGTCTAAACCATCTATTGTTTGTCAAACTGGAGGATAGTCTGCCAAGTGTTACATTGACGTTACGAAAGATTGCAGCACCAAGTAGCGCCCATATGTACGCGCGTGTACGTACGGGAGGGCATCAAGCAGAACTCACCATCAGCCCCGCCCGCACCCTCGTCGGCCGGCATTCCGCAATTATTGCAATTATCTAGCGGACGATTAAAATCAAAAGCAGCGCGTGCAGCTCCATCTCCGATCGGCCGGGCGATTAATTTAGCAGCACCAGCATTTAATGCGCTGGTATTTAATTGCATAGAAAACTCGTTAGGAGCCGTCCGGCCCGGCCCGGCCCGGTCCTGCCCGGCTTTCCACGAAGCGAATCTTGTGTAACATGTTCAAACATGAATTACTTTGTTGTTTACATCTGATGCAAGCTAAAGTTAAATTTAGATGGATTTCCTTTGAACGGCGACCAGCGCGTCAAACGGTGTTTAGTTCAACTTGAATAAGCTACAAAGAACTGAAGAGATTTAATGGTGTTGCAGCTTTACTGTCCTGATCGCGACCCTTGAAACAAAAAAAAACCTGTTCCGTCTGTATAATGTAGAAGGTTAACGATCACAGAATACAATATAAAGTTATGTTCGGTCATTAGTTTTGTCATTAAGGAAACAAAACAAGCGCCGCAACGGGACACGGCCAGCGCGGCGCGGTCGGCGACGTGTCCTGCGTGAGACAATGTTGTGTCCTGTAGCATGTACATTCGCAGCCCAACAAGAGTGTTTAGTCATTACCAGTATCAGTTCCGGTTTGAAGCGCGCTGTAGCGAAACAAAATTATGGTGGCACAGATTACTATTTAATCTTAATCTAAACCTGAACGCGTAAACATACTTACTGGTGCGTCTGTGTACAAATTATAGCTTCACGATGTTGTTCTCGTGATTCATCACAAGACAATTTCTTGCCATAAATTAGTCCTTACATACTGCACTAGACTGTGTCTTGATTCAAAAAATCTTACTGCTCAACAGTTCCTACAGCACTACACACTGCGTGGCTTGTCTGGTATTTACAACGTAAGAAACATCGATATTAAAAAGTTATTATAAAATACCCTCACTTTGTTTATTTACAATGTACATAAGAAAACTGGTTATCATATAAAAAAACCCTCAGGTCTACTATTCAAATGTTGATATTAATAAAGCACAAGTTAAGAGACGCATAGGACCTGATCCCTCCAAGAGACAACATTAATCAAACATCGCGCGCCGACTGCTGCATCATTTGGAGTGGATAAATCAATCGGCGCCCAACAATGACCTCCGGCGGACGCGTCACGATCTGGCCACGGGTACCTGCCGGCCGAGTGCTGGACGGGCACAGGTTCCGACAGTAACCGCAGACAGGAGTCAAAGTTTACTCTTTTGTTCTGTCGCGTTCCGTACGATTCTTGAGTTGAAGAAGTCAGGCATTCATCAATCTTACAAGAAGTCTTACAAAACGTTCTTATTGCTAATTTTGTGTTTCGAAGTATTTAGCGAACATTTCTCACTGAGCTTTTGTTTTGCTTTCCAGACCTGTCTGCCGGAATTGCGTGGTGTCGCCGACGAGCTCATCCCCGCCGCCGCTGCAAGAGCAGACGTCATCACCGCCGCCGCCGGCGCCTTCGTCGCCGATTACCTCGCCTCGCCTTCTTCCCTCATTGCCCTCACCACAACCCAGCCACAGCGGCTCCTCCGCCCCTAGCCATTCCAATTCACCACATCCATACTCGTATCCGAACTTTAGGAGAAGTCAACCGCCGTCGGGCCAAAATTTTCCAGAATACAACCTCTTACACAGTCACAGTGTGTCTCAATTGGACCAACCGGGTCAAAGTTACCAGTCTCCACAATCACCTCAGTCGGCCATGTCGCTATCACCCCATCCGGTACCTCAGGGCAAATTCAGGGGACTTCTGGAACACGCCGAGCGACTGATGAAACCCGGAGACCCCCACCGGCACTCGCAAAGCGACGACGACTCCGGGTGCGCCCTGGAGGAGTACACATGGGTCCCGCCGGGGCTGCGGCCGGAACAGGTGAGCTGCTCATTAAATAAGCTGTTGTAAATACGACTTAATTAAAACTTCGCGAAGTAAAGCTGTTATCTTCTCCATCTACGAAGGAATTAACAATTTAAAGCTGAAGCCCTGAGCTGTTATTGCTGTGCTCTATATAAACTAAGGAATTTTAGCGTCCAAAGAAATCCTCGCCGAAGACTATCCATTGGATGTATCAGTTTGGACTGATGTACGCATGTGCTAATATGTTAATGTGGGGAGTATTATTGTATGCGATCAGTATTCCGTGCGCGGCCCCGCGTGGAGGTGCGCGCGCGCAGGATCGCGTATTCAGGTCGCGGAACAAGGGGCCCATTGCGTGGAATTACCGGTGATCTCGCGCCGCCCGCTCCCGGTCCACAATGGGGCCTGATCGTATTGTGTTGCGCACATCACAATAGACGTTTGAGACAGCCCCGTCACACTTCTTCAACCCTTTGTTTCCACCACAAAGCTATTGTTTCAAAAGTCTACTCGTTTCCGACGACACTTTTGGGCTGCGCCGCGACTTCCGCGTTAACAGTCGGGATGCGGCGGCTGTGAGATTATTGATAGAATCAATCTATACAGTGATAGAAGAATATCTCGCAAGTACTGCAGCAGAACAATAATCTATTATTAGAGATGTTTCCAAGCGAATCAACGTGGCATATAAAAGTATCCGGTTCGAAATGTTTAATGGAATAAATTATTCCCTTAATTTATCTTTGCGTCATCACCAAGCGTTTGCTGCTGTGGGGGGTGGGGAGAGCGGGGGTTGCGGACGCCTTGGAATAATGCGCCACTTACGCTTTCTATCATTATTTATACATTATAAACAACGTCAGGAAATGTAACGTAATCATCTCTAGGTGGTGGTGATGAGATGTGCGCAGTGAGTCTGCACCAACGAACGCAGTACGCTGAATACGTAGCGTTGAATAAATATTACAGAACGGCACTGATTGCCTGCACATGATCGCGCGTCTAGATCTATAGGTCTCCGTGGCCGGGAGCCTGACCGGGACTCGACAACGCGCTCTGCGACGGTGAGCACAGTGGTGAGCTCCGCCGTCATAACCTCACCGTACCTCACCATCCACTTGGCGTGTTCCGCCGCTCGTGAACTTTAACGCTTTGAATACCAAGTAAGAGCCCGACGTCTATAATTACGGCGAAAATAAAGTAATAAGAAGCGTGAACCGGAAGCAACGGAGCAAAAAATTAAAACGGCTCCCGCGGGCGGGCGCCACCCCCGCCCTGCTCCTCCACTTGAGGTAACGGAACTGTGCTTACGCAAATGGGCAGCGAATTAACTGGGCCCTCCCTCACGCTTCTTATTTTTATAAGTTCAATTTGAAGGGGCTTCATTCGTTTCCGACGCACCAGCAGACATTCCGTGACGAGGAATATTTACTCAACAATTAATGCAAATGCTCCAAACGGATATTGCATATCAGGATGCTGCGTTGTCTGCCCAGTAACACAACCCACAGCAACCAGTACTGATTACAGTTCTTTCTTAATTTCCAATCGATGAGTTCCTGGTTCATAGTGCCGCGGTGAATGTATAAGCAGCATACAATAAAACAAACGCTACCCCCTAGCCCCGCCACCAGCCCCGCCACCAGCCCCGCGCGGGAACTGCCGAATCACGAATTCCGCATCAGCACCGGGCCGACCGCTACTTAACATGAGCCGGCCGCCGCCGGACTCACGAGTGCCTCCTCACACCACGCCAATGTTCTGGCTTACGCTTGCAACGTGCTCACTACCCCTCCTGGTTACACACGAGTTGCACCCGCCCGCACCTTGACGTCCGGTTCCTGATAATATATTTCGCAATACTTACGAGTTGACACTCTGAATGTTCCATCGTGAAGGTCGCCGACTTGGAACCAGCAGGCCAGTCCGCGACCCCGGTGACCTGCAACGTGTCATTGCACAATAAAAACAATACATCTAAACGTACAGCTCGGAATACCAGAGGCGTTGCATCTTCGCCGAGGGTCACCACAAAAGCAAATCGAATTGATAAATGCAATCTTAAGAGATTTCTGTGTATGCATAGAAATAGTTATTGAAATGAGATGAGTGCGAGGAGCGAGGATGTCTTCCTTCAGCTTTGGGAGATTGCACCAATAATTACAACCCACGGATACTTGTGCTTACCGTTGTCTATCCGGCTCCGTGCTGATGATTGAGATTTTTTTTTTTAAATCCTCTTGGCTACCTACCCTCATATAAGAACCAGATCATTCTGGTCGAGCGCGCTGAACCATTCGCGGTCTCACAGGATATTTGTGAAGGAAATGTAATTTCTTTCTGTTACTAAACCTGCTCCTGTCAACAGTCGACTGATATTTAAGATGACAACCAGAGAGGCGATGTTGAACCGTGGTTCACTAAGGTTACTGGTTAAATAAAAAAGTAACCGTACTCCTTGAACTAGATCGGCAGAAAGTTATTGCACTTAGCTAAGAACTTATCAGGACGCCTCTCCTGCTGCAGGACAGCGCCAATAAATATATTAGTTAGTGCATGTAGGGACGCGCGTAAGGTAACGCGCGCGCAACCCGCGGCGACCTGATGATGTAGAGCTGACGGGTGGCTGCCGTCCGCACGCAGCCTGTGTGATACTTTAGTATCGGGACGCGAGATTAATAATGATGCCGGAGCCTGGGCATAGGCCCTGGCTGCCGGCGGGCCCGCTCGCCGTCCGCAGCGAGCGGGGGCTCGCTGGGTGGGCGCGGTGTTGCGGACCCCGCTCACGTAGGGTTTTCATTAGTCCGCCTCGTCTCCGTTTAATGCAGACATTAATATAAGGGAGCGGTATAAGGGTTTGCGAAGGTCGCATCAATAATACCAAACCCACCCCCTGCGCGAACATCTTTACATTAATATAATAAAAGATAACTTCAGTGCTGTGCGATGTAAGATGACACAGCATCTATACATGTGAATATCTTTTATGTCCTGGCTTTTCATTCAAGCGACAGTCCAGCGAGGTGTTCTACCTGATGGTACGTTTTACGCCTCCTTGTCACAATGAGGAAATTGAGTAATCATGTTATAAGGGTACCAGAACGATAAGTAATATCTCTGCTTAGCGGTAGATATATCGTCCGCGTCCAACAGCTGGTGCGGCTACAGGCCAGCTGGTAACATGGAGAATTGGAAATGCCCTGATGTCCTTTTAGAACGGAATACAGTCAGAGAACCAGTAACCAGCAGTTCAGATTATTTCAATCTTACTCACGATAACCTTACAGTATGTGTACTGCGAGCTGACCAGTATCAACTTTCGAAGCCTCATCGATGGTTAGGTATCACCTGCCGTCATCAGTCCACTGCTGAACGCAGGCGTCATCATCTATTCCACTGGCTTATTCAGATAATCCTGTCATGACATTCTCGCTGTCCACTCGTGGTGCTGTTGAATAGAGAGCCGGAAATGTACGTGGAGTATAATTGTTTGCAGGTGCACCTGTACTTCTCGGCGATACCGGAGGACAAGGTGCCGTACGTGAACAGCGTGGGCGAGCGGCACCGGTTGAAGCAGCTGCTGCAGCAGTTGCCTCCTCAGGACAACGAGGTGAGTTGTACTTGCACGGAGACGATCCTTTTGATCCCTTCACCCACTCCTGCAATTTCTAAATTTGATGTAAACTGGTCTGTATGAACCTACAGTTTTATGATGAGTATCAGCTCAAGAAGTATTTCCCTTGTCAAGTCGTGGAATTAAATTATCGTATTCTGGTTAAAGTGGTGCATCAGTTAATGACATTCATGATCATTTACAACTGTAATCCTGAAGGTGCCTGTTGTGTCACTTCAGGTGCGGTACTGCCACGCGCTGTCGGACGAGGAGCGCAAGGAGCTGAGGCTGTTCAGTGCACAGAGGAAGAGGGAAGCCCTGGGGAGGGGCCAGGCGCGGCAGCTGCACGCGCCCGCGCCCTGCGAGAGGGTGAGTGTTGCACACTACTACTACTAGACTACTAGTATTATTGGACTTTAGTAACTTTTCAGGGCAACTACCATTTTCAATGTACTCACCAATGTTCGTCAATTGAAGCTCATTTCACTTCACGGCCCACAAGCAGGTGGAATGATGAAGAGTTGTCATCTGTAAAGAAGTAAGCAACTGTTATCTTCATGTGAAACCGTTTCCCTGGTAACACTCAGGGAACTGCTACAAATGTACCTTAGTTCTAGTCAAGAGAAACTTGTATACTATTTGTACATCGGCTATGAGCTGCGAGGGTCATCAGCACCACAATCACCAAAGACTACAAATTACTAAATTGTATAAATGCAACTAGACCATACTTGTTTTCTTGCTCGCGTCCGTCTCCGGCAGTACTGGTGCTGACAGACTACATTCAGCTCTTCATTCTGAGGACAGACGTCAAATTGACCAAACTCCCAACTACAACTATTTTATTTCCACTGTCCGGTTGCCTTTTGCTTGAATAAAATTATACGCACTGTCCGGTGGCAGCGGACTATAAGCTCAAGTGGACGTACCAGCACCTCCTGGCGCGGCAGGTGGAGTTTTAGTTCATGTTACTGAAAAGCTCATGAGCTCCTTATTCATTATGATAAGTCCGCTCATAATGTATCTAGTTACTATGTTGGTTCACTGGTGGTAGGTCTCTGCAGCCGGAGACCGTCTCGGTAGATACCACTGCAGCTCTTATTGCAGCCGACAGACAGCAGTGTGCAGACATTACTGTGTTCCGGTTTGAAGGGCGTTGTACCCAGTAAAACTAAGATAACGAGATTTAGAATCTTATGCGTGAAGGCGACGAGAGCAGTGTGGTGCAGTGTATACCATTCTAAGTAGCGCCACGTTATGGGCGGGCGTATCGCTTACCATCAGGGGAACGTCCCGCTCGTCCCGCCCGTCCCGTCGTTTGGTTCAGAAAAAATAAAGTCATTTAATTGCTTAGTTTAATATTGAATATGGGCCTTGTTTAACTCCGCGTCCGTCGCCGCCCGCACCCCTACACGAGCGACCCCCAGCGGCCAAACATTTTAATTCAGCGGCACATAAATCATACGGAACCCTCGCGTCTGCCGCAGTGGATACACTGCACCGGCGTGTACTGCCGGACGGAATGCCAGCGCGTACCGGACGCACACACACACACACATACACATACACATACACAACTGTATAGTAATGTCGGCCTGAATTGTTTTCGTGAACATAGACTTTAGAATGTTATAGACAGGAACGTGTAAGCAAGGAGGGGGTGAGGGTACCGCGGAGTGCGTATATTAACCAGATAAGAGGGGTAGCTCGAGCGGTGCTGTAACGGAAAGTGGTGCGCCATGCCCACTCGTGGGAAGCACTGCATAGACACAAGCAGAGCTCTGTATTAACGTAGACAGGCGACGGTCTGTGAACTGGACACGGCTTCTCCTCATCACGAGTGGAGATACTTTGTGATCAGAAGAGGCACTGATGCGGAAGCAGTATATAACACATTCTACATTCAGACGCGTTTTCAGACAAGTTATGTAGTAACATCATCCGATCACCATCCACTGCTGTACATTGACCTCTCCCGTTAAACATCGAAGGTTTCCCGCGGCCTTCATCAGACCATCGATCCATCTTGTGGCGGACCTCCCAGCGCTGCAGTATGGCATTCATTAAATATATTCAACCAAAGCTTCCACATGACACCGCTGCAGCAGCAACAGAAGCTGCTGCAGCGGTGACTATGTGGATAGATGATGCACACTGCACCGCCGTGCGCTCGTCGCCTCAGACAACACGTAGTCTCGACGCCCCAGTAATGTCACTCACTACTTACACCGCGCTCCTTACTACAACACAGTAATGTTAAATCATTCATAAAAACAAACAAAATCATGCGTTTTTAAGTTACGGGGGGGAGCGAATTGGGTCCAGTTAAAATTCATTAGGCCGGAAGTATGATCCCTGAACCTGTCCGTAATTAAACAGGCTTCGGCGGGGCTCGCCACCCACCACCCCCCCGCCACTTCCGCCGGTTTTAATTGACAAAGTTCCGGGCGAATTTTACAACTGATTTTTTTTCCTCCGCGTCTCCATTTCCCAGAAGTCCGGGGCTAAGTTTACGTAAGATATATTAAGTTGTGACTTAGAATATTATAATACTAAAATGATATGTTATATCATCCCCCTCATAGTAATTATTTAAAAAATCGGAGGAAAACGGGTATTTTATAAATAACTTGACCAAATTAAGTGATGTTACAGGGACTTGAATGTACTTAAGCATTGTTCTAAGTTACTTAGAATTACATAAACATTTGATATGAGGGGCTTGACCAATTTCCCACCACAGTGGCCCATTGCAGGTTAGCGGGAGCCAGAGCCTCGTTTGTTAATTAGTAGGCTGCACCGCGAGCAGGTGATGTTGGGTTGGATCCCATACGTTGTGCGGGACCCCATACGCCCCCGGTAACCCTCATATGAACCCTTAGAAACAATGGCTCCTAGTGTCCGGCGATACCGAGAGCCATGCTGACTGTAAACCGATCAATGTCGAAATCTATGGGGGAGGCTTTTGTCCGGCAGTGGACCTCCATCAGCTGATGATGATGTTGATGATGTAACAACCATTGTTATACATAAAATCTAGTACATACACATAGAGCTCCATAAGGGTAGGGGGGGTGTCGGTAGTGTGCGGTGACGTCACGCAGCTGTATCCTGTACCCGCCGCGCCGTGGCCGCGACTAGTAAATTATAAAGCTCCGCACCCCCGCCCACTAATTAGTGGTTAATGTACTAGAAACAGTCGTTTGTCGCTTCTTTGGTTTCCTTACTGCAGCGGGGTTGGCGTGGGGGTGGGAGTGGGGGTCGGAGCGCTCACACCGCAGCGCACACCGACTCGCAACATATTTCATGGACCATTTCGATATAACTAATTGCCATCCCTGCCTGCTTGCCCTCCCCTTACTGCCTTACTCTCTCCACGTCAGTCTGTGTCGGTCATCCATTGGTTTCCAGATTATCGACATCTTCACAAGTGCACTAAAATGTATAGTTTGTTAACGAAAACACGATGCTGATGTTTCTGTGCCGCAGCAGCAACAGCACTCGCGGTGAGGCACCGAATGCTGTGATGATTAGCTTTTTGCACCGTAAGAATCTGTAGCGGATCTTAATTAGGACGAGCAGTATCCGACTGTCGAGCATCGTCACCATTAACATACCGGAAACAGATCTGACCGGATGTCATATTCCCCCTTCGCCACGAGGTGCAGTGGAGCAAACGGTAATGATATTATCATTTATATTTCCTCCCGAGTTCAGTCACAGGAACAGCGTGCGCAAGTTGTTTTGTTGGCTAATGGATTAGCTGCGCTGTTTACTGTACGGGGGTTGTTTATCGCGGCATCCCTTCATATTTCGACTCGGACAGAAGACAGTGGCGCCACACCACCAGAATTACTCTGCATCGTCTCTTGCATTTCATACATTACGCATTGTTCCTACATAGACAGATATTTCTTTTGCCATTTTAGAGTAACGGTGGACTTCAATTTTGTGTGATGGTAAGTGATAAGACTTACCGCAGGCATTCATACCTACGTTGTAGAGACCCCGCGCATTAGGACCAAAGATAGGAACAGTCTGCCGACGTCAGTGTTTCCGTCCAGGTATCACACGGAAGTCTTTAAAAGAAAAGTGAATAGGTTATTTTTACATTAGTGCTCTTTACCACCGAAGACTACATTGCTGCTTGCCATCAGGTGGGGTTGTAGTCAAGTGCTAGTCTATACAATAAAAGAAACGTACGGAAGCGTGTTCGCCCAAATATTCTGTCCCTCGTGTGTTGACGGCGGGACTGCAGAAATGCAGTTGCATCTGGCAGGGTGGGATCGAAACCATATACTCGTATATCAGCGTTACACCTCAGCACACAGCCACTGCGCCGCGGGGCAGTTGAACAATTGAGACCGGCTGTCGTCTCTACGTCGACTCACGCACCGCTACATCCACCTCTTCATTTTGCTTAAAATCAAATTCGTTACGAAATAAGTTTTACTTGCTCCCCATCTATGACACGTACTTATTTAATGTGTGGAGTGGGGTCGGTGACATCCCCCCGGCGGCCCCGGGCGGCCCCGCGCGCGCGCTCGCCCGTGATTTATCGCGCGGCAAGTGGCGAGCGCGCGCCGACAGATGGCGCTGTCGAGTTGTTTATTGCGAGCGAGGATTTATTGCGGGGGCGGATCGCGAACAGCTGTTCACAATTTGTTCGAGTTCTTCTTACACAAGTTTACGTGAGTTTAATAACACGCCGACGTTACTGCGCAAGATTAATAACGAATGAACACGCGGCTACGTCATCGTTACACACAGCTGAATATTGTTTCATAACTTTTTAAATATCCGTATTATTACACAGCTGCTAAAAAAGATGGCAGGATTTGTTTCTTTAAATTACACGAAATAGGATTTTTTTAAATTTCAAGTCCATGTCTATGAGTTCCGTTACCATTTCGTTCGTTTAATGATTTAAACAAAGAACTAATTATTTTATTTTTCGATTTTCTTTACTTATGTACGTTGAACATTATACTAAATTTTACGCATTTTTGTACTTAACTGAAGTTGAACCTCAATCCTTCTCGAACTGATAAGCGCTTTTATTGTATTTCAGTTTTGGAAGACTTAGATCAGTTACTGCGAATATTTACTTAATTGTTTAGACTAAAAATTGGTAATTAATATCTTATAAAATCGATACTTTGTAATGGGATGTATGGAGTATTGTCTATTTTTGTTTGTAAAAACTGTTTTAGTTGATTTCCGTTTTTGATTATTTTACCGACATCTATTAGATAGTCTTGGTAATCTTTACAAACAAGCTCAACGTGGTTTTACGTTTCACTAGATGTCGCCACTAACAGAAGTTATTAATTTTTGTATAGCTTCACAATATATTACACAGATGGCGCTGTTACCAACGTTTAGTTTCATCGCGGTCTAGATGACGCCACTCACGTTAATGTACATTGTACATTTGTATTCATTATTATTTTACATCTGTAATAAAAGAATCTTTTTAAGGTCTTTCCTTGAAGGTGTGAAAATGATTTTTGTTCGACGTAAATATTTTTTCGGTTGTCTAGTTTGGGCGTGGGAAGTCGGCAGGTAGCTCCGACGCATTCGTCGGATTATATGGGACAGAACCAGGCCGTGCTTTGTGCTGCTGCGGCGGCGGGCGGCGGGCTGCGGGCGGCGGGCGGTAAGCGGCGGGCTGTTTGTTTTCCTACATCGTTTCATTCACTACTCACGACAATGAAGGCGTCACAAACACAGTCGACGTCGCTCGGCCGGTCATCAGGGATAATAACATAACAACAATAAGTTGGACATTGTTGTCCTTCATTGTATCTTGTAATTTATGTTTGCTCGCCAACAACGTAACCTTTGTTGAAATCAACATAATACTTGAATAGTCGCGTTCACGAAGAGTTATGTTTTTGTAAAACAGTATTATTTCAACATTTTTCTCTTGCGATCGCAAGTCCTGGTGGTCATCATCACCATAATATTTGAACTGCTGCTTCACCTCGGCAGCGAGTGCGAGAGTGCTCTCGTTGTATGTGTATGTGTGTGTGTGTGTGTGTGTGTATGTATGTGTGTGAGAGAGAGAGCGAGCGGCGGAGCTTTTCGTCGTCGCGGAGCCTTCGAGTTGTTACATTAAGTGCCAATAAACATAATTATAATTAATTGTATTTCTGGACCGGAACGATTATATGAACAATTATCCAACTTAGACAAACCGTTATAAAGTGTACGGTTATCCAGGGTCTACGAGATATATTATTATTGCATAACATTGTTCCTGGTGTTTGTACGTCTCGGTAGCCCGTGACGTGCAGCGCGGTGCACACTTGCCGGCCGGTGTAACTTGAACCTCGAGAAATGATAAAAACACATTACAGATTATAGTTATTGCACAAACCGCTCGCGTACTCGTCGGTAGTCCTGTGGGTCGCTGGTGTGCGCCTGCTGCTGGCCATTCATCAGCTGCTTTATGAATGGGCCCGCTATATTTAGCGCGGCGGAATGCGCGCGAGGAGAGGAGGCCCGCGGCGGCTGCACCAGCCCCCGGCGCGCTCACTTCGTTGGTCAGTAACTGTATAGTAACACTGCACACACTGCTGCACTCATATTAACTAAATAATAAATGAAATAATCCTTATTTCTCGCCCGGAAGTCCATACACGATTAGTAAATTGTGCGATAAAGGAAATGATACAAATTTGTTTTTAATAAATGTATATCCGTTTATTGCGCGCGAATGAAGCTGACAACTGTTCTCTTAACTAATTTACAAAATGTAAATAATTAAGAGGTCATTGACTCAAATTGTTTACATTTAAGTTAAAATGAAATTCGTACAGAAAAGGACAAAGTACTTCCGAAGGTGTGTACTTGGTCCACACAGTGGGCTGGTACTACGCTGTCCGCACTGCCGGCCGAGGTCCTGCGGCGGCGGAAGTGGTGCATTCTAACGCTTAATCATTTTATTGTAGTTTTCTTCAATAACAACATAATTAAATGGAGATTTCCTAAGTGCAGTCACAAAACGTTGGTTCGCTTGAAGTCTAGCCGCTAACCTACAGTACCGGTCAGTCCTGACTGTACGCCACGTGCTCGGTTACTTCCGGTGCTGGTCGTCCGGACCGGTCCGGACAGCTATTACTGAATCGGTACATAAAGTATAAGTTCGCCATTACACAGCGAGATCCGCTGCAGTTTTCTCAATCACTTGATACTTTAAAGTTAATATAAGTGCATCGGTGCGCGGTAAACTTTAAGTTAGTCCGTCGCCTAACCGCTTGCATTGCATTGCATTGGGCCCCGGCGGCGGGACCGTTTAGTGCATATGATGCAGACTCCTTCATTCTCCGATATATATATACCGCTCAATCGTAACATTATTTAAATTCATATATTACGTTGGGGGGGTGGGGGGGAGTGTTTTCGCATTACAGTATAGTATGTATGAACTTGTAATGAAATCTGTTTGGCTGTACTGTTTGCATCCGGCGGGTTTTGGTCTCATTGAATGTTTAAATTTTAAAGAACATAATTCCAAATTCAAATTGGGAAAATGTGTGATTTCCGTTTGTTTCCGGTACTCTCAACGTGAGCGAATCTATGAAGGAATTCCATACATATTAAAATTTTACTACAAAAAAAGTAAAAATGCTTCGCGGGCCGCGAAAAAAATTTGCTATGTTTATGGAGCTAATGCAGTGCAGTGCAGTGCAGTGTAGTGCAGTGTAGTGCAGTGTCCGTGAGCACTGTGCAGCACAAGTTTGGTTTAAGCGTTTTCAACCCGGAAATTTTGATGTCAAAGATGCACGTCGCTCTGACCGCTCTGGTCGCCCTATTACGGATAAAATGGATGCTGTTTTTGAAAAAGTGGAGCAAGATCGGCATGTCAGTAGTTACGACGTAGCTGAAGAACTGGGAATTGACCACAAAACAGTTTTGACGCATTTGAAAGAAACTGGGTACACAAAAAAGCTCGATGTTTGGATACCTCACGAGCTCACTGAAAGGAACCTAATGATGAACCGTGTACTCCTTTGTCATGTTTTATTGCGACCTAATGAAACCGATCCAGTTTTGAAGAAGCTGATAACTGGTGATGAAAAGTGGATCACGTACGACGAGAACGTGCGAAAAGGGTCCTGGTCAAAGGCCGGTCAGGCTTCACAGAGTGGCGAACTCGCAAGGTGATGCTGTGTGTTTGGTGGGATTGAAAGTACATTATTCATTATGAACTGTTACCACCAGGCAGGCAGGCAGGCACCATCGATTCTGAACTCTACTACGAACAACTGATGAGATTAAAGCATAAAGTTGAGAGAAAGCGGCCGGAATTAATCAACAAAAGGGGTGTGGTTATTCATCGTGATAACGCTAGACCTCACACATCTTTAACCACTCAGCAATAATTAAGAGAGTTTGTCTGGGAGGTGTTCATGCATCCGCCGTACAGTCCTCTCCTTGCACCTACAGATTTCCACCTGTTTCGGTCTCTTCAGAATTCTTTAGGCAGTGTCAGGTTGACATCACGCGCAGACTGCCAAAATCACTAGTCACGGTATTTCAATCAGAACTCCCAAATCTCTACACCAATGGGACCATCTCCCCGTCGCTACCTCTACCCACAACACGGCAATAGGCAATCCAACAAAACGGTACCTACCTACTTTACTTAAATATATAAACTATATTAATATATGTTTAGAATTTTCTTAAAAAATGCGAACAAACTTTCTCCCCGATCTAATATATACGGAATAATGTAAACCCGTGATGATCACAGTTAATAACTGTCTCTGTGTAGCGGCTGCTCTGGGCACGAGCCTACACTTGTTGTCCAGCTCCGTTGTCTCAACGTGTTTATACTACAAATTGGTCGCAATGCATTAATCTTCTCCGAATACAGCATCTTATATCTATATTGTTCCTCCGATTATTTACAACTGATCCTCATCATCACATTGACCATGAAGCCCAAGACCTTCTCTATATTTCCATTAAGTGCAGTGTAAAGTGTTTCCTTATTCTGCCGAAGTATTTTCTAATTTCAGCTTGACATTCAATTATTCCTTTTTTTATATAACAATCAAATAAAATAGAGAGCTGCAGTAAACCCTGTGCTGGTGGTGAGGGTAGCCGTTGCAATCTGTTCGAAATAATAACTGGTGTACCGCGCATGCGCGCGCGGACCTTTGTTGTTTTGGGAAGCGGGGACGATGTTTAGTTTTATTCTTATCTTATAACTAATTCAAGTTGGGGGTTAACTCGGCGGTGGGAGGGTGGTGCGGTGGTGCGGTGGTGCGGCGGTGCGGGGGGTAGTCGCGAAGTCGGCATCAGGACGCGTTGCAGCGCGACAGATGCGGCGCGCGCGTGCATGCAGGGCTGCGACTGCGTCTATTTCCAAACTGAATTTTTCTTTTCAATTAAACAAGCAAATGAAAAATCAAAAGTATTGAAACCAGAAACTGAAAGCGAGCTGATCATCTTTGAAACATTGATCATTACATTTGGATTGCGGTTGGAAATACTTTATTCCGAAATATACATAAAATATGTAACGAAAGATCTTCATCTTTGTTTGTTGACTGACCGACGAGCTCCGGAGCAGCAGCAGCGCGGTGCAGCAGCAGCGCGGAGCGGCATCAATGTTGACGCGGTTACCCTTCGTTGTATCGGAGGACATTGCGAACAGACCCGACCAGATCCCAAACAGTTGAGGGACGATTGTGACGCACCAAAATCCTTGGATAATTCGTCGCCCGAGCTCACAGTGAGTCCGGGAGCGGCGAGCGGCCTGGCCACGGCCACGGCCACGTCATGTGTACACACCAACCATTGACTACTGGTGAAGACTATTGGTTGTGGCTACATTTCAAACCACGGCAAGTTCAACGAGACAAATGTCTGATTCCAAGTGATATTTTCGTTTTGCCCTGGAGATCATTTAGCGGAAGAAATAGAAGCTGGGCTCATGCTGCATCTCTTCTATTGAAAGAGACAGTCAAATGAGTAAAGTTGTTTGATAAAATACTGCACAGCAATAACTTAATAAAGTTTGCAAGTTGCGAAAGTGAGTGTTGTTCATGCGGAGGAGGTACTCCAAGTGGGATTGCATGTGAACTCGCCCGATAGCCTGCGCAGGCGGCGGACGCGTCGCCGACAGCCCCTGGCTGCTGCTCCACTCGTCCACCAGCTCCGAGTGAGCAGTTTTTGTGTGAAGTTTTTGTTCAACCCCCGCCGCCTACCAATATTATGCTTACGTTAATTTTTTCCTCCGCTTATCTCCGCTTGGGGTGTGTGGTGGGTAAAAAATATTTTTTCGTGGGTGCGCGGGCACATGGCGGCGCGTGCGCCCGACACATTGCGTATGATTTTTTTCGCATCCGATTCGAAATTCAAATATGTCGGCGCATGCGCCCGCGACCTCCGCCCTTACGGTTTTTTCTTTTTATTTTTTCCTTCGGAGCGCCCGCGGCCGCGCCCTTTGTTTGATGCCAATGAAAAAGTAATAAACGTATAAAGCGATGGTGCGCCGCGCGTGTGTGCGTGCGCGTGCGCATGTGCGCGCGTGTAAACGCTTTATAGAGACCGTTTAGTGGAGAGCAATCATTTAAGTTACGAGCGGCCATTACCGATTATTGCGCTTACGTCGGCGATGGAGTTGTTTGCACGCACTGTGTGTCGTTACGCAGGGCGAGGCAGTAGCGCGACCAGGTAGTCCACGTGATGGCGAATAACGCGCCTGGCCGCGAGTATAAGCACCAGGCAAGAGGCCAGAGGCTCACACGGCACTACCTGCTGCTGGACGAATACGGACAAAAGATATTAAATCTCATCGTCCCAGTCATTCTCCAACTACATTTAATTTTGAAACCAGTTCACGCATCCGATTGCGCACTAATGGCAGGCGAAGGGACTCGTATGTAGCGTATACTCGACACCGGATTACTGCTGGACCTGGTCACAAACCAAGTGCCAATCCTCTTGTGACTTCACCACGCAAACTGCTCGTATATAACACATTACATGTTCTCTTAAAACCGAATAACGTCATAACAATAATTAAAAGCCCCTAAACCTACTTACTTCCTTCCGTTGTAAGTGTTGAAAAGGAAGGGTTGAGGGTTAGTTGGTTTTTTAATTAGACTTTAATTTGTTTTAACAGATTATCACTTCTAAAATGTCTCTCTGATAGAATGCACCTGATTGATTTCCGTTTCATTTGGGGGGTGGTGGGGTGGGGCGTTGGCCAGTCCGTTAATGAGAACCTCCGTAGCCCGGGGTGCCGCGCCGATATGGCGATACCGCACATAAATATTTTATTAGTCGTTTTACGATCGCGTATCGCCAATAAAAAGCAATCAAGGAGAGGTAAATCACCAAATAGACTCTGCGCGGATGGCGCGCGCCCACGGGGTCGACGACCCGCGACCCGCGCCTTGGGGTAGCCCACTCCGCGCCGGGGGAGAAATTTAATTCAATTAAACTTATCGCCACTCACTGCCCGCATCTCCCAGCACTCATGTCTAACTCGACAGAGTACTGGGAGATGCTAAAGGTTAATCACGATGCTGATGGCGTAAGCAAAAACAAATGGGGTTATTTGGCCCCGCCGCGGCCGTTCAACTGTCTGCCGGCATTGCCAACCTCCGCCCTGACCCACCCCACCCCACCCCACGCCACCCTTGGGAAATTCTCAGAAAATATAAGAACTTACGTAACATAGGGAGGGGACACTTCTTCCGCGAGCTGTACTACTATGAAGCTGAACATTTAGACAATGTTCTAAATCAAATATCGGTTTGTACCCTGTGAGGGATTCCGCCTAAGATCTTACGACACACAAGTCAACCTCACCCCCACGCGGAGGTCCTGCTAAATAATAAACGAGGCTCTGTCCAACCACCAACCTGCACGGGGCGAGCGTGGTGAGTTACGGCTCAGCTCTCCTCAATAAACTCTACGAAGTAGAGATCTTTGGGGGAGGCCTGTGTCCAACAGTAAACGTCTGTCGGCTGATGATGATGATCCCTGTGAGCGCCGCAGCTTACTACAGGGATCTTACTGCGGTGTTGAGTAAACATCTCAACTAACACGTCATTGTTGTGAACCAGTATATTACGGAAGAATATTGTGCTCGCTTCAGTTTGTGATATGGTGGTGTGGATGGACACGAGCTGGTTGCAGGAAGTAAGAAGTATCATGGGCACAGTCGTGAGCTGGTAAATTCTTGATACCGATGAACTTTTAAATTCATCGTATATATATATCGATATGTACACTGGGTTGGGTACCCATCCCTACAACAGTTTGCTATAAGTGCGCCTCCTGTCCTTGAAGAGTCCCCGGGGGGCCGCCGAGGAGTTTCGGCACAACGTTACTCAATACTTTCCGACCTGATTACTGCCTTATGATAATGAATACATACGACGGCCTTCGCTTTCTACTCGATCAGAAGTTATGTAGATGTAACCAAGCAATCAAACATCATTCATATTCAATACAAACGAATTGTCGTCCCGTGAGCGTTGACTGAGCAACGTCAACCCTGGCGAAAGTAATGATGCAGAGGTTACTTGTGATGCTATGGTTGTGTACGTCACTGTAAACGCAGTGATATTATATTTAACGATACACCACAACCAAATATAAATAACAAACGCGCGATGAAGATCTCTACGAGCCTCTGATGATGCGCTCGTGTCTCGCATCAACCATCACATATTCATCTATAAACCTGCTTCTTCGGTTGTATCGACTCCAAACGCTGGTACGGTTTACATTGGGGGTAGGTCTGTACTGGTGCAGGTGCTGAGGACGGTGGTTATATCTTCTAACTGGTTGTACGCCGGTTCCAAATTCTAGTAGCGTTGTTTGGTTGTGACTGCGGCTACTGCAGCAGCAGGTGTAGCGTGCGCGGCGGCGGTGCACAGAGTAATCGCACGCCGTCACGTGGCGCTGCCGACGCGGCGGCTGACGGATTTATACGGCGCCACGCGACAGCGACGTCACGCCGACGGGACGCGCGCGATTCCGCAACACGCCGCGAAAGTAACAACTGTCACCCGGGTCTCACCGTCCGGTGCTGAACGTGCGTCACGCGCCCGCCCAGCACCGCCCAGCACCGCCCGGCACCGCCCGCGACTCCTCCGCCAGCGGGGAGCAGCAAGAAGAAGCATTAGATGCTTTTGCTTCGTTAGTTCAAATTTACTTCCCGTTTATTTTTAAAGTATAGCTAATGGTATACATTCAGAAGTGAAGGTCTCTGATTCTAGATGTTTCTAAATTGACTGGTTTGAGAGGACACAAAGTAGAGGATGCTATATCCTTATCACGCTCGTATGGTACAAGGCTCACCGGGTATGATATAATTTATCCGCTCACAATTTTACTCCAATCTTGAACTACATTATCGTTTATGAACATGCTAGAAGCTGGCTACTTGAGTGTGGTTTCCATCAGCACTATGAACTTGATGGTATCTTTGCTGTACATTAAATCGCAGTGACTTCATTGCAGAATGCTCCCGCGCACTGCATTTAGCTGTCTGCGGGTATATTTAGCGCTAAGTGCATTTTAATATTAGTTTACCGAAATCATGCGGAGGGGGGGATGGTGGGGGAGTATTTCTTTTTAATTCAACAGAGCGACGAAACGAGGGAGTCGTTCACCTGATCGTAAGTGATACGCCCGCCCATTACATTACAACATGCATCTGTTAGAGTTATATACACTGCACCAATTGCACCCGTCGCTTTGTAGTAAAGGTTACCACATCCTCACCCTTTTAACGAATCCAGGGTGGACAGAAGAAAGGCTGGACTATATGCATGGTGCTATGTTGCTGACGTTCAGCACTGGCAAAACATCACGCATCTATCGACCTACCATGTCACTTAACGTGACTGCGATTAGGTGCTACGTAAACATCCTCAGCAGTATCGCATTATAACGAGCAGCCGGATCACCAGCCAGCGAGCGATCCTCCAATATCTTACTTAATTCGCGTACAAGAAACCCTTGTCGCCAGGTTTGCTGTGCAGACTAGCAATATATAGTCAAGATGTCCTGTTCCGTCTGAATCTATAACGTCGTGGCCGCCGTGTGAACCTCGCCCTCGTTCCGTTGCATATGCAATTGAACCTGTGACCCCGTCGCCATGTGTCGGCCGTTTAAAAACCAATCTCTGAACGCTCAGGTTGCACTCCGTTCGGCTGGTCCTCATGGCAAATTGCGTCGCGATGCAAAATAATCACTCGGAGTGCGAGCACGCGGCGGCCGATAGCGATCTGTTCGCACGATTAAAGTGAAATTAATTTATCGTTGTCTCCGCGAGGCGCAGCCTTCGTAACCATCACCTAGCTCACGGCTGATGACGGACAGTTGGAACAATCGAGGCTATAACGATTAGCCAGCCCCCACAACCAGCAAGTCCCACGCGATAGAGGAAAAAATCCTGAACTTACATATTTTTATTAACTTGCCATTTTAATACTAACGTTTGACACTTGGGGAGGAAAGTCTTGGAGTGGATGCTGCATACAGGTCGCAGAAGTGTAGGACGCCCTTCCTCCAAATGGACCAACGATATCACCGCAGCGGTCGGAAGTGGGTAGATGCGAGAAGCTGAGCACCGCATTTGATGGAAGACATTGCCAAAGGCCTACATCCAAAAGTGGATAAAGAAAGGCTGGTAATGATGTCTGACACTGTAACTGTAAATACACTTAACTTCAACTTATTTATTGTTTAAACATCTCCCACTTAACACTAAAAAGTATTATAGCAGTGAAAGGCGAGCTTGAAGCTGCTGATGTGTAAAAAGATAAATGAACAGCTCCCACGTATTGATTGCGTTGCCAAGGTTTCACTCGGAGCCCCGCCACGGGCTGGGCAAGTCGTGGACAAAGATTGAACTGACTGGACGTAACGTTAGTCACGCGGTAATGAGTGACCGCCGTAAATCCGAGTGCAACAACACGAACTTTGAACATGCTCCAGATGTTAATGAGACCGGTGTTTCCCTCATCCGTGTTGGGGTGAAACCAATATATTCCTTGAGGAATGAAAGGTGTCATTTTGTTTTAATGGAAAGTGTTCTGATTACGCCTGCAGCACTGCAGGCAGGAGACCGTTCGATGACAGCTATAAGACCAGGTTCCAACGCGCCGCGCTCAGCTCCGTGTGTCACCGGCCGTACTGCAAAGCGAACCCAAGAGTCCACATTGAAATACATCAGAATAAGATTTTCACAGATCTCGGAGGAACAATAAGTTCATACAAACAATATTTGAATTAAGTTATAATGCCTGCAGTGAGTTTTTTTAAAAGCTGAATATAACTTAATACGTCACTTGAGCTAAATATGTGCCGCAGTGACGGGGTGCGACTAGAAGGGGGAGGTTTATCGCGAGCCGTGTTCTGTGTCGGGCCAGCAATGAGTACCCGTGGCGCTGATGAGGCGCTACAACTGATTGGTATATAATCTAGATTGCGGTATTAAGGAAGTGACAATACGGTGGCGAGTTTATTCATAGGAAACTCCCCGTCCCCGTACCCGCCGACGCCTCCGCCGCCGCGCGCTTGCAAATAAACTGCGCGCGCGCCGGCCCCCTACAGACCGCCGCCGCACAGAGCAGCGCGCCGCAGAGCACACACATTACATTGATCTAACAATATTCGGAATGTAATAATGTGCACAAGTAATGATTTTGTTGGTAACATGACACAATAAAGACCTATCCGTCTGGCGAGAGGTCAGCCGCCGATCTACACCGGAACGAGCACGTCGACGGTCGTCGTTAATGAACAGCGCCACTCATAAGAGCGAGCGGTCAGGTGCGCGGGCTCGTCATCCATTGTGGGCCTTGACGCTGTTAAACTCGCTTGATGACCACAAGGAAGTCACGTCGTTCTGTCATTGTGGCAGCAATGAATCGTTATAATGACCAGTGCAATACTTAATGGATCGCATGCATTCTGATCAGTGACAAACAGACGTTTAAAGTCAGCTGGTTACTCTGTATTGTGACCAGTCTGTTCGGGTATACGCATCAGTACGGGCGAGCGGCGAGATACGCAGACGACGTCTCGACGCACCCCGCCACACCACCTCACCTCCCGACCACGCAGCCACCAGCCCGAGCCGCGCTGTCCAACCGACACCAATCATCATTCTATATTAAGTACTTTTGATACTAACTTTCGGTACACATCAGTTATCACTTATTCCAGCTTAGAGAGGGGGTTTAAATGATGGTAACGTGTGAACCCCGAAGTAACGTGCGTTCGTAGTAGTGGGCCCGGTGAGCGCCTCATCAAAGGTGTCTCGCGGCGGAAACGCCGGTGACACATGGAAAGCAGTGATGTCGCCCGCGGCATACAAATCGCGCCGGTGGGTGCAGTTGCACGCCGCCGCCGCGGCCACATCTAGTTTATATACAGTTTATTTTGTAGTCACTGGGTAAAATGACTACCGGAGCACAACTCGTGGCGGCTGATGATCACGGAGCAGGGGCTTACTCGTTGTGACACAGATGCAGGTTAAGTCATACAAAGATAGCTAAGATAAGAATTTACGTTTTTTTTAAACTGTGCATATATAAGTGCAGTGGAAGTGATCGGGCCCTGTCACAGGCGGGGGTTTGCAGTCGGTATCATTAGAGAACGACACCAGTACACGACAGTCTATGATGTTTACGGTAAAATGTAGTTATCACATGATGTTACACTTAAGATGAGTCCTTATGTTCCTCCTGATCTTTTCATATAAAGGTTTGTTATAAGTTACTGCGCTTGAAGTAGACTATGTATATCTATTAAACCGAAACAAACCGCCGAAGCAGCGCTGTCCCCGTGGAGCGCCAAGCCACGAAGCCACCGGAGTCACCGGAGCCGCTGAGCCGACGGCGCATGAAAGGAATTACCAATAAGATCCTCTATAAATAAGGTTATTAATGGGCCGACAATGTTGCTGGGACGGAATCGAACCATCGGCTAGTGCAAAAAATGCGATCCTCTGCGTCTCGGAATCGGCCGCGACATCTGGTGTGTGCCGGAGAGCTGCGCGCGCATATGTCCTTCATTCCAGATGACTTGATAGAATCGCGTGTCGCTGCGACAAGCGGAACTATCCCCTAACGTATGCGCGCTAAAGTTTAATTTGCTCCAACGTCATTATCCGTCACTTGGCCGATGTTTTTGGAGCAGTGCACCAGCAAGCCCACCTTGTGGCCTGGCCTTAAGGTCGGCATTGGAGTGGTTGGTTTGGGGCGGGTTTTTTCGGAAGTAGCATAATTCATATGGTAAGTAGTGTCAGGTTACGCGGCAGATGGGCCGCGCTTAATGCCGCGCACGCGCACGCGCCGCACCGCGCACCGCTCACCGCGCACCCCGCACCCCGCGCCCCCGCCGGCGACAGTTACAAGGATCAGCTCGCTGCGTGCCTCCGGCGGATTGTGTTGCTCTAGGTTATGGTATCTTTGCTTACTATGTTGTTTCGACAGCTTGCTGATGAGCGAACACCCCGTTCGATGCATACGCATATGCTCTATATACTCAGGGGCACACAAAATGTACAGCGGTAAAGGATCCGCTGACATCGTGGAACCTACGGGCAGGCTAAACCACACTCTCTGCAGCAGCTTTCCTGCCGCCAGCCATTACTGTGCAAACACTGATTTAATACCTTGTTTAGTCGTATTGCAACGAGCACAAGTGCACAGGAGTCCGTGTTCTACAAATGAATAGGTCCTCGTGTTGAATAGTTGGTGCAACAGCTGAGGTACACAGCCTTGTCAAAGAAATCGCGTGTCACTTAAACGTTATAGTAAGTGTTGGTGCACTGTCCATAAAAACACCCTGCAACAGGTGTAACGGCTCTGAGGTATGAAGTGCAAGCTCGTTACGCGGCATTGGCGGCATGGTGGGACGGTGGTGGAGGAAGAGCTTGGGGCAGGGCACGGGCGTGCCGGACGGTGACCGCTCACCGTCACTCGAGATACAGTGCGCCGTGTGGAGGCGCGTGCCATCGTAGCTGAGTGACGGCTGAACCGATCTTGACCTATTTAAATTGTATAGGGTAATTCGATTGGGGTTCACTCTCTCTCTAAGGTCGTATCCTCATGTCAAGATTTAGGTCAATGGTTGCTGTCTGGAGCGGACTATCTCCTCTCTATATAAAAATGTTTTTTTTTGTACATATACGAATGTCGGAGAGTCACTTAAAAATTATCGGTTGGGTTGGGGGCGAGCCGGCGCATGCGCAACGCAGTCAACAGTTATAAAGATAACTGTTGACCTGTCCGGCGGGTGCGGGCGCAAGCGCAGGCGCACCATATCGCACGCGCACGGCTACTTGTGCGAGCAGCTACCTGCGTACGGGCGTGCGCACGAGCGCACAGCTGTGCAGCAGCTGCCGCTGGTTGTGCGCCGCCGCCACCGCCGCCACCTGGTGACCACCACTGATTTGTTTCGTAATTACACAAGTACCACAGAGCTACCAGCGGCGGCGCGGCGAGGCGGCGGTAACCGGAGCCGAATTTGATACACAGTGGTAGCTGGAAACTTGTTTTATTTATTTATTCATACGATTCGAGACAAACAAAGCGTCACCTGATGGTAAGTGACACGCGTACCCATCACTATGTGGCGCTAATTAGGATGACATACACTGCACCACATTGCGCTCGTCGTCTCCAGACATAGGATGTTAAGTCTCGTTACCCCAGTAGTTTCACTAGCTACAACGCCTTTCAAATCGTAATACTGTTTGGTGACAGAAGTAGGAGTTGCGAAGGTACCCACCTCGGCAGTCTCCGGCAACGGAGAACCTACCAGCAGTCAATTATTACTGTTTCGCTTAACTACATTACCAATTAACAAAGCAGTTAATGAACTTTCGATATATCATTGTATGACCTGTCTGTCGCGGAGGTCCTGTTACGGGGGTGGGGTGTGGAAGACTATTTAAAAAAATATTATTTATTAAGTTATTGAGATTGATCCCAAGTAAAGCATGGATTCACTTGCAAGTTTAACTCGGAACTGATTTTCAGGAAACCTGTAATGCCTAACTCTCGTATGGCGCGTCAGTTAAACGGGGTGAATAAGTAAGGACATCTAAGCATTCTAACTTGTATATGTCGCTATGTGAATTATATCATAACATTTCGCGGCGCCAGAGCAGGTGGTCACGGTGCTGGCGGTGATGGTGGTGGCGGTGGTGGTCGCGGCGGCTGTATCCGAACGTACAATTACCGTCGCGTACGGGGGCGCGCCGCGTCCTATTGCAGGGGGCGGGTTCTTACTTTTTTGGGTCGCGTTGTTTGCACGCAAATCTTTATTTTAACCAAAAATCTCGGGACCTTGCTGTTGTTAGTTCATTTTAACTGTCTTATAATGTAAGGATTATTTACTACAGAGTAATGAGACTATTCACTGTAGGCGAATCGCTAGTCTGTGTTTTTGTATGTAGACCGACATCCCCAGACCCACACCCCGGCAAAGTCCCATTTGTGGCGTCTCAAAGAATAAAGCAGCTGACACTGAAGCCAACACAAAAACTTTTTAATTTTTTGACATAAATATATGTGTTTCTAATAATTTGTTATCATTCAGTTCTAATTCTTCAACGACAATGAGCTCGACCTTATTTTCACAAGATGTCGAGCGATAATGCACCTTCAGATGATGAAGCTAGCCCTTGTGAGGCGATTAAACAATTTGCGAATTACATTGTGGTGTGCAGAGGAGCAATCTCCGACACTCAGTAGCGTCATTGAGCACTAAACGGCGGCTATTCGGCAAGTTCCTCCCGCGCGCGGGCCCTAACCGCAACTACCCCACTTAAGCGAAATTAAACACGACCGCTCTTATAATTTTCCAGCCGCCTGCGGGGGTCGCGATTTCTGACAAAAAAATTATTAAGGAGTCAATGCCCTCTCCACCAGCTGGCGCGCCGCGCTCCACGCTTGGCTCGGAACAGTTTTTTGTCCGCGCACCCCCTCCGCGACCGACTACTGGATCCATCCACAGTTTAGGCAAAGAGGATTATGTAGACTTATGTTTTCAAGTTCAATCGCCTGATCAACAGTCTACAGCATGCATGCTGCAAACGAAGTACGCAAACACAAGTTTCGTGGAAATCAAAGCAGTGCGGTGATGTCGACAACATCAACAATCCCTGGAGCTTCAGGTCGTTGCAAACTTGTTGCGCATTGATCAACTGTGTAAAGTGTCACGGTGACGTGTCAAAACAAGTTCATGTAACACTAAACACGATTATTTGACAGGAAGAGTTTGTTGTGCACCGCGTTAACATCCAGTTGGATTGGCAGCGTTGCCAGGAGGCTGGCCGTTCGGTTACTTCGTGTTTAAATCGACAAAAAAAGCGAACGGTGCAGCGATTACGGGAGCGCGGGCCGCTGGAGTGGAGAGGAGCCGGCTCCAGCGCCAGCACCTTGTCGCGTATCGTTTCTTTGATCGCATCCAAACGGAGATTACGACTAAATATAATTCAATAGACACCCTCTTCCTGCCAAATATGTGCGCGGCGGGCGCGCGCACCGGAACATCTTATTGGAACAGTGCAAGGGTCACTTTGGCGCGGCTCCGGAGCACGTCTCCGCGTCTCCGAGGGCAGGTGTGCCGCGAGGGTCGCCTCCGGGACCGCATTTATTTTAGATCCACAATCTCCAGACACGTGGCTTGGGGTGTCGCCCGCTCACTCACAAAACCGGCGCAGCTTTCGGCTTCCGTATGGTACAAATATAAACAGAATTATATCGCCATAATGTTTTTCCGGTTTTGTGAGTTTGTATTGACGGTTCAGTGGAGTCCTTGAGTGGTCTCGTGCCAATTATACTTCCCGTCGGCGGGGTGGGACGGGGTGGGGCGGCGTGGGGCGGAGCCGCGGCCTCGTTATTGCAATTTAAACGTATGCAGGGTAATGTTAACAGCAGCCGTTGTTTGGTTAAACCGTTTGCTTAAAATGATATTACTGACATTGGTGCGCGAGGTGATAGGTACAGGGTGTAAATAAGTTAAGTTAGGGTGATATTTATTGTTTTCATTATTAACTACAAGAATATTTCACCTCTTTAGAAAAATTGTGTAGTAGTACTGTTTTAGGTAGTAAGAAAACAATACTGCCATTCAATTTGCCCTCTAGGCTCTTTTACCCATTTTTAAATCGTTATAAGAGTTTATTTACTGCAGTTATATATCTGGAGTATTTATATAAAATCCTAAAAAGCTTTCACTTAATAAAACACGCTCGAAATGGGAAGTTTCTGAAGATTGCCCCATTAAAGATTATGATCAAATAATTTGCCCCATGGCCTGGATAGAGCCCTTGCGTGTTCACGGGTCGCCATTAAATTCATATTTACATTTCTGAACTACAGATCGAAACTAGGCTTCGTATTGTTATTGTATTGAATACATGTATATAAAACGAATCGGAGGCAGGAGCGGACGACGATTAGCTGAAACTAACTATCTACATAGAAATAGCCGATAATTAGTATATACTAATACCTAACTTAAATACATACATTTTTATAAAATCAGGAGATAGACAGATATATACAGAGATACAGACATTAGTACTGCTTATAATAAATTCGGTGAATGGCAGCTGATTAACTTGTCTGAACAGCCTCGCACCGAGATCACTGTAAACCGAAGTCTTGCTAAATCAAAGCTAACGCTAACGTTTCGATGCCTGGAACGTGCAGCTTTATATTTACAATAAAGTAAGCTAAACAATCGCTGAACTTTCTCCTTTATCTAGGAAAGTATTCCTCCTTTCTTATTATGAATATTCTCTTCGGTATTTATATTCACGGACTCCGCTGCGCCGCGTACAGATTAGTTATATAGATTAAAAAAATCAATTCATTTAAGTCTGTATAAATTAATTTGGTACGCTGCACCACCGCGATAACATCGGTACGAGTAATGGCTTAGCTGGCACGCCACGGGCCGTGCTGGCGGGGCCTGCTCACCCCCGCTCACCCCCGCTCACCACCGGCGGGAACCCCCAACCCCCGGGCCGAACTTAAGCTGACATGCCAAAACCTCCAATACTTTCCGATGGAAGAAATTAACAATCAGTCGTTAATAACGTAAACGCTGCTTTCTTCTAACATTCTCTCCAACAAAACGAGGAAGGGAATCCTCCAGAGTGTTTTGACCCGTTTTATAAAACAGATCCTATTAACATTAATTTTATAACTACGATAACTTGGCGAGAGCTGCTATAAGGGATGATTGCGCGCATGTTTTAAAAAAAACGTTTACAGTGCTGAAAAAAGTACATCGCATCAACAGTAGAAACTATAACCTGATCACTTCACCTGATGACTGCAGTGGCAGGTACCCCAGCGCACCGTTAGCGTCTGAACTGAACTTGTGTACATATACTCATAGTCCGCTCCGCAGAATTTCGTGGAATTTAAAAAAAATATTTGACTAGTAAAACATCAAAATGAAGTAATGATTAAAGTAAATGAATAGGTATGCATCTGCTGCGGCGCTAATATCAGTTACCTTTTATGCATTGTTAACGAAGCTCTCATCTCTGTACATAAATATATTGTCTGCATATCGAGTACTGAAAATTCGGATCCTTCCTATGAAAAAAAATATACGGAAGAAATGTCCAACGTGTCTCAAAGGACCTGGGCTGCGAAGGCAGTGGCCGGGGCACGCGCTGCGGGTGCGCAGCAGGCACATTAACTGTTTGCTTGAAAACTGTTACTTAATGCGGTTTTTTTGTTCTCCCCGTGTACCATAAGCCGTCAACACCTTGTACTGTATCTGAACTTTGTACCACCTTACGGAACTAGACAGGAATGTGAACCCTACGTTGTCCCCGCAAGCGTCGAATTTGCTCAGCAACAATTGGTTTCATTTGGTTCAGTGATAACAGTTGGGCCTTGGAGCGGCGCTTGCACCTTTCATCTATCATTGGGACTGAACCCGGTGCTCGCCATCTGGTGCAGTCTACGGTGTCTAAGGTTACCATTGTACTCTTTGTTAATACTTTTTTCTCTTCAGGTAAGTTCTCATTCGGATGTTTGTTAGTGCGTCCGCACGTTGCTGTGCGTAACTGTTGTGTAGCTGTTTGTTGTTTACATTTCAATGACTCTCATTTCATGAACATACAAATGTGGAACACTAACTGTAGAGTCCGCTCCAAGGGTTTCATGTATTTTTGTGCTCTGCCAATTTCTTTGTACATTAAAATTATACTCCTCTAAAATTATTAGTACTATACATTCTTTGAAGTTTATTAATGAAATATATTTTTTTGTTAAAAATATCCTACTCCTGTGATTGATCACGCAATGTGATGTAGTTGAATTGAAAACAGTATATTAAACGAAAACAAAGATATTGTGTTTTGGAAAAACTCCGAGCGAGACAATGAAATAATAAATTACAGCGAATGTATAGTTTGATATCGTTTACCCCGCGTTCGTTCAAAGGGGGCCCATTACGAGTGGAAGTGCAGCCAGTAATCGCGGCGCATTACGCCCCTGGAGGAGTCGCGAGTTCAAGACACTCGCCGTGCCCTTCCTCGTCCATTTCACGGGCGACTTAGTGCCGTGATTGCCGACGTGCACCTGCCTCCAGGTCACGCCGACTGGCTGCGCGGCGGCCCATTACTCGTGATTTCGCCGCGCAGACATTCCGCATACAATGATGTAGTCGTCGTGCTGTCCGGTCCGGTCCGGTCTGGTCTGGTCGCCGCCGATACCGTGTCGTTGATGTCTTTTGAAGGCTCGCCGCGCGGGCGCTCCGCCTCGCTCGCCGCCTGCCGCCCGCCGCTTGCCGCACGCTCGCCCGCCGGAGAACCAACTTACTTTTAACAATAAAGGGCCTCCGCTATTTTCCTTGTATTTTCCATCATCTCTGCCACATGAAACAGCAACACGTAATTGTACGTGTTCATCGTTCCAAAAATGGTTAGTGATCGGCTTATTACATCACATGTTACATAATGATGTAAATCATGCTCTACGCTCGACAAACAATACGATTTTCGATTGAATAGAAAATTTGCGTGCTGAAGGTTAGAACGCGGAGGGAGTAATGGGGCGAAGGTAAGGGGGTAATTTGTCGTAGGCACAAATTATTTATTAGAATACGATTGCCTGTGCCCTAACAGAGGTCACTGATTTCTCGTTGGTATAGAGCAGCGTGTTTACCAAGTTGGTTGATATTATTTCCACGGGCAAGTGAAGTGAGCCCCAATAAAATAGAAATAATATAAGAACTCCAGTAGCAGTGGTTAGGAAATATAATACAAGTGTAGAAGTGAGTACAGGCACGGCGTGCTTGAGCTGGTGAAATTATTAGGGTAATCAAACTAATTGTAATTCTGACAGCAACATCTCGTGAACTGGTATATATAGTACTATATTTAATAATATCCTGTAACACAGCGGCAGCTATTTTATCCGTGCTGGCCTGAAGAGGTTCCGCCGCGGATTCTTCCAGCTCGCAAATTACACCCCGCGAGCTTTATTACAACACGGCAAGCGAATTGGGGATCGAGGAGGCTTATTATAAAAATTAGCGTGTCGATTTGATGAACGCCATTATAAGCAGCATTGGGGATGTTACTGCACGTGTTGTGCTAACTAATGCACGTATGTTGTATTGTACACACGCAAGTGCGGATTTTAACTTGCACATGTATACATGAATCAATTTATTGTGAAAAAGAAGTTTTAGCAGTCGGGGTGAATAACTATATATACTCGTACATACATCCAAAGCACACGGCAATAAAAAATGTTTTTGTAAGGTTCCACAGGTTAGTGCATGACATCGCTCTAAACAATATTGTATAATAGCATACTTCCTGACCAATTAGTAAATAAAAACTAAAAATTTCACTAAACATCTTATCAACATTACCTAATCAAGCGGGGTAGGGCTAAACGAAGTGCGGATTCCTTATCTCACGGTGCACGTCACCTTCCTCCAAACAGCAGTGCGGCGATATCTAGTCTTGGTAAAACTCATTCCTCTGCAAGTAATCCGTCTGTCCAGTTGATCGGTATCTAGTTATATATATTATATTAAACATTTTACCTTGCCAAGGTCAGGAGAAGTAAACAAAGCAATTTGGCGGCCGGCAGACGCCGCCGGTAGACGCCGTAATTCCCCAAATCACGGCACGCCCGCCAAATTGGGGGATTTCATCTGAACGCTAATTCGTACCCAATTCGCATTGTGATGGTTTTAATGGCCCCCAATCGCACTGCCTGCGTACCTGACACCGCACGCCACGCCAGCCTCCACGGCGGGGGAGCAGAGCGGCCGCAATTTGTGAGCTGCGATGAGAGCCACGCATCAGACTTATGCATCTAACACTTTTGTTGTTGTAGATACTATCAGTTCTCGAATCATGTGCATCTGCATCACGAAATAAGAAATATTTCAAAGATATTTCTCTGGAATGTTTTTACTAATACGAGAACTGTTACAACTTTGCTGTCTGCCGCATGTTCCTCATCTCCTGTACGAATAAACCGACTCTGTCCCTGCAACAGTGGGCAATGACTGCATGGGCCGATCTGACACCGATTTACATTTACACGTACTTCCTGTTGTGCCACTGTTGCGCAGGGTCACAAGAAATTTTGCTGAACTCTTTCGTTACTGCCATCGCAGCTCGCACAATGTAGCCTCTTCGTAAGGATGGTTAACTTCCCTTTACCTCTATCAATAGGGCACAACGGAAACATAGACGTGACTTCCGACCTAACCTCTTACCCTCACCTGTGCGAAGAGTTCCTCTCGCGATAGCTTGCCCAGAAGCAACGCGGGCCAAACGAGCGAGCTCCCGGAGACAGATCTGATCTTAGATTGCGTCTCCGAATTTACCTTAACTGTAGATTCACCGGCCGGACAGGTTCCTGTTAGGTCCACCGTTGGTGAGCAGACTGCGGCTACTAGTTTAGGTAAAGGTAACTTTGAAGGTCGAAATTGTTAATACCCATCGGACCTAAAAAACTAATCAGAAAACAGAATATCATCAAAATGTAATCTTAGATTAATAAAACCTTTGTCGAAACGAATACACAGGGTAACAGAGGGAAAGAGAAATATTGTTTTTTATGAGTCCGACATAAATCTGCGTCCGGCGCCCGGACCCCGGACCCCGGACTCCGGACCCCGGCGGCCGGAGCCGGCGCGGGGTGCAGTGGAGCGAGCGTAATGAATCATTCACACGTTAAATGGGTCAATCCATTATCTGGTGCCCGATCTGATAACGTATCTTTCTATATATTATTTTTATTTTTGTGTTTTTGTTTGTTTCGGCCGTCGGCGTCACATTCCGACTGGGGCCGGGGCCGGGGCCGGGGCCGGGGCCGGGGCCAGGACCGGGGCCGGGAGCGCGAAGCGCCTGCTGCGACAGTTGCGCCCGCGCTGCTCGCCGACTGTGCTCAGTGACACTAAATCTGCTTAAGTACATTAGACGAACGCAAATATCAAACGTTGCATCCGGAATTAACTAGACCTTGGAAGCTTATTAAAATTGTCATATTGCTTGCTGTTCAATGTATCATTAACATATTTCATAGACTTCATGTCCGTGCGCACTAATCACCTTGGAACAGCTCAACAATGTTATAAATGTAAATTCAGTTATAACAACAGAAAAGGTTAAAATCATGTAAACCGGGGATATACAGTGTCAACGTTATCGGAGGTGAGGTGGAACGTTTTGCCTTAATTACTGAATATGCCGCATCCATAATTTACAACATTTCCAAATGAACCTGTTCCCAGAATGAAGTACAGTGGTTGTCGCTTAGCGGCGGTCCCGAGGTCGGACAAAAAAAACGCGCAGCCCCGCAAGGAGCGCCGGTTCACTTGCTGGATGAGCCGGCGGAACCGTGAGCGTGGTTGGTGGTGATCTGCCACAATATTAAATATCACCTACTATTCCTGCAGACCCATCACGATCTCCAATCATTGTAAGCGAAACAAACTCGCGACGCTGCAGGATGTGTACCTTGTGAAACATTTCAATAACGTGATTGGATGTTAAAATTGAGATCTCCATTTTTCTTCCAATTGAATGGAGTACAGGTTGGAGAGGAGAATAAATAATTTTTTCACGGCACAGATAGAATCTTATGTGATGTCTTAGGTCATTTAAGATGGATCATAAAGAGATTACACGAGTCCAATTTTCGTTCGGTGTCGCATCCAGTCGCTGCGCGGGCGCACGTTCGTGTCGGAATACCTCGGGGCGCCACCAGCCCTTATCTACCGGCGCGATGCCCCGGTGGTGACCACCGCCGCGGGCTTATTATGCGTTTAGTCCGCCGATAAAGTGGTGCGATACCGCTAAACGTATCGTTTCATTTGTCAACGCGAATTAAATATATCGCATCCCTTAACGATTACCCGAATAAGGCATTAGTTTAATTAAAACTTAGAGAAAAGATAATTAAATGCAAACCATTCAGACCGGACGAGGAATCTGTCTGGAAGTGAAGTGGAGGGCAAATAAATATATGAAAACAATTAGTTCTCTATTACATGGACCCGGGAGAAAATAAGCTCTAGGCACGGAGTCTGCCAGACCGGCCTAAGTGCACACCTTTCGCAAACTCTTGGGTGTTCGACTTTATGACGCTCCAGACGAAGCTGGGGTTGAGACACGAGACAACTGGATCGACACTCGTTGTCATGCGAACCACCGGCGAGAGACACTTTAAATGTCTTCCATAAAATCTCAGTGTGGCTGGTGGTAAGTCACTGTTGCCGGAGACCGCCTAGGTACATACCATCACAGCGCCTATTTCTGCCGTCAAACAGTACCGTGCAATTCTTACTGTGTCCCGGTTAGAAGGGAGCTTTAGCTAGTGTAATTACTGGGGTAGCGATACTCAACATCTTGTCTCGGGTAACGAGCACAATTCGGTTTAGTGTATACCATTCTAACTAGAGCTACGTTGTTATGGGCAGGCGTATCACTTACCACCAGGTGATCGTCCTGCTCGTCTCGTCGCGTAATGAAAGTGTACCAGTATCTCTAGATTTTCCTCAATATATACACCAGCAACAACATTAGCTGAAACGTAAACAAAGCATATTGTACGTCGTCCCGGCGACGGCGGCTACAGTAGCCAGCGCAAGCTCCACCGGCGGAAAGTGTTTACTACAAAGCGTTTTTGGTATACGGTGATTATGATTCCGCAAATCAATCATGACGTCAATGGATCAAGACAACAGTGAGATGATGACGTGTAGCCACAGGACGGGCGCGGTGCGGCCGGCGGCCGGCGGCGCAGCGGGCGGACGCGCTCCGCATTTGCATGGGTTTCCGCTCCTAGGGGAAACTGACGCACTGCCTCCGACAGCACCAGCGCGTCGCATGCTCGCTGCACTTACTGTATAATTACTTCTATTGGAAACTTCATTTCCTCACTACATCAGCAGTATGTATCATCAGAAACTTACAAACATTACTTTTGGTATAATTAAACTAATTTTCTGCTGCCCAACAGTAGTGAGCAAAATTTACTGTGTTTTAAGGACGCTGTTGCTAGTAACATTACTGGAGTTGCGATTATGTATACGTTAACTAGTGTCGCACTGCAATAGGGGGGCGAGTCACTTACTATCCGGTGAACGTAACGATTATCTCGTGCCTAGTCTATTAAAAAAAATACTTTACAGTATTTCATGGTGATTGTTACATATGTGATATATCAACATACATGATGATATAGCCAATTTACCTCCACACTGTTGGGGCGCAGACCTACCCTCAATATGAGGGCGATGGTGCCAAAGTCACCGCGCGGGCCCAATGCGGATTGGTGACTTCACACACACCTTACAATAAATTCTAATTCACGTGCAGGTTTCCTCGCGATGTTTCCCTTCGCCGTTTGTATACCGCTGTTGTTGCTAAAGTTCACAAACTTACATAACTTAAAGTCATCGGTACATGCCGAGATCCGAACCGGCGACCATCGGAATGAAAGCCCCACGCACTAACCATTACGACAGCGGGCTACTCTCATATATATATATATAAATATACTCAACATATATTAGTGTATAAGCAGGTATTTATGAAATAAGCGGCGCCAGCGCCCTCGCCCGCCCCGTCACCCGCGCCCGCGCCCGCTCCTGCTCCCGCGCCCTCCGGTATCGGACAATCAGTCAGTGCGTTACAGGCTACACGCGTTTCAACTGATCCTTCCTTGCGTGCTCGTCAGTCATCATGGCTGCATGTAATCAGTATATTTAGAAACTGTACCCCGCGACCGTAACGCCATAAACTTATATGTAATTGAAAACAATACACAAGCGCATAAACAACGCACTTATCAAATGCTTCAATTATCTCCGTCTGATAGCAGAATGTATCAGTTTTCTTAAACATGCTTAATTCATCATGTGTAGTTAAGATGGTGTACGGCAGACGCGCCCTTGACAACGGTATTCGCTGAATGTTTCGTGCGCGCAGCTTGTACAAATAGTTCGATAGTGCTTATCAGTGCGCACGCGCACGCGCACGCGCACGCGCCGGCTGCGTCCACAAATATTGAACCGACCGGCACAAAGCGTCACTGTGGTTTTTTTATATTATAAACATGCATAAGAACAGCTGCTGACGTATCTGTTGTTTAAACTTCGCGCTATTTCCGGCAGCGGGATTAGCAGGTGCTTTTATTTGAAAAAAAGCTACAGTCCTGTAAATTTTAACTGGTTATTCTGAACAACTGTTGTAGGAAGCGACTTCTACGAGCATACGTTCAGCCAAATGCCCATGCCAGTATCCAATGTGCACCACCAAGAGCTACTGCATGCCGCTTGCATGTATGAGGCAAACTCTGAATGTGATCCCGTGAAAGCTTCTGCTGCTTTAACTATCATGCATTGGTCTATTATAGTTACATACTGCGAGCATTTACTGGTGTATTTCTTGAAACAGAAGATAATAATTTTAAGTTAACTGTTAGTAGATATCTTGTCTGTCAAGGAAGTAACCAGCACCATGCACTCGTTGTCGCTTCAAACCGGAACATAGGTATGTTCTAATGCTATCTATCACTTAGTATCACATAGACACGTACTCTGTGCAGTAGTACTGTTTGTCTGTCTCAATTTCTAGTAACTTTATTCTTTTGAAGAATTATTGTAATTTTGCTCAAATGCATTATAAGTTTTAAATTGTTATTTGTTATTGTCCATAATCAAAAATAGCGCATTTGTTTAGAGGCGCAGCATCCCAGTGAGCCGCGCGCCGCACTGTGCGGATTTGCAGGAAACAAAACACAAACCTTATTATTGAGTTTACGCCTCCGCCAGGACACAGCGCCGGTCGAACCGGGCCCGTTTTGTTGTCAGGAATCTATTGTATCGTTGTCCGGAAAAAGACCATGTCCGGTTTAACCATTTCTTTGTTATGCACCATTCGAAGAGAGAAGCTGCTGAAAAGCATTACTTTAATCTATATCATTCATCTCATCAAACCATCCCTCCTAAGCCCGTCGTCCTAGAGGGCACAATAACGAGGAACGATTGTATATGACCTCGCGCTGGTGTACCAGTGCGGTTAATTATACACGTACCGTTAACTGTAGCACGCGGTGTTAAGTGACAACGGATCTTAATATGTTGAAACAGGTTCGCGCAAACATTCAATACAAATAACAACGTAACACGGACACAGCAACGCCGTGACCTTCAGCTTGCGCGGCAAGCAGTCCACCGCGGCGGCGCGGGGCTCATTGCAGTTTACATTGCTTATTCTACACTAAAATGAACAATGAAACTTTTAAACTGTCAACAGGAATATCTATCATCGCCAGTAAACTCTACCATGCTGAATAACCGGACTAAACATCTAGAACCCTGCGACATGCGATTTGAGCGTTGACGATAACGCTCACCGTAGTAATGTACATCGTGCGATTAAAGGTAGTGCAGCGGCGCGGCGCCGACACGACCCCGACACGATCGCACGGGACGCGACGCTGGACCTCGTGTCGGGGACGGCTCGCCGGGTTCATGTCTCATTTCACGTACACAACTCGGGTCCTGACAAACAACCGTGATTGATATAGGCCGGTGGGCACAAAGGGCCCATTGACTACGCCCGCTGTCCCGCAGTCCCGCAGTCCCGCCGCCCAATTATCCCTTCTCGTATCCTTTAAGCAAACATTTCGTCCACCCGAATTGGAGACACGTCCTTAGAAAAAAACACCTTATTGTGTAGATGACATTATGAGAACGGAAATAATCTCATTGTTGTAATCATTTTGAAACGTGTAATTTTACGAACAAACATTACAAAACGGACGGGCACAGTACACGGACGACTGGATGGGGGTAGGGGTGGGGGGTGGGGGCACGGGGACTGCTCACCACCTTCGTTGGATCGTGTGCTACTTTTGGTGAACTCGTACTACTTGAAATTGTTAATGGTTCTCTTAGTAGAGAGCTGAGTGATTCTATCGCAGCAGTATCAGTCCGGATGCGACCTCCGACGGCACGCCGAGCCGCTTGGCGCATCCCTGCTGGTGCAGCTCGCGGCAGTACGCCCGCGTGAACCGTTGCCCGCAGTACTGACACCCGAACATCTCCTCGCGACGGACACTCTGAGAGTTCAATACGCGCTGACAGGCACAGCAGTTCCTGGAAACGATATTATGAATACGAAATGTTGTTGAAACAGATTTATCGCAGGACAGAGGTAAAGCGAGAGTAAAAGCTGTAGTGTATAAAACCTAGGGGTCGAAATGGGCTGAGATGTAGAAGAAATTTTACTTAAAATTCCTTTATTTTTGACGACTACAATGAAATTTGTACAATAGCAATATCCAAAGAGAGCCGCGGCCACAGTAAACTTATATCTGGCAGTGCATACATGGTGCAGCTCTGACCAATCCATTGCAATGATACATTCGGTGAAAAGGTTTGTCCTTACCTTGCGAAACCCAAATCGTGGCCTTTGATGTGGTCGTTGAGCAGCGACGCCTTGCCGAAGTCCGCCCCGCAAATGTTGCAAACGTAGTGAGGTTCCCCGCCGTCGCTGCTGCTTGGGCTTTGAAACAGTGGTAAGTATGAGTAATAGTCGATGGTGGACATAAGCGAGAGCAGCTGCCCGACGGTCGCAGTGGACACCTTCAGCAGCGACAAAATACCTGGGGACTCCGTATTTTCACCTTTGGTGGTGTTATCAATGTTAACTTTAGGAGCAGTTGTGGGCTTCTCCTCTGTGTTACTGGCATAAGCTTTAGTTTCCGGCTTGGCAATTGGTTCATTTGCTTCCACAGATTTTTCGGAAGTAGGTATTTTCACCGTAAACCCGACAGAGCTCTTTTCAGCGAATGTTGCTTTGCCACTCGTATTGGTTTCTTTGTCGTTTGTAATTTTTGTTTTAATACCCGTTAATTGATTTTCACCTAATTTTGGTACGTCTTGGACTCTTTGTAACGATACAGGCTTAGTGATATTCATAAACCTGTTCGAAACAATGAATTCCTTTTTTTTTTCCATAACTTCGTTTTTTAGAGCATCTATTTCATTTGTTGAACTCCTTGTAAATACTTTTGGCGTCGATGCTTTATTCTCTATTATGTTTGTTTGTTTTACTTGTATTTCTGCTATAAGTAAATTTATGGAATTTACCAATTTGTCAATTTTACTTTCAATATCAAGAAGACAATTTGGGTCCTCTTTTACTAGTTTTTTACTATTGTATTCTTTAAGTCTTGTTTTATTTAAATCATTAGTGCGTCCTTCTCGTACACTTGCCGGTAGTTTTGTATTATGGAATTTTGTTTTACTTTTTAGTGATAATTGTTGACACGTTTTTAAGGGTGAAGGTATTCTGATGACTTCTTTTGTACGTGAATTCGGATAGTTTAAAACCGTCCCCTGGTGTACGTTCACCGCTGTACCACTGCTTAAATAGGAGCATAAATTAGTATGCCCCATTTCTCTCTGCAGCTTGGTAATTCGTTTATACGATGACGACGACGTAGGATAACAAATTAGTTTAGATTCAAATAAAGGTTTTTTGACATCTTTTGTGTTTGCATTAATTTTTTCACAAGACACTTTGTAAAAAGACATGACTTCAGACATATTTTCTCGAGACTGCCTGTCTCTCCGTTCCGTAGCCAAGCCGTTTAGATCTCTGTATAGATCCCACAGTAATCTGTAATCACAAGTATCAATAAATTCGGAACTCGGCCATAACTCGTTTTGCAAAGATGCCCTCGATATTGTACCTGATAGATGTTTGTGGCGTAAAAAATTTATGAATCTTTTTAAATCTCTGTTTTGCTTCTCTCTCCTCAACTGTTGTGTGTGTTGATACGCCAACTGGTCTAGCTTGGTTATATATTTAACTATTTTAGATGCATTTTCCTTCACGTATTGGCAATTAGGTATACTGTTGTTTGTAATCAAGTTTTCGCTGTCTGTAATGAAATACTCCATGATATTACTAAAAAGAAACATTTTCTATTCCTTCGATTACTTGTGTGCTTATGTATGCGAAGGATGATATAACTAACACATTTACAATAATGGAGATTTATCAAAGTGAATGACTACTATGTTAAAACATTCGCAAAAAGATCGACAAACTCTCGCTCATGGAGCAATCTCGCGCACCTGTATGTGAGTCTAACACGGCCGAAGGTGTATCCTTCAGTAATTGCCTCACACTTCCCGTGGACATGTCATCTCTAACACTGTGCCTGATAATGAAATCCTCCACACTGTCCCAGTGCTCCGTGCAGCGGACGTTGCAATCGTGCATCGCGTGAATGTTCCGGAACATTTCGTACCTCTACGTAATACGTAAAGCACAATTGGGCAATTTGTTTTCTCCGTTTTTTCTCATTTTATTGCTTAGTTTTTTCCTTATTTTATTATTTTATCACACGCATGAATTTGATTAACAAAACGAAATGCTATAAACTTGACAGCTGACAAGTTCGTTTCCAGATAATAAATCACGAGCCTACATGGCAGTGCCACCAGTACAGCATTGCGTGCAGTCGAGTCCGCTCTTAGGTTTTAAGTGTTTGGGCAAATGGTAAAGTGACAAACTTAACTTTTTAAGTTCATGACAAAAATGCAAATAAAGACGTTTGGTATCCGACGCGGCATCTCTCGAAACAATATTGCGATGTGAAGGACCTCCACGTGATCTCTGCACCGCCGTGTGTGGGGCCCCAGTGGAATAAATTCGGCGCTTGGATTCAGCACAAAAATCAAACATTAATATTTTGATTTTGCTATAAACTTAACAAATATCATAGTCCCTGCAGAGCGCAACAATAATGTCTAAACACGCTACAATTGTGAACGAGTAATTGCTTAATCAACTTTACCAGTTTTAATTGCAAAAATCACATTCATATAAAACAGATTGATACTCAATGTATCATAAAATTCACTTTCGCTATGGTTATAGAACCTAGCGATGGCTTGCAATCCCCTCATATGAACCCCCACAGACATGGAGATATTTGGGGGAGGCCTATGTCCAGCAGTGGATGTCTATCGGCTGATGATGATGAGGACTTGCATATGGACTGTGACCGTGTGACGTGGCTCTACATCTTACTACCAGTTATCAATAATAAACAAGGATTTATTTTTTAGGAACTTCATATTTTTAAAAGAATAAGAAAGTTTAATATTCTTCCTCATCAGCGTGGTACAGTCCTTTCCGTCTCTAGTTTAATATATTCACCTATAGTTATTATGCGGTAAAACGAAAATTTCTAAAATAACTTGTATAAGCTTTATTCTCTTTCTCACTTCATATTGAAGGACATTTTTGATTTAACCACAGAAAGTATGCTATTGCTGTATTCTTCATATGCTCGTGTAAATGAAGTTCTAGGCGATTCCACAATGCATATGTCTAAAGCCCACCGCGTGCCTGTACCCAAAATAAATAAATATATATATTTTTGAAATGGGTCTCCGATTCACTGCAAAGCAGACCACCCAAAACCGCTACATAAATTCTCGTACAGCAATCCCATCGCACAATGCAGATGGAACGATGTAGTTTGGAATTTATGCAATCAGACCCGAGACGGGCCCCAAAAGTAGATTAACTGGAACCTTTCGTTGCGAGGCTGCAATTCGGAAATATCTCTACGTATGTGTGTAGTAGATATACGAAACAAAAGGAGATTTTCTTAGTCTGCCTATTCCTTATTAAACGATAAAATCTTGAAGCACGGGACAGTAAGATCTAAATGGACCGTTGTGGACACTTCGGCGGAAACCTATGTCGGTGAACGGCAATTGGCTGATGATGAACAATCTCTTAAAGGAAGATGTGCTTTATCTTTATAATGTTTCATTGAAACATATTTTTACATATTGGTCGGTGCTTTAATACAATTTCTCGTCGTGTCGTGATAATGCGAGGTGTTCAGGTTGTTAAGAGGCAGATCGCTCTGCAACCTACCCGTACATGTCACAAGTAACAAAACTTTGCAACAATGGAGACGAACAGATATATATATAACTAGTTATTAGTATCTTTATCATCATCATCAGCCGATAGACGTTCATTGTTGGGCATAGGGTTATCAGTACAGATATATAAAATGTTTAAAGAATTAGAGTGTACGAAAAAAAAGGAACCGCCGTATGACATTACAGCAGGTATTTAGATAAGACATCGCCGCAGCAGACGCTGAGCTCGTTTTTTTAATTTCTGAAGTTGTGTTTGCATTTTTATTAGTTTCTTGAACGGAGGGCCACGCCCGCGCCGCGTTCGCAGCTTGTTACAGCCTTATGCTAATAGCTCAATAGAATATTCATTGAAAAAAACCACCCTTACACTTTATCATACATCGTCTTCATTTTTTTTGTTTTGTTCTTCCGTAAGGTCCTTTAGCCGCTACGTCATCGTGCGCTGGGCCGATGGTCACACACAATTCACAATACGTAATCTCCGCCCCGCATTATACTTCCAACACTTTAATACATACAGATATATCACATGGTGCGAAACTCCTTTAGAATGAATCCAACTCTAATACAACTATGTGTGTGTTAAATAAACAATAACATCCCCAACCAACACACACGTACGTTGTAATACCCCCAAAGTCATATCGAACTCTCCAACCGAACTCCCCTCGACTACATTCAATAGTGAATCAATTACCCCACTTGGAGCATAAAAAGTCTTGTAAACAAATCAAAATGAGAGTAAAAGACGCCCTTCAAAGGGTCACCTTATAAAGTAGATGCCCCAGAAAGTTACCCCGCCGTGCCCCCTACCCCACCAGCGCCACTCCGCAGTGCCGCGCGCCACGGGACCTCTCCGTACATTTTCCATTACCTCTGCAAAGCGGCCGCCGGTGAAGTGCTTCAATCATTAAACTTCAATGGACTCGTTGTGTTTGAAAAGATCAACATTCTCCGAAGCCTGTAGTGGGGTGGGGTTAGTCCAGACGGAGTCGTTATGCCAAGGTGAAGGCCGAGCCGCAGGGGCTCGGCGGGACGTTGCTATGGAGAAGTCCCCCGCGTACGCCCAATGGTAATCATTGTCGTATTGAGTTTAAAAAAAACCAGAGCGACCTATTTCCACTACACACAAAAAAGGAAAGTAATTGAAGTTAATGGTTGTAGTAGTGGTTTGTCTGCGCTACCTCCTGTCTAACGCCAAGATCATGATGTGAAAAATTTCATATCTTACAAATATAGATTGTTTAATTAAAAACTAAGAAAACAATGAATAGTATACAAGGTATAGATAAAGTAAAAGCAAATGGTAACAAGAAAACGCGGTGATGGATGGTGAACAGAAATGCGCGTCGGACGGCGCGACACCAGCACTAGAGGACACCAGGGCATTGTGAGGACACAAAGCCTGTCGGTGTCCTCGCACCGCACTGAATAGTTTTTTTCTGTTTGATGTTATTATTCATAGGTGAGCATTATTGTATCGGAGCCGGTCCGGGTTCTGTATAACAAGTGCCTCGGGATGCTTTTGTGATTGGTTCTGTCGGGCGGTCTGCTCGCACACCTATCAGTTCCATGGAAACAACTTATTTCATCAATAACCCCTATATTTTCAAATATCCTCAATCACGTCATCGTATGCAGCTCTAATATTAATTTGAGGCCTAAATAAAACACTTGTCGTTACAATCGCTAGCTTTCGTTGCCGTCGCGTTATTTGCTAGAATCTTTGATCTAGAAATCTAGGTCAAGAGAACACGCTATTAGTCTGCTCATGTTCTGTGCATACGGTTAAACCTAAACTAGTAACATTATATAACGTTTAAACTTCCGAATTAATTATGAAAAAAGTATTCAAGCAGTTAATTACATTTCAGCGCACGACTACTTTATCAGTAGAAATTTAAAGAGAGGAAATCGATGTCAAAATGCATCGGAACCCAGTGCGGTGCGGAGAGCGGGCGCTGCTCATGAGATTGTTTTTTTCATACAAAAAGTTATGTGAGGAATGCAAAGTCGCGGAGATTAGGTCGGCGGCACACAGCGGCCCGGAGCGGCACGGGCGGCACAGGCGGCGCGGGCGGCGCGGGGCCCATTGTTGGCCCGGCGGCTGGCTGCAGCGGCCCCGGTGGAGCCAAAGCTCGCTCCTGGTAAACATTTGCAAGCGTAGACAGAACATGCCGTTCTATCGATACTCGGAGAATGCTGTTTACTGATATTAATCGAGGTGTTCACTGCGCCGGATACTTCGGACGCGTTGGCGACGTTGGATTGCTGGAATGTAATTATGAAAGGCTTTTTTTTTCATATTTTAATTCCACAAACTATTGCATAAAATATGTAATAAAATGATACCTAGTGGAGTGGATAGTTGTAAGAGTTTATACTGCTTGGAGTATTGTACAAAAATTGAAGATTTCAAGTTTGTAGGATACCGGATATCATTTCGGTTAGTCGGGCCATATTTCATCTGCAGATGATTATAACTCTGCCGCGAGTGGGCCCTGAGGCCATTCCGCAGTACTTGTTCGTTTGTTGGAACAAAAGGAAAACCCATGAGAGCTATCGCAAACAAACTTATCGGCCGGTCGATAAGATACTATTAACGGAATCCCGAGGAAAACTCCCACGGCACCGTGACGACGTTCCGCCGATGTCGTGTTTGAACACTGATTGTTTCAACGTTTCCTATCTACTCGTGCCGACACGCCTTGTGTATGCACTACTCCATTGCACAAAAATGTAATCTTCGCACGTCACCAGTCATCCTGTCCTTCCAGATACCAGATACGTTCCGTCTGCCTGTATTCATTCAAGGGTACACTGCTCATTCTGTGAAGCGTAGGTAATTAGTCAAAAGTTAACACTACAAAGAGATCAGATCACATCACATCACATCAGAGGTTGTCGTCCAACGAATCGTTTGTTACACTGTACCGTCACACACACACCACTACGGCCAAACGTCGCTTCACATTCCAGCTAAATATTCCAATTGTACCGGTCCATACTCCATGACCCTTACTTTACATCATACTGCTAACTTAGTTTCTAATAACGAAGACAATTCCTTCGTAAGTCGAAAGGGACAAAGGGTTGGTGGGTGATGCCGCAGTCTATCCTAGACCAGGAGTTACTCGCCGTCATCTGGATTTCGTGTTTTACCTTTCCGATTAAAGCTATACCAAGAATTCATTTCAATGGAAAAAATGTCAAGGTCGTAGTAACGATCCTTTGAGCAAAGGAATAATAAATCCCTTTGAAAGGAAACTTGCGGCATCATGAGCCGGATTGTGCCGGAGGGTTGGAGGGTTGAGGGGTTGGGGGGGTCGTTGAAGTTTTAATGGATCCTTCCGAAGCTTCGCGCCCACGCCCGCCGACACCAGCCAAGCAGTTATTTTGTGATCATTATGATATTTTATAATTTGTCCACAATGGAATCTTTCTGTTTTAGCTCGAAACAGAGTACCCATATATAGATGTACCTCTATCAAAGTTCAAATTAACAGATCAAATAATATTATAATGAAACACTTTCTTATATAAATAATAGTTATTTCTTTATATAGTTGTCTCATGTTAGGTAAAATCTTACTGCTTCGTATCTTCGCGGACGCTTTTATTTCGAAGCATGTTTTCACTAATGGAAGTGAGGGGAAATATTGTAAATATTGATAATAATCACCACATTGCCAGAGCTCCTCTCCTCTCCTCTACCGACGGCGAATCTTTGAATCAATCGAGAAAGAACATTATAGTACAAAGCAGCAGTTCTTTCTGTGGCCATTGTCAATATACTGTCACTTCATCTCATGAATAACTTTAAGAGTATAACTGAGACGTTACGCGTCTAGCTATTGGAAATCATGCCCTCTTATACAGAATACCGAAATCACAATCCACTGTCAGGAAAGTTGTTGTTCATCATCATCATCAGCCGATAGACGTCCAGTGGTCAATCCCAGTCGCAATGAGGTGATCTTTGGGGAGAAAATTGTTTTTCAATTAAAATTAACTAAAATAAATTAACACTAAACCAATCAATTAGTAAACGTCTTAATGACCAATTGGATTAGATTCCAGGACCACAAAAAATGGTGCACGCCACAAAAAGTGGATCGCTGGGCGCTTTTAATTACAGCTCGCCGGCGCGAGGTTTCAACGCGTTTTTTTTTTGGAAAAAACTCTGAATCAAAAGAAATCTCAAAGATAAAGTTGTTCGAAGTCAGAGCTAGGTTTTGTTAGAAGTTAAAGTTAATAAAAATGCAGCATTTGAGTTTGGTACATGTTGGAGGAAGAAATATATTGGATAGAAACAATTATGTGGTATTGGATAGATCCTCAGTCTGTCTGCCGGTGCCACAGTGGAATTACTTGGCTGGCGAGGCGCACTATGTGTATCTCAAAGCAAAGCGCGCAATGTAGTTCCGTGTGCAATGCATCTAGCAACGCGCCTAGCCATCGCCTATTACTGCATTACGTACTATGTGGCCAGGAGAGGAACAGTCCACCTGATGGTAACTATGATATGCTCCATAGAATTGAGCACAAACATCCTACTGCAAAGGAAAATGTGCCCTTGCGCAAGTTCAATCATGTCTATACGTTATTTGATAATTGTGAATAAGAATCGTGTCGTAGTCGTGTCGTGACGCAGTAAACAACACAATTTAGATCGTATATTTTTTTACCAATAGTTTGTTATGGCGCAGTGATTTCACGGCGACGGTTTTCCCACACGCGCGACCTCCGGGTTCGAATTCGGATCCTCGTTTTTTACCACACGTCCAGTGGACCAGCGCTTAACTAATTCCACGCGCCCGCTCGTTGCTAAGTTATAACTTAGATACACATTCACAATTTATAAACAATATGATATAAAAATGATTTTCTCGTCAATGATCTTACACTTCAAATATTGTCAACGGAATCACAAACAGAAGAACGTATGCAGCTAGTGTTGCAGGTGGATGCGCTGAATGAACTAATGCTAATACTATTTATCCCAGAGATATTTGTTCGAGTTACTTTATAAGCTTGATAAGTGTTGGATTGTCACTGAAGAGTGCACAGAACCCAACATTTACACAAAACACAGTAATGACAAATATTTAGTCTCCAGAGCTAAGGCAACAAGGTTGATAATCTAAATGTCTACCATGGATGTCTTCTCATTAGTGGAATGGTATGTAGGTGGTAAATACAAGCAGAGTAATATATAATGCAAAGTGCGGACAGACAGACGCGCAGGTTGTGTTTGTGCATGAAGATTGCTTGATTTGCCGAAATGACGATTACGTGACGGATTCGCAGCGGGCTCCATTACTACTCGTTCCGAGAAGTACCCCATCGGGCAGTGGGCAGTGGGCAGTGGGCAGTGCGGGCTGTCGGGCTGTGTGCGGACGGCAAACAGCACGCTGCTGATGGATGCGGAGGCTTTGTGGCGGAGGGGCGCGCCGGGCGGCCGGGCGGCCGCAGGTACCGCCGGGGGGTACAATAAAACGAGTGAGATCCGTACACGCTGTGGGAAACTCACTTAGCCACAGGGTCGCCAGCCTCGCCTCTGTAGCCGGACATTCCTGCAATTTTCATTTCTGCCTGTAGATAGTCACCACTAAACATCCCCTTCCCCTATTTCGATGTTAATTACTAAATTCGTCCAGGGTAAGTAAAGTATTTGGCACGGTAAAAAGAGACATAACTTTAAACGTTAGGCTAATAACTGTTTCTTACCTCGTGGCAGGGTGACCTGATGAAAAGTATTCTTAGCAGCAATTTACACGGAACCCAGTCAAGCATTACTATATCATGTAATGTTTACAACAAATTTTTGTTTACATCAGGGCTGTTTCAAAAGTTTTATTTTTAATATGATATTAAAAAAATACGGTTGACTGTCCATTACATTGTACGTACTCGTAAGTGGGGCCACCCTAGCGCGGGGTGAGCGAGTGGAGTTTGTCGACTCCCGTGTGGAATCTAACGGAGGCTTCCACGAGCGCCTGTTTGGACTGGACCCCCGTAATTAACACGCGGTCCTGCCGCCATAAACACCCACAGACGTGGCCCACGGTGACCCCAACCGTGGAATGTTGCTGTCGGGAATTGACCGACCGATTTTTCGATGGATGTCAGTAACACAACAATATTGTAAAGTTAGGATGTTTACACCGTACATTACGCGTAACGCTCTGAAACAAAACATTTCATTAATTCTTTTTCTTCTTAAGGCGCCTCTCCGACTAGCGAAGGTCGGCGGTCAGTTCAGCATATTACTGCATATTATTACTCCACACTAACAAATGGCAACAGAATCATTCTAACTGCAACAAAAATATTGTAGTTGTGATATATTTAAGATCGTGTAAAAAGATGATCACGTAATTAGCTCAGGGTCCAGCTCGGCTACTGCGGCGCCTCCCCGGCGGGCGGAGTGTGCGCTCGTCAGCGGGTGAGCCCACACCAGGTCACACCCTGTCATTACGTTGCCGATGCGTTTGTTCTGCGCCGCGCCGCGTGGTGCCGGGCCGGGCCGGGCTCAGGTCCCAGCTCCGCGTCACCTCCTGACGCCCGCCCGCGGAGACTGCGGCGGCTGCGGCGGCTGCAGTGCGCACAGATCACCTTAATTATGCTTTGAGCATTAAGCAAATAACAAATTGCGGTCGGATCTTTTTCAAATCGCCAGGGGGCGGCCGCGCACTGATGGCTGTTTGATTTGGGCCACACGCCGAGTTTTTTTAGCGAATTAGCACTGATCAGAGATCGCGATTTACATTTGATGAGGTTTTTTTTGCTAATGATTGAGGCAAATGTAGTCATTCGTCAAATGCGCGCCGCCAGCTGTGTGGTCCGGAGGGATGACTAGTGCCTGTTGTTCCGCAAATGTTAAACTTGACAATACTCCGACACGTTCGTACTGCTGCAATACATTGTATGTAGTTGGCGGAGGTACGCGTGCAAGTACTGCCTGGAGCTTCAATTTATATTATCTGATTAGTCGGATCGAGCTCGATCTTCAGTGGGATGGCGTGGCCAAGCAATACGTACGTCTGCGAATGATACGTCAACAATAAATTTTAATAAGCCTCCCAACGAGATGGTAAGTAGTTTATAGATTGCTCCAGATTCCGCTCGTCACCTCGCTTCCCTGCGTGGCGTGGAGACAGCTTAAGGCGCTCCGATGTAAGTGAACGTAGATATTTGCAAGTGACCGCGCGCCGCCGGCGGCCGGCGCTCCGACGCCGCCTGCATTAAAATAGACGAGCAACCTATGATAACATCCCGTGACGTCACGTCCTGTTTCCGCCGCTCAGCTGACCGCCCATCCCGTCTGGCACGTACGCGATGTCAGTGAAAGTCAAACACACGGCGCCCCCGTCACCATTGCTCGTTGTATGAGTTGCGCGAGACCGCGATTCGGTCCAAACATGCGATCGCACCAAACATCTCTTCTAACGACACTTGACGTCCTCCGTACGTGTATGTTACGCTTTATAAAATTTTTATATCTTCATAATACCCCGTATTCTATACGTGGGTTTAATTTTTTTTTCTTCACAATTTTTACCAACACTTGAAAGGGAAAAAGAACAATGTTTTAGTGGTCCACTGACGTTCTGTTCATGGGCAAGGCGTAGTTTAAGAAGAATTCCAATATGAGAGACAACAGAGCTTTAAATTAGTTACCAATTATACTATTCAGCGCATGACCGGTGATTGCTTGTAGTGCGATGTGTACGGAAACAGATCAAATACTTGGTTTCGGTTTTCGTCCGCTTATCAATCGGGCCGTCGCCGCGCGCGTCCGTGACTCAGCGCGTGCGGCGGCGCGGCGGTCTGCGCGCGCAGACGACCAGCTATGTGGAAGCGGGCCGTACTCCCTGAATATCCGTAGTGGGCGTGCGCGGAATAGCGAGCGCCGCGGCGTCCCCCGCCCCGCCATGACCCGACCCGGCCCGGCCCGGCCCAGGCGCAGCTCTCATTCATAACGCTGCCTAATTGGGCTGCTATGAATAGTTAAACCGATAAGGCAGCACCAAGGTTGCACTCCTATTCATATTGTTTCCTCCGACATAAACACACCTGGGCACGTCCATCGACCGCTCCGGTTTCATTAAAGCAGATCTAGTCTAGGTGGTAAAGCAAACTAATCTATATGTAGCTCATTCCCTCTTCTCTTAACGGACTGCCAGATAATACCTGGGCGGCAGCACTGACCCCGGCAGACTGTTGCAGCAATCCTTCGCTTTTCACAACATAAAGGAATGAACGTCTTACGTGTGTCATGGAAAAAGGGCAATAGCGTATATTGAATCAAATACCAAGTCCTGATGTCTTCCTTATGTAGTACTAACTTCTTATCATCGCGGACAATATCATGCCAATATACGAGTATATTTATTTTATATCTGTCGTGCTGCTGCTGCTGCTGCTGCTGCTGCTGCTGCTGCTGGAATATATAATAAACACCACGAAAAATTGTTAAACAATATATAAGGTTACATCCTGCAAGCAAGTTATATTATTAAACGTAACACGCCAAAACATTTACCATGATCATGTAAGTGTATATTTCTCTATCTGGCGATGACTTATAACTAAGTGGGTAATAACTTAACAATGCTTAAGGCAATCAGTTGAAGAAATTCTGATGTTAACGTATTCTAGCAATCGGCGACTGTATAAGAGAATGTCACACCATTTGTTATCAGATGGAATCGTCGTTCGTTTGCAATGAGTTTAATAAAGATATGCACAACCACAACTAGTGGTGTATTTATGGCTCGGTCAGCACGCTGCGCGGGTCCCACGGAGCTGCGCTGACCTTCGATGGTCGAGTGAATCGCTTTTATTGATCGGCATTGCGCATTCGAGTGCATCCGGCATTTGAAATGTAACGGAGCCGTATCTCGGCGCCATCGGCATACCTCACGGAGCAGCAGGACCTTCAAGGTTGACCCTCATTGAAGTCTATGCACGCAGATCAGGTTGCCGTATCTGGAATATAAAAAAAAATAGAAGGTTATAAGTTCTGTGGGTAGTTCACACTAATATTTCATGAACATAGTATATATATGAAGTACGTGTTGCGTATCAAATTAAAAAGAATACATAACGAGGATACTGATGAAATCATTTAATTACACTAGTAAATTAAACCGGAAACCAATGAAGTAGTTGATTTGAAACGGTGAATTTTCGCTTCAAATGCACAAACATGTCCGACGGAAGCTACGAATTTTATCTGAAATATAAAAAAGAAACAACCAAATAAATTTTATGGAAATAAATAAAGTAAGAAAAACTTTTTATTATTACTTATTTTACTTTTTTTAACTTTTACTTTTTGTATGGATGAAATAATCTTCTTCTTAACTCGACGAATTTCATATAACAATAACTTACCGCAAAATGAAATAAGTTATTAAGTATGAGTGATAATTATGACTTGGAAGACTTCCCCATTATACAGATTATCAAGTACAAGTAACAAGCCAATATCCTTTATAAAAAGTTAAAGATCATCAGGCCTGCTAGTGGCACCGATAATGATTGACAATTCTTCTGCTCTCTGTTGTTGTTTGCAATCTTACTAACTAGTTAAATAACTCCTCATGCTCTCAGGATGGGGCACGAGTTAAGCATCGTCTTCCGTCTCTTGTAATAAATAAATAAAATGATCGTGACGCGTGAACGCGTACACACCCGCGCACAGGTTTGCCCTCGCCCGGCGCGAGCCCACGCGCTGCAACGATTCCGATTAAACTGGCTACTGTGTCGAAGAATAACATTTTTTCAGTGAATTCCATTGCTGAATTTCGTTAGCCGGCCGTCGACCCCGACCCGGGACTCCGCGCCGATCTCATAAAACGCAAACCATTATTCCGGTTGGCTCGGCTCCAGCGCGGCTCTACGTACGACCAGCGCCATTCTTATATATCTTCCCAAACGAGAAGTTTCGCGTTCACCACTAGACGACCACTTGTCATTTATTCGAGATCCATTTAAACGTAAGCACTTGCGTAACTTGAGCGGCAAAAGTGTTGCCTGATATATATTATATTGACGACAACTTGGTGTACATTCTGGGTGGGGGGTTCGGAGAAAATTTGATGTTTTATGTAAAAACTAGTGGAGTCCACAATGTTTCGATTTCCGCGTAAAAATGAAGCGATAGTTGAAAATGCAGGTATATACAAAAGGAATAACTTATGTTCATCATTATTATCATCGGCTGGTGATAGATAGACGTACACTGCTGGATATAGGTGTCCCCCCAGAGATCTCCACCGAGTTCGTTAAGAGGAATTGGACCTTAGTCCACGACGATGGCCCAGTGTGGGTTGGTCAGAAGGTGAGATTAACTTGAGCTCCGTAAGACGTTGGGCGGAATCCCTTACTTATGTTATTTCATACCAAATGTATTGTCATGATGATTTTTTTGGCCTTTTGTAAGACCATATCGCTTTAAGATATCGACTGCATCGCAAATCTAATAACTGCATCGATAAGCAGGACTTATCATTGACCACCTTTGGAAAACCTTACTGGTCTTCGTTGCGTTCGCGTTGCGTTGTAAGAAAGTAAATGATAACCTGATTCCGAAACGAAAGTAAACCCCGACGTTGAGATGTAATCTTCATATTAAATTGCATCCATTAGCAGTTCCAAATGTTTAACGGTTTGTGCGAAACGTGTGATATCGCTGCATACCAGTTATTGCAGAGTTCTTCTCACATATAAATGAAAACAACATTGTTTAACCGTTATTGAGAACTTAATGAAAGCCTTGTACGTGAGGAGCCAAGCAATAACTTAAATCTTTTACAAGTACCCAAAAGGTATTACTGTCTCCTTTGAGGACTCACTACTGTTAAAGTGTCTTCAATAATGTCGTATGGTCCCGGTGGGCAGGAGGCTGCCGGGGAGTGACTGGCAGTGTGCAGATACTAATTTATTTATTTGGAGGAGGCTGTACTCCTGCATTTAATGCGCTGTAGCCGCTGAAATACGGTAACGGGATTTAACTTTGAAGAGTCAAAATAGTGGATGTAATGATAGTTTGATTAGCTCCATTAAAGAAACTTTTTGTCACTTAATCGGAAATTTGGAGTGTATAACGTAACAATGTTACCTGCAGTTGCCGGAAGGAGCATTTTTTCACTGTGACCGACATATTCGCGAAGCCGTCCGTGGACGTGCCCACGCAGCGCACTACGCGGACGGAAGGAATCCTGGTGTCCACCGGGACAAAGTGGAGTGTGATACAAATATTCATAACACGGCTGCTTTACACCGTTTGCTGTTCATGACCTGGTTAAAGATGCCAGCCCTTGTAGAACAATGGTGTTACATGTGCGTTACGCAAGTACATGCGTTTAATTGTTCTAGATATCTTCTTTCCCGTTTCCTCTGCCTTTAATATCTCACCTTGGTTCTTCATCATCATCATCATCATCACCATTTCAACCGATGGACGTCTAGTGCTAGACATTCCACAAAGCACGTTTTTGCGCTGTTTGAATCCAGTGACTCCCACCGATTTCTTTATGTCCTCTGCCCACCTAGTGGTGGGTCTACCAACGCTGCGCTTTTCGGTGCGAGAGTCGCCGTTCCAACACTTTAAGACCCCAACGTCCATTGGTTCTACGAGTTATGTCCCCTGCCCATTACCACTTTAGCCTCGCGACTCGTAGGGCTATGTCAGTGACTCTAGTTCTTCTGCGGATCTCCTCATTTTTGATTTGATCACGCAGAGATACTCCAAGCATCGCCCTCTCCGTCGCCCGCTGTGCGACTCTGAGCTATATATCCTCACCTAGGTTGTTGGTTAAAAATTCTCTAACCTTACAGACAGTGTTACACAATCACCTGTTTAGAATATAAAATAGTATGAGCTTCGTCTCCCCACTGTATTATATTGAAGGTAGAACCACACGAATAGTGCTACTGTTACGGATATTGGAAAAAACCCGCGGCGCTGGCCAGGACACGCCGCTCTCGAGGTGAACCACTCTCGTAACACGTAACATTTTATATCCTTGTTGCCACCACTCCTCGCTTTCAGAGAGAACGAAAGGGTATTTTCTTTCACTGGAGTCTACAATGATTACCTTCGATGCCTCAAAAAGGATCCGGATCTCCTACGGAACGCCCCGGTTCCTGTCAGTACTGGCCTAAGCATGGCTTTAGGACAGGCATCAGCACTTCCAAGTTCTTTAATGCCTACAAGCCGAAATCTATAGAGATTGTTCTAAATAAAATAAAATAACTGACTAAAACCCTATAGCTGGAGGCCTGTAGCATGATATAGAAGCTGAGCATACACTATGGCTTGCTGCGGCGCCCCACAAACCAGATATTTAGCTAACATTACAACCCCAAGGCCATTGCGACGGAGTCAACGTAAACAACCGTATTTATTATTGATCTAAAGCTATCTTATCTTTCACTTCGCACAAAAGACAATCAGCCGATTGTCCAACGGCGGCGAGCGGCGGGCGGCAGGCGGCGGGCGGCAGGCGGCAGAATGAATAGGAGTGAGAATCGTCGTGACCTTTCTAATGCAACAACACGCCGCGACAATGGACGGCGGCGTCACCGCGCTGGAATCCAGACAAAGCCGACTGTTGTGTTTCCGACGGAGTGCCCGTTGATTCACGCATTCCTATCCGTATCGCACTCCAATCACAACTGGACTACCGGCTGCACTTGAAACGAAACGCTTGGCTTCCGTGTCAACTGCGGAAATGAATACAGAGTACTTGATGACATGTTCACCGACCAAACTGGGAAGGACCAAAGCACTACATCCTATGCTGTGGATGATGTAAAATACAAAGTTCCTATTTCTTTTAAAAAATATATATATTCTATCGACAGCGTACGTTTACGTTTTTCATGTAAGAGACGGAATCAGCATGGGTCACATATACATAGGAATTACAAATTTACCCCCAAGGGTCCAATCCTTCGTTCTAATCAGAAACGTTCAAAGTTTATCGCTACAGACCAGAGATCGGTTACTGGATTACCGTTTTACTACAATACAAGCGTTAACACGCGACATTAATTAAGTTTACTTTAACTATTGTATTATCCATATGAAGTTATCAAAAAATGTTAAGTTGACACAACCATTAAGTGGGGCAGAAATATGTGAAGTGGGAGGGAGGACCGACAAGGTTATATTTTAGTATACTACTTGACGTGGGGACTTTGAACTGGTCTTAGGCGTAAGAAATATACTATACTTGGTAGTAAGTCCGACGGTTAGGTGGTAATTTTGTATTGGCACGATTGTAACTTGGATGTAATTCCGCAGTGTGAGGAGACGATGTCGGCGGGCGACATGTGCGTGTCGGCGGCCAGGGCAGGCCCCACGGCGCGCTGGCACCCCGCCTGCTTCGTGTGCACCGGCTGCCAGGAGCTGCTGGTGGACCTTGTATACTTCTGGAAGGACGGCCGCCTGTACTGCGGCAGGCACCACGCCGAGACACTCAAGCCACGATGTTCCGCCTGCGACGAGGTAAGTTCATTACGTTCTATTACTAACTTTTACAATAACTCCAAAGGGTAAAAAGCTACTTTCTAATTAAAGCACGAAACTTGAGAAGAAAATGACTAAACTGTACCCCGGTTAGTCTGTTGCTTACTTTAAGTAGATTAACAAAAGTAATTCGGACCACTAACGCAGCCAGCACAGGACAAGATGCACGACAGTCGAGCAAGTAAACAGTACGCGGGTCGTCGACCCCAACAGTTGGTGGGTCATAAATCAACCGGCCTTATCGAATTGGCCCGGTGGAGGTTCCGGCCGCCGGCCCGGGTCACCCCCCGACAATAAAGACGAGACGATTACTAGGCAGCAGGGTCGGAAGCGGCGCCCCGCTCCATCGCGAAAATGCAAATCGGAGGGTAGTACACTTTAGCAGCGCGCCGCTCGCTTGCCGCCTCGATCTACATAAAACATTTCGAATGGCACGCACAACGAACCGCCAGTTCGGTGGTACCAGGGGTAATAATACCTTCTGATGCATTTCAGCAGTAAAACTCTTCCTGAATCTAGCTCACTCAGTCATCACCGTCGGAAACCATACTTTAATGGTTTGTGCATGTTTGCTGGCCACAGTAGTAATCTACCGTTGTAGTACACTTAATAATTTATAATCGAAATATTTCTTCCTTTGATAACCTGCACACCAGCTGAAGCCATATCAAGGGGAGGATATTGAAGGAACGGTAGTTTAAACTTCATTAGCAGGTGCCGGCGCCGAGATCTTACTCCATCATAATAATACTTTTACCCTCCATTTGCTATATTTGAATTGTCCAATACTCGTATAGATATAGACAGCCTAGGTTTCTTCTACATCCTCTCCGGTGTAGTTGTAGCTCCATTTTCTCTAGCTTAAAGGTGGGGTGGGTGGTGTAAATTACAAAGGTATGGAAATAATCCAGTAAAGTGTATATCGGCAATCAGCACGATTTGACACAATGTAAATACAGTAAGTAAAGCCGAATAAATGCAGGAAGGGTACAAACGTGTGCGTGATGTTGTTTTTAACGTTGCACTAATGGTGCATACAAAAGGAAAAATTTAAACAAATATCCTATTAATATTTTGTGACATTGGCAAATAATATCATCCCTCCATAATCCGCCAAGAGGTTCCGCGCGGCGAGCCACTTAATCGCCCAACAGTGGGCCAATATCCGGCCCCGAGCGCTGCCATCGATGCTATCTACTCCCTCTTCAGTGAAGAGGGGTCGATATAGAGATTACGATGGTTGCGGCTGTCGTGACGGGGCAGAACTCGGCGGAGGCCATTATCGTATTACACTTGAGTTTGTTGCACTACTACTTATAAATGTTCCCTGGGTTAAAATTGCGGCGGATAGTGTAAGACAGTCGTCGGGAACCGGCCATGGTTCCTTCTCATACTTACTGCTAACCAACTCTGCACTCTGTACCGAGTTTATTTAAAAAAAATTCTAACCATTGAATATAATAAAAACATACAATTAAGAGACATAGGATTCAAATTTATCTGCGTTATCAAAGTAATCCCATAAAATAAAGTGACAAGCAAAAAAATCTCTTCTTCATTCTCTTGTTAATTTTTTTTTGTCGCGTGTAAAATCATAAAAAAATCTCAATCGTGACCGTCATGTAAACATTCCGGAGTGATTGGCGAACCCTGTGAACCTCGATGGCGATGTCTTCAACCTCTTCGTACGTAACCTGGGAGCCGAGTGCATTCAATGGCGTCTAATGCTCATCACTTGAATTTCTCTAGCTTATCGTCGATGCACCGGGGCCGTGGATGGGTGGCCGGCGTCGCGTGTCGATAGCTCGATAAGCTCCAAATCTTTACGTCCGTACCTCACGCGAGCCTTATTACACATTCCTATAAATATTATTTTTTTATTTATTAACCGCAGGGGTTACTGCGACACAGTCGACTCCAACCAATCAGCTCACTTTTCGTGTTCACTTTGCACAGATACAACAGTACTGTGACGTCTTCCACTGGCAACAAAGTATAAAAATGGTCAAGGTAGAGTAAAAAATTGAAACTTATTAGCAGTTAGAATATTACCAAGGTGATCACCGGCTAGTTGCTGTTCAGCGCGACCAAGGTCCAAACAAGGTCGGCGCAGCGGAAATGCAGTGCTTACAACCCCCGCCGCATCGCAACTGCAACTGAATAAGTTCTTGACATCTTTAGATTTCAACCCTAGGCTGAATATCAGGTTTGTAAGATATCTATTTGAGAAGGCTGCTCCTGAAGGATTAAATTAACATCACTTTTGTATACAAAGCAACACGATCTAGGATTTCGTTGAATATATAGAAACATGTAGCCAATTACAACTAATCCAGTGTCCTTTGCCCCCATAAGTCTAATTTTGATTCGTGCAGCGATCCCCTAAGGCTACCTGAACAACCAATGTTCAGCGACAAATTGTTCAGTCATCAGTTACTGTTAACTGAGGTCCCCGTTGCCAACGGTTTCGCCTGGTCACGGCTTCATATATTTGGCGACACACGCTTGCCTATTTATGCAATAATACAGATTATACGAGTATAGGATTTGTTCTCATGCCAATATACAATTTTCATATATTACATTGTACATCGCGTTGTTTGGCTGTAGGGGTCCGCGGACGTGGCAAGGGCATCTACACGCTCCTGCTGTGGAAACCAGGCACCCTCATTACATGGATAGATCATAGACAACAAAAAATCCTGAGTAAATATTCAACAACAGTTTGTATCAGCCGTGCACGGACTAGCTGTAAGACTCGCTGCTTTCCCTCCCAAAGGTTTTCACGTGGTTGCTGAAATGCTTTGAAAGCCGCCCGCTCCACTTCCTCATGGGGCTCCGCGATGGCATTATTTTTTTATGACCCATTGTTTCTAACTTTTATTACGTGACAGTAGTTTTTAATGTACAAAGCAGTTAACTCTCTTGATTATATTATCTGTTGAAAATATTTAAATAGAACTAAACGATTCGCAGGCTCCAGATCTGTATCTGAGTTCCTCATCGCTTTTATGAGCTTCAACGCTCGGCAATTATAGTTTTTTGTAGAGTTTTTAAATTGTGTATACATTGTGCGTGTTTGTGATAACTCACGCACCTTCGTATCCAGGCTCTCGTCAACAAATGAATACCGGGCCTCGTCTCCTTTGTCCTAGCGCTCTGTCTGCATCTATGGGAAACACAAACCGCTCGGCGTTAGTATTGCCGCTATATATGGTTGTTAGTATTTCCACCAACTGCTACAACGTCCCCATCAGCTTCATCGTGCAAGTGTCATGTCTAACTAATATAAACGATCGTTTCTTTTAGTTGGTATACAGATACAATTCCGTCATCATGCCCCCATTCCTCACCGATCTTTAACGCCGCTTAGTAACAGGTTCGCAGCATGAGATGTGCCACGTTCTAGACTGCGTCTAGACAATACCACATCCTGCAATCGGATGCAGATCGCGTCTCCCGTGCTGCCGGCCATTCTGCTCGCGGTGGGAGCCTTGTGCAATGTCAGTGAACTTTGCACTGGAATCTGGGTCGGGAGATGATGTATAGATAGAGAATATTTCTTTATCCTCGTCTATTTGTATGCTTTAATGATTGTTATCTTTATTTCGATGTAAAACTGTTTCGAAATATGTTGTTGTTGTTGTTTGTCGGTTTCGATATGGTCAGTTGCCGAGACCTTATTATGAAAGTAAATGTTACTTAACTAGTAGAATTGCTCGACAAACTATTTCTGAACATAGACCGAGATACTGATTATGACGAGGAGATGACGAAAATGTTACAGAACTTGAAGATTCACATGATCCGTAAATTTTCTACTTGACAGATCATTTCCTCACCGGATTATCGATTTGTTAAGCCATTTGTTATCTAGTACTTGGAACTTCCTTCAACTCTCACGAGTACGACGAAATAAGTAGAGAAGCAGGTCGCGGCGAGTGTGGATGTTGCCCACAACAATTAGTCGCTTGTTTTGATGAGTCTCAGCTTTAATCGTATTGTGACATAAAATGTTGCCTCGTACCCTCAATAATGTCGCTACGACACCCTTCATTATGTAAGACGGTGCTGCCAATAAGTCCATTGTGCTGCCGCCGACAGATGTACGAAGCTTCACGAGGCGCACGGGCTGGGGCCGGTCGTCGACTGCTCGCAGCCGCGGTCCACCTCGCGGTGGTACCGTTTCAAAATATTAATAACGAGCATTGGGCCCACAAACGGCCGCACCTCGCGTGGGAAACGTTCCCACGGCCATTGTCGGACGCGCGGTCGACGGCACCCCGCATCGCGACAGCGGCGCCCCGTCGCCCCAATTATCTGCCTTATCGTTGTAATTAATTACACGTAACACGATTGTGCAATAGCTGACGTGGCCGCGTGCCCTCGCCGGCGGTGACGATGGCAGACCACTTCTTCGCTCCTTAAATATGGACTAATTAATACGTATACACTAACGATACTGCGTCTATAAACTCTCCCCGCCTAGTGCACTACCTGTATACTGGCAGCTTTATTGACTTCATCAGACAGCACGAGTAGTGCACCCTCATGCCGGTGGTGGGCGATGCGCCTGCTCATGATGCCCTCACATTTATTGTTCATTCTCGTAACTGTTGCTGTGTGTTAATACTAAACTAAAGATTGTCAATAATAATTTGTTAAGACCGCCAACCATGACTTATTACCAACACATGTTGAAGGTGACTGAGTTGATTGTCTCTTGCGCAGATAATCCTGGCGGACGAGTGCACGGAGGCGGAGGGGCGCGCGTGGCACATGAAGCACTTCGCGTGCGCCGAGTGCGCGCGGCAGCTGGGCGGGCAGCGGTACATCATGCGCGAGGCGCGCCCCTACTGCCTGCCCTGCTTCGACAACTGCTTCGCGGAGTACTGCGACGCGTGCGGCGAACCCGTTGGCGTCGACCAGGGCCAGATGTCGCACGAGGGGCAGCACTGGCACGCCACGGAGCGCTGCTTCTCGTGCCACACGTGCCGCGCGAGCCTCCTCGGCCGCCCCTTTCTGCCCCGGCGTGGCGCCATCTACTGCTCGATAGCGTGCTCGCGCGGTGAGCCGCCGACGCCGTCCGACTCCTCGGGACCCGGGCCGCGCCAGCCGCGCACGCCACGCACGCCGCGCACCCGCCGAGTACCGTCGCCGACCTCCCCGCGCGGCTCGCCGCCGAGGGAACCCTCGCCGCACGCGGACGTGGACTCGGAGCCGAGCGAGTCTCTGGGCCCGGAGTCCCCGCCGCCCCATCCACCGCCGCCGCCGCCGCACGCGTGTCTCAGTCTCGACCGAGCGCTAGCCGACCTGCGGCTGGAACAATCAATAACGGAACACCAAATACAACCAACGCCCACTTCGGAAGAAGTGAAGGAGGCAGAGGACTGGAAGCCGCCGCATCCCGTGGAGGCGCAGGCTGTGGTCACACCGGGACATTCGTCGTCGATGCCGGAGCTGACGGTCGTCGATGGCAAGAGGGCGGGGCGGACGGGGAAGCCACGCGGCGGCGGGCGGACGGTGCGGTTCTGCGGAGACGACAACCGCGCGTTCGAGCCCGACGAGTCGCCGCGGAGGCCGGAACGGGCGAGGGACGAGGACGCGAGCAGCTACTGCAGCACGTGCTCCTCGTCATCCTCGTCGACGGAGTCGTACAGCGTGCCAGCGCGGCGCGCGTACGGCGGCGTGCGCATCTCGTACGTGCCCAACGACGCGGTGGCGTGCGCGCGCCGCGAGCGCCGCGAGCGCCGGCGGCCGGGCGCGCCCCGCGACAAGAACTGCATCATCACGTGATGACCGCCGCGCGCACACGCGCACACACGCGCACGCACGCGCACTGCGCGTCGCGCTGCCTACAGTGAAGTCAACCTCCGAGCGAAAGACTGACTGATAGTTTTCGTAGCACATAAAGCCATAGTATCTTAATGAATAGTTAAGTAAACTCGTCTTCCTCAATAAAAAAAATACTCAGTGTCTTGCTCAACCTCAGAAAAAATTTGCAAGGGATGAAGGTGTCCAATGAAGCACCCTTACTCCGTACGCGGCAACGCGTGAGTTCAGCATTTACTTTATTGGGCTTTAAACGAAAGCCGTCCGCCGTCGCCGCGCCGGCGCACTGCGCTCCGGGCAGTGCTCGGTGCCTGTACGTAACAACATTGTAGCGCATCAGACGCACCATCAAATGTACTCAAATAATTTATTTGTTGCGAACGTGAGGCTGATAGAATAGAAATATTTTATAAATGTTGTAACGCGGGCACTGGACCATCATGCCCATTATGGTATGGCATTTCCCTAAAACGAATATAAAGAGAGCGCGCAGCGCTGCGCATGCGCACGCTCGGGCAGTGCTCGGGCAGACACAACGCTCGGACCCGGCGCCGGATTTATTTCAGTTATAATCGTAAAACACTCACCGAAAGAGCAAACAAAGCGAAGCGGCCGAAAAACTTAATGAACAATTATAACCGACCATTGACCCCATTCCGACAAACGAGCGCTCGAACAAGCGCTGGCCCCAGGCGCACGCAACGGCGCCTGAAAACCAAACCTGGCCTACGGGCTGGAGGGAGTTCAACCGAGAGAACGTCGCATTGAATTCATTGGAACAACCCTGCGTCTTCAGCATGCTGCAATCAAAATGTATGTTAAACAGTTGCAAAGCCGATGCCCACTGCCCACTGCCCACTGCCCACTGGCGGCCACCGGAGTAAGGAAGGCGTGCGCGTGCCGCTGGCCGGCCCGTTTGCGAGACACGTGACCAGTACGGAGATGTCCCAATTTGCCACTAAACCTATAAGATTTAATTATAATTGTTTGTATTGTGTAAAATAAAGACAAATAAGTACAAATGTATTATTTTGTGTAATTATCGTAACTTAAGTTGTGTTCAGATATTGTATGTAAATAGTCGAATGTTGTACACAGCCCTCAAGTTGCCTTACTTAGTGCTATAACTTACCGCGGCCTATTTCGGAACGGCCGAGTAAAGAGTATCAGATCATTTTATTCGTTTGGAAAAATACATTTTGTCACATTTGTCATGGATGAATGGATTGAGGCGTGCCGGGCCCCAGCAGCACGGGTCCTGTTTACACTTAACGTTTAACGCAAAAAGCGAACACTCCTCGCACTGTGATGGTTAACTTGAATCCGAGATGAAGGTATCGCAGCGATAAATATTTATGTTGAAAACTGTTCAGTGGTCTCGTGCGTCTTTATTGAAGACAACTTTCATCTGATGAAAAAACACGATTTCTGTTTTACGTGAAAACCGTGTATACCTAAACATTAACGGAAATCCGTCACGAGCGTTTACAAAATCTTTTGGAGCCACGGCAAAGTGAGACAATAACAAAACCCGAATAATGATTTCTATTTAAATATATAAATAATGATGCTGTATACTGTATACTGACTGCAGAGGTAGATGTAGTAATAAGATAAGGAACCAAATATTGCACGTTTGTGTGAATTACGAATGGATATTTTGAAATATATATTTATCTTTTACATTTACATAAATGTAATAAGGTTTTGTGGAAAAACTTATATTACTGATAAGTAAAATTGTAAATGACGGCGGAAGCTGTCCGAGGTAATTCCCGTCTTAAACTACGTAGCTTAAAACCCTTTCATTTACTTGATGTTATTACTTTGCGTCCGATTAAAAAACAACTATAACTTGTAAGACAGAGTCAGCGCGCGCGATTTATAATGCCAAGAGCACTGCACTGCACTGCACTGCACTTGCTGCGTTTCCTCTCCGAATGGGCGACCTTGACGAGGCTGTATCTACACTAGACGGGAGTTTAAATAAAAGTACAGTACCAAAACCTTGAGGTGCCGCACATTTGCCACTATTAACCTGAATTTATATTCGAGATATATAATACCTTATGTGCATTAATGTTATTGCATAGTGACGGAGACGCAATCGTCCAGAACACTAACATCCGCGTGAGATGTCTGCCCTCTACACATCTGAGTGTTCTCCTTATACTCGTACTACAGACTGATGCTTGGCCAGAGCTGTTCTCGTACAAATAATGAATTTAATCACTTCCGGCCGCACACCGAGCAATGTACAAAATGGAAGTAACTTTAACGTGAGGTTTGTTGTGACGTTTTGTATGTTATTTTGTAATACCGAGAGATTAAACGTTTTTGAATGAACTCCCACATCTTTTATTTATCATTCAATGTGTTTACTGCACGGACAGAATTAACCGACAACTTAAGCATGACATATCCAAATTAAGCATAAAAATTTGTATAGTTATTATCCAAAAGTAAAGTCTGCGCCTTTGTCTACCGCAACCATTATGTGTTCTATTAATTTCGTATGTTATAGTAAAACGACATCCACTATAAATTGTTAGAACTATAGAAATACGTTTTAACGAAGAACAAAAATAATTTTAAACTGTAGCAAATGAAAAGAGGCGTAATGGCTATGTGGTACAACGAACAGGCATCCGATGACGAATAATTGGTATATACAGCCGGCTTTACCTGGTATTCTGTTAAGTGAAACCAGTAATTAAACAAAAAGGTAACTTTAATGTTAGAAACTATATGCAATCAGTTAAACTGCTATTACGAACAAACTCAGTACTAAAACTCCGTGTCTGAAATATTGTTTTATCGTGTTTAATGCGGAGGAGGAAGAAACTTAAGGGTTAAGTGAAGACATTCTCCCACGCGCGGCGCACAGCATCGCCACCCTAAACGCTACGCAATAAGGTTCGTTTTGGTGCGAAGCGACGAGCGAGGAAACGGCAAAACAAAACGATGCGGCTAACAGATATCATCCCACAATGGAGCCGGCTGCGAGTTTTTCCATCATTCATTCAGCGCGCCTTCTTTGCAAATACTGTTTCACAATCGGACAGCTCCCTCCGCAAGGGAAGGTGCACGAGGAAGTCGCCGCTCGAGCAATGCGGGCCCCGCCGATGTTTTCACAACATCCAGCACGGAGACAAGTGCGATCCTCACATTATTCATAATATAAATTAACAATTGACTATTGTTCTTACCGTTAACTGAAATCTGTGAAACGTGTTATATATATAGCAGTAGAATAGATCTGTTACCTCTCAATCGGCTCAATTGGTTTGTTTTCATTAAACAGAAATATTCTCAAACAGCCTTTTTATAATTAAAAGACCAACAAAATCATTATTAAACAGTTAGAGTTAAGAAATGTTACAGTTAAACGTAAAGACTAATCAAAAATTTATGCGGCACTCTCTGTAACCATGAGGAGACAGATATTCACACTGCACCGCATTGCACTTGTTGCCTGAAACATAGGCTGCATTAAGTTGCGACTCGCAAACCGGAACACGGTTATCATCAACAGCCAATTTGCTTCTCCGCTGTTGGGGCACAGGCGTACCCTCAATACGAAGGCGATGGGCCATAGTCACCACGCAGTCCCAATGCAGATTGGTGACTCCACACACACCTTAGAATTAATCTTAATTCATGTGCAGGTTTCCTCGCGATGTTTCCTATCATCGTTTTATTTCGCTGCTGTTACTAAAGTTCACAAATGTTAAAGTCATCGGTACATGCCGAGTCTGGAACCTGCGATCTTCGGAATGGAGGCTGCACGCTCTAACCATTCCATCAGGCCAGCGGGGTACTTTATAACACGGTTATGTCCCTGTGCAATCCTTAACTAAAGACACCTTCACATCAGTGATCATCTCTGTAAATAATGATAACACGAGCAGGAACGTATAGAGGTGGGTAACGACCGCGCACGAACCCTTGAACAGAATTTCATCATTGTCGCTGTTTACCCTTCATCGCAAGGGAGTGATCAGCATTGATGAGACTCCGATCACCGAACCTGGATGTGCAAAACTGCAAGCGGTCGTTCGCGATGCAAACAAAGAGGTGTGCTCGTAGAAAGTCCATCTCCGGCGAAGTGGAGGAAAGTACATTCGCGCGACGTTTTCCCACACGCCGCGTACGGACGGGCGGCACCAGCACGAGGTTGACATTAGAGTTAAGGGTTATGGTACCACTTTGTACACAATGAAGCCGAGCAGGAGGTTCTACCTGTAAACGGTTTATAAATCGCTGAGCAGCTCGCTGGTTTCGATGTTAGTGAACCCAAATTACGCTCGTTACTCATAGATTATACTCCGCAGGAACCTTTTTTTATCGCGGGGGAAATCCTAAAAGATACCTTGCTTCTGAGGCGAAGGCAAGACTATGTGGCGCTTCACACCACTAAAATCCCCCTGGTGGTCTCCGTCAGTGCATTAGGAGGAGCTCCGGGATCTCTACGAAACGCACCGGTGCCTGCCTTGCACTCTGGCTAAAACATCTCACGGAAGGGCGAAGCCCTCGTTAGCACCCTCACTATGCTACGGCAAATACAAGGTCACCATGCATTTGCGGTCCTCCTGAGGTTCGCTTATTGAGCTCTTAGGACCCCCACCGTCAAAGCCCACGAACCCGAGTGTCATGTTTAGCCGCCTTGCACGGCAGGCAGGGAATATCTTAGTTCTATTCTTAATAGCTCGAGACTACAGGGCTAACTCCGCAGTAACCCCTCAATAGCACCCTTTAAAATGAAACACAGTATTATTGTTTACTGTCTATTTACCATATGATCGGTGATCACAAATCGTTATGACATATTTCCGGTATACGAGTACATTGTCGGGAATCGCGACGGTAAGTTGCTGCCGCTGTTTCAACTATGAAGCAGTAGTAAGTGTAACTGCGCTCTGCTTATACCCAATAAACAGTTAAACATTTAAATGAAAATTAGGACTATTACTAATGTGTGTGTACCTTAACCCTTCCTAACACCCTCCGGAACCATTCATTAAATAATCTACCACTAATTATAGATAACTACGTCCTCACCCTTCGTCACTCTAAATACCGAAAGCCGTTTATAATTAGCCCTGTGACAAAATATTTACAACAAATATCCACACAACCCTTTACACGTGTGACCTTCGAATGTCACCCTTTAACGGTGAAACTTAATTTTGTAATCAGCCCCCTCGTGCCTGGAAACGTCACCGAGGGGTGGTTCAGCCAGGGCTGTCACGCGAGGCTATTAAGTCATTGTGGATGTTAATAGTGCAGTGATTAATTATTGAGGGGGAGCACAACCCTGGGGGGAAGGGTTTCCCGGTCTGGTGAAGCGTGGAGCTCAAAGCGGGATTCGTTTCTGTTTGATAGGTGAAGTTAACCACTTGTTCACCTGTTAGCGATAAATTTACGCTAGTTTACTTATCCCATAAGCAAAATAATTTTTTTTTAATTTTTTCTCTATCTACATAATTTTCATATACTGACACAAAAATAGAAATTTTAATGTATTTTAGGTAAGGAAGGAATAACATCGAAGTACTTTTAATTAGTAATAAGTAAGGGTAAACGTTCATCGGTTGAAATGGTGATGATGAAGTAATGGTCTATTCGCTCTGTGTTAAGCTTTTGTTGACAACTACAATATTAACTAATTCAAATATTAAATGGATGCATATTAATTTCAAATAGCTGCATGTACTTTATCGGCGGCCGTTCGTTCAGTAACAGTGTGTGTGTGTGTGTGTGTGTGTGTGTCCCTCCATTTACTGCACATCGACTTCGTTTCTTACATCGTTGTTACGAGTGCATGCCACTTTTAGCGCAGCAGGAGGAAATTCCTCAGTGCAGGAGCTTAGTAACCTGCAATCTTATTTAGCCAATATTTTTATATTTACGTGAAGCATTAGAAAATGGATGATCTCCAAGCGACCACATATATTTTTTTGGTATTATTATAACTACGCGCAGGATCTGATCCTCTCAGATCAAAACCAAGAACCAACGAGCTGTGTAAGTGTGAACGCGTTAAACTTATTACTTCTCCATTTTGGCCGACGGTTAAACATCGAGGGGTTGCCGTCGTTACACTAAAGTAAGTGATGCGTATACGCGACGACAGGGGCTACTTACAATCGAGTGAACTGTGTAATTACGTTCAGAAAGCGTAAATAGTGAAGATTGATTGGAGTCTTAGCGGGTTAGACGCTGGAGTGCGTGTGGTCCGCGGTGCGGTGCGGTGCGGTGCGGAGCAGGTCGAGGGGTGGGGGTTCCGACGCAGCCGCAGGTGACGTCACGCTGCGCGCGCGCACCTGAGCGCGGCGAGCGCGCTTATTGATTACGTAGCCGGCGATTACGGGCAACCCCACGCGTGGATAATCATTGCACACAGTGTTTCATTCCAACGGACACTACGGAAGGGTGTGTAAAACAATTCAATACAACAAAAAAAGAAAATTTAGAAATTAAGAAAACTGGAATGTAAAGATGCGGGGAGTTTAGTCTGAGAGGCGATGAATGTATGAAGAAAGAAATAATTGTAAAAATAAAAGAGGGAAAGAGAGTAAGATGAATGAAAGAAGAAAACATAAAGTGGGAAGTGGACAAGGAAATACAAATGAACGATGGTTACAAGGTCCTGCATTAAAACGCTGCCAACGAATGAGAGCCGGAGCATACTGGAACTAGGCGAGCGTCGCCATCCTCAGCATCCTTGTCAATATCATATGAACGGAAGGTCAAGTTTTCCACCGTCGCCATATCACAATTGTCTACATCCTCAACCGATAGACGTACGACTGCAGGACGTAAACCTCCCCCAAAGTCACATATCTACGTTTAGTAAATATAATAGACAATAATAATTTGAATTTAATGTAAAATTATAAAAAAAATAATAATTCACAGTTATTTTATAACATTTATGTCATTTGTAACAATTTATGACAATAATGTAAAATAACATTAACAGTAACTATCCAAACGGAAGATGTCTTCTTATTTTCACACTGTGACGGTTATTTTCACAGTTATGCATAAAATTAGATGAAAGAATGATATTCACATGCCTGGTTTGAAGGATGCTGGAGGCTAGTGAAATTTCTGGAGTAACGAGAGTTGACATCTTATCTACGTGGACGATGAGTGTAATGATGTCCAACTCTAAGTTACCACTAGGTGTGTGAGGTGGCTGTGACGTCACAGCTACGCAATATTTTGCCACTTTCAGACAACAGTCTCGATTGTATCTGTTTCTTGTCTTAACCAATAGGATGGGAGCCGAGCTGCGTGAAATCTTTCAAAATAAATAATTTGATGTTAACTCAAGTTCCTTACAGCGACTATTTTCCTTCTTGGTCGCTCCTTCAATCCTCAGTGTCCTTCTCCATATCTTATCCAAATGTAATATTCTTTGCAATACTATGCACAATAAGTACACTGCACTACGAGTACATCTCGGCGTTGTACATTATTACAATCTCGATTACTTTAACAGCTAACCGAAAGTTACTTCAATAGTTTACACAACACGAGAACTTTATATGTATATGTATATGTGAGTACTAGCTCTCCCCGCCCGCTTTGTTGACGGCAACGGAACACCCCCGCAGGGAGGTTCCCTTTGCAGAAGGAATTCTGTGAAATTCGTTCTTAGCTGCCTTATACTCGGCAAAAGCATTATTCGAACCAAGTTTCAAGTATGCAGGCCTTGTGGCTCCAGAGACACCGTCACGAGTGTCATAGGTGGATAGGTGGAAATCTTTTAGTTATATCTAATATAGAATAATGAAAAATGACCCATCGCAAATTATTTAAATTGTTTCACGTTTAAATATTATTCAAACTGTGGGTAAGGTTGTAATGGAATAACCTTCAATTTTAAATAAACCGCGCTACATTTGTACGAACCGTTTAGTGGGCTGGGGGGGGGGGGATTAATAATAATTTTTAGTAGTTACTACTTAGAGTACTAATCTTCGCAAGGAAATTCTAGATCAGTACCTTTTCAGTCACCCTAGCATACCTAAAGTATACTAGATTTAAGAGCTTACAATGAGGGTGTAAAAATGACGCATAATATTGCTTTCATCCGGTTCATTTTTTTTAAATTGGTAATTTTCTTTTGTTTTCACACTTAAAAAAATGTTTAAAAACCTAGGTAACATAAAGTTACTATTTCGAGGTAACAGTTAAAACGTTGCAACATTTATCGGATAAGTGACAACTGGTTGTGCAATAATGCAAACATCAACTTGACGACGCGGGGATACACGCAAATACTTCTATAAAGCGACAAAGCGCACAGAGCATTCGCTCGGTGGTAAGTAATCACTGTGACCAAAAAACCTGGGCTCACCAGAGCTCCTAACGCAAATAAGCTCATCACTATAATTTATACACCTCATCATTCCAATAATTTCACCATCTACGACGCTCTTTATATTAAACTTGCTTGTCGACAATGATAGGAACTGCAATGGAATTCAACTTTTTTATATGACAATTCACATACAAGCACACCTTACTTGAAAGGGTTCTGGCAGACTGTTACCTGCTTAAACCCCAAGGCTTGCCTCTATCTAACTTTGGCCGAAACTTTGGAATGCTTCCGCAAAGTAATGTACTCTCCATTCAGAAATGGTACTCAACTGAGCCTGAATGTTGCTGCAAAGGATAAAGCAATTCGTATCCAAAATTATCCCACTTTTCTCTAAATAAGTTTAATAAGAAACGGTTAAGTATTGCGATGTTATTTCTAGACATGAACGGTTCCAAGTAAACCGTTACACAGCTTGCCTAAGTTAAAATGGGCATAACTGAAAATTAATTTGCCGTATGTCGCCTGATTACAGCCAATAATCCTTCAAAACTTTAACAAATTAACTTTTATTTAGGACACACAAGAGAACAACTCTTTCAGACAAATCTAGCCCATATTACCTTTGTTATAAGCACCGCTAAATAGAGTATGTTACTGTTACTAAACTACTGCCCGGCCGAGAGTCAGAATTACGTCCACCCACGTAAACTTTACGTAACTTTCTGTTTCTAACTTAACAGTCATTTAGGTCAATAATGCTGCTAGCGGTGGTGGTAACGCATTTACATAATTTAAACAATTTTTATTGCTTGGTTACCGGTAAAGTTAGTGACAAACCTTAAGAATTATATTTATTAACAATCTGCACTTTGTTAGACAAAATTCATAAAAACAATATGTGTTTTCTACACAAGCACGCAGTCACATTACAAGCAAATAAAGCTTCCGTTAGCTCAGTTAATACTAGATGGCTCAACGACCTAAAATTGACAGATTTTACGCTACATTACATATACGAAATCTGTCAGCAGCCTATTTACGTCTTATATGACATATATATTATATGTGGCAAACACAAAAAGAATGCATATACATATTAAGACAATAAATAAATGCATCAAAAGTATAGTACAGATAAATATCTAAATAAAATAAAAAAAATATTCAAATGATCTCTTTGTGTAATCTGTGTTACATTATTAGTTGTTTCCATTGGCCATCGACTGCTGTGCAGGTACAGGCAGCTGGTGTAAAAGTGCTTAAGAATTAAGAATACAAAAACACTTAGCCAAAATTAAAATAGAATTGAACATCCCATCGTCATTTCGAAATACCACAACGGATCGTGTCACCGAGGGTAACAACTATCGATCTGATCATCTAAATGCAACAACGTGGACAACCGGTGCAACGAACTGTGAATTACTAGCTCATTACTAAACTCCGACGGCGGCATTTAAAAATTAATTAATGATAAATAAAAGTATTAAAATTGTTTGTATTGTTTAATAGCTACGATAGCACGGACACACTGCGCGCGTCTGGTTGCTGTAGGAGATTAAAAACGGTAGCTGTCATCCTGACAGTTGGTTAGATTGCGCGGGAAACGTAGATAGAGTCAACGCGAAATTGTGCGGCGCGCGCACGCGTGTGTGTGCGCATGCGCGCGTGCGTGTGTGACTCATGCCTCATTGACTAAACTGCAGCGTGCGTCCGGAAGTACGTCCGTAATTATTTTTAAGTGAATCGTTTAGATATTTATATTAAATATTTATGAGATTTTCATGTATACGGGATATTCCGACGAGGGACGACATCCCCACACCAGATAAAGCGACGATCCGTGCAGGGCGGCTGCTGAGACTAGATTGGTGTAGCCGAAGGTACGGCGAAGTCTTTGGGATCTACCTAGCAATAGAAAGCGGCAATAATAAACAAGTCGTTTATTTCAGACCATGACTCCATATAAGATTAGTAAGAGTATAGTGCTTATAGACTACGAGTATGTTAACATAATGACTAACTAATTCAAAAATAGTTTTCTTGCAAAACAATGCGATTAGACAGACGCGACCTGGTACTGGCGACTTAGTAATAACTGTCTACATAACATTGAGATGATGTACCGGATATTGACACAGCATTACATTGCGGAAATCACACCTTTCAAATTGAAGCGAAATTATGTTTGTTCAACACAGCTTGGCAAAGTCTGCTTTTAGCACAAACATTTATTAGTGTATCGTTAAATCTTAATACATTATTGGACCGTCTCTGGACTGAGGATGAAATTAATAATGATGATCAAACATTTTTCTCCGTGTTGGTCGCGGAAATGACCGAACCGATTAAACAGAGTATGCGCAATGTGTGTTTTAGTTAGTTCGGAAAACAGCAACGTTTAATATTTCACTGCAGTTTACCTTCCGAATGTACTGAATCCGGCATAAAGCAATTTTTTTTACCTCCAGTGAAAATGTGCATCGGAATGCGCGGACGGCCTTGTGAGTCAGCGCGCGAACACCTCAGCAGGAAAAACATAAGAATATAGACTGTACCTGTTTTAAGTTAATGATTCCGCGATTGTTTTAAGTTAATGATTCCGCGATTGTTTTAAGTTAATGATTCCGCGATTGTTTTAATACAAAACAATGTCGCGAACTAATCGAGCCTTAAAATACCTCCGTGGAGCGAATCGCTAATGGAAAATAGTTATAATAAACCTTTTAAAATGTTACTACTTAAACCTTCTGCACAAACAACTCTCAAGTAGAATCCCAAAACATCAAAGAAAAAGTTCGCTGGACCACATGCAGTTACACTCGTATATTAACAGCATCAGAAGTTGGACGTCTAAGATACATACGAACACACGTACGTGAAGGGACAGATCTACAACTCGGTCTTTACACCTATCGTATTGTATGGAGCCGAGAGTTGGGCCACCAAGGGTTCGGATGAAAGAAGATTACATGTGGCCGAGATGCGACTGTTAAGATGGATGTCTGGTGTGACGAGGATAGGTAAAATTAAGAATGAGTGTATTAGAGAAAGTCTGAAAGTTGCTCCAGTGATAGAGAAATTGAGGAGCAAGAGGTTAGCGTGGCGCGGGCATGTTGTGCGGAGGGATGCAGGACATATAACAAAGAAAGTAATGAGAATCAACGTGGATGGTTATAAAAGTAGAGAAAAACCGACGGAAGTGTGGATGGATTGTGTGAATGAGATGTGTAAGAAGAGTGACGTCTCAATAGACCCACCCATCGATTCCATTCTCTTGTTTCTAGCTGGTCTGTTTCATATTTTTCAACCAGTCCTGTCGTATGATCACTCCAACGCTAATGTTGTCTACCTCTTCTCCGTTTCTTATCTAATGGTTACCAGTTTGCCACCACTGTCGTCTATCTTTCATCGTTGACTCTTTGCAAGCGTCCTTCCCATTTCAGTGCCAGTTCCATTATTTGTAGAATTACGTATTCAGCTCTAGTGGCTTATTTTCTCTAATTTTACTGTTTCTTAGTTTAATTTTAAGTTTGAATCCCATGTAACTTCTTTCTATTATCCCGTGAGGAGCTCTTAGTTTGTTTAATGAGAACTGTCTGTCTGCTCGCTATCTTGTTATTCTTTGCACATAACAATTTAATTTACACAAAGTTGTGCCGATAAATAACACAAATTAAAAAATTAACAAGAAACTACTTACTTGTTCGCAATATCCTCACTTTTCAACTCTTTTACGCAGAGGACGCGAAGCCTTGCTTTGATATTAACAATACCACCTCCAACGACAACAAAGTTGTGTGCATACACGTTACACACGTGTGTCCACTGCTGCCTTCCTCGTAGCGTGCGCCGGTATGGACGTGTACAGATCTTAAGATACACGCGTCAAACTCACAACATTCATTAACTCTTTTCAACGGACGTTAAAAAGAAAAATCCACTTTGCAATGTCACGTATCGAGTATGCGGAGGTGGGTTGCCGCTGTAGCGGATGCATGATAAGTAGGTGCGTGAATCGAATTTCCGTGGAAGTCGGCATTACGCCATTGCTACTTCACCGTCCCTTACCACAACCTGGTATTCACCGTATATACATTTCAGACTAAACTCATATTCTGGACTGATGAAAATTACGGACAAGGACAGAGAATTAGTAATTTGAAGGATGTGTATGTGTTCTCTCGCGATTAGGCACATATGACCTTTGGATCGGTGTGGTCTTCGGAGCTTGAAGGGTTATCCCTAATTCTAAACTGGAGCACCAATTCAACGTGATTTTGCGATATACAAGAGAACCAATTATCCACATGTGATCCCGGAAACGAATGTTTGTTAAGAAACTTCCAAAACAATAAGAGGCAGTGGTAATCAATACGTAACATAGTATACAATGAGGTTGGTATTTGTAACAGTAAGCAGTAGGAACTAAGTGTATAACAATAAATACAATGGCTTCAGATAAATTGTAAATAGACAGGTTAGTAAATATAGTACATAGATTACATAATATAAGACTGAAAGAACGAGGTAGATGTTCACCTGATTATAAAGAATACACCTCCCCATTAACAACGTGGCACTTGTTAGTAGGTTCACCATCACACAGCATCACCATGCGCTTGCCCTGAGACGAAAGATATTAAGTCTCGATATCGCAGTAATTTTGATTGTTACAGCACCCATCAAACCGGAATGTAGTAATATTTGCACAGTACTGGTTGGGTGTAGAAATAGGAGCTGCGTCGGTGCCTACGGTCACAGCTACAGAGACTTCACCACAGTAAACGTATTTTCTACGTATTCACCGTTTAAGAGCAGTATGGTATTTATTCCTTGTAGTGGACACTTACTTACCTCTAAGCAGTAGTGTGCACACCATCTTTCGATTGGAAGAGCGCCGTCCAGTTGCCGGTCAGCAGATGAAGACCGCGATGCGGTGCTATGAGCACATACACAAGGTAAACGTCCAACTCCTCGCGTGACTTTTCGGTTGATATCATTGTGTAATTGTACCAAGCACGTGCACGCGGCAGATACATAAACAAATACAAATTGGTTTAAATTTAAGAGTAACAGTTAATATATCCCGCTAACGGTGCAACACAAATCCGAAACACCTGTTATCACGTGTAAAGGCGCATTCAACGGCCCATCCATAACACCCCTAATCGCCTGCTTGTGTCTACATTGTTGCTGATGCGAAAACAATAATCAGCTATTGTGGTTGACGAGCACAGATGTTCGCGCTGAAACAATGGTTAGGAGCAAAAGTTTAGCCGGACAAAGCTCTCGATGGTCCCAGCATTGTGCCGCCTCGGCGCCGGCGACCTAATGCCCACCAGATGTACCGAGGAATGTTTCCTGCCCCTACCTGAATGAATCGCCAACTTCTTATAATTCTACAGAAGAGTTTTTATCTTACTCTCACAATTTGTAAAATATTTGCAATATATCGTTGTCTATTTAACTTACGACTACTTCAAATTACTTAATAATATTTTTAAAAAAGTTTCGATTTGTGGGCGATGAGAATCCCTATTTTTAAAGCTCGCGGAAATGAACACCTTTAATCACATTATACGAGAGGCAGGGAACACATTAGTTCCCTATCCTATCCTCGACAGCCGGACTACGGGGACGTTGGTTGTACGTTCACATAACAATTGAGGATATCTTTTTGAAGAGAAAAAAAAGGCTTATATAAATTGTGTAAGAAAGATCTGCGAAATCTTCCCACAGTCCTGCAGTTCACACAGTCTGCAGGGAAGAACAAGTAATTAGAAACAAAAGTGGGTGCGCGGGCGCGGGTGGGGGCGCGGGCGCGGGCGCGGGCGAGTTGTCGAGTTTGGTGAATGACGCTCGCGCCGGCTCGGAGGCGACAACAGGTTGGTTGGCGGGGGCCGGCGGTAGTAAAGTTTCGTGGAACTATCCAATAAACGACAAAAGCGGAGGACAAGAAAAAAAATTTACGACTATTTTAAATACTATTGTTCCGGATAGTCAATGAATCCTTTGCCCGGGGCCCGGGGCCGGGGCTCGGCGTGCGAAAACGTGTACGAGGAGTTTTCTTGTTGCCTTTTTTTACACCTGCACCCCGAGCACTGCATTGAAGCCCCCCGTGGTCCCGCTTTGTCTGCGGGCGTGTGAATTTGAGTTTTAAATATACATTTACAGCATTATTTCGTCACGAAGTGGTGATTCGCGGGAGCGGTCGCTTCACGGTAACTTTGCGTTCGTTACACCACCAGATACAATTCCGTGTTTCAGGTAATGGATGGCTCTTGGTGAATTTTTTTCCGCGCTGTATCTATGGCGAAAGCGTCACCGTTTTATCCGTCGAAAATTCATTAGATTACATTAAAGAAATAATCTAAAGAGAACAATCCCCGTTAATTGTTGCCTTGGCGCCGAACCAAAGCTGGTGCGGTTCCATTAGTGCACAACTTTACTTATTAACACTAATATATGTCTTGCGTCGGTACAAATTCTTGTTTTAACTAATTTAAATTGAGCTCTGTCGCGATCGAGTATTGATCTAGATTTAAAAATTGTCTGATAATACGTAAAAACCGTGACCGGAATATTATTATAGAAAGAAAGTGCTAACATTTTTTATACTAGTCTTCTAACAACAGTCATTTGTTAGACCGATAGATTTCTTCATCAGTATTAAGGATTGGGCGTCACACGCCATTAATTACTAAATTTTGGACGAGACGTCCGACTTCTAATGCCGTTAATATATAACTCGCCTACATACGACCAAATTTGTCTAGTCTAAAGTAAATACCAAAAACTACATCATACATTTATAAGATTATGTTATTCATAGTACAAAGCACTTGAATCACACAAATAAAAGGACTCACATTTCCTTGTGAAATTTATAAGAGAAAGGATATTACGTTCATTTTCCCAAAAGGTTCGCAATCTTTAAAACAGGCTCCGAACAGGCAATATGTCACAAGATAGTGAAGCATTTCTCTTTATAGCCTGTATCAGAGATGACCTGAGTTTCAATTACTGGTAACAATGTAAGAATTCAGTTATCCCATCATTATAAGATGTTCATGTTGTTAAAAAGTATTTCAAAACAAAAAATTTAGAAAAGCTTTGATAAAAACTGTGAATACTGTTTTATCATTTAACTCGAAAGATGAACTGAATGGAGCAATCTTACAGCCTATATCACCTCGTCCTTTTACGATTAACACAGACAAAGGTACAATAAAGTACTTTAGGTGATCTAGATCGCGAGCCGCGGGTCCACTTGACCTGGATAGCGGGCAATGAATGGGTGGGCCGATGTGTCTCCACCGCGTCGCAAGTGAGACGCCCAGTCGCTCAGTTTACTATGATACAGTTGTTCATGGGACAAGACGCGAAACATTACTTTTTGAATACATGCATTTTACTATTGTCATTAAATAAGAAGAATAAATAAAACACAATATCAAAGTAAATTTAAAAAAATACCTTATTACAACGACCACCAGCCTAATGACAAGTTTAACCTCTGCCGCAAACGCAGCACTATATTTCGCCTATGGCCTCGGAACATTTGATAACGGCTCCCATTGCCCCTGTTAGTTTACTGCTTAAGCTGCCTCGGAAACAAGAAAACAAGAATATTAATTAATATAATCATATTTAATGCCAGCAATAGACACTGACGTGACGGCATACGAATAAAGAAACCTAACACCAGCTCCTCTGATGAACTATTACAGTGATTATGCCCATCCCAAATACCAATGTTGAGTATAGAAAATCGATTTAAACCTTTTAATTAATATTTGAATTTCTAAATAGAGTCTCGTGAAATGTATCGGAGAATTAAATTCCGCAATGTTTACTCCACTTTGGGGCTAAATAAATGACCTCATTCGCCGTGTCTGTCCATATCCAGTGAAAAACAAAAGCAGCAAACTGGAAAATTTGTGAGCTTGCAGTAGTAAAACCAATGTACCATTGAGCTGATCCATCGGCTCGCAATAACCAACAATTTTATTGTAACCGCACCCAAAGTATTTACTACCGACACCGGGAGGCAGTAAACAACTGTTAACCGCCGGATGAGGGGTGGGTTATTACGTCTGCACTATATACTTCATACTCACTGTGTGTAAAACTTTCTGCAAATAAGGAACATTTTACATAATATGAATTTTTGGAATACTCTCGTTAATATTAACCAATAAAACAGTCTCAGTCCAGATCTGGATCCCACACAGATGTTAGACCGTGCAATTCTCCTTATTTAGAATTAGATAGGGTTTATTAAGCTTTCACAAGTAAACCGCTGAATTAATTTTGTTATTCATATCTTTGTACACAAATAGATAAAACGCTGGTCATCTACCTTCCGCCGCAAACATAAAATGCACTAAGAGGTGAAAGTTTTATTACCAATTATTCAGTGTGAAAAATAGAAGGAAAGACAAAGCGTCGTTAGCACGCAGCCGATACCAAACCGGAATTATGCACAGGCACAGGTTGCAACAAAACTAAATTAGTCCGGAATATAAATATAGTATTGAACGCCTGTTATCCAAACATTTTCGGTTTTCGTAAAAAACACAAACATCCGCGACATTTTATGACTTGTGGTCACCGTTTCGTTGAGCGGAACGTAGGAAAACTCGCCGCGCCTGCGCACTTCCTGCGCTGCGAGGAAGTGGACCCGTGAGCGTCATTTACACTTGCCCGTAAATTATTGTAATTTTGCGAAATTGCTGCTGTAACTACATTAATGCTTAAAGTACATTAAGCCACGGGGCCAAACTACGCGGCTTACACCACTAATATACAAACATTACGAACAATAAGTTATACGTAAGCTACGAACCAGAGAACTCACACTCCCAGGCTGACTGATGGTGGTCCGATCATCTGAGGAAGGTTGCGGGAAGCAGCTGGATGGGCAGGCATAGCATAGATCGATGTGGAGAACTTTGTGGGAGGCCTATGTCCAGCCGTGGACGTCTATCGGCTAATAATGATGATGATGAAGCTACGTACCAGAGAACTGACACTCCCGGGCCCACTGATGTCCTAAACCTGCTTCCTACTCATTACACACGCGAAGAGTTCACTTAACGATAATTGTACCGATCCTTAAACCTTGCTGCGGCCATTTATATAAAACTAGTACCATATTATATGTTACCGTCCCGTTAAGGACATACATATCCGGTTTTTTTAGCGTTTCCTCCAGTTATATGCGGTTGGGGCCCTGTTTACTCTTTTCTTCTTTTTCTTTATTAGCTTATCATTTTCTTATTCTAACCCTCATTCTCTTCTTTCTCCACTCTCTATCATACCTTTCTTTACACAAACTTCCTTTCTCCTATCTTCCTTTATCTTATTTCCTCCTTTTATACGTCTTCTTAAACAAAAACAACACACACTTCTTTATTTTCTTCTGCTTACATTTTTCCTATTTTATTTTCTTATCTTTTACTGCTTCTTTCTATTTATATCTCCCCCTATTTCCTCTCTACAGAATTTTAGGAATGTGAGCCGACTGTTGAAATCACCCATCGGGAGGACACAGGTATTTATTACTAGAGTCTGATTAGGAAGCATCACATTATACCGACAAGCAGTAGTATAAGAATATTACTAAGTTCTCGTTTGAAGGGCTAAGTCCAAATTACTGAGTATAGGGACTTATTAACACTTTACGTCCGAAGTCGTCTGGTACACTGCGACTTGCCTTGCTATCGCTACATTTGTTTGTAGTGCCCGACTGTACTTTTAACAATTTTTTTACAGTAACATTTGACAGAACAATGTATAAGTAAGAAACAAAATTACTTTATAGCGTTAAGTAATCAGCCGCCGGTTTCCTTTGAAGGCAACGTATTCTGAAAGATAAAATCAGAGCACCGATAGAAACGAAGATTACTCCGCGCGCAATTACGGCCACGGGCCGCGTGCCCAATTTGAGGTCCCGAGCTGGTTCCATGAGGCAAGCGCGCACACGTAGTGTTTGCGTTTGCACACGACCGACCGACTAATACCGCAGACAAATAACTGAACGATCAATTTGTCAAGTGGATTATTGAATACTTGGATACGCGAAGGCGGCGGCGGCGGCGCTGGCGGCCGGGCGCCGGGCGCCGGCAATTGCTGTAAGCAGGATGCTGCCGATTTACTGCGCCGCCGCCGCGTCCACTATGATTCACACCAGCTCGAGTTTTTGGCACGAGAAAATTAGGGAAACTGTAATCACATCCTTCCAGGTGACGTGTCGTAACTCCGGCCTACGCCATCTTTATTCTTAGATTGCTTCTTTACGTTGAGACCTGTGCAAGACCACAGAGTCGGTGTGCGCGATGTCGCCGACGAGATAAAGTAAAGATACATATTATTGCACAATTTTACAAATTTTCGACGCTTGAAGTCCAAGTTCCTGAACTAGAAATTAGCTCTGTACCTCAGGAATTAGCGCATTTTCCCAATTTCCAAATAGATGGAAGAATGTAGTCAAACGACATGCACGAGTGCCTTGTGATTGATGACCATGTTGCGGACGGAACGAAAAAATTTAGAAAAATAAAAATAAACCTGATTCCACAACCATATGTGTGATGTAGCAAGGAAAAGAAGGATAGTGGAAGATTACAAAACCAGAAGTTAATCTTCTTCTTCTTCTTCTTCCTCCTGCCTTTAAACCAAAAACCAGAAGTTATTAAAAAAGAAAAATATAATTTTTGTAGTACGCCAATATTATACTTAGGAACTACCCCGCGGCAAACGTAACGAATGCCAATAACAATAAGGTGGTAGCTGTCTGTAGGGCAAACACATTGCGCTCATTATCCCCCAACCTTGGAATGTTAAAATTTGTGCACTACACGCATTGCCCTTCAAACCGGAGTAATGATTGCACAGCCGTGCGCAACGTGGCGATACCAAGCTAAACAGTCTGCAGCAACCGATCTACCTTCATGACATTATTGTGTTTTATGAACTATTTACGAAATTCAATCAACTGTTGATTCGAGCATAAGTAAAACATAGAGCTAAGCACAGCTTTTTAAACGTGTTTCAGTAATTATCAAGTTGATATTGACGTAAGTTTACCCCAAATTATAATAATTGTAAGCTTTTGGCAGTAGCGTTGCAAAGCAACATTTTTTAGAAACAGACTTTCAATGCAGTGATCTCATGTACACCATCCATCGCGGTTACATTACCTTCGGTTACATCATCGGGATCATAACACTAATAAGAGATGTTTGTCGAAGATCTCAGTGTCCTGCTTATTATACGTCGGACTTTGCTTTTCGGAAATCAGGGAGGAAACCCGTTGTTTATCACATTTTTGCTTGATCAAGATTATTACGTCTAGTCTTTGCTATCCCTTTGCTTTGCTATGAAAACTTATGTAACTTGTCACTCGTTGCTTCAAGTTAGTTCTTGTGATATTAATTATGACACATTCTCCTTTCTTATAGCTCTTACGTTGTTTTTGTCTATATTTCTTTGAGGATTTGAATAATTAGTCGCGTGTGGAGGCACTGTTCCCGTGCTGTGGCAATGCAAGTAGACAGTATAGATAAGTTCTAGATATGTCCGCTTTACCAACTAAAATTATAATGTTTTTTAAGAACATATTATGGTCGAGCACCAACAAAAAAAGCATAACAATGTTATGATTAAAAAACGACCCATAAAATAACTGTCCGAATTACCGCCATCCATTGAGACGGTTCGACACCAAATTATTGGCACTCGACCGAAACTCCGTCGCCGGGAGAAGCGAATAATGCGCTCTACGTCATACGGCTTTATACGAAGCGCGAGTTGTTTGTGCGCGGGTGCGCGCGTGTGCGTGCTGCCGTCGGCGGCGGCGCGGGGTGCGCGCGCAGCTCCGCCGCGGGCGTCGCCGTGTGCGTGAGACCGCGCGCACAGGGCGACGCGCGCACGGCCGGGCTGCGCGCCGCGTGCCCACCGGTATCGCCAAGTGGGGCTGCAGTGACGCTAGCAGGCCTTTTACGGCGCACGTCTCCCACGCGGCCGGCAATCTCGCCCGGGCCGCCATCGTGAGAGATTCGACTCTAGGCCCACTGTTTGCACAGTTTTCTAAACACGAGGCGCGAGCATCACGCCGATACTTTCCAGTTACGACGCTCGCGATCTGGCCGCGCCAGCCCTCGGCCAGTGTCGACACATGTTGCCAACTTAACATATCTACACGAGCTTAACTTCCGAAGTTTATAATTCGACTTTTTTTACTAAACATATACTTTCGCCATCTTGTGTAAGGATTTCGTTTTCTCAATGAAGAAGATAGGGAATAAGTTTTTCAAGCAATACAACGCTTTAGCAGCATGGCAGATAATTAGATTATTAAACACCTTCAGTGGTAGCTCTGGGACAGGCTCCGGGGGACCGACGCATATCGATGCATCACAATACCCATTCTTAATCTTCAAATTTTTGTAATTACGATTAATATTACCTTAAGAGCATATCCTATTGGTTTAACGATACAACAGCAAGGAGTAAACATGAGGTTCAATTAATGTGAGTGATGATTACTAACTGTCGTGGCAAGTAGTCGCTTTTTACATTGCCGTTAAAAAGATTTCTTTCAGGTATAGCCATGCAACTTTCTTGGAGATGATTTCATTCGACGGAGGTGAATCTGTGAGTCAAAACATCCACGTAGAATGTGCGACATCAATTGTTAATGAAAGCAACGTCGGAGATGAACATCGTGAAAGTTTTCGGTACGAGTCCGCCAAGACATGTACTTGCCCCGGAACACCCACCTACAAAAGACGGTTTTTGGGAAACAACTTACGTGTACTTTACATAGTATATGTCAATTCTTGGTGACGATGATGATGATGATGTCAATCCTTATCTACCGCCGTGAACAGCTTATTTACAAAAGAATTTGAATAAGATGTTCGCGGTAGTGTAGCAACCGAGTCAAAAAGGAGATTGCAGAGCAAGTAATGAAGCGTTTAGCGTTTCCAAGCCCGCATGGAGACGCGACCACGCGATAGCCTTGCACAACAAATGTCGCCACTTTAATTACTTAAAACTTACCGTCTTAGAACGAAAGCATATCTTTAGTCTGTCACGGCTTCATTGTAAAATTGAATCGAAATCAGTCATCTTATATTCATTGTACACTTCCTCTTCTTTTTACATGATATCTTACTACATCATTTACAATACATAATATAGCACTACCTAACAAGGAAGTACACTATTGAACGAAGTTTTTTGTCTTTTTTTATATTATAGACCATCTTTAGTTACTATGAGAAATAACATTCTTCTACTTTTATCTCCAAATCAATCACATATTTGTTTTGTACAAGTTATCAGTAAACCTTTGATAGCTTAGCCTCTAAGCGTAAAAAATTAAAAAAAATACTTTTATTCAACGAAATGACGAGACGAGCGGGATATTGATCTGACGGTGAGTGATACGCCTGACCATAACAACGTGCCCCTAGTTAGGACGATGGACACTACACTACATTGCGTATGTCGTCTTGAGACATAGGATGGTGTCTTATTACCTCTGTAATTTCACTGGCTACAACGCCCTTCAAAACGGAACATGGTAATGTGTACTTAGACGGTCTCCGACAATAACGACCTACCAGCGATAACCTTCTTTTAAAGGTCACTCGACTGAAGTGTTTGCAGCGATAACTCAAATGCAATAGTTTTACCGTTAATAAGATCAGAGTCCGAATTCGATCGTACTTCTAGACGCATACGCATAGGCTATAGCTGTTTAATCATATATTATTAAAACATCTTAAGTTACTAGAAATATTCGTATATTTCGAGAGTAATCACGGGGTAGCCCGTAGGCCGGTTACAGCAGCCCATCCCCCGCCGCCTGCCAACGTTGTCAACGTGCGCTAATTGGACGCGACTCTCACATCCGATTGTTATCGCCGGAGATCGCACCCGAGACGCACACGCACACACGCACACACACACACACACACACGCACGCACGCAGCAACAATCCCACGTAATCGTGCACATTACGCGGTCATTGCAGGCTTTGACATTTTCGTTGTAACGGTAGGAATATTTCGATGGCGATTGTCTACTCACACAAGCTTCAATAAATGGTCCGCGCGTTTGACGCAAGCGCCGGTTTCCTTCCGGTAGTTTCCCTCCGACAAAAGAAGACTTCCCACGTTGCGCCGCCGGCAGCCATCTCGTAGGACCGTTGTTTTCCAGTGAAATTATTTCTGTCTCGTTACTGTCACGGCAGCGGCCCCGGCGACGCGCCTAATTCGGCGGAACTAAGTTTCAATCAGCTCCGAGATGGACGGCGCTGATGTTGCGGCTGCTTGTCATTTGCAATTATAAAAAACTATCGACCCGATTCCTTCTACTCTTCAAGTATTTGTAAACGCAACAAGGTAGGCACATCGCTTCGCGGCCTTCTACCTAACAGCGAAGTGTGGTGTCTGCTCTTTTCAGCTTAATGTCTCGAAGTGGGACCCGTAACGATCAGCAGACCAAAGCCTTGCAGTTGTAACAATGACAGGACTTTTACTGGTGGTAGTGACACCGTGTAGGTAGGTACCTCCGCAGCGCCTATTGCGTAGTATGCTCACATTACTGTGTTCCAGTTTGAAGGGCGTTGCAGCTAATGTAATTACTACAGTAACGAAATTCAACATCCCATGCTTCAAAGCGACGAGCGCAACGTGACGCAGTGTGTATGTTTGCGCAAGTGATAAATGCCCACCACAATGCGACGCTCTGAATATTTGACAGCGTTACAACCAATAACATTGTAACGGTGCATTTCTATTATTTCAAGCAACAAAAATTATAACAAACCCATCAACGATAAAGGTTACACTATTTAAAATATACTTTAAATATGTATGTTTACTCTGTATATATATATGTACAAGTAGCTTTGCGATGTTTCTGGTGTGCATGTGTAGAGTGGCGCGTTACATAAAGCGTTCATATTTACTGCATATCTGGGGCGCAGTGACATACGCAGGCCCGTAACCTTATTATCCGGGTTTTTTTTTATAATCGCACGAACCATATTCGTGTGCCCTCAAGCATTGATGTCACCGACGGGTCCCAAAACTAAGGCCTTCAGTTAGTCGCTCGTAAAAACGCTCGCTCCGCCGCCTCACGTCACTTTTGGTGCTGGCCGGTGCGCCGATCCAATCGGATGAGAAGCTCAATTCGAGTCTACATTATTTCATTAACAGGATTTTAAAAAGGAATTATAAATCTTCCATCATAAAAAAATTTCCCCTGTCATCTCCTTATCGAGTCACGTTTAAAGACAATCATATCGGTGCAGTTGTTTTGGAAGTACTAACTATTCCTTTACTTCGTGTGCCAGAGGTAGAGATACATTTACAAATGGACTCTTAAGAAAGAAGTCCACTTATTAAATAGATTGCAATTTAACTGCGGTACCCCCGGTGTCCCTGATTATCGTCATGAATTGCCAACACGTGAACCCCTTTGTCTTTCAGCTCCATCCCTATAAAAAAGATCGACTATAATCAATTCCCACACCATAGACAGTGCATCATCCTCCGCCGCGTCACGCAGCGGCACAACAGACTGCAGACGGACATTATCTACGCCATAAAAAGACCTTTGGCCACATTCATCGTGACTTTTATGACAGTTCATTCACATTACGTCTTACAAAAATGGTGAATTTAAAAAATTCACACACCGGAAATAATTTTTCCGTCCGACGTATGGAGACGCGGCAAGAGTAATCAGAAACCGCCCACGGGGACATTATTTTGGTTATCGCAACATAATTGTAATTAAACTTATCGTCCACTCCATTTGTCCCGAGCTGGCGTTCGCTGATAAATGATTACCACACAATATTTCAATCCCACACTGCCAGCGTGGCAGATAATAATGCAAAACCTGAAAATAAACCTTTATCGGTTAAAAAACAATATGAAAATATTCAAAGTAATTACATGCTCATCATCATCCATCCTTGCAAGTGCACCAGAGTGCAGAGGTTTTCGAATAAACGCATTAAGGCTAATATAGAAAATTACTGCTAAAATGGCGAGTCGTTTACTTAAAAAAACGCATCAGAAAGTTGGTGTTCGGGCAATCAAGATTTTAACAGCAAGTGCACCCTGCCGATGGGCACTTGATCAGACAATGGCGTGATAAAAGCCAGGTGACACGTGCGTTCGCCGCTAGTTTTTTAGGCCACCCCCGGAGTGCAACAGGTTTGAGAGGCCGCGTGCTGGAGTGCCATGTAGAGCATTTCGCGAGTTCCGCAGAGAGTATCTCTATAAACTTCATATCACGTTTGCCGTCCTCTTGGAGGCTCGGCGAACTTTGAAGTGAATTTCCAAAATTAAACCAATGTTAAAATTTCACTATTCAAACAAAATAATAACCTCGATCGAGACTCGGTAGAACTACAGAATACCAATTCAGCCACTTGGGGGTACAATGAACTATCGGGGGAAGTTCTTAAAAATATAAACGTCTCATTAAACAATCATTTCAAACGGTTAAGAATCAAGTAATCATAACTAGTAAATAATACTTGTTCGATGTTATTATTTAAAACTATAAGTACAGTATTGCCATAGACAATGAGATTATCGCTATTTATAACAATATAATTGATAAAGATCGTAATAATTTCTTAACAGACTGTATGTTTGTCCGGTTCGTTTTGATCCGTATAAACATATTTAAACTTAATATTAATTATAATAATTAAATATTAATTAATAACATCTTAATACATCTGTCCTACAAACGGAACAAACTCGGTAATTATACACCTTTTACAAATATTAAACTTTTATTCCGTTTTATATTTTTTCGCTTTAAAATTGATTGTAAACAAGACTAAGGTTTCAAGCGCATGCAGCCAACTTTTGCATTTCTCACTAAAATATATATTTAAATGAGCAAAGTATTTAAAAAGTAATAATATGTTGATGTATTAATGTAATAGTAATAACACACATGCAGGTACAGATAGACACTGAATTACAGATAGGAATAATGGGGAAAGTGGGGGAAAGAGGAAAATCGGTCGCAGAAACAAAGCACGGTTACACAACATCAACGAATGAATGGACCAGCATCACCAGCGCCGCACAACTATTGCCCTGGCGCGCAACAGAAACTGACTCACGGAACTGGTGTTCAATGTTGAATAGATGGAGGGGTACAAGAAGAATATTAATGTGGTATCGATTAGAATAAAAAAGGTTAAACAGTTTTTATTTTTATGGAACACTGTCACCAAAATAACGATCGGTGCTATAAAAATAAATATAAAGAACCGGAGCACTACACGAGTAATCGACTCCCGACGAAAACACCTGTCACAATTTAAATCAGCTCTACGCGTATTGGCAATGCTGTAGAAGAAGCTGCATGTGCTCTCCAATTCACAATTCAGTGAGAATTCCGATTATTGTATGAAAGTAACACTGCTGGGTACGGTGCCTCCGGGTAAATTGATATACATCACCCAATGCACAGTAAATACTTGTGATCTTCAACAATTTAATAATAGCGTAGCTCGTCCCACAAGGTACGTGGGAGGGAGTTTGATCTAACGAATGACACCGTCGTCCGCGGAATCAACCACACTTATATCCATGCTGACGTACTGATTTCCATAATACCTACTTAATGCGTGACGAGGCCGTGATATTGAACCGCCATTATACAACAAAATAGCGCCAAAACTATTTGCTAATCGAAAACATTCTTTTTATTGGGAATTGACATAGTTAGGGCTGCAGGTACCCGTGAGAACTACCAATACACAAAAGCTTTATTGATGGCAGCTCTCTGTCACCGGAGAACATCTAAGTAGGTACTACCGCTGCTCCTGTTGCAGCTGACAAACATCACTGTAAAGAGTGCTGTTACTAGTGTAATTACTGGAGTAAAGAGACTCAAAGTCTTACGTCGTAACTAGGGCCACGTTGGGCGAGCGTGTCACTTAGCATCAGGTGCGCGTTTCGTTAGTCTGGTCGTTTAATTTAAATAAAAAAAGCTGTATGAAATATTAATCGGACTAAAAAGGAGCGCCGTTGCCTTGTTTATTGTCGTTTAATTTCCAAACGCATCGTTGATCTATGACAGCGGAGTGTCGTTTTTGCCGCGCACGTGCCGCCATCTGGCGCACGCGCAGGAAGAGCCACTCGGGCGGAAGGTGGGCTTCAAGCAGTGGGGTCAGATGCCGATCAGCCGATCAGGTGGAATTGACCGCATCATCTCAGATGCATCGCAACCAACACGACAGCACCGTCTATTTAACACTCCATCAGTCATGTTTTGTCGTGCGATGCCAGTTTTTTTCATAATAATAATCACATTTTATCTAAAACAAACGATTTACGTAAACACCTGGCAGTAATACTAGATGTGGAGCCTTTCGGCTATTATTAACTAATAATTGTGTTCACCATCTCCATTAGTAAACAGTGAAGGAATCTGTGGCGGTTACCAAAACAAGCTTAGCTTATAGATAATATTACACCCCGACAGCTTTGTTGTAGTTCTCTTGTGTCGGAGGCCCAGGCTCATTTTGGGCAGCTGCTCCAGGGAAGTAAGGAAGCTTTGTTGTAATGAATTTTACATTCCATCTAGAGAAAAGCGTGGTGAACGTATTAAACCTTTATTTCTTCCGTTTACCTAATTACATCAGTTTTTAATTGGGTCTTATCGAAGTGTACTCGAAGAGCTAAGTAGCACACAGAGTAATACTTAAGTTAACAATGAAATCATTGAATTGTTTAGCAGCTACATATACTAACGATACAAGTATAAGCGCGGCTAAGTGGCCAAAGTTTACAAACCGGCATTCGTATTGTCTTTACAAGTAGCAGGAAGATTTCCGCGCGGCCACATAATGACAAAGTGGGCCGGCCACGTAGGCATGTTAATTGGACGCAATGACCACTGGCCGATGACCATAAAGGATCCCAGCGTGGGCCGAGCGACGCACCGTCTAACCCACAGCCAGAATGGCGACCTGAGAGCCCGTCGGCGGCCGTGTGCGCAGGCGGCGCAGGCGCAAGCGCGGGCGCCTCGATATGAAGTCTACACTCCCGACGGTTTTGATTACGAACATCAGAACATAACGCGCGCGTCGAGTCCGGCACTGACCCCTCACACGAGCCCTAACACTGTTGGCCCACCAACAACGCTCCGTGTCACACGGACACTAAGGACTCCCTGTCTACAGATGTACAAATCAGATTATACAGAAGATGTCATCATTAATTATTATTTTTTTAAATGAAATGTATTTATCCTATAATTTCGATATAGAATTTATTTGTAGTAGGGCTCCCGCCGTCGCCGGGGACCGTCTAAGTAGGTATCACGTCAGCTACCGTTGCAGACCAACGGCAGTGTGCATACGTATTACGAAAGAGTGCTGTAACTGGACTAAAGACTGGAGATCTTACGTCTCAGGCTACGAGCGCAATGTGGTGCAATATAAATCATCCTAACTAGCGCCACGTTGTTATGGGCAGGCGTATCACTTATCGCCGGGTGATCGCGCTGCTGTCTCGTCGTTTGATAATTGAATAAAAAGAAATGTATACCGTTTTGTTTCCTTCCCCTCAATCGTTTCGTACGATAGATAAACGGTAAGCCCACGCTCACGGATTCATCCCCCGTCCGTCCCTTTGAGTCGACATCCTGCCTAATTTCGGTTAAATAGGTGAGTCCCGTGTGTATTGAACTCCTAAAAGGGCTCTAATCTAGTTTGGAGCGGTTTCTATTTCGGTCGCTGTCCATCCATCGGGAAGTTGTGATGCGCGGCTATTCCGGGCGCGGCGGCGGCGGCGGGTGGCGAGCGGCGAGCGGCGGGCGGCGGGCGACGACGGCGGGCGGCAGGTTTTCGGGGAATGTCAACAAACCGACGGGCATTCATTCAATGAACTCTACATGCGACGTCGGCGGCGGACCGGTCGGGTGCCTATTCATAAATATGTGCTCCCGGAGGCTCCACGCCGCCGCCGCCACCGCCACCGCCGCCGCCGCCTCGCGCCCGCTTTTTCCCCAGGTCTTTTATATGGCACACAGAACGGATCGGGCATTATTCTTAAATCCGCTTTGAGAAGTGATCTCCCACGGAGCAAACAAAGCGTTCCGATCAGATTGCATTTCATGGAGCAAACGTTTCGTGATCCTCGGCAGCAAATAAATTATAAATAACGTATATCGACATAATTACTATGTAACGGTGGGCCGGCGGCGCGTGTTCTCGTACCCCCGATGAAACCATCCCTCGTGTCGGACTCCATATGATCTGCAGAAATATATGCTCAGTGCGTTTACACGAGGCGATCGTTGCCGCATTTAACAAGGCTTTCGCATATTTTCATCAAACTTCGCTAATTGGGTCAAGTTTACATTAATTAACGCGCTGTTACTATGCTCATGCGCACAGATCGTTAAGTTATTGGAAGTAATATGTCCGTCACCGGGACGACGATGGTTACTTGGTGCTGCAGGAGTGGTGAAGCCGCTCGTGTCGCACTTCGGAATGAAAAACATCGAGTAAGGATTTAGTTTCGTATAATTTTCTTTTAACAAATGATCAATAGAAAACTGTATAATTAACAATGTAGCGTCTTAACAGATACTTCAAAATTATTAGTGATGTAGATAATATTTTACATATACTTTGGAATGTTCATATAAACCTTCTCATATGAATCGACACAACACGGACTCCTCTAGCGACCCCCGTCCCACGCCAGCTCGCCGGGGCTCGCCGGGGCCCGCGGGGGCCGCTCGGCGACATGGACGACGCCAACGAATAGACGCTGTATGCGGAAGGTAGTTCCGCAAAAGCCGCGGCTAGCTCAGGAGCAGGCGAACGTCACCACCACTCACAAACTTTGCTATTTTTTTGCTTCCCCTTGCAATGTCAGCCACGCCAGAACGTACCCATGTAGATCGACAGAAACTGGTTACATGTTTAGGGGAACATCCTATCTCATACAAAGCGGAAGCCGAAAGCAGTTTTACAGGTGAAGAGAGATAGCATCCAAAGCGTGTACCGATTTACTAACTAGCTAAGTGGTTTGGACTGACATTTGCACGCAGCTCGGCTTACACAGCTCGGGGAACATTTTTACACCATCCAATGTTTTACGATTTTTACAAAACAAGAGATTCGAGATGAGATTACAGTAGGGCATGAGAGATGCGAGGCCGTGCTTAGCAAGTTTTAGGATGGAACCATTACATGTTATGAGGCAACTTGGATGCAGTTGATACTCTAGGTTTTTAAACTAAATAAAGCAGTCAATAAATAAACGTTTATAAATATCTAATAAATACCTACATGGGCTATATGTACAAGAAGCCTTCTCGTTCTGGCCACAATCAGCCTTCAAACAAATATGTTACAGCTTTATCCCAATGGGATATATGGTATAAACTAAAAAGTAAAGCTGCCGGCTTAAGATCCGTATTACAAAATAATACTGACACCAGTAAATACTCTATCCGCGAGATGGAATGTGCGAGCAAGCGCACCATGGCGCTGCGCCTAGGAACTCTGCTACTCGCTGCCTCACATACTTCAAAATTCATCACAATTCTATTCAACATAGAACAAAGAGATAATAAATACAATAAACATTGATTCACAAGTATCTATGCATCACTGCAGGCCTTAGCTGCTGAAGAAAAGCAGCTTGCGTCTGCCCCACTACTAAAATTCATATAATATTACCAATTATAATACAAACAATGGTTCACATTTAACATTTTACACATTGAGACAATTCTACACTCATAGAGAGAATAATAACATTGAAAACTTGAGTAGCAGGGCACCCCCACCCTATTTCACATTTTGCTACTTTACAAAACGATAACATGCAGTCTGCAATGGAACCCTAGGCACCGTTAGAAACAACAGCCAGTACTCAGTACAAAGTAACTTACACATTCCGTTTTCCAATATGATCCTAACAGGCATCCAACATTTGTTCAACAACAATGTGAAAATGCAGTACTTTGAGAGGCATAATACAGTGGTGAGAACATTATGTCAAAACTTCTACAATTGAAGCGAGTAGCATTAGGTACATCTCCACAGGTGTTCCAAACATCCAGTAAACAGGTAAACAGATAAACATGAACATAATACAGTGTACAATTCACATGGGAGAATGACTCAAATTTACATTCACACAATGCAACTGAACCAGCTCGGATCTCTATATACAAAGAAATTCCTTTCAAATAAATTATAAGCTTCGTAAAATAATTATCACATAAATTTTTCTTAACTTCGTTCTCTCCACATAACTTAACACATAATCTATCTATATGTACACGAGCGGTCCGAGGCGGGAGGCACTGGCTCTGGCTCTAGCGCGTCGCGGCGCAGAGCTGCACGCGTCCGCGCGGCGCCGCCACTGCCACCAGCTGGACGGGGGGCGGCGGGCCACGCTCCTCGCCGAAGGGCGGCGCCTTCGCACGCCGGTGCAGCCGGACCCACGCGCCGAAGCAGACTAGAATCGCGAGGAACACCGCCACAGTCGCCCCGCCGGCGATCGACGCCGTCTCCATCATCAGCTGCCGGCTCGTCAGAACGTACGAGTCGTCTAAATCTTTAAACTCGCAACGCTGCCCGACGAAGCCGCTCCGGCACTCGCAATTGTAAATGGGGCTGTCGGAGATGACGACTGTGAAGCAGGAACCGCCGTTGAGGCAATAGTACTCCGAGTAGTCTGGCTCGCACTTGAAGGTGGGAAAGGTGACGTTGAGGCGCGGCTGCGGCTGCGGCTGGGCCGGCGGGCGCTGCGGGCGCGCGGGTCGCGCCGGCCGCTTCGAGATGGACGAGGAGCACGCGCCCGCCAGCGCCCACGCCGCCGACACCACGGCCCACCACACTACCAACGACTGCATTGTCCGCACTGTCCCGACGCCCGGCGCTCGCGGTACGTGCACGATTTTGACATTGGACGGTGACTTATACGAAATCCGAGAGGCGATGACATGACCGCTTTCGAATTTCGAACTCAAACCCTTCGCTCGCATCCGCGTCGGCGGGCCGCCCAGACATGTTTCCTGTGTCAACTTTTTTTACGTCGACGATCACTCGCTCATGACGGAGGCGCGGTTTCTATGAGCGCCCGAGATATCGCATCGATCCCACCGCGGGCATGTCGAAAGCGAAGCACTCGATGCGGATAAGACACTTCGGTTCGCGATTTGTAATTATTCACGGAGCACATATACACAATGTCCCGTTCGAAACGAAACACACAAAATGGTGCTGAGCGGGTTGGAATCGCACTGCGCTCACCGTTGTCTATGCGCGACTGACGGAAGGCGTCTACTGCATCTGCCATCTGCCGACGAGAACGAATACGGTGAACTCGCTATCATGCGTTAGTGTGCGTGCCCGTTCCGACACATCGGAACTACACACAGCATGCCCTTTCAATCTGTGTGAGTAAACATTTTTTATTTTGTCGGGACAAAAGGATTAAAAAAAATCTTAGGCATGAAATTATAACAGGTATTAAGTACTATCGTGGTTTCGTTACAATTTTGAACCTAAATGATATAAGATGAATCAGATAATACTGAAATACAATTTTTTTTTGAATGAAACTTCATTGATATTTCGCTTTGGTTTGTTAATATATGTTATGTTGTTATAATAAATTTTAAATGAATCGCAGCAACTTTATTGATAATTTATACCTTTTTAATATTGTTTTTATTTCCATGTCACTTGTCATGTAAAAAAATCATTTATGTATTTAGAATAAATATTAAATCATGGTTCTATCTAATAACTGCAAGTTTTATTGAGAATTTGGAATTAAATAACAATTATAGTAGTTTCTTTATTGTTTTAAAATAAATTTCTTCTCTTTTGCACAATTTGTAGTATTATGAATAATTCTTATACAAATACCTAATTAAATCTTGCTTCTTTTTAATGAATATCTGTGGAGTGTAGATTTTCATATTTATCTGTATTGTTGATTTTATTTCAGTTTACATTGGAACATTTGACAGATTCGTCATTCATAAACATTATTGTGAATTCGGCAATTTGTTACTTTCAAAAACATGCTTCAATAATTTTTTTTATATTTGCTTTCATCGAAAATACGTAAATTAGTATTGTATAAAAAAATACAGTATGTCAGAATCTTCAAAATCTAAGTCGTTAAATTTAAACCCTTCGCCAACATTGCAATGTAAAAATCTTCACGAGTACCTTAAAAGTCGAACGCCACAGTTTTTAGAAACATTATACAACTATCCAACGATATGTTTAGCTGTTTATCGGTTTGTGCAGTTTTTACATTCACATAATATTGAATTATGGGTTTTAGGTTAAGTTATAGTTACTCATTTCCCATGTTGTTGAATTCAATTTATAAATAATAATGATTAATGCAATTTTCTCCACTTTTTAATCTTACAAAAAAATTTAAACTCAAATCGAGCTTTAAAATTAATTTTAATGCTTAAGTACCTTATCACATACAATTAATTTTGACCAGACCAAAATACCAACAAATTGTTGATTTTTGAAAAAGTTAAAGGGTTCGGTACACGTTATACATGAGTTTTTTTTATTTTCAGGGAACTACCAGAGTTAGCCAGACATTTTGTAATACGCTTGCTGTTTGTGGAGCAGCCAGTGCCACAAGCAGTTGTAGCTTCGTGGGTTACCCAGACTCACGCTAAGTAATTATTAACAAATTTTTCACTATGCAACAATTAAATTCAGAAGACTTTCTTTGAGGAGAGTGTTTTTAAACCTGAACCTAATAACTTTTACACATGGATGCTGCAGCTCAGTAGTAGTATATATGTATGTATGTTTATGAAACTATATGTAATTTATGAAACTATATGTAGTATAGTAAAAACTGTAATAATTTTTCAGTTATGTAATGTTAAAATGTTGTTATTGGAGGATATTCTAAATGAATTGTTTTGTTAGGGAACAGAAGAAAGCATGTGAAGCATTATCAGAATTGTCAGTGTGGCAGGAAGCACCAATACCTGGAGGCCTACCAGGCTGGATACTAGCTCAATCCTTTAAGAAGAACCTTAAAGTAGCATTGCTAGGAGGGTGAGTTGAATAAACTTGCTATAATGTACTGCAACTTTCTTGCAAATTTTTTAAACTAAGATGTCTTATGCTTGCTCAATAATGGTGTCATTGCATCATTCTGTAAGAATTTATGTAATGAGGATATCATTACAAAAACTTATAACACTGAATTAGCATTATCTAGAATTTTTGTTTAGGTACTGTAATTATACAGAAATTGCTCATCTCAGGCAAGTTTTCAGGAACTTCTTTCATCTTAATTTGTGAAGTGCTCACCTTCAAGTTATCTGCTCCAGTTTTTGTATAAAATACATAAAAATGCAAATAATAATTGTTAAACCACTTCCAATTATAAACTAAAACTAAAGTAATATAAACCATGTGTCAAACAAAAATAAATACTCCAAAATCAAATCTGTACTATGATATACTGGGTGTTAGGAGATCGCTTCCGAAAACTAACACAGACAATAGTACTAATGCAATCTGATGATGGGACGCAAAAAATAATTGATCCTGATTAAAAAAAAAAAAACTTATTTTTAAAACGTTTTATTAGCATTGTTTACGCTCCGTCATGTCAGTGCAGCTAAATGAAACGATAGTTTCTTAATACATACATTACTTTACTAAAAACAAAAACCGGCAATGAAACACAAAATCAAAACCAGCGGACGCCTGGAGCAAGGAGCGGGCGGGCGCGGGCGCGGACGCGGAGGCGGGCGCGGGCGCGGCGGGAGCGCGACATGCGTTTGGTTTCAATTTAAACCTTACTGCATAGCGCCGCGCAGCGTGTGGACCGCGCGCCCGCCCGCTCCTTGCTCCAGGCGTCCGCTGGTTTTGATTTTGTGTTTCATTGCCGGTTTTTGTTTTTAGTAAAGTAATGTATGTTTAAGAAACTATCGTTTCATTTGGTTGCACTGACATGATGGAGCGTAAACAATGCTAATAAAACGTTTTAAATATATGATTTTTTTTAACCAGAATCTATTTTTTTCTCCGCACTATCATCAAAGGTGTCGTTAGTAATATCATCTGTCTTCGTTTTCGGTAGTGGTCTCCTAACATCCTGTATAAAACATGACAAATTTATTACACCTTGTCTTGGTGCGTGCGGTAAAAGTAAAATTGATTGTATAGTGGGAGGCCATGGAGCATGTCGTCATCGCTGGAGCCCGATGGGAAAGCCCGCGATGTGGCATTTCTCGATGCGTACGCGCTGGAGCGCTGGGAGTGTGTGCTGCACTACATGGTGGGCAGCGCGCAGACAGAAGGTATCAGCGCTGACGCCGTTCGGATATTGCTCCACGCTGGCCTGATGACGAGGTACACGTTTAATTACTAACTCATATTTTATGTAAAATTGGAAAACATATTTTCGATGAGAGCAGCACAACTTTAACCCGGTGGTGGTATATTTTCTGCTTGTATCAATGATGAGTTTGTTAGGACGCTAACACAGATCTATATTGTAGTTATTGTTAAGTGGCAATGGCCAGGATACATCATTCATTCAATGAAAAGCTGACATCCAATGGGGCAGTAAGGCTACCTAGTGGCAGCCGCATACCGTTAGACACATTGTTGGCAGGCCCGACTCAAAGTGGACTGACCATTTGATAAAGGTCACAGGAAGCCACTGGATGCTTTCTTTTTAATACTATGAAGTGTAGAGAGAAACAGGACGTTCACCTGATGGATGGAGTGGAGATCCATGAACAAAGCCTACACCTAGCAGTGGGCGTTGTCCAGCTGATAATGTAACATGTTTTATAAATTATAAAATGTTGTGACCATTTAATATGTTATATTTATGTTGGTGCACTATCTGGTGGTCACTTACGATAAAGGAGGAAGTAGCATTCTCCTTAAACTTTGTTATGTTAAATGCCTTGGAGTGGAGAGATTTAATATTGTATGATTACATGCGACTTGAAACTAATTTCCAAATACCTAACTTACTTACTCCTCCGGCGCAAGCAACCCAAAGTGTCTCTTGGCCACCAATACAAGGGAGCGCCAGCGTACCTCATCTACCCACCAAACTTATAACACCATACATACCTCACCAATTTCTGAAATTTAAATGTTTATCTCTAAGTAAATTTTTTAATCAGACAATTATTTAATGTGTTTCACTCACCTTAGAGATGCAGAAGATGGCTCTGCGGTTATCACCAGAGCTGGTTTCCAGTTTCTGTTACTGAGCACAGCTAAACAGGTGAATATGATCAATGCACCACTTGTCACCGAGTTTTATCAACAGTTTATATTTTTGCATTCTAATGGTTAAATTTAAAAAAAAGCATCTCCAAATAACAAGAACTGTGTTCCACAACCTGCATAGTGTATTTTCCACTTAGCTGGCACTTTAGATGTGCTAGCGGTCCATACAACATGTAAGTCTATTTAATCCTGTCGCCAGGTGTGGCTGTTTCTACAACACTACCTTCATACAGCAGAGAAGAGGAGTCTCAGCGCTGCCGAGTGTCTCGCCTTCCTCTACCAGCTCAGCTTCAGTACCCTGGGGAAGGTTAACCTTTTCTCATTTATCAATAATAGTAATTGCGGTCATTGCCTGTTAGCATTACTCACACCGATGAATCCTACCATTTACCACAGCAAGAAAATTGACCATACCATACATAAAACTAAAAATGTATTTACAGTTTGATATTTGGTAAACAGTTCCTCAGTGTGGATGTTTATGAAGAAGGCCTGGAGTGAAACGGGCAACATGTCCAACACTGGAAAATTAATAAATCTTTTTCTTTTAAAAGTACTGATCTCTATCTGATCTGATTAAGTAACGTGTGTGCGCGTTTACAGGACTACAGCACAGAGGGTATGAGCAACAATATGTTGGTGTTCCTGCAACACCTCCGAGAGTTTGGCCTCGTCTACCAGAGGAAGGTAACCAGTCTTATTAATCTGCTTATAGAATTTGCAAATGTTATCAGTTGTACACTAGCTCCTTTTACAATACGTATACTTCATCATCATCATCAGCTTTTCTCAATCCACTGCTGGATGTAGGCCTTCCCTAATATCGTCCATTCCTACTAAAGACCTCAGCTTATAGCATCCACACGCTTCCAGCCTCTCTAACGATGACGTCGGTTTATATCAACGGAGAGCATCGCCATACTACTGCGATCTGTACGCGGCCTCCACTCCAAGACTTTTCACGCCCATCGGACATCACTGCCACTTCAGCTATCAGATTCTGAGGGCTACGTGAACAACTTCAGTTCTCCGTCGAATTTCTTCGTTCTGGATTTTGTCCCTTAGGGAAATATCAATCATAGCACGCACCATCGCCTGCTGTGCTACTTTGAATCGGTGGACCAGCCCGATGGTCAAGTGCGACGTCTTTGCGCCGTCGGTGATGGTGGCGAGGACACACTGGTTGAAGACTTCTCTTCAGACATTGGGGAATTTGTGAGGTGAAGATATGGCGGTGCTTCCCATACGCTGCCCAGCCGACACGAATGCGGCTATCGATCTCTTTGTTGAAGTTACCTCCGCCAAGTTCTATAACCTGTCTTTTACTCCTTCAATCACCGCCGACGGTTATTGGACTAGCGATAATTAAGTCATTGGGCATGATTTTAGACTCGTCTAAATATGTCTGCAGTCCCACGCATCGGGAAGTAGCATTTAGATCATTCAGCATCCGGCGAAGATCCCTCAGGGATTATGATCATTAAGACTACGTCATCAACAAACCGAAGGTGTGATAAGTACTCGCCGTTAATGTTGATACTCCGTGTTTTTCAGTCCAGAGTTTTAAATACGTCTTCCAGCGCAGTTGTGAACAGATTCGAGGATATTACATCCCCTGCCTCACACCTCACGACTACTCGATAGGCTTCCACTGCTATCCATGGATTTGCACTGTCATTTTCTATATAGCGCTGATCGACTTGGCATCGTTGTAATGAATCCAGAACTAACCAGGTCTCGGTGGAGTCGAAGCCCTTTTCGTGGTCCGCAAATGTGCTACTTATACTGTTTACACTTTTGCCGCAAGGTATGGATGTGGTCTACGCTGCCATAACCTTTATGAACGTTTACTTGATTATGAGTAAATGCACTGCCATATATTGAAGGTGGTACATTTCGTTACACCAGTGATGTGCGGTGTTACCTTCCTGGCCGGTCTTCGGTAAGATAGCTCCAACTTTATCGCTGTAGCCCAGCATCACATTTATTATCTTGGTTCAGCTTATCTGGATTCGATCCCCACTGCGCTTGAGTTTCTTCCAGTGAACGTTGTGACATTCTCTTTCCTCACTTCGTCAGAGTGGTGAAGTGTTGACCTTCACTGTCTTTTAATGAGAGAAAGTTTCGAATTCCAGCTGCGTAAACATTAAAATGTTTATAAGCGGTCAGGTGTGAACTGATCACTTGCCACTTAATAACATACATAAAACCTTATAGGAAGAGTGTCCTTAAATAAGTTATCCCCTATCATGCGGCGGCAGCGCAAGGCGGGCAGGTTCTACCCGACGCGGCTCGCGCTGAACATCACGTGCGTGCGCGAGGGCGGCGCGGCGGGCTCGGCGGGCACGGGCGCGGCGCCGCTGGAACCCGGCCCGCAGGCGCGCGGCTACATCGTGGTGGAGACCAACTACCGCGTGTACGCGTACACGCAGACCAGCCTGCAGGTGGCGCTGCTGGGGCTCTTCACTGAGCTGCTGTACAGGTGCGCGACGCGGTCCACTGTAAATGTTTTATTATTGTGTGAGTGCGTATGCACTTACTGTTTAGTCTGGCACGGTTCACAGGTTCCCTAACCTGGTGGTGGGTGTGCTGACGCGCGAGTCAGTGCGGCAGGCGCTGCGCGGCGGCATCACCGCCGACCAGATCATACACTACCTTGAACAGCACGCGCACCCACAGGTAACACCGTGCATTCAGTAGTCGTTTCACTCGTAACCAGGACCTGGATAGATTAAAATAGCACAAGAAAGGTGAACACCTGACTTATACAAAAACATTCGTATCTGTGGTTTGTGTGCAGATGCTGCAGTCGGAGAGCGGCGGGGTGCGCGCGACGTCACTGCTACCGCCGACGGTGGTGGATCAGGTGCGGCTGTGGGAGGCCGAGCGTAACCGCTTCACCTACACTGAGGGGGTGGTCTACAATCAGTTCCTCTCGCAGGTACGACACCTCACCTCTCGAACTACTATCTAGTCAACCACTTTTTTTTTTTTTTTTTTTTTTTTTTTTTTTTTTTTTTTTTTTTTTTTTGCATTTCCCCTGCGTGTTTTGGGTCAGGGTCTTTAGTCATCCTATCTATCATTTACCATCATTCTTACTTTGTTTTCCATCGTTCTCCTCTCTCACTCTTCCAACTTTTGCTCTCAACTTATCTTTCATCCTTTTCTTCTTACCATTCTCCATCCCATTTCCTTCTCTCATACATCCTCTCCTCGGACTCGGAGACTGCTGCTCGGCGCTCCGGGGGGGAAAGTATGTGGGGGGGGACACCCTGGAAAAAAGCATCCCCTGTAGCATTGTCTTCTTTTCCAATGTCCTTTCCTTATGCTTATCTCTATTTTCTTTACAATTTTTCCTTACATCTAACAATTTTTCTTATCTATCTATTTATTCTATTTACATTTTTATTTATTTTCACTACATTCCCCACAACCTTCCGGCAGAATCCCAGGAACGCTTCGCGACTTCCGTCGTCACTCATCAGAGAGGCGATGACTCCACTCCTTATCCGCATTCCAATTTCCTGCTCACATGCATCTCTTTCCCTTCCATACATAGGACAGGAAGTGATCACGTGTGCGACGGTCTGGTCCACCGACGGGTCACAAAGGCACGCGGGACTCTCCTTGAGCTTGAACCTGTGAAGGTACTCGGAGAATCCCCCGTGCCCAGTGAACGCTTGGACCAAGACCGTATCGAGCTCCAGTTGGCGAAGGGTCCGGTAGGCCGACACGACGTTTGGGAAAAACATCCTCGTCGTTGAAGCCGATGTACCTTCCACATACCTCCTATTCCATTCGTCAAGCGTCTTCAGCCTTAGCTGGCGCTTGACGAATGAAATGGGGCAATCCTCGTACACCGGTCTCCTTTTATCCTTAAGGGCCGCTTCCCTGGCCAGTTGGTCCGCCCTTTCGTTCCCCTCCGTCCCCACGTGCGCTTTCACCCAGAAAAATCTAATTTCCATCCCTTTCTCACGCGCTTTCAAAACATTCTCTTTTATACGCAGCGCCAGGGGATGGAGGGTGTCCGATCTTGCGACTGTCTCAAGGGCGGACCTCGAGTCACTCAGTACGGCGCATTTCTGCGCCGACCCGCTGGCCGCGTACCCCGTCGCTTCTGCGATGGCCAGCAGCTCTGCCTGGTACACAGTGCAGAAGTTGCCCAACTTGAGTTTCTTCTTGGCAACCTCTGCGGCGTCCCGCATAACGCTGAACGCCGCACCCACCTTGTCGTCAATGCGGCTGCCGTCGGTGTAAATCGCCGAATCGGCAGCCGAGGTGGCAAGTTGGACCTCCTCCGCACTGTCACCCAGACAGGAGAACTCCACACCAAACTGTTCGGACGGGTGTGGAAGTCTCAAAAAGCTAGCTGGTGCCTCCAGCTCTCGGTCTCAGTCAACCACTTAGCCTCTTAACCAACTCAACGACGTTGTGTAAAATAGCAATTTCAATGTATCTCAATGTATTTGTTGTGCGCACGCGCAGGCGGACTTCGCGCTGGTACGAGACTACGCACGCGCGCAGGGCGTGCTGACATGGCAAAGCGAACGTACGCGCACTGTGCTAGTGACGCGCGCCGGCCACGAGCTCGTCCGCCGGTACTGGAAGAAGCACTCCAAACCTTCGTAACGCAGTGGCTGCGGGGGTTACTCGAAGGGAGGCATCGGCGTGACTTCGCAACGGACGCTGGCTGCGTGCCGGTGACCTTTGCATAGCGAGTAGCTTGATGCTCGAAGCAAACCTAAACACCTTGTGGATTACCGCCGGGAATTTCTTAAAATTTTTTTCTTGAGCACCAGGCGCGGGCATGGCTTCATTAAGAGCCTCGCGCTGGAGCGACTACAACAGTTCGTAGGTTGTGCAGCTGACCTCTGCGTGTTACGTGCAGAGCTCGCTGGTGTTCACCGGCGCCCACTGCATAACTGACATGGGCGTTTAGTTAGCTTTAAGTTGAATTGTTTCGGATGCTGCTGAAGGATGTGAGCATTTATCGATGTGTATATCTTGTAAATACATTTTGCTTAATTATAATAAAAATGATTATTTTCAGTTTTAGTAGTTTTTCATTTCGCGCTTTATTGATCGAGTAACTTGCGTAGTACCTATAACAAAGGATTGGACTTGTTGACTTTTGAAAGAGAGCTATGTCCAGCTGTGGAATGCCACGAGCTCATGGTTATAGAGCCTACTGAATCGAAATGATCGTGGACGTCCTAGTGAATGTGCAAATGTAACTGTTTAAGTGTACTTTCTCTCTAAAAGTTCTACAAGTTGTCTAACGATTAGATCAGCAACAGCAAAGACAAACTTAAATTTATCCCACTGTCATCAAATTAATTTTTCATTAATCACTTGAAATTTAAGTTATAAATTTGGTTTTTATAAAGCCGCCATATTCTACCACTATAATATTTATTGTATAAAATATATTTCTTTAATTCAAGATCTTCAGTCACGAACATGAGCTCAGTGACCATCATCAAATGCTGCTGTACACGTTTCAGTTTCCTAGACTAAAAATGTGTGTGGACTGATAACGAGGATGATGATGACGATGATATGTGTATGTATTGCAGCAAAACTATATTTTAAAAAAATACATGTTGAATAAAGGTAACTGTCTGTGCACCAGTGGTGGTCCACGGTCCACTGTATCATATGAAAATCCTGCTCGTCAACTCTTGTGTGTGATTATCAATACAAAATGGGGAGGGGGTGAAGAATAAAATGCAGCGGCATCGTGTAAAACAAGTTTTATTGTAACAAAAATATACAACTACACTTACGCCTACCTGTAAACTACTCGTTGATATTTAAACGTATCTCAGATTTACATTTTTTTTCACATCAACAATGAAACAACGTCAAAAACGTACTCTCACGTTACCATGTACTGGAGCTGGCCGCGACGGCTCCCAGCGCCCACCGACCACCGCCCACCGACCACCGCGTACGGTTATTTGTATAGTGAGCACTTATCGGTACGTTGCATTCGCGGCTAACGATTGCACAGTGGACAACGTGGGGGTACGTGGAAAATGACCAGTGAGAACAAAAATATTAGGACAATATATAGCTGGCCAGCTTCAGCGCCGGCCCGAAACGGAAGTAACCGCGAAAAAATAGGTTATGTGTAATAAAATAAATAATTATTTAACATAATACATTTTATTGTTTTCATACAGTTCAAACAACTCCCGCGCATCACCAGCTAACCGCTGCACGAGAACCGTGTGCTTGCGCTCCAAATTGTAATAATTTAATAACTATAGGTCCCTGTTGTCGAATACCGTCTAGAATCTAGACGCAAGCTCCCATCCCATGTCTACCCCCTAACATTACTGTGATCTTATTTAAAAGTACTGTTGCTAGTTCAATTACTGTCCACCAGTAAGTGTCGTTATTTACGATAGTTAACACTTTACGTCGCAATGCGTCGGCCGAGCACAGTGCGACGTGCTGCGTACTGCGTACTGCGTGCTGCGTACGACAATGCGAGGTTAGGTGATAGGTAAACTGGGCGTGTGCATGTTGTCGTGAGCAGGATGCAAGCTCACGTGGCGGTGTGGTGCGCGCCGGGAGCGGGAGCGGGGACAGGGACGGGGGCGGGAGCGGTGGCGGGGCGCGGCGGCGCGAGCGCGGCGTGCAGGCGCGCCACCGCCGCCGCCACCGTGCGCTCCAGCGCCGCGTCGCTCACGCACTGCGCCTCCTGCACCGGGACAAGCAGAGTTACCATCGCGCCACGGGCCCACATTTTTATAAATAATTGGCTTAATCAACTAAAAACTACATTTAGGTAATGAAACAACATCACTACTAGACTGATGCTGCGGCCGCTCCGCAGTTATCTGGTCAGGAGCACTAAGAGTGTGGACCAAAGAAATGTTAATATATATAATAAAATAGTTCATGAAAAACTTTGTAAATTACTGTACTTGCCAGTGTTAACAGGTCGATGTCCACTTTCTTCCCGTTTACCATTACGTACAGCTTGTCGCCCTTGAATATCTTCGGCACCGCGTCCTCGCCAAACATCTCCTGCAGCATCTCAATGGCGCACTCCTGACATAACACAATATCAACAAATTAATGCATATCTTGCTTGGAGCCTTTGCACAATTGTTGAATTGAATTTCTAATATTCATATTCACTGGACCACACAATGTTGTCCTCCTCTGTTCTTACGAGCAGAGCATATAAGTATGTAGCGAGCGGGAAGGCGAAGTATCGGTTTGAGTTGGTGGCGGTGGTCATACCTTGAAGTGCATGCGGTCGAGCTTGGGCGCGAGCGGCGCCAGGCGCGGCGCGGGCAGCGCGGCCGCCGCCAGCACGCCCGCCGCCACCGCGTCCGCGTACATGTCCGTCACGGGCTCGGCCTGCCACTGCGTGCCACCAGACCACGGTCAGCTCAAACACACACACACACACACACACACAGTACACAACACGGTAATACAACGCAAGTGCAACGCGCTCCCGACTGTCAACACAATTACTGTCTATTCATATGGCAACATAACTTATTTCCACTGTACCTATACCTTTTTTTGGTTTCAGGGGGATACCTTCGAAAGACACCCTGCTTCGGGAGGGAAGTCAAGATTATAAGAGATTCTTACTCACTAAAACCCTCTCGGTGATCTGCATCAGTGCATTCGGAGAGACTCCGAGATCTCTTACAGAACGCACCGGTGCCCCTCTACACTTTGTGTGTAGGAACCGAACCCTCCTAGGCACCATCGCTGAGCGATACGCTGTTCCACGCAGGTTCGCTTGTTAAGCGATAAGGGCACCCACCCTCAAAGCTCGCGAAACTCCTAGACACTTTTAATCGTCTTATATAACAATCAGGGCTTACCTTAGTCCTATTCTTACTAACTCGAGACCCTTGACATCGTCCGCTTTGATAATGAATATATGTATAATATATAAATGTATATATAAATGGTGCACCTCGAGGGTGACGACTGGCGGCTCGTGGGTGACGTCCACGCAGCCGTAGAGCCGCCAGCGCGCCTCGCCCACCACGTCCACGTGCGCGGCGAGTTGCAGCAGCGCGTGCCGCAGCTGCGCCGGTGCACCCGCGAAGTGGATCGACTGCCGCTGCCGCACCTCCGACTGGCTCAGCTCCGTGTACTCTGCATCCATTGACAATCACGTGCTATACTTATAAACATAGTAACTGACTTCTAATTATTCCGCACTTACTGTTGAGGTCGGACGGCGCGAGGATATGGTAGTTGAAGTTCCTCTTCACGAGAATGCCTTGAAGTGGCCGGCCCGGCAACGGCGGCTCCATAGCAAGGGAGCCCATCACCTGCCGAGACATCATGATCAGTGTCAACATGACGTAATAATTAAAACTAATTCAAAATCGATCGAATTTTTATATAAAAAGAGAAACGTTTATTTCATAAACATAAATAGATTTAATCAGGTATCGGGACACTTGGAAGTAATTGTAGGTGATAACAATGATGATGCCGATTGCACGCGTACCTTGGCGGTCTTGTCGCCGCGGAAGGCGAGCATCAGCTGCTGCGTGTTACGCGGCGTGTGCACCTGCAGCCGGCCGCGGTGCTCGCGCTGCAGCGCACCCCGCAGCCGCGACATCTCGTTCTGCTCACCGTGCACCAGCACCTGCGCACGCGCACAAAACCAACGCATTAAAACTATTCAGAAACTACTGATATCGAGCATTGATCTGAGTCAGTAGATTCAGTAAAATTCTATTCATCTCATTTTTCCACACTGCACTGCAAAAAATATGGTGCGGTTTGCGCTTAATGGTGCTGAAGTAAAGGAATAGATTAACGAGTGAACTGACGACATGTGGCGGCTTCAGTATATTGATGAACTCGGAGGTCTGCTGGTAGTCGGTGTGAGCGGAGAATGAGATGTAATCCACGGACATCTTGAGCGGCAACTTCTGACCGGACATGGAGGTGATCTCTTCAGGCTCCGAGAGGATCGTCTTGGCCAGGGTACCCTCTACGCAGTAACCTGTGGCGCGGTAGATGCATTTAAAATTAACCTTCTATTTTTCCTTCAAAACCTTCCCTTTCGGAAGCACAACTATAAAACCGCGAAACGAATATTAATGAGATACTCTACAGAACAATCTAGGCAAGTGGTCCAATGGAGAGAGAGAGAGAGAGGTTCCGTTTAGCACTTGTTAATATTTCCAAAAATCATCATTATCAGCCGACAGGCGTCCACTGCTGGACATAGACCTCCCCAAAAGATATCCACATCGATCGGTCGTACGCTGCCCGCATTGCCAGGAGCCATCGTTTGTAGAGGTTCATGGGGGCTTAGGCCATTTTCCACCACGCTGGCCCAATGCGGATTAATGGGAGTCAAAGCTTCCTTTGTTGATTAGCAGATGACATTGGCTTGGGTCCCGTGTGCTCTTGTGCGGGACCCCTTACACCCACCATTTTCCAAAAACACGCTAAGCATATTGCTAATTTTACCCGCTATGATGACTCCGTTCTTGGGATCCGTGCACCAGGACTCGAAGAGCTCGCGCGAGAGTCCCGACTGCATCATGCCCGGCGACGCCATTATCACGCAGGGTCCGATGTCCTCGAAATGGTCGATGCCCTGGACGAGGCGATCGGATGTAAATACATTACAACGACTGTCTTAGCAACGATGCTGTGCAAGGAAGCATATACTATTGTGGCAGCAGGCTGCGCATGCGCTGACACTTCGCTTAAAGAATAAAACTGATGATGAGTATTTTTAATCCCTGAACTAAACGGATGGTTTTCATAAATTGAATGCTACTCTGTTGCTGTAGACCATCTAGGTAGGTACCATCGCCTATTGCAGCTCACAAACAGTAGTGTGCTAATATTACTGTGTTCCGTATTGAAGGACGTTGCAGCTAGTATAATTATTGAGCTTACGAGACTCGACATTTTATGTCGCAGGCGACGAGCGCAGTGCTCCAGTGTATAACCGCGTCGCTGTGTGCGGGCGTGTATCACTTACCATCAGGTGAACGTTTCCTCGTTTAATTGTGTAAAAAATATAATACACCAGTTGTCATACATATTGTGGAATGGAGTCCGCTGACTTGTTCTAGACTTGGCTAAATCTGGTCAGTGGTAGGTTTTTCGACTACTATGTCAGTCAGGTACATGAAACTTCGTTGATTACGAACATATGATATTCCCAATTAATCTGTACAAGAGCACACTTGGCAGTCTTCGTACTCATCTCTCACTTAACATTAGGTGAAAGTTGAGACCAAGTGTTGGGCCAGTGCCGATAATGGACCTGTCGATCTATCATTAGTATTGACTCCTGAACGTTCGAACCAATTATGATCTAGTTTTTATGGATACGGCTCGGCCAGTTCTTCAGCCGTTTGATAATCATCATTTGTTTTATACTCTCTGATTTTTTTTTATTCAACGAATTCTACTTCTAGGCGTAGACCTATTCCAAAGATCCCTACATATAGTCAGCATGACCTCCGGTACCACTGAGCACTAGGGGCTGTGGTATGAAGGGGTTCGTGTACGGGGATTTGGGCCATTACCCACCTCGCTGGCCCAATGCAGGTTGATAGGAGCCAGACCCTCGTTTGTTGATTAGCAGAGCGCACCACGAGCGGGTGCGGTTGGCGTGGGGCCCGTGAGTCGTTGTTTGGGACCATGTAGACCCCGGCACGCTGGTAGTGCAGTGGTAGTGGTAAATATTACCCCCGTCGGTAACAACGCAGCACTAGTTAGGATAATGTACACTGAACCACATTAAGGTCGTGGATTTGAGACATACATATTATGTTGTCTCGTCACCCCAGTAATTACACTAGCTACAGCATACTTCAAACCTGAACACAGTACTGTTTGTTGGCTGCAGTAGGTTCAGCGGTGGTACCTACGTAACGGTCTCCGTCAGCAGAGACCTACCACCAGGTAAATTCTGTTTAATTTGTGTTATAGTAAAAGGTAATTGTACAAAATGGTTGCAATTGAGAACCTAGCTGTTAGAGAACCTAACTATTGTTAGGTCCTAACGTAACATGGAACAGTATATCAGGCTAATTCCGCAAAGTGACGTGCTGATAATTAAATTGAAGAAACACCTGCTGTGTTATCTCCACACGGCGCTGATAAATTTTATAAGTGATAAAAAAATGAACAACTTAAATGGAATCAAAGAAACGTCTGCGATGTTCAGCACGCAGCCGGAATTCCACCAGCGACGGTTGGATGACACAATAGAGATGAGCGTCCGACTGATGGAGCAGCTCAAGGGTTACTTGGGACACATTACGTACTTACATAACAGACTTTGTGTTATGATAAATGGTTGTTCATATCCTAGTCGGTATGTACCTGGTGGCAGGTCTCTGTTGCCGAAGACCATCTAGATAGGTACCACCGCAGCGCCTATTGCACCTGACAGAAAGTACTGAGGGAAGCGGCCCTGAGGGATAAAAGAAGACCGGTGTATGAGGATTGCCCCGTCTCATTCGTCAAGCGCCAGCTCAGGCTGAAGACGCTTGACGAATGGAACAGGAGGTACGCGGAAGGTACAACGGCTTCAACAACGAGGATCTTTTTCCCAGACGTCGTGTCAGCCTACCGGACCCTTCGCCGACTGGAGCTCGACACGGTCCTGGCCCAAATGTTCACTGGGCACGGGGGATTCTCCGAGTACCTTTACAGGTTTAAGCTCAAGGAGAGTCCCGCGTGCCTCTGTGACCCGTCAGTGGACCAGACCGTGGCACATGTGATCACTTCCTGTGCTATGTTTGGAAGGGAAAGAGATGAATGTCAACAGGTGATCGGGAAGCAGATAAGGAGTGGAGTCATCGCCTCTCTGATGAGTGACGACGGAAGTCGCGAAGCGTTCCTGGGATACTGCAGGAGGGTTGTGGAGAAAGTAGTGAGAAGAAATAAAAATATAAGTATAGATTAAGATTAAATATGGTCAAAAGAAGAAGACATGCTACAGGGGATGCTTGTTTTCAGGTTGCTATCTTTCGGTTCGAAGGGCGCTGTCAGGTATACCACTTAACATGAGGTGAACCTCCGGTTGGTCTAGTAATTTCTTTGAATAAAAAACAATGCATGCATGTATACCGTAGTTTATTTCTGTTCTGGAGAGCAAACCCGAGCTTGCTGGTATGCGATACCAGGTAGTCCAGTGATATTAAGAATAGGAATAATGTAGGCTCCGCCCATGTGGGCTTTGAACGTGAGGACCTTCATTGCCCACAAACCTAGCACGAGGTGGACGACCGAGGTTAGATTTTTTTTATACCGCTTAGGCGGCGAATAGTCTTGCAGCCCGCCTGATGTTGAGCGGTTACCGCAGCCATAACCACCAGTAACACCAGAGGTATCACTGCTATGTCGTAACATGTTATGGCTTTCCCTGGGACGTGTTCAGGCATAGTGCAGAGTACGGTGTGTTCCGTAGGAGATCTAAGGCCTCCTCGCAATGCACTGGGGGTGACAACCGAAACACCCTCGGTATAGGATATCGGTAGTGGGTATAAATCCTGGTAGGTATATTTTGTTATTGATGATGAGTGATGGTGAGTGATACGCATGGTCACAACACCGTCGCGCTAGTTAGTTGCGCCTTGAGTAATAGCACTAGGTTCAGAAGATGTCCCCACCGACACCGAGTGTTGGTAAGAGCTGCTCTCGCAGAGCTGGCCGTGCGTCAGCTCCCCGTTGCCACTATCGGGGCCGCGCATGCGCCTGCCCGTGGCCGCGGGCGGAGCGCTATCATCCGGCCGCGGTTACTGTCCACCGTTATCTCATACATAATGATATTTTTGACTTTGTTACTGTCGCACATTTATATTCACGAAGATAATGTTTTGTTTTATCATCGAGGCAATATAGCTGTGAAATTTAATTATACTGCTGCGTGTACAGTTCCGTCCATTCCACAATACACTTTGGTGAAGAAGCAACTCGGCGTGACAATACTTGTAGCAGGTGGTCACCGCCAGCACACGCTTCGGTGGTAAGAAATAAATACATTTTTTAGATATGAAATAAAAGTAGTTTTTTGAATACTTTTCTGTTTTGCTACATGTATGTTTTGTGTGTAAATATAGTGACCGTGTGTGTGTGTGTGTGAATGTGTGTGTGTGTGTGGATGACTAAGATTTATAACTATAAGCTAATTAACCATGTAATGCAGGAGCAGGTAGATATTTAAAATTATTTTAGACGATCTACAGTTTCCTGATAAGTAACTGATTTGGAGGTGTAAGGAGTTCCGCACGACAATTCACGGGACCCAAGCCAACCTCACCAGCTCGCGGTGCACCCTGCTAATCAACAAACGAGGCTATAGTTCCCGCCAACCCGTATTGGGCCAGCGTGGTGGGAAATGGCCCAAATCTCCTCATATAAACTCCTACAAACGTGGGGATCTTTTGGGGAGACCTAAGTCCAGCAGTGGGCGTCTATCGGCTGATGATGAAGAAGAAGAAGAAGATTGATTTGAAACCGTTTTATTTACATTTTTCTGCAATATTATTTTTTTTTGTCTGGACTGGTATATCTGGTGCGTCCAAATTGTTCCGCCAAACCAGAGACAGAAAGGACTGTGCCACGCTGATCGACAACCAGCACTCGTTGGAGAGGCACTTTAAGAAGAATAAGTGAATATTTATATATTTAATATTATATTAAAGGCATTGTACAAAGAACTTGTTCGATTACTTAATTGTAAAAAATGTCAAATATTCTCAAAGGTAGCTTAGAAAATGTTAAAGATCCTCTCTCTCCCACAACTAGCTGGTTACTGTCAGGTCCTTACTGAACAAATATTTGAGTTCTCACCCCATGAATATATCTTCGGATACCTAAACAAGTAACCACTTACTTCTCGGCTGAACCATCACGTCTCCCTGATAGAAGCTGTCGGGTTGTAAGGCTTTTTTAACTTCCCCGGGACCACGTAAACCCCGAGGTCGTTGCACATTGCGCGGCGCCAGATATTGCGCTTGGTCCTCCGAGGTGACCAGACTAAGGACTGCGATTACGTGTAGTATGCAAAAGGAATAAATGTTTTATTTATCTATAAACTTGTCGCAGATATGATTACACGAAGCAATCAAGAAGCGTTTGGTGAAGTGGCTGGAAGAGCACCGAGAACTGGTGGTTCTGGTGTTCTGCCTGCCTGCCAGCTTTCTCTTCACGTTGGCGCTTAAAGCGCGCACCTGGCTGCGACGGCTGGGCAGCGGGCCACACCATGACGTGGCCGTCAAGGAGATACAGAAGAAAGTGAGAGAGACGAAGGATCACCCCGTTACTCATTTAAAACATACGCTACGAGATAATTGTGTTCATGTGTCAGATTCTTTTCTGCGGTTGCAATTAAGATTATGTGGTATTTTTACTCACTAATACCCATCAATAGTCTAAGCATCACGAGGGGTTGCGGGATCCCTCGCAGAACGCACTGGAGTCCCTCTGCACTATCCGACGTAGCTGCCTTTTAAAGGTAACTTAATTGACAATAATGGCCAACTGTTTGAAATCCACGTACCCAGACCCTTTTAGTCACCCACTACGCAGAACACCACGGAGACTTTCTACCCTATGCTTATTCTTAGTAATCCGAGACTAGAAGGTGGAAGGCTATATAAAGATTTGTATAGATATGTGTTCCTTCCGCTACGTTCACGCTATATTTTTTTAACATATTATTTTTTTAAATCTTTAGATCCAAGAATGGAACAAGCTGCCTCAAAAGAAACGGCGCCTCCTCTGCACCGCTAGACCCAACTGGCTGTCGCTGTCCACGACATTTTTCCAAAAGCATTTGCACCATCGCGTTCCCATACCGCTTTACGAGATTCTTGAGCTTGACGAGCGTGATATGACTGTCCGAGTGGAGCCTATGGTCACAATCGGCGATATCACGGGGTACCTCATACCGAAGGGGTACTCACTGGCAGTCACCATAGAGTTGGTAGACGCCACTTTAGGGGGTAAGTTTCGTTTAAGGTTGCCATATTTGTATTTATACTTTCTCTGTATAAATAAGATTGCTTAAACGTTGCAGGTCTCGCATTTGGCACGGGCATGTCGACGCACTCCCACAAGGCGGGGCTGTACCACGAGACAATAACAAGCTACGAGGTGATCCTCGCTAACGGCGCCCTTGTGACCGCAACGGCGAACAATGAGCACGCCGACTTGTACAAAGCTCTCCCCTGGTCCCATGGCAGTCTTGGGTTCCTCGTCGCGTTAACTTTAAGAATAGTGAAAGTGAAACCATATATAAAACTGAAATACACCCCCGTGACGGGACAGAAGGTCTACTGTGATCTGCTGAGAGAACTGTCCGGTGCTAACGAAGCCGAGCCTCAGTCACATCCCGACTACATTGAAGGTACGATCTTCAGCAAAGACCGGGCGGTCGTCATGACTGGGGACTATTCGGATTACGACGGTAGACTGCGGGTGAATCATTGCGCCCGGTGGTACAAGCCGTGGTTCTACAAACACGTCGAATCGTTCCTCGCGAAGGGAGAGACGGTCGAGCTGGTACCACTCAGGGACTACCTGTTGCGACACAACAGACCGATATTTTGGGTTGTAGAGGATATGCTGTCGTTTGGAAACAATCCAGTGTTTAGAGCGCTGTTTGGGTGGCTTCTACCTCCGAAACCGGCTTTCTTGAAATTCACTACAACCCCGGGGGTGCGAGCGTATACATTTACAAAACAAGTGTTCCAGGACATAGTCCTCCCCATAGCTGAACTGGAGAGGCAGATCGAGATTGCGAGCGTGCTGTTCGAGAAGTTTCCACTGCTCGTGTACCCGTGTAAAATTGTGGATCACGGCCCATTATCAGGTCAACTCAAACGACCGAGCAGCAAGTACCTTGTGCCCGGCACAAACTACGCAATGTACAACGATCTCGGAGTTTACGGGGTTCCGGGGAAAGTGAAGGAGAAGAAGCCATACAACCCGGTGATTTCTATGAGGGAGATGGAGAAAGTTTACGCGAGAAGTGGGCGGTTACTCGTTCCTGTACGCAGATATATTTATGACAAGGGAAGAGTTCGAAGAGATGTTCGATTTAGAACTGTACGAATTGGTGAGAAATAAATACGGGGCCGATGGTGGCTTCCCGCATCTGTATGATAAAGTTAAACCAGAGATCGACGTGTTCGCTATAGAAGAGCAGAATGCAACGCGTGGGTGAAAGGTATTTCGTTTACATACACATGGCCATTGAAAAAATTGCTGGAGTGTGGCTAACATGGCTAACATGACTAACATTTGCATTTTTCATAGGAAACTGTTTAGGTGAATACTGCTCTAGATGTTTAGGTTTTACTTCTAAAATTTTCTCGTACTATCTAACGCCACATTGTCTTTGATAGAAAGGCCTTTTATCACTTCCTTAAAAAAAAAAAAAAGTAAAAAATAGTTTTTTTGTACAGTCATCTACATGATGATGATGATTAATAAAGAAATATATATATATATATATATGAATGATTACCCAAACATTTAGAATATGTATGTGTATGTATGAGTGCCCGCTTGTAGGTGTGACTGACCTTCAAATTGGATATGTGCCGGAATACGAAGGGGTTGTTGACCGCGATCTGTCGCCGGATGCGATCGTTCATAGCATTCACGTAGGTCTGGTACACCGCCATGCACTTCTTGGCCAGTGAGGACGCGTAGTAAATAGGGATGTCCTGCAGCTCCGGGTGCAGCGACCAGTACTCGTCTGCGTCATCACTTTACATGAGTATCAGATTTTTATTAAACGATCCTTCGTTTCGAAGGTTTACTTTTTAGTCCCAACCACATATATTTAGACTTCAAGCAAACACAATGGAACATCTGTTATCAGCTTCATAAAAAAACTACTAAAAGCGGTAGACAAAAAAAAATCGATCTGGATCTGGATATTTTAAGTAACAATGAGAATAGAATGCGATGGTTTAAAATTGTCTGTCAAATTTTTGTGAAAGTAAATTGTTGAGGTACAGGTCCTTGACCTGGAATCGTTCATAACAAATGAACAGAATGGCCAAAGAGGTGCAGCGCCTCGCCAGTAACTCACCGAGGATGAGCAGCAGCTCCTGCGCGCGGCCGAGTGCGAACACCGGTATGAGGCAGCGCCCACCGCGCGTCACGATGTCGCTCACCAGCCCCGTGAAGCGGCTCTCACGCTCTTCTCGTTTTTCGTGTATGTGCGTGCCGTACGTGGACTCCTGACCGGATCACATCAAGTACAGAGTTATAGACCATAACAGCAATAGAGTACGCGGTCCGGTAAGCGACTTATTATAATGGGGTATAGGTCTAACTGAGACCTAACTGAGTAGGTCTCACCTACCGGCATTAGATAACGCTCATTGTCTAAATACAAGCCAAGCCTCGTTACCTTCACAGTTCACCTGATGATGCGATAAGCTTGTCTACAACAAGGTGCTTGTTGCCTTCAGACACAAGATACAAAGTCTTCTTAACCAGTAATTTCACTGTCTACTTCACTTTCCAAACTGACATGCAGTAATATTAACATATTACTATTCAGAAAAAGAAAAGGTGCTGTGGTAGTACCTGCCTAGACAGACTCTGGTAACATACAAATACCACCAGCTTTGTTTACTTCATTGGATACTGATACGTTAACACCGGAACACGTTGATTTTTGCTAACTAGTGCATGGTATGTGCTGCATTGGCACTTGTATCTCTCACCATGATTACAATAGTTAATACCATGACTGCCGCAGACACTTACTGTTATAAGCACATCGGGATGAACAGTTGGGATTTCTGCAGCCATCAAATGCCTGTCCTCTTGCCTTGAAAAGTCTCCAGTGTACAAGATCTAATTAAAACCAAAAAGTTGAAGCAGAAAAATTAATGACCATTTTGATAACACTTTTATTCAGTATTTAACAGAGCAACATGATGGGCAAGTTGTTCATATCAGTTTTGCCCCTAACAATGTAACCTTAATTACGATGTTGCACTCATCTCCTTAAGAATTTTAATGTCTCTATTAGATATTTGTTTACTTTTAAATAAATATCATTAATTCAACCTTAACACCGGCAATTTCTATCATGAACATGGCAGCGCCGAGCACATGGCCCGCGTTGTATGCCCAGAACCGAACCCCGCGCACATCTTTCTCTTCATGAAAATTTATTGTTTCTATTCGGTCCATTGATCCCTCTAGGTCTGACTCAGTGTACAGCATCTGCTCTGTTGATATGTTGCTAAAACATGATGAATTAAGGTGAGAAAGTACATATTCTAAAGTTTAAAAATATTATTACCACAAAGATAATACATCCATCACAGAACAGATGGTTAGAAGCTCACCTGACTTTAATGTAATCGGAGACCAGCCATCTATAAATAGCTTTAGTGGCGTGTGTCATGAAAACTCTCCCTTTGAATGAAGTCTTTGTAAGAAACCATGGAAGTGCCCCACTATGGTCTAAATGGAAACTGAAATAAATATTACTTTAGACATCATTGTCACTTCAGCCTAACAATTTCTTCTGCTGTATGTTGGTCCTCCATACTAGAGCTAGCCTTGGTAGAATGGCGGTGGGAAGTTCTGATTTTTGTTATTCAAACAAACAGTTCAATTTAGATAGTTTAACATAAATTCAGTACTAACTGTGATATTAGAAGCAAATCTACTTCGTCAGCTTCAATCAAGTCCACAAATGGCAGAGCGTCCATCCCTGATAAACCAGGATGAATGCCACAGTCAAGCTGTAAACAGTACACAGTCAATTATTTTAGCATATGTTTTTAAATATTTGCAATTATAAAACTAGTAACAAAACAAAAGTCTTATTTCTAGCTGAAATAAATAAATGAAGATACTAGACTAGTTTGACCTTGTGCAAGGTACTCCATTTAATGATAATAATTTATTTATCATTATTACTACTATCACCTATCTAATACTCACTAATAGAAGTGTTCAAAAAACCAAAGCTGTGTATTTACTGTAATTTGCTCTGATTTATAACAAATAATTCAATATTTTCACTTTTGTAGATAACAAATACACTGTAATAATATAATCAAATTTAATGAGAGAAATAAAATAAATTTTCTTACATTAATACTCTTACCATTATTTTCTTCCCTTTAAATTCTAGCATGATGCACGATCTTCCCACTTCTTGGCCCGCGCCTCTGTAATATTATTTATGTTTTTATCCGAAAATTTTAAAAGGTTTTGATGGAAACTAACTTTCTAACTCCACCAGTTTTAAAATCAGTTTCCCAAATATTTGTGCCTCAAGTGATATAAAGCTCAATAATACAACAACAACGCTACAACGGTATCATCATATTGCAATTTTGTTTTGTTAAATTGAGGAAAAACTTGTACAATTACTTATAACAGTGATGAATGTATAAACGATACTTCTATCCAAAAGAATGATTTAAAACGAAATGGTTTAATTCAATAGTGATAGAAATTGTAACAAAAGGCAAACGTACACCTTGTTTAATATTTACACATTTGAACAATAGTAAAGAAATCATATTTACAGAGGTCTTATTGTTAATTGATCACTTTCATCCATTGGTACTGGATCAGTACCCGTTCTAGGATTTGTAGTCATTTTAGCTTCCCGTAACTTGTGTAAAAAAATAAACTTTCATTTATAGTTAAAAATTATTTAACAACAGTTTTAAAAGTTTTTAGTAAACACAAACAAACGTCGCCGAAGTAAGGTTATTAGGGAAGCCCGTAGGATAACGGTGATACAGAGAATATTATGTTAACGATGATCAAGAACAAAATCGATTCATGTAATTAACTTCAATAAAATATAAAAATTATTAAGAAAAGTCATTATCCCTAATACAAAGATTTTTAGTTTCAGTTTATTGAAAAAGATACTAATATAAATTTCCAAGTAATTTTTTATTTTTTTTCATACAATAACATTGTCATTACTGTACGTAACGTCACAATACTGTCAATATTTAAGGTTATATGAACATTATAGTAAATTTAAAATCATTTCTAATTTAGTAATCAGATTTTTTATACCCTAGAAAATATCAAATTATATTTATTGTCAATTTTTGAAAAATATGTTTTAAGAGAAGTTCTGAGTAATTAAATATTCTATTGGCTATAACATATGACATGTGTTAAAGTGTATTTACTTTTTTATTGTATTAGGTTATTTTGCTTAAAAATCCAAATAAAATAATTGAAAAAATGCCTAAAAATAAATTATTTGATGAAGATTCCGAAGAAGATGTTACAATTAAAACTGAAAACGAATATGCCAAGAGGTATGATGCCTGGCGTGAAAAAGAAGAAAAGCATAAATGTAAGATTTTTTATTTTGTTTTATCCAATATATTAATTACTAAGAAGTGAAAGAAATAACTTTTATATTTTAGTAGAACAAAAATATGGTACTAAAGGTCTAGATTCCGATGCTTCCATATCATCGGACACTGAGGATGAAAGTGATGAGCCATTAGAAGTGTCGGAGGAGACTGAGGCTCAATTTCTTAAGACTCTCTCCTTATTAAAGACTAAAGATCCTAGAATATATGACCCTTGTTACAAGTTTTTTGATGAAAAAGCAGAAACAGAAAAAGGTATGTAGTTAAATACAACAGTACAAATAGCATAATTGGTCATATTAATTAGTTTGTAATAATTACAGAAAAAGAAAGTGTGACCAAGAAAGTTGTATTTGCTGACAGTGATGACAGTGATGATGATGATGATGGTGATATATTTAGCATAGAAAAGAAAGCAGAAATTAATGAGCAAAAACAAGACACCAAAAAAGTGAGTATCAGAAATAGTTTGTTAAGTGTTTTCATCATAGATTACATCTTGAAATTATATTATAACATTTGACTTTATTCTTTTGTTTTGTTGAAAAAAGAGAAATTAATGAGAAAAGACATTTTCATCCAGATAACTAATTAAATTTTATACAACTATAATTAAATTTTATAAAACTACTAAAATCTTGTTTTATTAAATGTGTAGTAATCATATAAATATAAGAAATCATAATAGATAAGAAATTGTGTGATGTTTCATGAGGTTTTTTTCCTTTGCTGACATAGAGATTATTTTATTTGTTAGATTTTCACACTATATATTTCAGATTGTTTAACTCAAAAATGTTTTTCAGATTAGAACTTGAACAACAACAACGATCACACTTAGTGATATTATACTTATCTATTTTGTAAAGCGGTGATAGTATAGAGTAATATCCTAGAAATTAAAATAGCTTTTACTCTTTTTATGTTTAGTGTTATAAGTCCATTTCATTTTTGAAAAGGTGTGAATTATATTATACATTCTATGCCTCCTTTCTTTTGTTTAATTTTAGGAGGGCAAACTTAAGGATTATTTAACTGGCAAAGCAGAACATGTAGAAGAGGATGTGGAGAAAGATTTGGCTCCTTTGAAAGCACTATGGTCTGATCCAAAGCTTAGTGAAGGAGAGGCATTTCTCAGGGACTACATATTGAATAAAAGGTTAATTGTTAATTCTGCATACCAATCACCTTTTTAACTTTTAACTTTGTAAAGTCTGTAAAAAATATCTTGTTATATACATTCTTATAATATATAAAAATTTCTTCATATATATATATAAATTAAGTACCCACATCAAATTTTTGGTTATTTTCCATATTTTGCATCCAAAGGTTGTCTGGAGGAGTTCGCTTTTAGCAATAAGACCACCCATTGCACATTTATTATTATATATATTCTTTTATATGATGTAACAATATTTGGCCTGCAATAAAGAATTTTCTATTCTATTCCATTCTAAAAAAAATTCTTGAACCTTAGTTTTATTTTTACATAACATACAAGTTATATTTATTAACAATATAGTATATGTAATAAGATAAAAAAAATGTTCATTAATGATACAGAGTATTAAATAATTAATAATAAAACTACAATAATTTTTTCCCAAAATTTGTTAACTAATAAAATAATTTTAGTATGGTTGACTGTACTTTAATTAAAAAATATTCAACTAAAGTCTGCTTACTATTTGTAAATTTGTTATTACACATGTTTAGGTATTTAGAGCAAGGAGATGCGGGGGAAGCTGAAGACAAGATACGCGATGATGCAGATTTAGAGGTAGATGAGGAATTGGTGGAGGAGCAGGGCAAGTTCGAACGCGCTTACAACTTCCGGTTTGAAGAGCCTGACGATGAATATGTGAGTTCATTACCCAAATGAGATTAGAAAAAATAACTGCAAAATCTCTATCCAACAACTGCTTTTAGGTTATAGGGGGGGGGGGGGCGGTTAATGATTACTATTTATCTAATCTATAGCAGCAGATATCTACTACCTCTGCTTCAGCTAATTAGTATAAAAATGTTGTAGTTGAAACGTTTTCCGAGAACTATGAACTACATAAGGCCGAAAGATGACCGTCGCTCCCGGAAGCGTGCTGAAGTGCGAGCGCGCAAGGAAGCGGAGAAGAGGAGTAAGATGGAGGAGATCGCGCGGCTAAAGGCACTCAAGCTCAAGGAGGTACGCGAGAAGATCGCCAAGCTGAAGGAAGTAACCGGCAACCAGGATTTAGCGTTTAATGTGAGTATTCAGAGATGTATTTAATGTCTTATGAAAATAGATTATCACTCAAAATACATACACTACAATACATACAATACAATTTTTTTTTACTACCAAAGTGATGACATGCACCAGTTGTTATGTGATATGCCCTGTAACAATGGATCTCGATTCTTCATCAAAATAACAAAAGTTGTGTTTTATTTAGATTGTTGCGTTTTTCTATTCATGATGTAGAAATATCACTGAAATCACTTACCACATTTAATAGTAATTAATGTATCAGGATGAAGACATTGAAGGTGACTTTGATCCTGAAGAGCATGATAAGCGAATGAAGGCTATATTTGATGAGCAGTACTATGGGGAAGCAGATGACCAGAAGCCCGTGTTCCCTGATCTTGATGAAGAGTTGGAAATTGGTGAGCAATAGCATGGTTTATGGTAATAATTAAATATGGTTGTATGACATGTACCTGTAGTTAGGAATAAAATTGTAATGATTCTTCGTCTTCTTGTAATGATTAAGATTACTGTAATAAAGTCATTGATAAAACATTTCAAACTTTGTTCGGGTTTATCTTATTACGCCTAGACTTTACATTCCTGATGGAATCCAAGAGGTGTATCAGTGGACTGTACCATGACATTGTTATTAAATCACTTCTAGAATTTTATATGTACCATATCATTATTACAGAGAATTGGGAAAACTATGAAAATGATGAAGATGCTCAAGGCAATGACAATGGGCCTCACTGTGAGGATGAAGATTTTAATGTAAGTAAGAACAGAACCTTTGGCTGGATACCACACACAATTTGTAAATCTGCAACCATAACAGCATCACTGCATATAACTTGTTCTGACTACTAACAAATGCGAGCCGGAGTATTCTGGATGAGCGCACCTGATATATAGCATGGGATCTTTGTAATACTTCATTGTACTTACAAGGAAGTTACACATGATAACTAAATAGAATCATACTTCAATTGAAACGTTTTGTATTGGGGAGCTAAATAGAGTAGAGACCAACATGACATTGTGGTAAACTTATAAATATTGATCACCAGATGGATGCTGATTATGATCCAAAGAAAGCTAGAGAGAATCTTCTTGAAGAGCTGAAACGCAACATGGGCAAGAAGCGTAGGAATCGAAAGAAGAAATCGAAACTCGCCGACCTACTCGCAGAGGAGAAACCAAAGTTCGTTCCGGAAAAAGAGAAGAGTTACGCTGAATTCATGGAAGAGTATTACAAGATGGACTGTGAAGATGTCATCGGTGGTGACCTGCCTACTCGGTTTAAATACAGAGAGGTCGTGCCTAATGACTATGGGTTATCTATAGAAGAGGTACTGTGTCTTTCGTATAATTATAAAATAGTAGCTGAATACCGTAGAGGTAAGTCCCCAGCGCGAAACTGGAGTTAGAGATATATTGCTACAATATATAGCTTTACCAAATTTAAGATCTTTTACAGAAATGTAAGATCGATTAGATAATCTTGCTGAAGTCTCATCTGAAACTGAACTGAACATTTCAGTTGTCACACCACTTTGTATATAAAAAAAAAATCTGTATTATACTTAGGGTTTAAGTTATTTGATGAGTTTTTTCCTATGCTATTTAGGCTATAACGGTTTAGCTATTTACAGCTAATATAATTTCCCTTCATATATTTTCTATAATAAGAACTATTCTCTTAATCAGCACTTAGGTCTCTTATCCTATTGTAGTAAGTAATGTTGGGATATTAGAGACTGGTCTAAAATTCAGTGTGGTTTTACTGATCAATACACACTGTTTAAAAAAATGTGTTATGAAGTTAATGCCTTTGTTGACAAGAATTTGTTAATGTAACAAGTGTTAATACAAAATTATTCACGTTTATAAACAAAGATCTGAAACTAACATGGATTTGTATACCCAGTATGTTCCATTTGCAGATGCTACTAGCAGACGATAAAGAACTGACTCAGTGGGTACCGCTAAAAAAGATTGTAAAACACCGACCGGCTAACGCGGAGAAGAGCGAGGTTAAAACTTACGCGATGAAGGCAGCTGATGTACAGCTCAAGAAGAAAATCTTACCGAGTCTCTTCAAGGACTTGCCGCAGTAAGTATACTAATTCAGCTAAATTAAACAAGTTGTTGACAATGCACATCGGTTTTTTTGTATAAAGTAATCAGGTAATAGATAACAAAAGAAAAACAAAAACCTGTTCCTTAGATTCTGGCCACCCTGACTGCAATCTGTCATTTTTATTGTAGATTAAGCTGCACCTACAACCGTCTTGGGGCATCCAAAATCACTTGGTAAATAGTTATTTTCATCTAGGGACTTATTACCCCAACTTGATAAACAACAACAATAAACCTAGTTATTAGATCGTTCAGCTTTCCATAAATATTTGTACTTTTTGAAATATTTACAGCACTTGGAAAATAAAAAACAGTATTATCACTTTTAATTACAGGGAACCTGAACTGATAGTACCAGTTGAAGAAAAGAAAAAGAAAAAGAAGAAGAAGAACAAATCTAATCAAATGGTGGACACACAATGTGAGGAAAATGAAAAAGGTAATAATGATATAAATGACAAAAATGTCATATTAAATACAGAAGTCAAAATGAAAAATAAAAAGAAGAAAGAATTATTAAATGATCATACAGATATAAATAACCTAACTGACCATATTCAAGATACACATGAAGATAAACTTAATTCAAATCCCCATGTTATGAATAAAAAGAAAACAGACAAAGTTAATAATGAAAGTTATAACAGTACTGTACACGACAGTAAAACTAATGACAGTACTAACGTAAATTATAAAATAGACCTTAGAACAAAAAAGGAAGAACAAGAGACAGCTAATGATAGTCATAAAGATTTAAATAACGGTGCGCTAGAAGGTAACAAAAAAGAAGTAGTTAAGGGCAGCAAGAAAACGAAACAAAAAAACAATAATTTTACCGTGGACTACATGCACGGTGAAACACCTAATAAGAGCAGCGACGATACACCAGGAAATGAACCGAACAATAAATTAAAGAAAGCAAACATAAAAAGAAAATTAGAATCAACGATCCAAGAAGTTAACGAGATTTCAAACGAGAGAAGTAAAATCAAGAAGAGTAAAAGCAATATGAACAAGAACAAGTTTAAACGGAAACCAAAACAGTCAAACAATCCTCTAAATAAACTGACGGATGAGCGGTTGAAAGCTTACGGACTGAACCCTAAGAAGTACCGCGGCTTCTTGAGGTACAAGAAGTTTTGATTTCTACAAGTCTATTTTGTAAATAAAAGTAATTTGTTACAAGTTTACTCTCTTTTTGTATTTGACGACGCTATCTCTTAACACGCGCACCCATAACAGCGTAAGTAGGACAATATACACAGAACCACATTACGCTCGTCGCCTGACACTTAAGATTATGAATATCGTTATCCCAGTAATTACATTAGCTACAACACTCTTCAAACCGGAACACAGTAATGCTTCCACACTACTAGACGGTCTTTCGCGACAGAGACCTACCACTAGTAAATTATTCTATACTATTTATTAAATCGAATTCCGCACGCGTACACACACATATACTCTCGCATACAGACCCGCACACACGTGCGCACATATACGTACACCCACTCACTCGCTAGAGAAGAATCTTTTTGCTCTTTATTTAAGTCATGCTGTAATGTTAACTGTACGAGAATTGAAGACGGAGACCTGGTAACCCGTAATATGGGTTTATTATCTACCACAGGCACCAGCGTACCACAACCATACTGTTAAATGTTTTTCGTAATTTTAATACTTTAATTTGTATATATTTTTGGTTTATAGTGACAAATTAATTTTCTTCCTCTTTGTCTCCTTATTCTTCTTCTTCTTCTTTACAAATATGCTGAGCTCACAAACGCACATACCAAAAGAAGGCGCGGTTTATTTTTTCATTAACGTGTGTAATAAAAATGCTGACGGAACGCACTCCCCGGAACCAAAATGGCCGGTAACAGGGCAGTGTCGGACTCCAACCGTCTGAAAAGCCTCTCACGATGTTCCACCTTAACCAATATTTATGAGGGTCAGGGGATAGATACGAACTCGACCGCAACTCCCGCTTGGCACCCGGTTTGAACGGGTCCACCTCGGAAAAAGAAAGGGCGCTTACCCTCGTAAGTCTATTCAACAGTATATTCTAACTGACGATGACGGTACATTTAATTCTTAAAAAAGTTAAGTAATAACAAAAACTACTTCACTTATAACGAAGCAAGTACAGTGTTACAAGAAATTAATCTATCAGGTTGTTCACCCTAATGTACGTGACATTACATGAAGTTTTCACTGTAATCAGTGATACGAATTTTTTTTAATAAAATAAACATGTATCTGCCGCGCCTGTCTATTTACCTCTTATTAGATAAAATATTCAAATTAAATGTTATTTGCAGAAAACAAATGTATATCTTAACATCATTTGTGATAAGAGTTATCACAACTCGACTCTAAGATTTGTTTACAATACAGTGCTTATTAACAACGGTTCTAAAACAAAATATCGGTTCTTGTTGACGTTAATTTACTTCAACAGTTATATTTTAATTTCCTCATGGCACTCAAGTGTAAAGGTAAGAATTTTTATAATTACTACTATACATTATTAAAATTTGCGAAGTAACTAAACATTATTGATACAATTATTATTATAATTAATTTATACTTTATTAGTAATGATTTATTACTATTTTAATCATCATTTCAAAATTGTCGTTCAAATGCAAATATAATTAATGAAGTCATAACAGAATACGACTAAGAGTGAGGCGTATTTATCATAACATATAAATCACAAGTATTCGATGATAACAGATAACATTTGTTTTTGCGATGTCATTATATCCGTTAAAAAATATCATTTGTAATTCACCATACTCAAGTTATTCAATCACAATCAACATTTTCAGTATTCGATAACAGCTGGTCACTAATATAGCTTGAAATAACAGAACAGACAATAAAAAATTAAACAACCATTCTCGTCTGTTTTTTGTATGATTTTGTCATAAGCTAAAACGAGACACACCTAATATTTATTTGAAATAAACCAAAATTATAGTCATAGTAAGTCGTTTCATAAGAAGAAATCCTCTTTGAAAAGCGAATTCTTTATTAGACCGTGTTATCTGTTATTTGGTTAATTTATTTATCTCGCTCACACTCATTTGATAGACTTATTATAACGAGAAGCACCTAGTATTTTAACTCTAAAAATAGAAATTGTAATCTTACAAGAATATAATTATCCTCGAAACGTCACTCTTTAATTAGTTCTTGTTAACTGTTATTTCGTTGATTAATTTATCTTGCTCACACCCTTTGTATATATTGTTGCTTAAACGAGATGCATCTAGTATCATAAGCCGAGTAATGGGCCAAGGTTGAAAAAAATAGCAGTTGTTATTTAATAACAGAAATCGGTACCTGTTATATGCATAATTGCAACAGTAATAACAGATATTATGTTCATCATGTTTATAACTCACGTCTATGACACAATATGACTTCCACAGAATAATTAGCATTTAGTCTATCAAACATAGATAAAATATTATATGGTTACGTGAAATTAATAATGTCGAGTAATAACGCTTTAAATTTTTATAAGATGTATTAATTTTAATAGTCCATTTTAAAATATTTTTTTATGTTATTGTTTTAATAAAAACAATAGTTATTTAAATAAAAACATTTTTCTTAAGTTTATCAAACAAGGAAAATTATACGCGTTCGTAAGTTTGCAATTTTTATAGAGAAGTAACTATTAGAAGCCAACAGAAAATTGGAGTCATTATCGTTATCTTTTTGTATGAATCTAATGTTCAAGATAATGCAAATATATTCTGTAAATTTTAGGACTATTTATTGTTGGAGCAAAGCGTACTCCGTTTTGTAGTTATGGTGGTTCGCTTCGTAATTTACCAGCATCGCATATTTTCGCCGTTGCGGCAAAGGACGCCTTACGTTCTGCCAACTTGATGCCTGATGTTATTGACAATACTGTAGTCGGGAATGTACATTTTGTAAGTTATTTATTTAATGGGAATTTACTTTAATGGGAACAATTTGCCAATTCAGCTCACCCAGCACGGTAGATGCTTGTTCTTACCTCATTCCTTGTGAGATGAGGCCTAGATTGTCAGAAGAATGACAATATTTATGTACACAAGCGTAAATAACCAATTTTGTTGCATTTTGCTGAAAAAACTAGGTTTTGATTATATTACATTTTGTATCATTTAAAAAATAATAAAACTGATTATTTTAGTTTAAAAATCACCTATTACAGCTTAGTCAATGCGATGGTGGAAAAACTCCTAGGTATTGCGGGTCTTATTCAGGAATACCTATAGAACGAGCGGCGCTAGGAGTCAACAAGGCTTGTGGTACAGGACTACAAGCAGTAATCACCGGTGGCACAGTAAGAGTTACACCTGCATTGTTTTACATAAATCAAACTCCAGTGTACAATTTACTTGATTATGAAATAATATCCTTGTTTGCTATTAGTTTAGTATTATTGATGTTATAAAAGGTGTTCCTCTTCTAAAGTCCGCAGACAATAAATACTTCATCGCTAAATTCTGCCAACAAGTAGGAGTGTGTGAATGTTTCTCTTCTTATCTAAACGCATCTGTATTTAGTTAAGAAACTGAACTAAATAATGTGTGCAATCAAACTATGTTAGTAAGAAGGTAGGAATAAATAAATATATCACCAGATGTAATACTCACTTTATAGAAATATAGGACTGTCACCAAATTGTGATAGTGGTAACGCAACACGACAGCTTCCGTTTGTACTCAAAATAATTTTCTTTTTATAGGATATTTTAACCGGATCCGCCAAAGTATGCTTAGTTGGTGGGACTGAACAGATGTCAACCGTACCACACCTCGTACGAAATGTCAGGTTCGGAGTCAATCTCGGCGTCACGATTCAAATGGAAGATTACATAAAAATGCAGTTAGTGGACAGCTACTGCGGTATAAACATGGAGAACATAGCCGAAAATTTAGCAACAAAATATAGGTTTTCAAGACATGATGTTGATCAATATTCTTTAGAAAGTAATTTTAAATGGAAAACAGGTAAAACAATAACAAATTCGATTTTAAAACTTTACTGGAAACCAAATTTTACGTATGTAGTCTCGACTGATAATTAACTCAGAGTATAATCCCGACTTTATAAACTGCTAAATGGTCATTTAATACTCTTCAATCGACTGAAACTAAAAACAACATTTTGGACGTAACGGAAAACAATTTGAATGTAATAAAAACATATCTACAGAATTATGTTTTATTCTAGTAAAGTATTGCTTATAAAGCTCTTAGCTTGTTATGAACAAAAACCAAGTGTGTTTGTGTATTCTTGATTAGTTGTTAAATTTCAGCCCGAGATAGTAAAGTTTTCGATGACGAAATCGCTCCTGTAGCGATAAAAACAAATAAAGAGATAAAAATAATTAATGATGAAATACAAGTATGTAAAAGTTTGCAAAATTTTTCATCGCTCGCACCAACTTTGGATGACGGATCTGTTGTTACTCCTGGAAACTCGTCGGTACGTATTGCATCCAATCCAATAAGATTTATTTAAGAATTGGTGAGGGCCTTGAGCTATCTAGATGCATTTTAATTAGCAAAGATAATTGAACATTAAACGAACACTATAGCAAAGGACTTGTAGATATATATCACCGCCGCACTGTCCGCCTTCACGCATTTGTGAGTAAACTTAGCTATCATATTCCCATGGGAATTAGAGGCGGAGTTCCTGGCAGCCATGTATGAATGGCGCATGGAATTACAAACCCGGGGTGAGCAGCTCCCACCGAGGGAATGGGGTTTACGGAGGTTTCACGCTCGACGACTACTGCTCGAACGATGGCATGACAGACTGGCCCATCCCAGGGCAGGAAGTAAAATTGTTGGCGCCGTGCGTCCAGTTTTAACAAATTGGCTTAACAGGCGCCATGGCGCACTGACGTTCCGACTGGTGCAGATGCTAACGGGGCATGGATGTTTCAGAAAGTACCTGCACCGTATAAGAAGAGAGCCCTCAGCCATGTGCCACCATTGCGATGGCGATGAGGATTCGGCGCAGCATACCTTAGAGGTATGTCCGAGTTGGACGGGGCTGCGTCGAGACCTCGTCGCTATTGTTGGCAACGACCTTTCTCTTCCCGCTTTCGTGAAGGCAATGGTGGAAAGCGAAGAGTCGTGGAACGCCTGTGTTGCTTTTTCTGAAAAAGTTATGTTGCAGAAGGAGGCTGCGGAGCGGGTGAGAGAAAGTGCCTCTAACCTCGCCACCCGTAGACAGAGACCCGGTCGTCGGAGGGATCATGCCCTTCTCCAACCCCCCTAATAAAGGTTTAAGTGGCGGGTACGAGGAAATCCGCCACCCAGTAGTGTAAGCCTCAAGAGAGCGCATGTATTTTCCGCTTAGAATCACCATGTCTTTGGTTTCCATAAGAAAACCTTTGGTTGGTTGGGGCCAACGTTGTAGTAAGCCGACGTTGCAGGAACTGCGTTAGTGTGCGAAAGCGTTCCCGCAGTCTCGGCGAAAAGCGCAGCCATTTCCCCACATAAAAAAAAAAGCTATCATGTGTCTGGGGCACCATTAGTGCAATGTAATCACCCCAACCTTAAGCCAGGTGAATGTCTATCTCGTCCAGCCTTTGTATTGTATAAAAAGTGTAGATTTTTATTTTAATACAGCAGTGTAATGGTGACGTTAGTAACGTGGTTTTGTGCCTACGAATCCAAATATTTCGGATATAACAATTTCCGCCACGGACACATCTTCGATGTTGGTATTGTAATTGCACCGTCAGTGTTCTTTATTATTTACATAGCAAAGAGTACAATTTATAGTATATTTTTCATGATCTCGTGTCTGACGTCTGACCACTTTTTCTCCGACGAACAAATGAAGTCTGTTTTATCAGACGCGTGTTTTTATCTACCCTTCATTCCCTAGGCGAGGGGGCAGCATCCTGCGGCTCTTTAGTTCCATATGGATATTTATATCTATATTATTTACTTTATAAAACAAAAACATTAAAAATCGTTCTGTATCGATTAACGAGGGCTAGGCACCATTTCTACCTCTCAGCCCATGTGACTCGCTTCTCATCGCGCCCCTCCCCCGTGTCACGGTCACTGCTCACTGTCAATAATACCATATTACCACTGCCAATAATACATACATATATACATATATGTACGTATATATATTATATATATATTACCTAATTTATTGTGAAAAAACATTACTTATATATGAATGAATAGATTTGTTTTTTTTTTACCAAATAACTATATTTATGCAAATAATATTTGTTGTTGGCTAGAATTTTTTTGTGGCCTTTTAAATAATTAAAAATTTTGTAAATTTTTATTATGACTCGTTCGACTCAAAAGATTGTTGTACCCTGCCCTAGGCTCCAGCGGACGGTGCGGTAGCATTAATATTAGCTGACGAGACGTCGGTCAACAAACACCAGCTTACACCATTGGCAAGACTGACGGGTTGGGCGTGTGTGGGGTTGGATCCCGCTGAAGCTGGTTTAGGCGCCGTTCCCGCAATTATGAAACTACTTGCCATTACAAATAAGGAGATTCAAGACATTGATTTATTTGAGGTTGTTTCTTTATAAAAATTAACAGCTTTGTGAGACGAGTGCAAAGTAACCTGCAGGTAACAGACAGACTTACCTACAACTACGGTGAGCTAATTCGTATCTGCTCTTTACTATATTACCGCAGCGAGCCCACAGCGTCCATCGAATTGGAGTACATTTGTTGGATATATATGGAATATATTTGTACAGTACGACGTGATCACAAAAACAGGCACTGCCTTTGTAATACTCTGTATGACCTCCTGCATGAACGATTACCACTTGTTGTAACTTTTGATTTGGAAGAAGTAATTTTTTATTAAAATTCATTCATAGTTTTTAATAATATTATGCGTTATGGCCTTAAAATTGTGACACAGATAAATGAAACTTTTGCTTCGTATGCGATGGCTGTGATCGAAGAGTTGAGGATAGCTCCAGACAGAGTAAACGTTAGCGGCGGTGCGCTGTCGATGGGTAACCCGGTGGCTGCGACTGGAGCGAGGATGGCGACGCATCTAGCGCACCATATAAGGTATAACATACTATTATTCCTTATGTTCATAAAATTTTCTGGGCTAGTGTGTCGTATAAAAATATAATAGTTTTTCACAATCCTACTGTAGCAACATCAATTAACTAGTTATTACTTTAGTTAATTAAAAATGTAAACGTTTGTGAGTTTTTCATTTCAAAATATTTTTAACTGCTTTGTGACTAAAATGAAAATGAGATTTTTTATATAAAGCGAAATGTCTATTTTCCATGTGTCAATGGTTTCAGAAGGAAGAACGCGAGAACAGCTATTGCTGCCTCTAGTTGTGGTGGTGGACAAGGAATTGCTGTCATGTTGGAATATATTTGATTTATAGTATATGTAAATTACTTTAGATTAATAATAGCAGGGTTACAAATAAAAACATTAAGTAAAGTTCTATTTATTAAAAATAACATTAATTATACAAAAACATCATAAATTGGATTTAAGTAAAAAAGTGTAATGTTATTATTCTCCAAGTAAATTTTTTTTATATTTAATTCTTTATTACATTCATCACTATGGGAAAGATTCATTTTCGGTTTACATATATATATAATATGAATTAAAAAATTATACAAACAAACATGGTATTACCATATTTAAGTTGTTTTTTTTAGATTCTTACACTTTTATTTCAGGTCTGTATGCGGTATAATTTAAACTATAATAAGACTGAGGTATCCACTAAGGGACCACACTAACGCTACAGGACAGGGAAGATCATTATGATAGATTTCAAAACAGCATGTTATCATTAAATTCTGATGTAATTAACTTAGGTATATTTGTTTAAACAAGCTGTTGCAAAATTGTGGTTTTATTCAACAATTTGTTTACTGTGGTAATGAGACTTATCTTAAAACAAACAAGAAAGAGTTGGTCTATGCTAGGATTTAAACCAAGTGTTTGGCCATTTTTAACTTTTTATATAAATACTTAAAATTACTTTTAGGCATTGGTTTATTATCTACCACAATATAATGAAGAATATCATCAAATAAAAAACACTAAACTAAATATATCCTTCATCAATTATTTTGATTTATTTTAAGATGTCATTTCTCGAGTCAATAATTGTAAATTAATTTAAGAAACAATAATTCTTGTTAAATTATTTGCCGTAACATTAGCCTATATTTACAGCAGTAATATTAATAATTAATGCAGGGAATATTAATAATAATTAAGGCAGTAATATTAACAGTTGCAAATAATAAATATATTGTAACAGTTTATAATACTATTAATAAAATTGTTTGTCCTCATTTTATTCTCCAATTACATTTAATTACATTCTGATATATGTAAATAATGTTTGTTTAAGTGAGAGTTTCTCCTTTAGTGACCTGTTAGGAAAATTCAAAATTAATAACCATTGATAAAATTTTTAAATATTATGATTATTATGCAAGTAAAAAACATTATAAATACTAATGAAACGAACGTATAGAAAAGCAACACTGAAAATATTTCGAGTTCAGTGTTTGTATCAATAATAGATGACAGCTTTTAGAATAAAAGTATGATTAGAGTTTGATACTCACACAAGCTTCCAAGTAATCAATTTTCCTTTCTAAAGAAGTTAATTTCTCGTTCAACGTAGCAAGACGTGACCGACAAGACATGTCTGCAATATGACGTTAAGGAATAAGTTTAAGTAGTTTAACATGTAATACTAACATACCAATTGCAAATTAGCAAATATGTTTAGAATTTTAAAAATTACACGAGTTAAATTTATCCGTAAAATATGTAATATAAATAGTAAAGTTCAAGCAAAATTGTTTATTTCTCACCGAAAGAATTGAGGAAATCTGTAATTTTTTTTATGCTTCCTGTGATAACTTCTATATATTCCCTATTCGCCCAATCCTGTTGAATTTGTTTTTGGATAGTTTCTCTTGGTGGTGTCGACATGTTATTTAATTATTCAGCTTGTCCCGTACTTATGTAGCTTCACAATATTCAATATTTACAAGACAAAAATTACACAAAATATATATAAATGACAGATATTCAGTGTTTCCATTTATTAGATTTACGAGCGTATTGTTTCTAATAGTGTTACATTTTCCTAATTTATTTAGACCTTTCCTTTCAGATATAGTAGTCTCCATGTAATTTAATACATTTTAAATTTTAAATTGAAAAGTTATTTTTTTTGGTGAATCTCAAAGCACATTAAAATTTTTGGGTATTTATTATAACTTTAATTTAGTTACACTCACAATTATCTCTACAATCAACGTTTTACTTACAGTGCATCGACTAACGGACCTCTATCCAACTCATCAATAAAGTATCTAAGCTATGATCTTTGCTAAAAGGCCGAAAAGTGATAATGTTGTCACTATAAAATGTTATTGTTAATCAAACAGCTGATGTGATGACTGCCAATGTGACTAGTAATTTTGACAACTAGTACTCAATAGGTTACGTGGAAACTCATAGAGTTTATTCTGAATTTTGATAATTATATGAATAAATATGGATGAAATAGAATATAAGTTAAAAACCAGCAATAGTGTTTTAATTGTAAATGCCATCGATAAATTAATAACAACAATAAAATCTAAATATAAACCGGCTGAAAGACAGAGATTCGTTTTAGAAAATGAAGAGCTGAAATTTCTGAGGGAACAATGCTCGTCGGAAAACACACTCATTAGTCTAACTGCATATCAGGGGCTGCTAGCCTTGGTAGAACTAGGAGTTCTTGAGATAGGCCACACTATGTCCACTGTTATAACCTTACTCCCAAGTGCACAGTAAGTTTATCGATTCAGTGTATAAAGTTTAATTTTTATTTCTATTTTTACTTAAATAATGTTATTTAATAAAACGTGTGTAGATTATATTTTCATATAACATTAGGTTCATTTAAAAGAATATAAACAACATTTCTTCATATATTACCAGTACATTTTTATTTGTGATAAACACTAGCAGATTTAATAAAATTTTTCAGCAACTACTCTGCTACAATCTCAACCATTGCTGGCCTGTTAATATTGGACTTGCGGTCACGTCTTATACCTTCTCAACCGTACAAGTGTCAGTTCTCACTGAAGTCTCCACAGCATCCTCTCATATCAGTGTTGGAGAAAATTAAAGATGCAGAAGATGATGTCCTTGCTCAGATGCATGCTTTATGCACACATCCTGAATATAAGTAAGCTTCTTAAACATTTATTATCTTTCTTACAAGAATTTCATTACTATATCTTTGCTACATAATATATAAGCTGCATTTAGGTATTCAGCAGACAAGAATTATTTTAATGAAAAAAGGATATGTAAATATTTTCGTTATATATACATGCCACACTGTTATTTGTTTGTTTTATTTTTGTTCTTGATAGGTTTGTCTTTTCTTTAAATTAAATCGTTTATGTTTAATTGAATTAAATTTTTTAAGGATTTCATCAAACAGCTTAGAACTCCTCAAATCTGTATTCTTCTGGTTGACATGTAATCCTCAAAGATCCAAATCAAGCATCAGACCATGGCAAATGTTACTTAGCCTGCCACAGACAACAGCCCAGTCTCTACTTCTTCTAGATTGTATGTGTTGTCAACAGGTAAATTCTATCTCTTTGAGTAATGAAATATTTCAAAATTATATTTAGTGTGTACTTTAAAAAAGCTTTTGGGTTGCTTTTTTCACCTAGTGGCTCACCATGTGTTTCAACACCTACCAATAACAATTCAGGAGGACAAAGAAAATTTCACATCACAGTACTATTTGCAAAAGATTGTCAGATGTTAAATTATCCTTTTTTATCATGAGGAAATCTTCAAACTTGCTTGTGGGGTGAAGACAAGATTATATGAGATTTGTACCTAATAAAATGTCCTCGACTGCCATCTTCAGTGCTTTCAGAAGATCCCCTACAGAACCCTACTTGGTAATTCCCTGCACTATACCTAAGCGTGTAACAGGGATTGTTATAATCTTCCCTGACATCCTCATTTAAATAGTGGGCAATGAAGGCCTCCATCATCAAAGCCTGAGAACCAGCTGACTGTTAGTGACCTACAACAGACAAGGTTTACCTTCTTATTGGAGGAGTAAGGTGATTAGAAATACTTATTAACCCAAAATCAGTCTTCATTCATAGAGGGCCACTGAGGAGAGAGATATACCATCATATTGTCTATAAACTATTTCATTGGTTTGTAATTTATTTTATAGATTAGCAACAAAAAGATGCTGGAGAAAACTTTTGCTGCATATAGTGCTGTGGTGGATACTGCAGTATATCAACAGAGGCGAGAGCATGTGATGGCGTTTCTGCCATTTCTGGCAAGAATATCCAATGAAATGCTTAAGAATGGGTGAGCTAACAATTCTGGTCTACTGATCACCTGATGGTAAGTAATATGCCTGTCCAGAGCAACATGGCGGTAGTTATGATACTGGACCATATTGCGCTCGTCGCCTTAAGACATAGGGTATAGAGCCTGGTTACCCAAGTAATTTTACAAGCTACAGCATCCTTTAAACTGGAACACAGTAATGTTCGCACAGTATTGTTTGGTAGCAGAAATGGGCGCTGCGGTGGTACCTACCTAGACGGTTTTTGGTAACGGGGATGTTTTTTTTACGTGGAGGACATGTCTTCGCGGGGGCATGGACCAGTTATGTCGGACTTGAACTGATAAAACCTCACGATGCACCACCTTCGTCGCTTTACAGCGGGGCTATGGGAACACTTTTGCATATCTCTGTGATCCCGCTAGTGCTAGCTGCACCACACAACTCGTATCTCGGGGCGAGAAAACTGTCCTTTCCACCTCTGTAAGGGTGTGCCGGAACATACAGCGCACCATCTTCTTTTCGGCATCTTACCGTAACCAATGTGGCAACAGATCTATCCGAACTTTTCACTCAGAGACCGTGGCAGCCAAGAGAGACAACTCGGCTCCCTGCGGCTGAATTGGTCATGGACTGCGCGGCCAACGGTTATACTGCCGCGGAGGATAGGGAAAGCGATCGAACGTAATACCGACACTCCTCATCCCCCACGGACACACCGCCACCACATCAGCGGTGCAGCATCGCTTAGTCGCGGAGAGTAAAAAGATCCGCGAATCACAAGGCTGACACTCTTCTCCTACGACTGCATCGCGGTTGCGAATGTCAGTACAAGCCTGCCCTCGCAGCCCACCGGCAGACCGGCAGGCCGCGTAGGTTTCTTTTAGCTTGACCGTGGAACAGGCCGGTCACGAGACCGCCGGACCTGTCCGAGGGGACTGCGACAGAGAACTACCACCAAATGAAAACAAGAAGGAATAGTTAAAACCAATTATACTTCATTAGATATTTTGTAACCATTAGTATTCTATTATTTTCATCATCAGCCGATAGACATCCAGTATCCTATTCTTCTATTTAGCCTAAATATATCATGCTTCGAAACGATTCAGTATAGAAGGACTCCACAACCACCGCCACCATAAACATTTTAAAACTAAAGATTTCTCAACAATTTCTGATTTCCGTCGATTGTTGAATTTTTTTGTGTAACAACTATTAAATAACTTCCCGTACATTACAGTCGCGACCCGCGCGCCTGCTACAGTTTGATGGAGCGGTGTTTCGCTTTGGACGCACAGGAACTGAAGACAGTGGCCGGCATCACTCTAATGCTTCTTGCGGAAAACCTCGCTCACTCGTCCGCCTTATATTTACACGAGTTGTTCAATCTATGTAAGTTCATAATTCAAATAAGTTTATTTCATCTGATAGTGTAACCACTGCCCGCCTGACACGGTATATACTCGTACTGCGCCGTATTGCTCTCGTCCACTTCTTTGAGCCGAAAGATATTAAATCTCATTACCCCAACAATTACAAATGGGAACTATTATTGTGCTCTGGTTTGAAGGTAGCATGGCTAGTGCTGAGCGGACTCAATAATAATATGTGTTTGTGATTTTATATGTTTAATATTTTCAGGTTTGAATATTATAACTAAATATGAGTACAGCGCTTTAAGTTTGAACGTGTTCACCACCATCTCCCTCCAGTGGCTCCATCTACCGTCTCACCTTACAAATGAAGCTCTGAAAGTGGCCTCTAAGATATTAGACATTAACCGGCACGAGGGAAAGGAAGATAGCGGACTGTACATGCCGAACCTGTTAGCGAACAGAACTTTCCAGACCCTGCTATATACTGACGGGCATCTGTATGGTGTGTTCAAATTGATAGAAACATGGGAACGTGTTAGAGATGAACCTGGTAAATTAACACAATGGATCGATACATTGATAAAATCAAATGATATGGTAAAGCTTGAACATCTACCTTTCTTTCTTGGTCTAATATTGGAGAAAAGAAGAGAAGAGTTCGAAAATATTATATTGAAAGTGATAAAGGTTGTTATTGAATTGGTTGATGTGAAGAAGGATGTGTCTGTGATTGTTCTGCCTGTATTGTTGTATATGATAGCAAATGATCCTCGGCCCAGTGTTAAACTTGAGTGCTTAAGAGGACTGCCGTTAATGGCCAAGACAAAGGTAAGTCATGTCATGTCTCTCTCAAGTATATCCTCATTAATATAGTTCATCCATCTCTTCTATGCTGTTTATATGATGTTATGAATTTCACATAATGATAAGTGACAGCATAGCTGTAAATATGGAGACATGCTAGTGACTCTCTCTCTCTCTGTTGCTCTCAGAGCTATCTTATCAGTACATTTGTTTTATTAGGTTGAAAGTTTTCCATGCGGGATCTAATAACCAATTTTTATCTCAAATCCACCATGTGTGGCCTTAGAACCACATCAGATACCTATTTTGTCTAGAAAAGGATGCCATAATTTTACTTAAACACCTCTCTCATATTCCCTTTATTAAATTGTACTCTCGGTATAATTGTGAGAATGATGACGAGACCCACCACCATTGAAATTGACGACAACAATAATCTTAAATGATTATGATGACGAATGACGCTCATCTAGGAGCATACCACCACTTTCAACAACATATAACATGTCCTGTTCCATAACACATAACACATTGTCTGAATGCAGTGATACAATTGTATACAGGTCTTGGCATTTATAATACTCATGTGGAGTTCCACAGGAAAACGTGCCAGTTATAGTGTCAATATTGAGCAAGCTGAAAGCTGACAAGGGTGTGCCGACTTCCCTGCTGATTATGCTATACACAAGTTTATCCGAAACGCAGGTAATTATTTAAAGGACTGAAACAAGGTGCCATTTTAATTTAGTTCTGTTATCATAACACAACTAATTTGTTAAATAAAAAAAACATCAGTGGCATTTTTAAAAATATATACTTAATCTTTGGTAGCACCAACTTATGGACTCTTTGTGATAAAGTCGGATCCAGCTTCATCCGTAACGATATTTGATTAGATAATACAGGTTCAATTTAAAGCTCGTCATTAACTTTGTAGGTCCGATGTTTTCCTTACCTGCAAGAGATGTTGGTGGACTCCGGGGTGGGCAGGTCCGACGACCTCAAATGGGAGGTAGACGTGGCAAAGGCAGTGGCCGTTAAACGGATCTGTGAGTTGAGGTCAGGAACAATTTCATCAACTATCAAAAATCTGTGCATCAACAGATAACATTTAAAAATTATATTCACTAAGTTTTAACGGAATAAAAAATTTATATAAAGAACATTCATGGCGCCACAGACGGTGCTTTATTTAACGCTTTTTTTTAATAGAATTTCTTTACTGAACACCAGAACAAAGTGGTAAAAACGATTGCCATCGTTCATTGTCCAATTCAATCAGTAGTCCACGAGTCACATGTGGACATGGACTATCAAATATTGCATTACATTGATTTTCATTATTTTATACAAACAAATTAAAAAGAGTCTCCTTTTTGTCCGAATGTAATTTATATGTGACTAATGTTGGTCTGGTCTAAAGTTCATGAGAGCACCCAACATCAGGTCTCTGGCTAATGTGGATGATAACAGTAACCTATTTTTTTCTGGTTCTATGGAGTATGATTATTTGTTAGTTTTATTATCAAGAAACTTCAGAGACTAGCTCAGCTCAGCTGCTAAGCATCCTATTTTCGTGTTTACTTATATACAAAAGTTAAAAGTTCCAATATTACGTTGTCAGAGCTTCAAGCCATGGATTAGAGCTGGTGTCGGTGATATCGTTGCTGCTGAACAAGTGCGCGGACCGGCAGGGTGCGGCCGCGACGGCGCTGGCGTTGGGCGCGCTGGCGGCGCTGTGGCGCGGCGCCGCGGTCGCCCCGCCGGGCACCTGGCGCGCGCTGGAGCCGCGCCTCGGCGGCGACCAGCGACCACCTGTACAAATCGGGTAACACTAATTAACCTACGTGAAAATAAAACGAAACGAAAATGTTATTAATAGGCTTTGTTTTATCAGTGCGTCTGCAAATCTGAAAACCCTAAACCGATTTCGATTTCTTATTTGTTTTGAAATATTCTTTTTTTTTGTTTAAAACAAAACTACCTCAAGAGGCCTAATGGTGAAATGGTTTCTATGTAAGATTATTTCCAAACAAATGGTTATCCGGTGCCACATAAATGGACAACAGCACCGTGCAAATACTGAGATGTACCGGTTTAGAGCCTAATGTGTTTGTCATTATAACTATATAATAGTTCTAGCACCTTACCGTTGTGGACTGGTGAACGTTCTGTTTATGTACATGCTTTGAAAAAGAAAGTATGTGCTGTGTCAGGTTGTGCGGGTTGCTGTCGGAGGTGCCGCGGCTGCGCGCACAGACGCCGGAGTACGAGCGGTTGATCAGGGAGGCGGCGCGCCGGCTGTGGCGGTACGTCGCGGAGTCGCACCGCGCAGATGTCGCGGCCGCCGCCTGCGATGCGCTCGCGCAGTACCGCCTCGAGGATTTCAAACTTGCGGATATACCCGAGGTATGCTTCACAGCTAGTCGTAACAAGGTCGAAGTGCTGCCAGAATTATAACGATTAGAAGATAACAGAAGTCAAAAAACATCCATGCATATGTGTACCATACAAGAAGATTTTAATTGCAGTTACAAATGTTTTAATGTGGTACCTTTAGTGATGTGCCGTATGTGCTTACATTAAAAACCAACAATTCGAAGTCTAAGCACTCGAGAGCAGCCACGATTTCGCGTGGGTTCAAGTTACAACAGTTTTACCATCTCTTTCACACGATTACCTTTCAGTGTTTCTGTCCATGCCGGATGATCTAATTTGACTTGAATATAATTCCGTTAGATATACAGAGGGACGGTGAAGCTGCCGGCGTCGTACTGCAAGACCCCGGCGGACGCGGCGCGCAAGCCCGAGGACGTGCTCGATTATATACCCAGTGAGTATTCGTGAGCGCGGCTTACAGAACATCCATATATATAAATATAGAAAACATTATGTATATAATACCGCACCCGATTGTATTTAATGTTTTTCATGTATAACGTGTGTAATGTTGAATAAAAGCACACAAAATGAACGTGACCAGGCGAGGTGTGGCCGGAGGTGTTCCGTTGCACGAACGAGGCGTCCCTGGGCGGCGTGCGGCGCGTGCTGGGCGCGCTGGTGGAGCGCGAGCTGCGCGCGTACCGCGGCGGCGTGTACGTGACGGAGGGGCGCGGGGAGCCGCACTCCTACTCGCACCTCAGCCACGCGAGCGTCGCGCGCGGGCTCATGGACTGCGTCAGGAAACAGGCGAGTTGGGCACACGAATACCCACACGCATATGCACATGTGTACATGTACACACGAAATCACGTGTGTGTGTCTGTGCAATACACAGGTGTGTAAACAGAAATCATTCTAACATCCATCCAGAAGCCGCGATAGCTCAGTTTGTAAAGCGGTGCACCCTATACGTCTCAAAGAGGGGCGGCTTCGATCTCCACTGTGTTTAAGCTTCCGGTGAAGGAACGCATCATGAGGACACCGACATGTTCTACTGACAGCATTTTTATGGGAAATGTAATATCCACCAACTCGTACTTCGCCGGTGGTGGAGGTAAACGGCCTCGACTCTTTCCTTCTGAGAGCAAACTGTGAGCAAGAGTTTATTATTATTCTTTTATAAAATCAGGTCACTTCTCCATCCTACGAGTATTCAGACACGGTGATCTTGGCGATCCTGGACACGTTGAGTGCGGAGTACCCTAAACCGCTGCCGCCCGTGGACCTATGCTTCGCTCACGAGGCGTGGCACCGCAGCGCGGCCTGGCGGGCCGGCTGCATCAGACTAGCAGCGCGCCAGGCCTCCGTCTCGCCATCCGCCAGGCGGCTGGCGGACAACTTCCTCCAGGGCGTGCAGCCGGACAAGTCTGAAGTGTGTTTACCATATATTCTTATTATTATTACTATTTAATTACAAATGAGAAAAACGTTACGTGTTAATTGATGCATTTCCAGGAATCTGATGTACGGTTAGTGTTTGAAAACCTGCACATCCTATGCCGGGGTCTACCTCCCAACTCTCTGCGTGCTCCACTGGAGCGTTGCCTCGGCGAGTCGTACCTGTCGCTGCCCAAAGCCTTTAAAGAAGGAGATGACGAACCGTTGTTCGTCACCCAGCTGCGCTACATCAAGGAGAGCCTGGCCTGCGAGAGAATACACGACGCGAATAGGACCCTCCTCTCGCAAATAGTGGAGACCTACTTCTCTGTCATACCTGTTGATAGTGTGGTGAGTAGGTTTTTATCGGTTTTTAACCCATACCATTTCCGTTTTAGGGATTATGGTGTAGTGTAGTCTTAGCGCGTGTAGTTTTATGATGAGCATCCATCTCGTGTTCAGTTCCGTAACGTGAGTTTTAAACGTAAGACAGATGAGCAATTATGGCTTGGCGGAAGTTAATAGCGGGAAGCCTCATGCGCCGTCAATCTGCTGACTCCTTCTTCCACATTAAAGCATTATTTGACGTGCGGAAGTCTTTATATTATATATTTATGTAGCCAATGTTATAGTAGAATCATTTGTCTATCAAATATGTACTTAATGATCTTTTAAATCTAAAGCTTTAATTTCCGTGTGAATAAAATTTTAGTTAATTAAGATGAAAAATGACTAGTAGTTGTGTTCTCCGGCAGGCTTGGCCAGCGTACTTAGAGTGCTGTCGAAACCTGTCGACCAAGTACCTGGAGCGGATGAGCTCGCCGAGCAGCTGGTGGGAAGTGAGCGGGGAGGCGCTGCGCCGGTCGTGCAGCGTGCGCGGCGCGCTCGGCTCGGCGCCGGACTGCAGCGCGCCGCTCGTCTGGCTGAACGAGCTCGTGGACACGTGCGCGCAGCACGTGGCGTGAGTATAAGACGCAGTGCCATCATACGGTAGATAACTCGAGTTATAACTCTGATTTTTGTTTGCTTCAATTCTGTGGCCGCATGATGAGCCTATTCGTGGTGGAGATTGTTTTTAAACCCATCTGCCTCGTATTGACGGTAATACAAGTAGATAACGGCCCCCTTGGTAACACAACCTCATGATGATTGACTGTTTATGTTATCAACGTGCGCAGTGAGCAGGAGTACTCGCTGCACTGCATGCTGCCCGCGCTGCGTCAAGCGCGACCTGACGCGGACCCCACCAGGGACTGGTTTCTTCAGTTGATGGCGCGCACCCAGGTCGCCTTTCATGAGTAAGTTTTGATTTTAACTTACGACAATAAAGAGATCTTATCATTGCAACGCGTTTCTACCTGTAGTGTGACCCGGAACCTTATCTCTCAAGTAGAGGTTCAAGGTCGTTTATTTACTATGCTTGCCACGTGCCAGTTCACGAAGATTATGACTAATTAATCTTGGAGACATGAATCATCGACAGCGCGCACGACACGCGCCTACTACACTATTAACTACACCATCACAAACAACCATCACAAAGCTACCCCGACGTCACTGATCTAACACTGCTTTATTTTCGTGTATCAAATTAAAGTTGACCTCAACAGAACTGACGACGAAGCGGCAAAGCTCTACCTGTGCGATGTGTTCATGCTGAGCGCGATCACGTTTAGCGGCGTCTGGTCCTTGGAGCCGGACAGCGAGATCCTCGTGCGCAGCCGTGCGGCCCGCAGCGATCTGCTGCCGGCAGCCGTCGCCGCGCTGTTATCGCGAGAACCATGGACAAGCTGCACACTGCAGGTAGATGAACTCTGACACTATGAATGCTATCGATTTTTTTTGTTATATGATATAATTTAAATGGTTGAAATTTTTAGGGGGCGCCATATAATTAATTCTATATAAAATTATTAAATTCATCGGCCATAGCAGTGAAGTATAAAGAAGTTTAGAGGTGTTCGGTGCGTTAGGACCGTGAAGTCTCATAGTTCGTGTTCCACTGCAGCTCCTCGAGTGGCTGAGCCACACGCGCGGCGCGGCGCGCGACGACGGCGTGGCGCGTTGCTGCCAGCGCGCGCTGCTCGCACTGCGGCACACTGAGCAGTTCACAACACACAGGATCTGGACGCGATTGTGAGTACACTAAACATATCTAGTTCATAATAGCTGTTTTAATCGTCAATGTAAAAACATATCCTTAGTAAGTAGGATATTCTCGATAGGAAGCGCTTCTTACTGGTAGTAGATATCTGTTGCCGGAGGTCGTCTAGGTACCAAACATTGCTGTTCCGGTTCCGAGGGCGCTACGGCCAACGAAATAGCGATGTGCGCAACGTTACGGACGAGCGTCTCACTCACCATCAGTTGAAAGTCCTGCTCAACTTGTCGGAAAAAAAGCGCCATTTTTGGAAAGCCAGTGTACATGTATTTGTGTTCTTGTCTATGAAGTAGGCGACATGGAATAAGAGGTCCTGATATTCTTTTATGTTTCAGGGAGAGCCACTTCGCCGTTTCAGACCCTGCTAACGTTGACGACTGAAGTGTACCACATTTATATGCGCAAGAGTCGACGTGTTCGTGCTTATAAATTCACCCGAGTATACGCTTCTGCCTTGTTATGTTTTGTTAATTAGTGATAAGGTTTTCCACTTTCATATTGTAATTCCGTCGCCGTACGAGAGCCGGTGTATTCTAGGGGAGCGGGCTTCACCATCTACAGCCTTTCTGTCACTTAACACCATATTGAATTGCAAGATAAGTATTATTATGTTGATGTTGTGATTTACTGGTTGTGTTGATCAGTATTCTCCGTTGTTAGATAAATGCGGCCAAGTTAACTTATTTTTTGTCAATATACAGTGATCCCAATTGAATGTCTACTATGTATTGTATGATTTTCACCGACCATGATGATTAATTCTATGTCCTCATTTTTGCTCAAACATACATCTTATCTCAATAAAACTACCATGTTGTGGTGCAGGGTAAACATCATGGTGAACATCTTGGCCCTATCGTTGTTTAGATGAATAAAAAAGAACTGTTGCTTCATGGTGGTATTTATCTGTTTCTTACTTATTTGTAGGAAACAAATAAGTACCACTGCAAGAAAATGTATTAATACTTTTTTTTACACATCTTTATTGTTTATGTACTCACATGATCTCCAATCTCATTATCATCACCTTCACTGAGGGATGTTCGCTATACCCAGCATATAGATCCATACTAATGTATGAGGATAGTGAGGAATATTTAATCATTGAAAACTATACCTATGCCATCTAGTCAATGTTCATGTACTAAAAATTAAATTTAAGAGCTGCAATTTGCTCGTTCATTACAGTAATATTTCTGTACTAAACACTGAGAACCATTTATTACCTCTGAGCTGTTATTATCAGATTTGATTTAAACTGATCTCTTAATGTAGTCAACGCTGGGACTTGGGGATTTTCACAACTGAATCAAGATGTTAGAATCACCACACTAACAAATTAAAAGTTACTATGAACGTATGAATTATGATTATTAAATAATAAATTATAGATTAAAAAGCCTAAATATAGATTAAAATACTAAAGGAATAATTTACTACTGCTAGGTTGTGTGTATCCTCATTAAGATCTGAATCTCGATGCTTTATACTAGTAAAAGTGTTGTTAAGGCTGTTTGCGTATAACATTATCATTGTGTGTTTGCAAATAAACTTATTGAAAACATTTCTTCCAATTTTTACTGTGTACAACATTCCTGTTACGGTTCGAAGGGCGCTGCAGCTTTTAGATTTATTGGCGTAACAAGACTTAACATTTTGTCTTCATCATCCTTAAATGCCACTGCTGGACATAGGCCTACTCCAAAAATCTCCACACCGATCGGTCCTGCGCTGCACGCATCCAGAGGCTTCAGCTACATAGGTCGTATGCCTTACATGTGGTAAACAAGAATATAGTGTAATCATTCTAAATAGCAACACATAATTTTGTACCAGCTTAGAATTACATGTCCTTCACGTATCGCTTTATAGAAATGCTGTGAATGTCCACATGTTGATGATAACCCATCATGACTTACCATCTGATGACAGGAAGTTTGTGAATAATTTTTATTTACCGTTTTCTATCTATATATTTTCATACTTTGAAAAATGTGCAAACAATTACAATGTACATATGTAATAAATACTTACAAATATATTTATGTAAAGAAAGTATTAACAACTTTAGGTAAATTGCTCCAGGGCAACGTTTGAGAAGATGATCTCGGAATGTCTAACGGCTAAAATTTTAAGTAGATAAAAGAGAGTCAATTGCCATGTCGTAAATTGTTACTCAAATCATTGGACAGACATTTATTTATCAATACATTTAGATTATATGTTGATCACCCAAACGCTCTACTGTCACAGCATATATTTACAACACGATGGCTGTAGCTACACAGAGGGTTATGAAAAAATTCTATCGCTATCTAAATTTTACTTCATTTGATTTGATTAATTTCCAGAGTCAGCCTTCGGACAACCCAATTCCATGCCGAACATGGTGTATAATGTATCATATTTTTTTGAGAGGCTTATTAATTTACACATAAATAGCAATTTTAAGATCCCCACTAGTGGGTTTTATATCTCACATGGTGAATTGTCAAGGTCAATCACTTGCCTCAAAAGCACTTGTTCTCAGAAGCTCTTACTCAGTGGGGTTCAGATTCCCACACACCCACATCTATTCATGACCTAAAGACGACATCCTCATAAAGCCATCATGATTTCAATAAAATATTAAGTCCAAGCTTACTTGATGAAATATTTACACAATACAGTCACTATCACTGACAACTACCTTATTGTTCATCACTATATTATTTTCACTTTCACGTTCAGCATCTTTATTATTAATGTTTGAAATAAAATGTAAAAACACAATCCGACCGTTTAACATCCACGCAAACTGTGTGCCTGCACAGTCTCTGCTCCAAACACATATTGTGTTTATCTTCCCAGAATATTGTATAAATTTGACTATTTTTACTTAGATCTATGCTACTGAAGCCCATATGTAGATATCATTTATTCTTCAGCTACATGTCATGCTCTTCCATTCCATGCCACACCACGTTAAAGAGTCTTGGCGTCGTGGCGGGCGCGCCGACCTCACACGGCGGTCTCGTCGGCGGGCGCCTTCACCAGCGGCTCCGTGGGACTCTTCACTGGCACCCTAATAATCTCATCCTCTATCTTCGAATCTACTGGCATGTTCTGGAAACAAATTTTTATATACATTGTACTACATTCTACTGTTCAGTGTTTATGCTTGCTCTTTGCTTTATTTGGTTCTTATTTTGCATATTTTATAAAAAGTATTTTTAAAAAAAAGATTACAATATTGTCTGGTAGAAAGTGCCCATAGGCATGAAGTCAGCTGTAGTGGACTAACACTTAATCTCAATTCCACAATAAAGCAGCAGTTGGTGTAAAATTACCATATTTAACAAGTTACTACATTTTTTAGGTTTATCAATATGCATCATAAGCATTTGGTTACCTCTAGTGCGGTGTACTGATTTTGAAGGACTGCTGGTAGTTTATTAGCACCAGGCAGAGCAGCAAGTGCTGTCGGCCTGAGCCTTGCCGGGTCCAACAACCTTGGTGGTCGTCGCTGCGGACTGTCCCTTGGGGAGGTACGGCTGCATGCACCCACACTTTTCAGCAGCCGGGCTCTGCCGCATAATCACGATTTTTATACACTTTAATACACTAATCCATAACGTAATTGTGTGATTGTTAAGAGGTTAATAAATATTACATGTCATTGTACCTTTCACTTTGCAACCTAAGATTTTACACTTGTTAAACCACATAGCATTTTAACTAACTACAAATATCAAGCTGAAACACTATAACATAATCTTCTGCATAAATAGCTGCTATGATATTAATGGACATATGAACCAATAAAATTCAAATCTATTTATATTTTACTGATAGGAGGTCTACTTTGTGAAATTGCAATGTACAAAAATGATTGTATTAATATGGACTCCATAGATACTGAAATAGACATAGCAAATGCAGTTCTACATATTGAATACAATTCAGTATGTTCAGTATGATCAGTATAAACTTACGCATCCAACAACTTCAAAAGCAACCGTCCATATGCCCTGTACTCGTCCTCGCTGAACTCGGCTGGATGATGCCGCGCGCACTCGTAAGTATCGCAAAACTGATGAACTAGCTTCTGTCCGCGCCCATCCAAAGGTGCCGCCAGCGATGAAAGCAGGAATGAGCGCAACGACTCACGCGGACGGCGCCGGAGACCGGGGTCTTGGCGGGCAATCTCCTCCTCTGGAATATGGTGTTGGCAATATTAAGTGATGTATAACCTATTATATAAAATAATATTCATTCCTAATGCCCACGTATTACACAAATATTTATTGTTATGAAATTAAACTCAGAGATTGATTAATTTTCTATAGAAATACTCGGTAACACATGATAAAAGTTGTCAATTACCTAACGTCTTGACATCATCAACAGCACGAAAACGATAGTGGTAAGGTTGCTGCGGCTCTAAGATATAATGTGAAGGTTCTGCACTTAAGAGACGAGGTTCATGGATAATTCTTGGTACAGCTTCTATCCGCCGCTCTATCTCCTTTTTCAGGCTCTTTATAAGACAAAATTATACTGTTAACTGTAACACTTGAACGGACATTTAGATGCAAATCACAATTTAAATAATTTGAAAGATTATATTGTATTATTTAAAACCCTTATTAAAACTGACGGTATAAGGTAAACATTTCTTTATATTATATATTTATCGCTTTTGCCTAAATACATACTTTTTTTGCATCAGTACCAATCGGTACGTGGGGTCCTCTTCTAGACCTTAACGCAAACCTAGTTATTTGCCTTTTCGCAAAAATAAACAATATGACAAACGTTAAAACACCACCACTAATTATAAATATTATATTCCTTATACTCGTGAACGCCTGCATTATTTTAGTAAGATAGAATATTCCTTATTTATTATTCACTAACACTGTTACGTCAATGTTATTGTAAAAAAATCGATTGTTTTGTTCTGATTAAGGATGGAACGTGTTCACGTGACTAGGTTTGAAAACCGAGTATTTGCTACCAAGTACAGCGTACCAGATACTTGAGTGATAATCAATGTTTACGACTACAATTTTTTTACACTTTTTTATTAAACCTGGCCATTTTTTAAAGATTTTTATACAAGTTATACACATCAAAAATCTTTACAAAAAAATTACATTTCTAAATAATACATTGCGTACTTTTTACTTTGGCCTCTGACAGCACCTTACGTATTCCGAACAGGTACAGTAATGTTACAATAAAAACTGAAAAAACAAGAAGTACAAAACCCAAAAGATATTTTATTTTTTTCTTACTTCTTATTACATTAACAGATCGTTGTTTCACCTTGTGGGGGTTTGCTAACGCTGGGTCTTCTCAAATATGGCCATTATACGATTTAATAATATTGTAATACACAATCTATAAATATTAAGCTGGTCCGCCGATTAAAAGAGGTAGTGGAAAAATAGTAAGGTACAGCGACTATTTTTGTTGATGATGATAGCACATAATTGTTGTTTAAAAGTAACACTAATTTTTTGCAGTTCTATTTCATTTAAATCGTTAAGTTGCCATATACTATTTTCAAATTTTAACATATTATTTTCTTTTACCCAACCGCTCTTGCTAATCGTAGTGGATAAATTGCATGGTTCTCTCCAAACAAGAAAGAAAATTTTGTGTCTATGCAGTGGACACATTGGGAGGGCTGTTATTATTATTAAATATTATTTGTACATTGTGTAGAATTAAATAAATCTATTGCAGAACGTATATAGTATAAACAAATGTAAACTTATGTAAAACTTTTTTTTATCGACACGGGCGTACAATGGTTGAATATATGACGATATGCAATAAACTATGCAAGCCTTTTAAAATAATATCGTTCCTAGAAACCACCTATTAGTTATTCATCGTATATCATACCCGGCATATTCGAGTGGTACACAAATTCCATCATCATGATTCTTTCTATTGAGCGTTGGGCGAGCCACGAACGTCTTCGGCGGCGTACGCGACTTGCGTACTGATAACAAATATGGCGGCGACGTGTGGTGACCAACCGTACCAATACGGACCACCGATTGTTCAAGTTACAACAAATGGTTTCGCTGACGAATAAGGGCAGCAATATGTTCCATCGCACACTTTGAGCATCAAACGTTTATCGACGTATCTATTTTGATATTTGATTGGTTCCTGACGAACGCGTCCAACATAAAAATTGCACTATTATTGCGAAACTTGGAGACTAGGACGATTCCTAGCTACTTTAGATGTGGTAAACTGTTTCTTATGCTCTTTGCATTGGTTTCGCGTCTAGCTATCTGTTTTTCTTTAGTACCCTGTCCGTGAAAATAGTCTATTCTATTATTTTTATTGATTTCAGGAGAACTTATAATCTACTAATGTTTGCTTACAGCTGGTTAAAAAGAAAATAGGAGTTCTTTTTAAATTTCATCGTCGTTATGCGGTAATTAATCGGTATTAAAAACACTAATAAATTTGCCTCACTAGTAGTAACATACGTTTCTGCTTTTTTATTTCCTAAAATACGTATCTTATAGAACATTTCATATCATCGAGCTTTAATTCTTAATGTTGTCAGTTTTCCCTTTCCAGACACTATTTAGATAGTGACGTAATATTTATCACCAAGCAATACTAATTTGTGGGCTAAGACATTGGGGAAGGCCTATAACCAGCAGTGGATAAACATAGGCTGATAATGATGATGATTAATACTAATTTAAGAAACGGAGTACACGTTGGCTAGCCCAAAATACGACGAGTTGTACAAATCGGTGAAATAACTAGCACGAGTGGTATGGACAGGATGTGAAACTGTTTTGAATAAAACAGATTTTGCGATCTTTTATTCATTGAAAAGCTTGTTTTGATTCAGACAACTTAACGGTGTGACAGCGTCACTGTATTGTTGGGTAAGATATTAAACACTATAGGGACGAAAGAAATTTAGAAAAGGATGTTGTGTTAGACAAAATTAATATCCTTTAAAAAATCTATAATACCATAAGATTGATCGCACTGGATTTGATCGCAATTAATATAGGCACTGCATGTGTTCTTGAATAGCTTCATGAGAAATTTAGAATTCTTTTCCGTCCTGCCCTTTTCCTAGCTATGTGAAGTCGGCACAGTTTGTACTTCTCTTCCATATCGCTCTATCAGCCCTCATATCTGAATTCACACTCTTCTTACACATATCGTCTTTTACACAATTCACCCAACACTTTCTTCCGTCTTCGTCTACCCTTATAACCATCCACGTTGATTCTCTTTACTTTCTTTGTTATATGTCCTGCATCCCTCCGCACAACATGCCCGCGCCACGCTAACCTCTTGCTCCTCAATTTCTCTATCACTGGACCAACTTTCAGAGTTTCTTTAATATACTCATTCTTAATTTTATCCATCCTATATATACACGGTTGAATACAGTGTAAGATCGGTATAGTTTCTTGTTGTGGTGGCCGAGAGGATACATGCGATTAGAACGATAAAAAACTTAAGGGGCTCAGAGTGTGTACTCTTGCGACCGCAAAGGTTTAATAGATGTAAAAAACTTGTTGATATAATTCGATATACAATACGTATGTACCGGCGGCGAAGTATGTTCTCGTGAACTTGTAGTTAGCGAGCGGACACCACTTTGGGACGTGTTCTCCGGCGGTGACGAGCTGTCGCTAAAATCGCTGACCTTGTATTATACAAGTACATTGCAGTATTAGTTAATTAAGTAGTATATTTATGTTACTACACTCAAAAAGCCCCATATGATGCTTTGTGGAATATATTATAAGATATATAGGAGACCAGCTGTGGAGCTCCATCGGCTGAGATAATGATAATGCTATTTATATTTTAGTAAATTCTTTTCTAGTTTATGATAAGATATTTTTGTTGTTTTAATATTATTTATAGTGATAAGACAATTTTAATTAGTGCAATTAATTTGCGTGTTTTTAATTAAACAAAAGTCTTATCGCATTAATTTATTTTGACTTAAAAACTTAAATCTTAAAAAAAAAGTTTAATTTAAATATTTAACAATCACATCACGCAATCGAAGCTATTCGCGGAGTTATTTTTAAGTGGTTTTAAAATTTGTCGTCAAGTTTCAATGTGTACGTGAATACTTTAATTAACGGATCTAGCACGTGTCTCCAGTTTAGAAAAACAACAATATTTTCAACCTTATTATACAATGTCGGAATACGGTGTTGCAGTAAAAATATGATACTCCTTATTATTTTCATTACCTCAGCAATAATAATATAATGGTTACTGAGCAATAAAATTCCATATCCATTCGCTTGCAAATTGATCAGAGAATCCTAAGCCATCCTTCGCGACTTATTTCAATTCCGAAATATAATTTATAAATATATAGTCTAATAAGATTGTTTACTTTATATTCGTACAACTAACTAAAAGCTATTTACAACCACAGATGTTTTAACATAAGGTTAGCTAGAAAGGAAAAGATTAAATTTCGCATTAAGTTAATTTCTATATAGACATATTTAAAAATAAAGGTTACTACTACTCACAATATTCAACCTAAATATAGAATAAAGGGACGCATTTGGTTTATCTTATTTCATAAATCTATATATTGAAATTGTATCCCTTCCATTGCTCGACGCGTTACAATAAGTTCTTTCATATATAACTGTTAATATCAAGTTATCTTTCGCGTTAGGTTCGAGGTTTCGCTATTCATTCTTGTGTCATTACTACTACACTACAAGAATATCTTGACTCGGTGAAATTTGACGGCGACATACGGAATTTATTTTCAATGTTTAACCGCCAGTAGAGGTCGCATGAGTGAAACCATTATCAACATCATTATCAGTAGATAGACGTGAACAGTTGGACATGGGCCTCCCTCAAAGATTTCCACATTAATCGGATAGGGATTCAAAAGGGGAAATATAGACCATTTCCCACCACGCTAGTCCAATGCAGGTTAATGGGGGCCAGAGCCTACTTTGTTGATTAGCAGGGTGCACCACGAGCAGGTTAGGTTGACTTGAATCCCATGAGTTGTTGTTCGGGAACCCTTACACTCCCTTGACTCAAATAAGGACCAATTTTTTTTTTAATAAACCTTATTTATATAGATTTACTGGTTGTAGATCTTTATTGTCCGGAAACCGTCTAGTTTACTAACATTACTGAACTTGAAGGAGGCTGTAACAAGTGTAATTACTGGAGTAATGAGACTCAACATGTTATGTCTCATGGCGCCGACCACAATGTGGTGCAGTATTTTATCATTGTATCTAGTGCCACATTGTTTCAGGTAGGCATATCGCTTACCATCAAGTGAACGACTCGTTTCGTAAAATAAACAAATCTACCTAGATACACGAGTATAGTCTGGAGACTTGAAATTTGGTAGGAATATTCCTTTTGCCAAGTATTGGGCAGGTAAATACGAAATGTAATCATCAGGTGAACGACCCGCTCGTCTCGCCGCTTAGTAGAAGAAAATAAGAAGTGATGGTATAATTTATAGTAAATAATTTTCTTTGTTTTGTAGATGCTATCGCTGTTTATATTGCTAAGATTTAACTAATTAAGAATGCCATCAAGCATTAAGTTTGTAAGTTGTATTAAAGTTTAAGTAAATAAAGACATCGGTATAAGAGTTAGTTAACAAGGGTAATGTATTGCCGCTTTCGGTTCAGCAATATACGACAGTGTCTTGCGAAAATCGGACACGACGCGATGCGCGTGCGCATTCAGACCGCGTGCGCGCACATCCACAATGGCGTCGGCACGCGGAGCTATGCGCACGCGCCCCTCCGCTCCGCTGCTTGTAATAATTCACCAGCAGCACCACACGATTACGACACTACGTTACCCTCGCGGCGCCACTCGCCTCACCCGCCGGTTTACATGAATATTTGAATAATATTAGTACACTGCTTACGTGGTAGTATCTGATTCGATAAAGAAACATCTTCACAACTCACCGCATCCAACCAAGAGCGACATCAGTCGTATTAGTTTTTTTCCAAACTGGTTAATACTGGTCAAGCGATGTTAACTCCCCTGAATTCGTTGCAGGACCTATCACGGGAAGTATAATGTTGGGATTGGTTCAATACATTGTGTATGATTACATATTTAATTTACCTTTTTTTTTAAATAATAGCCAAGAATATTCGGTAGAGGCATCAGAGCATAATTATGCAGAGATTAATTTTACCATTTGTGTATACGATACCACGAACTGAAAACAATAAGACAGACACTGTAAATTGTTAATCATACAACAAACCAAGAACCCCAATGGTGGTATCGCTGGTTAAAAAGATCATTGACAATAGTCAAGGAAGACAAGTATTCCACAATTGGTATTTTTACAACGGAGCGAACGAATCATGGGCCTGCTCGTAAAGTGTGGCGTCAGTTGAGCGCCACATGATGTTTACTTTCTTTGCTGCTGTAGTTCTAGTGAAAAACTAAAACGATTCTTTGTTGTAAAATAGAAAGGGTTCAAAAGTATTTATACGATTGTTCTTTCTAATTTTTAGTTATATCAAAGATAAATTCTCTATAAAATGTCATTTTAGAAAGAAATTTATATGTGAAAAGATGCAAGAACAGAAATGATTGTATTCCACGGTAAGAATAGTTTTTTTTAGTCGTACTTTTCTTAAATAGTAAACTTGCTCCATTGAAAACAGAATGATCAACATCGAACGAGCACATGGCTGAAACCATAAAGCATAAAAGAGGATACTTTAAACTAAAAATAACTATTGTAAGATATAAACGTCGCCAGTTTCGTTACAACAATTTTAGATATTCATTTGACAGACTCTCATGGAAATCGTCCGATCGTGTTGTGAACATCCTTTTTCTCTCTCCTCAAACATTAATTTAATATTAATTAATACCAAAATTTGCCGTAATAAATTTGACGTACTTTACACTTAAGCAATAACTGCAGGTGGGAGTCTTGATGAAGGCCACGCCCACCTGTGATATATCATTAATCGATACCATTCATAGATACAAAACACATTGTTCTGTGGCTGTGGTGATTTGTTATTATTCTTATAATCTACCACAAGCAGTTTTATGAATCGATTTCGCTAGTGCTGCAGCTCTGAGAGTGGAAGCTAGTTGAACCGATCACTACGATTACTTGGTAAACACGAACTTTCTTCCAAGGCGGAAACGTCAGAGAAGAACTAAAATTACCTGGCCTGAAGTTGAAAGAAGTTGTCTGCGAGTGCGGTAGTTGACTATTGTGAAACCTAAATATTATATTTTTATCGACAATTGGCTAACGATTGACCGAATATCTCTTAGCGATAAAAGTGAAAGATAACGTAATGAAAGCAGGACCAGAAGGGAAGAATGTCAGGTTATATTGAATAAAAGCTCACGCGGAGACGGAGGGCGGATCAGCTGACCAAGGACGCAGCCTTGAAGAGTAAGAGAGGGGGGACTATGAGCGATTCCCTGTATCATTCGTCAAGTGACAGCTCAGGCAGGTTACGCTTGACGAGTGGAGCAGGTGCTATGTGGAAGGTAGTACGGCGTCCACCACGCGGACGTTTTTCCTGAACATCACGTGAACGTATAAAATTATCCGAAAAACCCTGCTAGAGCCATACATGGTTCAAATGCCCACAGGGCACGAGGAATTCTCCGAGTACCTCTATAGGTTCAAACTCAAGGAGAGTCCCTAGTACACCTGTGATCCGGGCATGGACTAAACCGTGCAGCACCTAATTGCTGCCTGCCCCAGATATGGGGCTTAGAGAGAGGACTTGAAAATTGTCGTGGGAAAGAAAGTAGAAGGTAGATTAGTCTCTTCCCTGACGAGTGATAACCATAGTCGTCCGACATTTCTACATTTCTGCAAAGAGATGGTAAATAAAACTATAGAGGAAAATAAGACATAATAACACAATAAACTAGAATAAGTAAGAAAGATCATAAGATTGTTAACAGAATAAAATTGAATTAAGAATAAAATGTATCAAGTTAAGAAATAAGGATAGAATGTAAATATTGTAACACAATGTATAGAAGTAGGAAACAAGACAAAGAAATGTATATAATAGTAATGAGGATGAGAAATAAATAAAAGTATGTGCTCTAAATCATTTAATCGAAAGATAAGGGAGAAATTAGCATGGAGCATAGCATGAGAGAAATAAGAATGGAAGATTAGAACAGAATAGAAGAAGAAGACGATGGAAGGAGAGTATGAGGGAAGTAACAACAAACATATAATCAAGAAACAAAGCCCAAGCCTACAAATGCCTGGGGAATGCTGCAAAAAAAAAACAATTGACCGATTGAGGACCAAACGTAGCCGATTTTAAATAACTTATTTTCAATTAAAGTCTTGCATATGCCATGCACGTCGTAGTTTGCTCGCCCAGAATACTGTGCTTCTTATAAGTTGACATCCGAAACACAGCGGTGCTGTCAACAAGGAAGATTTACAGTATGACTTGTGGCTATTCAATCGAGTTCGTAAAAGTCTATCATCAGCAGAGTAACGCTCACTACTAACCACATGCCTTCTTCAACGATCTCCACACTGATATATCATGCGCTGCCAGCTCACCCATATCAAAGAAAGGAACTCCGTGTTAATAAGCTCGCGATCACCCACTGAAGCACCAGCACCACCCGGTGCAGTGGAAACACCACGTTTTTGTTATAGTTTATTGTTGTGCTATGTGTAAATTTGTGTTTTTATAGACACACGTTTTGTGACGGTCATCGATTGAAATAAACGATGACGTTTAGTGAGTATGGAGTAAAAAAGATGTAACTGACAACCAATAATAACTTTTCCATTACTTTTTAACATTACCATTGCATAAAAATTATAATAATAACTTGAGTGATATCACAACTGAGACCAAATGTGGATCTGCAAAGATGACTTACTTGAAACTGCTCCATGTGATACAACCCATGAAATAAATACACCGTTTTGTAAATAGGTTGCTTTAAAATATGACAATATTAAATAAATAAATAACAAAGGCAACTGTTCACACAGCACCACGTGGCTCGCCGTTATACTTCCATAAAAGGTCTATCGCAGTACCTCAGCCATTTGACCAGCTACTACCATCTGGTGGGAATAATAGTCGCTTCGTTCCCCGCTCCGATAATATATAATATCCATATGTTAACACCTCGATTGCAAGCTTGTACAAATAAACTCGGCACAACCATGTGTTGAGTTTCCAGTTGCTTCTAGAAAATTACCAGTAACAATAAAATTTTATTAAGTGAAAAACTTTGTACCCTTCGTAAAACACATTGCGCTAATGGTGGAGTACGAGATTCGATGTGACTATCTTATACCAGTGATTCCCAAAGTGGTCTATATCGACCCCTACGGGTCTATGACAACCTGCAAAGGGTCTATGTCAGCGAAAAAAAATATTGAGGTTCATGAAATGAAAATGGGGGTCCACGATAGTGGATCTCAACACATACACTGATAGTACCTATTTACTTACATCACACTATCTTATAATATCAAAACATATACATTATTTATAAAAGCACCTATGAAGTAAAAAATGTATTATATATGTTTATAAAATAGTGTAAGTTGTAGGATGCTGGATTGATTATTAAAGCATCAGGTTCATCCTTCTCACTAAAGATGCTGACTTATTGCTTATGTTATTTTATTTATAGTTTATTTAATGTTACGTATATTTTACATAACAGATACAATATTTTATTTTGAGTAGTTTTAATTTAAATTCAATTAACAAATGTATAAATTAACATGTGTTTTTACTTTAAGTTTTTAACTAAACTTCACTACAGTTAGAAATTTACAGGAAATCAATATCAGGTAAGTAGGGGGTCTACCCAACACGGAAAAACATGGCAAAGGGTCTACGACACAAAAACGTTTGGGGAACTCTGATCTATACAAATAAATTAAACTAGAGTTTCTACGAGTATGTAATATAACTAGTCTGGCCATAAATACTGTTACATAAAAACTTTTCTTTTTTCCACTTTTTAGTTATTTTAAGTTTGGAACTTGTATGTTATTTCAAAAACATTTTTCGATTTTGCGCCATTTCACCAATTTTTTCGTGTTCATTATCAAATTACAATATGTAATGGGGTGGGGGTGTTAGAGATAATAGTATTGCAGTGATCGGCTTGCACAATGTGGGTATGGAGCCGTCGCTCATATTGCACACACTTCAAAAGCTTGGTATCCAGCCTAATGTTCGTATATCGTACTATCAACAGATACAACAACATTTCCTCTGTTCAGAAGAAGACCAGAAAATATCGGTGCGGCCGAGTGCTGTGCTGTTAGAATGATAAAGGCTGTTAATGTTGTTAAAGCCAGAATTCGTCGAAACCCCATTAGGAAGCAAAGTCTTATCGTGAGAACTGAAGATTCCTGCTAGGACTCTGTCGCGTATTATGAAATAAGACCTGAAGCTCGGTGCTCATCGTCGATACACAGGACATACCTAAATCGATCTTTACAATTAAAGAGAGTGGATGGATTAAAACGGACAAACCTTCTGTCGCGATGCGCAGGTGAGAACCAGATATATTTTCTTTACCGATAAAAACATTTTCACGATTGAAGAACATTACAATAAGCAGAATGATAAATTGTACGCTCACGGTTCTAAACAAGCTGCTCAAGTAGTGATGGTCGGAAAGGTACAACGTGGTCATCATCCTGCGTTAGGAATGATTTGGTGGGGCGTGTCTTATCAAGGAGTGACAAAACTACATTTTTGTGAAAAAAGAAGTGAAAACCTCAGCCAAAGCGTATCAAGATATAGTCTTAGATCATATTGTGAAATCACTCAGCAATACATTTTTTAAAAAGATATCGAGAACTTTCCGGCAAGACTGCACCTACTCGCAATGCAAAAACTGCCCAAGCCCGGCTTGAAACCAACGTTCCGGACTCGATAAGAGCCGAAGACTAGCCCTCATCTAGCCTAGACCTCAACCTTTTAGACTACAAATTATGGTCAGTTTTAGAGAACTTGGCCTACTCTAAACGTGAATCTAATATTGAGTCTTTCAAAAAATCTTTGGAGCAAGCAGCAGTGGTGGCGGAAATTTCCCTTGGAGACAGCGCGTAAATCCATAGATTCGTGGCCAAACAGATTAAAGGGCTGTGTAAAAGCCAAAAGTAATCATTTCGAATAAAATATTTTTTTAAATTTTTTGCTGAGACTAATAAATATGTAGATATAACTTTTAATAATATTACATTGTTTCTTTAAAAAAAAATGCATTTTCATTTGTAACAGAACTTATGGCCGGACTAGGCATGTAAGGCTGTACAGTTAATTCTCATGAATGGTTTATATCACACCAAAATACTTATTGAATATTTTTTGTTTTCTCAGAAGAATATCAGAATGTATTAAACCGAAAACTATTAAAATTGATACACTTCTTCGTGTGTATTTTCTCACGAAGCCTGTAAGTTAATTGCCCAATGGTTTATGTAAATTAAAATGCTTACAAAAGATATAAATATTTTAAACAATTAATTTTTTAATTGTTTATATTAATATTAATGCATCACTTCTGTGCCTGTATCAAGTAAAGATTTTTTTAATAATTAATCTATGATGGAATTATATGAAATGAAAGTATGTAATATATAAATATATTCAAACGTATCCATGGCTACGTTACGTGAGTTGGCCCAATGAGGGCGTAATTGCGTGTTTAATTGAATGAGTCATTCGTTACATCAGAGAGACGTTCATCAGTGAACCGACGCGACGCCCACGCGTGGGGATACAGCGTAGCATCCACCGATACTAGAAATAGAACTGGTTATGTAGTTTTGTTAATCGGCAATGACCTACTCATATAGTGAATGGAGGTCCAGGAACCTCGCAGCAAGGTTTTGGAAGAAACTGCAGTTCCCTAACGAATTAGCTTAAACCAAATGAAGAATAAAACGTATTTTTTTTTTATTTATTTGTTATACACAAACAGATGAACCCAGGAGGAACATGAAAAATGTGATCAAAAACTTTAAGTAGAAAGATTAACTCAAATTGATTAACTTAAAAAGATTTGTGTCTTATTTAAGAGTTTATTATGAATTACTGTCATATTAACTCGTAGTTAGCGATAATTTTTTTATGTATGGAGGAATGATATAGTTTTTAATTTTTATAGTCTCCGGCATATGGAAACAAGTATGGATTTGCTTTATCAAGTTTAAGATACTTTTGTCTAACAAGCATTTGGCCATCCTGATAGTAAGCGGTTACCACGATCATTGTTACGGTACAGTTTATGGACGCTTACAATACTAGGGTATCAAGAGCGGATTGCCGAGTTCAAAATCTGATTTAGAAAATATATAACTTCATCTCTTGCAGGGGCTTTGAATCAAATATCACCAGACAGAGTATTATCACATCAAGTTTAAATACCAATAGATAATGCGTACTTATTAACTTTGTGGATCAAATTGGTAATTCTCAAATTATCATCAAAATTATCTCTCCACTTTTTTTATGAAGTCGATAATACCTGTCCTTATACCTGAATGTTTTATACAACTCGGAACATTGCCCCGTGACAAATGCAATGGCAAATAGACATTTTTTATTGACCGAACACAAAGTAAAAGTTTTTAAAGTAAACTCTCATTACTTGATAAGTTCCGGTAACAGGTCTAGTCCGGTAAGAGGGTCTAACTTAAAATGTTTTAAAAACATAATAACAAGAATGGAGATCGCGAATTGCGAAATAGGTTGTATATGCTAGTGATAGCCTGGGGAGCGCTATAGTCTCAGTAAGATCACATCAAACATAAATCCTGCCTGTCATAAATAATATGACGACTGCTAAAACAGGCTAAAAGTTCGTCAGGTTTAAGGATAGTTGTTCTCATTGCCTACAAATCGTGCTTCGGGTACAATAAACACGATATTTTCTAGTGTTTACCTTAGCTGAACATTGATGCTTGACTGTTGGTTGTGCAGTTTGATTGCATTAGTAAAACTTATCTCCAGCTACGTACTAGTTGTACTAACACGATTAAATTGTAATTTTTTTGCATTGATTTAAAGGTATTTGTACATTATTTATCGATGATATGTTACCATTTGTTTCCCATTGATCTGGTTTCGTTATATTGCTCGCTTGCTGCTGCTCAATTGCAAGAAATTGGACGCAAAAGATCGCTATCACCGCGTCACGCTTTACGTGACAGCCACTAGAGGACCTAAGGATGTGTTGGATATAATATTATATTAAATTATAACATTGTGTAAGATTTAGCGTTGCGGATATCTAAACTTAGAGACCTCTCTAGAAGAAGAACAAAGTTTCTGCAAAGGATATCGATTCCGTTTTCGTAACACATTATTAAATGGAACACGCCGCTGCCGACCTTACACGTCCGTCAACAATCTCCACAGTGATGGGTTCTGTGCTACTTGCTTCCAGCGGCTTTCCTATTATTAAACCCTAGTCCTGACATCCCTGAAATCTGATGTCAGGCTAAAAAGAGTAAACCCTAAGTCAAATGGTGATTTTCACTACGTAAATTTTTTCGAGAATGTTTTGAATCAATTGTGGTGTTCCTATTAGTGTTTCCAGAAAAAAACTATAATATGAATTAGATATAATTTTTAGCCTTTCTGCTACTATGGTTTCACTTAAAACACAATGCATTATTAAACCATAGGTGCTGAACAGGTAGTGGAAGCAATAAGGTTTTTTATTAAGGAAGTTCACTAGGTACCCTGTTCCAAATTTTCGTTTGACAATAACACCGTCATACGGAAGTGTCCCACCGACGACAAGAATTTAAAAGACACATTTCCCCGTACCCGAATCCAAAACTGTCGGGCGGAAACTAACCAGGATGTCCTCTCCCCTTATGGTTTACTGTCTCCATCGCATCCAGACAGACTTATAACCGCCTCGACGCTTTAAAATATGGCGGTATCGGCCATTTTGTAACACTTGCGCGTGCGACGTTTCCTGCGACTAAAGAAGCGCTACCTACCCATTGTTTTGTAGGAGGGGATGTATGTGACCTGAATAACGATATGCCGATTGGTTTAACTGTCGAAATGAAAAAAAAATGTTTAGGCTCAGGTTTTTATTTTATTTAATTTATTCCTGTGACGAAAGGAGAGATAGATTCTTGGGGCATCCCGAAACAATAGCAGGTAAAGTTTCGTGAGTGTTAATGTTAAAGCTAACATAGTTTAAGGTGTAAAGCGGCATAGTAAAGTTTTAAAGCGCCGGTTATGAATGCTTAATGTGCCCTAAACTGTACCCAATTGTTGTACAGTAATTTATTTTCCTGAAATAAATCAATAGCCTCGTTCAGGTTTAGATCGTTTCAATAGCGTACTATTTAATTTGTAATAAGCAAAGTACATATTTTTTTAGAGCTTATATATATATATATATAAGCACTAATGTATGTCTGTAATGTATTCATATGTAAAAATTAATAACGTTAACGTCACTCATGTGTATGTTTTAAAATAATACTACTTTTATTTATCTTACATGCACGTTTTCACCGTACTAATATAATAGAAATCTTTATTTTTCTATTCGTTTGTTACGATAGTTTCTAAAACTGATACACTTGTTTCGTGGGAGTATTACTAGAACCACTGGATTCAAACAACGTAAAACAGTGTTTTGTGTGCATTACAAGGCACCTATATCCAGTTGTGGACGTCCATCGGTTGAAAACATGATGATGATGATTACTAGAACATATCTAAAGATAAAAGTTATTACAACAAAAAAAATCAAAATTCGAAAACTTAGGATACACTCCTTCAACTTCATAAGTTTTAAAAGCATGAATATATATAATAAATACAAATATAAAAATAAATGCCGGAAATCAGTGTGTTAAGTGCAAGAAGTTACTCTTCAAATCGGAATACAGATATATTTGCACACTTTTGTTTAGCGGTAGTAATACGCTGCGAAGGTTAAAATTTAGAGAACTGGTGATAAAGTTACATTCATTCGCTTATCACACTAAATATACTACCCTAAGTTATTTTAATGCATAACTTTGAGGGTATGCTATAATATATTTAAAATGTAATGCTTTCTTACTATAAACCGATCGACCATATGCGACCACGTATACATAGATTGTATTTCTAAAGTAGTTGTGTGACTACGAAATTATTTGTATATATATTATGTACAAGGTGCTACGTACAATATAACATGTGAAAGTACAGTGAGTCAGTAATGTCTTAAATACATACATACATGTTACAATACAACGAGGTTCAATATGGGTAAGATTTAAAACATTGGTTCAAGCGCTGATGCCTTTTAAGTCTTTATTAGTTTATCTGTAAGAAGTGGACCATAAGGCAATGGACACACGCTATTGTCTTTACATTTTTTGTACATGTCAAGATTATCAATATATAAAATTTACTTATATAATTAATGTATACTTCACCGGTTTGAAAAAGGTAAAAAGTTTTGTTTTTGTTTTAAACAGTATTGAAAGATAAGGAGGAATATTGATAATTGGGTATTAACCTGTTGAAATTTCCTTATTGAAATGCATATAATTCTATGGTATTACGAAAGTTTTGTTTTTCGAAGCATAATAATGTCGCCATTGTGGGTTATAGAAGTTGTCAGAGTATCTACATAAAGTTTAGGGAGTATTTTTTCTTGCTTGCTAGTTCAATAACAAGTACCTACATTGAGTGTCTAATTGGTATTCATCTGAGCGCGTGTAGACCACGCTGCGGTGGGGAAGGGTTATTAGCCGGCGCCGCCTCCGCGCCCAGGCATATTGTACCGAGGCCTGCTTGCGAGCGCCGCACGCTTGCCCGCCGTATACTAATTCACATTGTCAATATATGAGCCACGATGATTGAAAGACGAAACGGAAGCCAGACCGGTGGCTGGGAAGGCAAGATGTCGGCATAGCTGATTGACTTTGATATACGGCTGTGTCACATCGAGCCAGCTCAATCCACCGGCGTTCTACGAACGAAGACACTTTAAGGCGGATGCTCCCGTAAGGAAATTACGATCGCTCCCGTAGCGCTGCGGGCAGAGGCAGGGCGAGTCTGACAGCTGTCACGGCGCGCCTGTGCTGCACGCCGGAAGACATTTATTTTTAATCATACACGACGATGTTCCCGTAGAGTGCGAGCGGCTGAGTGCGCGCGTGACGAACCGATACGAAATACACGAGAGAATGGCGAACGACGAAGTGTTGGGGCCGCGTAAGACGATGTTTGTTCTAGTGATTGTTGTGGGGTGTTTCGCGGTCCTGTGGCCCAGGATACTCTCGCCGCTGATCATAGGACACACGCAGGAGCACCTCAAGCCCAACCAGTTCGACCGGGAGGCAGGTAACGTCGGTATTTTTAACTTTAGCTCAATGTCAATAGCAGCGCATTACGCTACACCCGCACTAAATTTAATTATGGCGCTGATTAAATGATATAATTAATTTTTAAATATTGACTAATAATAGAGTTACTCCCCCTAAAATGTACGCAATCGTTAATTCTATAACACACACATCGTGTATTATTCAAATATTTAAAATATACTAGAGTTTTATAAAATATGTAGTTATAAAATTCAACAGAGAATATTGAAATGACATGCAAAATTTAAAATTATTGGGTTCTCTAATTATAGCGAAGTAACTAATATTGCGTCCTCTTGTTCAAAGTTAAGACCTTGAGTAAATCAATAGAGAGGCGATTTGTTCGTAATTAGCGAAACTGAGATATGTCTAGTCAAATATTTCTCGGTCTAATTGTTGACACTAAGAATTTATGTTTGCAATAGTTCTGATTGGAATGTTGTAGTTACATACTTGTGTAACGAATGGAAAATGTGTACACATGTGATTGCATCAAAAAACAAATATGTCTTGGTTATATACAACCATTAAGAGTCTGTTTACTTTGGTGTATCGCTTACATCATAAAATATCCAATTTCAAATATATAGTTGATCTAAACTTAATGTAAGTATTTGATTTAACCAAAATTTCTTTAGTTATTTGTTGACAAAAATTATTTGTATAGTAGACACATTGTAATTTAATTTTGACCTCTTGCAATTCTCTAATCTTTAATTAAAATTGCTTACAAATACTTTGCATTGTAAATAAAATTAAGTGTTTTACAATATGAAGTACATAAAATAAGAAAGTTACAAAAATTTTTTTTCACATAATTTAAAATAAAAGTATTTCCTTAGTCATAAAATTCTTTTTCTTAAGAATGAGCTTAAATTTTACCAAACAATTAAGTTTTCTTAAATTCAATAAAAATTAAATAAACCAAGCAATCTTTTGTTTCTATAATATACATTCTATGGATATTATGTTGCAAGTATGTATATATATGTAATCAATTATTTAAAATGTAGCTTTTCTATTGTTTTCAATATAATATATAATGAACAATATTCATATATATCTTACATTAAGGATTTTCTTAACAATAGAAGAGAATTCCTGAAAGGCCTATTTATTTAAATATTGATAATTTATGAGTACATCACTATCGTGAAGAATTACAGTTCTGTAATATTTTAAAACTGAAAAAGTACTCAAACAGGACTGATATATTTATTTAATTTTCATGTATGTAAAGTTACAGAGAACCAAGTTAATGCTTATGTAGTATTGTATCCATAAATTCCATTGAATGTGCCACTGAAGAAAAATAAATATATTCCATTACATTACTGTATATTTCCTTATTTACTCAGTCTCTTATTAACATAAAACAGTAAAAAACCTGTCAGTAACAGGTCATGGTTTCTCATTGTAATTAATATATTTTTATATTAATTGCAATATGCTTAATAATTTATTCCATATTAACATGCAGCCTAACAAGCACACTGGTGTTAGAGATTATATAAGGAAAAGATTCAATAAACCTTGTTACCAATAACCCCTTACTTTTGATTAATAAAAATAATTAATTAGGTCATGGGAAATATTTGCATTTTAACAGTTAAATTAAAACTTATTGAAGAGTTGGTACGAACCATATTTCACTTAATTAGAATTTGTTTTTGTATATAATTAACAATTTATGGAACATGAATAATCTTTATCATTGAGAGTGGTTTATATGTAGTAATTTATGAATAAATAATATATACTTGTAAGTTACAGTAATTAAAATTTACAATAGAATTAATTTTCAGCACATACTGTATTTTATTGTTTAAAGAACAATTAAAATGAATTTCAGTGTAAGTGTTACAGGTCCTGCCTATGGATGCTTAATTGTGATATATTTATTCTATTGAATAGATCAACACTTTGAAAGTTGTAGGAGTCTACCAATAATCAGCACAGCCTAAAATCTCCTATAAAAATATGTGTATCTTAACATGTTAGTTTTTTTTAATTGTTATGCCATGTCATTATAAAACTCAAATAAGTTTGTGATTTTCAGTGCCGTTTAAGTTAAAACTAAATTTTGTGACAACAATAGGTAGTTTTCATTGTGAAGTCAGTAAAGTAAATATACTGTAAATTACGTTGATTACCATATTCCTAAATGGTAGTTATATTAAAATTTTTTATTAATATTTAAAAGCTGTGTTTGTACATTATTCCCATGTAATATCACAGTTGTGTGGCAAAATTTGGTTAAAGGTGATCAGTATATTCCAATACACCTAAACCATATATAACCGAAGATGAATAAATTTGTTTTCAAAGCTTCAAGTCATGTTCTGGCTTTGGTTTATAACAAATATGATATTTCACAAGAATTTTAAATCAATCTTTTTTTTTTTTAGTAAGTACGACCTGATGAAATTTATGATGAATGGAGATTTTAAAGAATTGTCAGTGTTGGGTTAATTTTTTGTTTAAACTATATGTAATATATCGTACTTTAAAACATGTTAGGATGCTGCGAAGTAATGTTCGAGACTGAAATAGCTGTACTGGAATTGGTCAATGAGGTGTGCAGTTCAGCTATAGGAGTCGGTGGGAAGTTGTCACCGTATTTAGCTACCGAATGTCGGAAAGCTGTGAATGAAACTTGCGGTGTTGATATCGCCGCATTCCTCAAGAGAAATGACAACGTCGGAAAGACCACCAAGACGCTCATTGAGACTATGAAGAACAGCAACGGCTCCTGCCTGAAGGAGCACTTCGGCGTCCAACTCTCCAGTCTGAACACACATCCGGCTCTGAACTCGTGGGTGCAGGAAGACAGTTAGTCTGGTTTCCTATTGTGTACTAACCTGCATGTGATTCGTTTCGATACTAATTGTTAAATATTTATAGCGTGCAAGTTTTGTGTTTGTATTATGAAGGTCACAGCTTTAAATAACTAATAATTTGGAAAATGAACTCCCGGGCACTGCGACCGGGTTCCGTCCACTATATCATATCTAATTCCGCTTACTAAATAACTCACGGCCGCCATGTGTGTAATTGACACACTTAACTGTCAGTTTCCGTTTTAATTATTTTTTGCTTATACATTATAGTCTATATCGTTTTGGAAAAGGGAACCTCCAAAGGGAACTATAGATATTTCAGCGATAGATCGTAGATCCCTCTAACGTGAAACCTTTCTGTCGGCAAAAGTGTAAAAGTTTCATTAACAAGTTGGATGCGAAATATTCAAGTACAGGATGTCACATAGATTAGCATATCTGTAGCCGTGAAGATCTTACGGATCTTGTGTGTCTATCGGCTTGTGGATGATATTACAAAGATCTAGGTCAATTATGACATTGCTAGCCTTGTATTATTAAATTATAGTAATATTTATATATTAGGGGAATAAAAATAGAAAACTTTTTCTCTTATTGTCGCTTTAAAAGGTACAAAGTTTTTAATTTTGTATCTGATATCTATATATATATATATATATATATATCTCAGATAGTACGTTTCTATTGCCGGGGACTGTCTCACAGATATAACTGCAGCTCCTATTGCAGTCGACACAGTATTGTGCAAATATTACTGTGTTCCGGTTTAAAGGGAGTTGTAGCTAGTGTAATTACTAAGGTAATGAGACTCAAGATCTCATGTCTCAAGGCGACGAGCACAATGTAGTGCAGTGTATACAATCCTATCTAATGCCACGTTGTACAGCAGGCGTATTGCTTACCATCAGGAGACCGTCTTACTCCTCTCGTTGCTTCGTAGAATAAAAAAAAATCGACGTATGTAGAGATTCATCACGATGTCTATGAAGGATTTTTTTTGCCGAGTATAGAGCAGCTAAGAACGTATTTTACAAAGTTCCTTCTCCAAAGGGAGTTGCGGGGGTGTTATGGTCAGCAAAGCAGATGGGGAATAGGTAATTTTGAATACAACAACAACCCTTAATAATTTGCAGGAATTCATTCATAAAGAAACGTATTTTCTTTTTAAACTTTTTGATCATCTATAAAATAAATAGCGACTATGTGATGATGTGCACATGTGTGCCGTTGTGCAGGTGTGCGCGCGCGACTGTGGCCCCGGCCCCGGCCCCGGCCCGGCCGTGTTGGTGCGGAGCCAAAGCTCTGGAAGACCAATGTCAACGCCGCAGTTGGGGACGCGGATTTACAACAATCTTCGTTCCAATGCAGATGAATTATGCAATAGCTACAAAACATTCTTGTGCTATATATAAACTATTAGTAGCACATTTTACTTAATTTGTAACCATATATATACATAGGCGGTATTACTTATTTATATCTCCTAGTGGCAGGTCTATATTGCTGAAGACGGTCTAGGTCAGCTATGCTCAACCTAAGGCTTTTGGTGTTTGTCCATCTAGCTTTACTTCATTTTTGAACCTATTTAATTTCACGACCATTAGAAATGAATTATCTCAGGCACAGGAAAGAAAAGAATTCTCTCTGGCTAGGTGTAATATTTATTATAGGAAAAGAACCAGATTTTTTTTGTGCTCTTACCCTATAATAGATACCAATACTTGTTAGAAGAAGACAAAATTAAAAGAAAGCATTGTTTAAAACAAAAATTAAAAAGTAAAATGATAGGATTGATGGAATTAGATTATATTATAATACAATATAGGTAGCATAGTCGTACGAGGAAAATGGGTAATAAGTGAAGTGTGCGACGGCTATTCACAACATTATTGGTTTGGTGTTTTATATGCAATATGTGTTAAATAATAATAAGTAAATAAAAACATGTTAACATATTTTAACCGTAATGGATCCATTCATAGTTTAAGAAAATCATTCAAAAACTATTACGGAAACATAAGAAAGAAATCATTGCCCAATTGTTGCTTGAGAATTGTGACACCACCACGAACTAATGTTTATAACCGATATCGAAAAAAGGTTGACTACCACTGGTGGAGGTAGATGCTAGCGCAGCGCTTATTTCCGCCGCTGAACATTAATGTGCAAACTTGATAGTGTTCGGTGGAAGTTACAAAGTTAAGAAGATTTGTATGTCAGAGCGACGATCACAATATGGTGCAGGTTATATCATCCCAATTAGTTATGAGAAGACCTATAATTATCAGGTCAATGTCTTTTTCATCTCGACGCTTTATTACAAAATAAACTTGTTAAACTGATACAATACATGTTTTTAAGTGTGTTATAAATCACACAATTCTGCACGATGTTACGCGTAATGTCTGCGTACCGTGACGGCTTATAAGCAAGCATACTGACCGTTCAGTGACGAGGTGCGAGGAACGGGAAAGACTACTAATGGCCTCTTTATAAAAGTTCCTTTCGGATTTGAAACATTCTTAGGAGTACAAACGCACTGACCTCATTTCATAGTTTTAAACTGTTTTTACTGATGTCATCTGAATATATTCGTTTTAGAACTATTCAAAATAGGAAATGTCGCGCACCGCCGACATTGTCAGTAGCAGACAGATATCGTCGCCTTGAAAGGTCTTAGTCTTTCATGAGCCACAGCTGCCCCTGAAAATAGCTTAATGTGTTACCAGCTTATAAGCCATCGTGTAAAGGGTAATTGCCAATAGTAAAATGAAGTTCATCCTCGTGATCATGACAATTCCATTGTACACCAAATTTAAATACGTTCTACTTCAGAGTACGATAATATTGCGTCTCAAAACCATTTTTTTTACCGGTAAAGTGATGTAGTGCTATGGCCCACAATTTCTTGACATTCATATGTTTTCTTATAACAGCTGGAAAACAGCAATGCAGTGATGACGACAATTTTACAATATGACCCTAATAGGTAATAATGTTGCTCAAAAACCAAACTCTTACTCGCTTCTTATAAAAACTATTAAATAATCCTTTTTGAGTACCTTTCCGCCACCTACAGTGGATACGGTAGAGACAGTATTGATTTATTTTTAACATTATGGTGTAACTCCCACCTGACATGCGCTGTCTTTATTCCAAGTCTGATGTTTTGGCTTTAATTTAATTGCAAACATTGTTTTAATCTCGCAAGGTGTCACGGAGCGAAGCATTACAAGTAAGACCCGTTCTCAAGTGGCCTCCGCTCAGTTGTTTGCGAGAACAAAAGTTTTAACGCTATATTGTCACATACTGAGGTCGCACGATGCGCCGCGCCGGGGGGCGGGGCGGGCGGACGCGCGCGCGTGTGACGTTTGGCGCCAGAAATGCCCGCGAAAATTTTTGTTTTTTTTTTCTTAGTGGCGTGTATATAAAACCTCAATCGACTTTTTAATAAAATATCCTTTTTTTAAAAAAAACTATTTGTACTGAAATTGTTTTTAATTGTTTAATAAATGAGGCATATAAAAAATGTTTATTATCATCTTTATGATGTTTAGCATTAGACGACAGTAGACTAAAATGATAATGTTGATGAAGTCGTTTTACGTTTTATGTATGGACAGTGTTAAATAGTCCCGCCGCGTAAATCAAATATGTCGATATTGCAATAAAGATTTCAGCTCGTAATTTGCCCCGCGATTCTAATATTTACTTAATAAAGAGACGCGAAAAGCATTTTGTAACATGAACTTTGTTGTAACATTTCTACGTAACGTTACGCAATATAAAATTTATGGTTTCTTTAAATCATTCTCTTGATTTTTGTCAATATGAAATACCAGATTTTTTTTTGTATGTTAAGAATTTTGGTGTCTATATTATTTCCATTCCTGTAGTGATCTCAATTAGTCATTGTTGAAATACTCTCTTTTGTAAGAAAAAAATAATATCGCCGTTATTTCAATTTCTGTTAACTGAGCAGTTAGCTGGTAACAGAATTTTAAACATTAGTTGAATAGCAAATTCGAATTTGTGATACTTGATATTTTAAATCGTTTATATGTATTCATCGGCGTAACTTGTTTCGATTATTCTAGTAGTTTTTCCAAAGCTTCGCATGGGTTATCATCCGCATGTGCTAATAAGTTCTAAACGTCTCTAAGTGGTATGTCACTTAGCGGCGGCGTCGGTCGTGTCGACACCGCCAACGAGACCGCAGTGTTTGCACATCCAACCAAACAAACATCGGTCGCACCTCTTTGCACAATTCTGGGTGAGCCCTATAACTGCGCAAACGTGTATTAAACGCAAATAAAATATGTCTCTTCTTAATATGGTTTTTTTTTTATATTTATCTTTCTCATCATTTCTGAAAATTATAAAAACAAAATGCTACGAATAAAGTATGTATGTGTTCAAAGATTTATTAATTTATTTAATATTAAAAGTTTTCCAAAAAGATTGTAACTCCATTTATAAAGATGTATTAATTTAAAAAAATATTATACCAAATATTGTACGTATAGATATGAAAATAAAACATTAACGTGACACGGAAACTTATTGATGGCAGTCGGTTAATGAATGGTTATCACGTCATACAATTTTTGGTGAAGTGAAAAAAAATAACAACTATTTTACAAGTTTAATTTTACTTTTTCAAGTTAAAACTCAACATTTCTTTAATAAGTATTTTCTGTTCTATAACTTTTCTCTTGACTTAGTAAACAACGCGCCTACGACTGAGATAATTCCATTATAATCGCAAATTGAACACTAATGTTTTCTATATTTTGTATCGACATGTTGTGTATATGTTGTGGGGCTCTTCACAAAGTATTATTTATATTAGGAGCAGCTCCAGCTCGTTGTATGGTAATGATTTAAGCATGTGCGCCGCGTTACATAAACAGCTTGCTTGCACGCCACTCGCGCTGATGACGGAGAGGTTGCGGAGTACCGCCGCGGCAAGCTGCGGCTCTCGTAGTCCCATATGGTTTCATACACAAATTAGGTAATACACCAATTGACAAACCGGGTCAAATTGTGTGGCTTACGTCGGAGTAAGCGACGAGCGGAAGCGGTTCACTATTAAAAGTATTTTTTGAAGTGAAAAATCTCCTGGCAGTAAATTGAATAAGTGCAACGAAGTAGAGACAATTGTAAATGTATTTTTAGAGTCTAGGCTGTGAGGGACCGAGATAAAACGTGTTTTTCTTATTCCAGTATCCGCAATCCTCTAGTCAGTGCCCGCTGCTCTACCCCTGTGTACGGATAAGGACACGGACAAATAAATGCGGAAGTGGGAATAATATATAATGAAAAATTGCTTTACTATTTAGGCGAACAATTTATGTCTTTACTAAAACGTTACTATAACGTTGTTCAATTTATTTCTTGCTTTAGTTTTTTCTCCTACTTCAAACTTTAAAAAAATATCGATATGTTGCTCGCTCTCTCTGGTTACCCCCTCTTAATTATATTCATCACAATCTCTTTTAAATAAGCAAGACTCATTTATTTTCATAGTATTATTTTTGTTTATGATGTGCATCAACTGCTTCTGAAGTTAAATAATTGCTGCTAAGGCCAATAAGGCATTACTAAAGAAGTCTGTACAGGACTACAATGTATACAAGCCTTAGAGACAGTAGATTATGTTACGCATTACAATCAGGTAACATTTAACTCGGAAATATAACGCTTTGGAGCTACCCCTACAACATTAGAGCCTATGATGAAAAAGAAATAAATGCCTAAGCTAACGAAGTGTTCCTTTCGTAAACATGCAGAATTGTGAGGGTCAAGCGTATCTTTTACTAGCTGAATATTTTATTTGATCCGGTGCCTGTTCCGGTTTGAAAGGCGGTAAAGAGATTTCACATATTATGTTTCAAAAGCGACAAACTTAGTCTTCTGCTGCGTATCATCCTAACTGGCGTCACGTTGCTATCGGCGAGTTATTCATTTACTACCAGATTAATGTCTCGCTCTTTTCGTTTAATAAAAAAAAATGTCTTCAGTACAGAAAAATGTAGATCAATCATCTTGACGCTTGCACCTAAGTCTAATTCGGTGTTAATTCACTTGCGTGTTTTTCTGACAGCGCACTTCTTGTTATATACAAGTCTCGGCGCCGGGCTTTGTTGCTGTTACGTCGGTAATTTAAAATGTTTCTGAGTCTGGTAGCCGTAAATGGCGGCTTTTAATAAGGTAACTAGTTTTATTTGCGTATATTCAGTGATTCCACCCATCGTCATAGCGGCTGGCCTATTTTGTATTAGCTCTTTACAATTAATTGCAAACCCATTGACTCATTAAGAGAATTTTTTTTTACCTTTTAAAAAATATGTGCATTGCTTCTATAGTCGCCATAAATTTGAAACTTAATCGCGAATACCAAAATAAGATAGAAAAAAATGTTTATTTATAAATATAGATTATACATCTAACAATAAGATAAAATAGATTATATAGACTGGAGCTTGAGTGTGATACTACCTGATGGTTAAGCGCATTAGTCTATAAGTAGCCTATTCCCTCTACTCTTAAACTGCCACGTAAGACCTGGACGGAACCACTGACGTCGGCAGACCGTCACGTTTTTGGATGATTTTGTTGTATTTTGTTTAAACTATTACTAATATTGCCATTTATCGGAAATAGTGTTTTTCTTATTGTGATTACCTTTTATAACAATACTACATGAGTTCTTTTGCACCCGTTTTAACATATTGCTGATAAATTAACTGATCTTGTCATGTACAGTCTATACAGTCAAACAATCGTAACTAATAATCTGCAGAATGCTTTATTAATGTAAGGCCTGTACTTTGTCGGAGAGAAATCTTCAAAAGATACTCTGCTTCTAGGGGACAAGACACATGTGGAATTTCTATCCACTAAAACCCTCTCAGTGGTCATTCGTAGTGCTTCAGGTTAAGCCCCCGGATCTCCTAAGGAACACACCGATGTCTCTCGGCACTGCGCCTAATCGCATCCACTTCCGTAATTCTCCTCAGCACACTCTTAGTTATGATAAACGCGAGACCATCTCGTACGTGTCATCGCCTTCTCCGACGGGCAGGGCTTACCTTAGTCCTATTTCCAATAGTTCGAGACTACAAAGTAGATTAATGTCATTTATCAATTGTATTAGGGAGCCCCAAAAATAATTAAATTATTCTTGGATTACAAAATATCTTAAGCCGTCGTCACTTCGCAGCGCTGAAACAAGAACGGTCTTCGATGCGCGGGATGGGACCTCATCCAGCTCTGAGGGAGAGAGGTCGCGCTATCCCGCCGGGAGTGCCGCCGCCGGCGCAGCAGCGGCCGCCGACCCAGCTACCGCCGCACATTAGGGTACGAACCTCACCACTCTCTGTGTACTACGAGACAGATATACAGGTCAGTTGACGGTGTGACAGTGTGACGGCTTTTAGCGGAGGTAGGTCCCAAAGTCTCCTTCGATGGTTACAACTGATCGCGATATAATTTGGTCTTGCGAATTGCTCTGTTTCAAAGCGTAAAAAATCCATACCCAATAGATGGTTTTCCATCTCAGTGTTTCACTTTGTTGCTCTTAACAGAATGTTAAGGGCTTATAGTACTCTTTGAACATCCAACTTTATATCCCACAAGCATTCAAAAATTGTGTTGGACTGACGAGGAGACTTAAACTATAACATTTAACTTCGAACAGCTTGGCATCAAACGGCTTGCATCTAACCAGTAAGTACTTAGATTTAGCGGGTAGTTGTGGAATAACTAAATGAGTGAAAACAATAAACGATTTTTAAAATCTTAACCTGTTTGTTTTAATTATATATGTTAATTATTTTTAAAAGCACACAAAGGTAAGTTACTATATAAAACTAGCTTCTACAACTTTTTACCTTTTTTGATCAATATAACATACCATGAAAACATTCTTCCATAAGATATAGTCGTGTACTATTCATTTGGTTGCACTACTGGAGTTAATTAGATTTATCTAATTTGTCCAAGAGTCTTTAAACCATGTGTCTATTTAATCACAACCCGGACCGTGTATTGCTAAACCAAATAACTTTCAATTATCATCATCATCATCATTATTAGCCGACGGAGGTCCGCTTCTGGACATGGGCCTTCCCCAATTATCGCTATATCGATCGATCCTGCGCAGTCCTGGTTCCGGCGCCTTGCCGACGTCACAGTCAGTGTGGTCGCCGGTACCTCGCATCCAGTTGCTTCCCGCAATATTCACCAGACCGTTCATTGATGGGAATTGGGCCGCAACCTACCTCGTTGTCCCAGTGCGGGTTGGCGGTGGTCAGAGCCTTGTCTGTTATTCAGCAGGATGCACTGCGTGCAAGTGTTGATATGGCCTCCGTAAGATGTTGGGCGGAACTCCTTACACCCCTAATAACTGTCAATGATGTAATTAAAATAGCTCGTTTCCTACTGAACATGGTCATCCGGTGAAAGAAAACATTGTGAGGAATCTAAAATATTCTTTGATTGTACATGGTCAACGTTCTGCATAAAATAAATCCATCACAAATATGTCCATTAGATAATAGGTTTCGGAGTCCCAGCCGTGGAAACGTTGAGTGGGCTGTGTGTGTATGTATCCACCGCTCCGCGCTGGTATCGTTAAGTGTATAGTAGTAGCATGTATAACGCGAATTTATTCGGTGCCCCAAAAATAACGACTATGACATCATGCTTGTAATAGTTACCTTCTTTCATCGCAGCCGGCGCGAGGTAAGAGCGGAGAGCGGGGAGCGAGTAAGCGATACATCCGTTTTTTTAAGTCTTCAAATTCAGCGGACTCCATAGTCCGTAACCTAAAGATTTACCAAATTACACAATTATCAGTAATAGTGATGAAGCTGAATCAGTAATGTTAGTAATATTGTAGCTTAATTCCGGTTTTAAATAAACGTTTTACCATCGGTCGATAAAGTGCGCAGTGTGTAACCATCTTTGTGTTGTAAACATCTCCAGCTTGCGAACAAACAGGTTAAGCTGTTCATTCATAATAAGAACAGCAAAGAAGTAGAACAAGTTACCGGCGCCATTGTTCCCGTGTCTATACGTCGAGAGTATATGGAAAAAAAGTGAATAGGCTGTTTACTAGGTCAGTACGCTTTACGATCACAGATCACTTCACTACTGAACACCCGGTTAGATCGTGGTCAAACAGTTAACATTTTAATCAAAACTAAAATCTATATCATGTTCAGCTTAGTTTTTTGCTAGTAATTGTTATCAGTTCAAGAGATTCCCTTATTACATTGAAATTTTTAAACGTTAAAAAGAACATATCTTACTTACATTGTTTTTTTATTTGCTGTAGCTAAAGCTTAGCAGGTGTTTACTCTTAACTAATCGGATTCTATAGTTTGGTAACAGTAAGTTATATATTTGCTTTTTATAAATAAAAAAAACGTTTCACATTAAAGAAAAATGGTATATAGGAGAGCTGGAAGTGTGGTATCCTAGTGTGGTCTTGGCCCAGTCGTTCCGACTATACAATCGTGGTGTACATTCATTGGGCCGAGTGTGTTCGTGTCAGTCCACTCTTGGCCCACGCCCATCAATTTGCGTTTGACTGTGACGTCATACTAGTGGCCATTGTTCAGTGCTAAGTGTACGCTAAGATATTGTAAAACGTCTAAACGTGCCGTTGAACGGTGCGGGCTTCCGTTTCCCGTGCATACTGGATGATATAATTAAAAATGGAAATTTCTTAAAGCAACCCCGAAATTAACAGAAAATAATCAAAATTTCAATACATCCTTATAAACTAGAATACTGTTGATAACCCATAAATAGTTAACCGCTTTTTTTTCTATGTAACAGTTCCGTTTAGAAAGTTATCAAGAGGTTTCACATTAAAGATATAAAACTGTTTTAATTGTACAAAAATAAAAATCATCTAATCCTAAAATTTATTAATAACTTGAAGAGTATTTATTAGTTTATCTTACAGTAACTGTCCCCCGCCCGCTCTGCTGGTAGTAACACCCTGCAACACCCTTTGGGAAAGAGTTTTGGAGAAACCGTTGTTAGCTGATTTATAAATGGCACAAGCAATATCTTTACCAAATTTTGAGTGTTTACTTCTAATAGCTTCGGAGATCGCGTGATAGGTTTATAAATCTCATAATTATATGAGATATCCGGCGATTCTGGATATTTAGAAATTACTTATGGACCTCATACGAGGCTCCAGAGCCTAGATATAACTGCAGCAGCCATTTTTAACAACGGTAGTATGTTTACATTACTGTCTTCCGGTTCAATAGGCGCTTTAGTAAGTTTTTGAACTAAAGAGGTTCTATCTTGTGGCTTAAGACTGAGCGTAGTGAAGTACAACTTAATCATAGTTATACGGCGACTGTCTGGTGGACGATGAGCTCTTAATTCCATTAAATATCACTGCTGGAACTCAGGACCTTTAACAAGTCAGTGAAGATTAACACACGTCGTATGTCAAAGTTGATTTTTTTGTTTCCTTTCATAGGAGTGAGATTTAGGGCAACATAAGGTTAGTTAGGATGATATACACTGCACCACATTATGTTAGATGTGACACATAAGATGTTGAGTCTCGTTGCTCCAGTAATTTTACTAACTACAGCGTCTTTTAAACAGGAACACAATAATGTTTCTCTTGCCTAGACGGTCTCCGCCAACGTAGACCTACCACCACCACCAGTAACGTATTGGAATATCTCGAAATCGAACTCGTGCCATTTCCAGTCGAATAATTACTTACAAACTGAGCTACTGCTTCTTCATTATACGTTTTGTTGTATGAAGAAAATTAAAAAAAAAAACATCATCTCTCACTAATACATAAATGGGTTTATTTTTAAACTGTGTATTTAAAAGATGTTCAATTATTTATTAACGATGCCCAAAATGCTAAGTGGAGAGTATTCTTAACTAACGATCACTGTTTGACCAAGAGACCGTGGGGGCAAGTGACCCCACCAGACAATGCGTTTACGTCACCGCAACAAGTTTTGGTCGTTTACTACAATCGTTTCATTACCATGATAATGTAGTAAAGTATAATGAAGTGGTAACGGGGCGGCCGCCATTATTGTGGTGTCTCCTGTAACATTAGCATTCGCCGACAGACTATGAAATCTAGATTTTGGTTTTAAAACTCCATCGAGGTTAACATGAACATTGTGGCCGATTACTGATGGTAGGTCTCTGTTGCTGGAGACTGTGTAGGTACCACCGCAGCAACCGTCTTTGCCGTCAAGCAGTAGTGTGCTAATGAAAATATTTGGGTGATCAGACTTAACATATATCGGTGCAGTGTTGTGGGTGGGTATATTATATACCATCAGGTGAAGGTGTTGATTATCTCATCGCTTCTTAGATGGTTTTTTACTAAGTATATGTACACATATTCATTATGAGGTAAAACATATTTTTATATTAATATAATTATCAAATCCGCAGCGGTTTCTGAGCCAGTGTGCAAACTTTAATAACAAAAACTAACAGATACAACATATATAAAGAGTTATGTACTACCCATATAAGGAAAAATTTAGAAAAGAACAAAAGGCGTATGAAATATTTAAGAAAAAACATATTTTCTAACTCCACTAACCTGACTTCTGGATTGAACCAAGTACCCCAGCAGCTGGCGACAGGTGTCTATTGTCGGAGACGGTCTAAGTAGTTATCTTCGCAGCGTCTATTGCAATCGACGAACAGTACTATGCAAACATTTCTGTGTTCCGGTTCGAAAGTCCCTGTAGCTAGTGTAGTCACTGGGGTAAAGAGGTTTTACACCTTTGTGTTTACTAGCACAATGTGGTGCAATGTATATGATCCTAACTAGCGCCACGTGGTTACGGGTAGGGATGTCGCTTACGATGAGGTCTGCGTCATAGAGGCCATCATATACAACTGTTATTCTGTGACGGTTCCGTGCAATGTATTTTAGTCAAGGAATTTCTGCTCTCTGCGATAGTTGTTCATAATCAAATACCGATCTCTGATATTGGTGTAGTTTACGTCGGCGCGCACAGGAAGTCGCGGAGCTGGCGATGTCGTAAAATCTCAACCAGCTCGTGTTTACGATTGCGCAGTGAGGGCCGGTCCGTCGCCACCGCCACTGCCACCGCCACCGCCATCGCCATCGCCTCATGCGACTTCGTTTAAAAATATAAAAATTATTTTAATCATTACAAACAGTCCGGTTGTGCGTCGGTCGGTGCGCGCATCACTGCTGCCCGACATCATGGATACTCCCAGAAAGGTTATAGCACTATATTTTACTCTCACATTATCTTATCTTTTAATAGCATTTTCTAAAGATATATTCGGTTTTTTTTATTCGACAAGACGACTGAAATATAAACGCGCGTGCCCACAACGTAGCGCTGGTTAATATCTCGTACACTGCACGCCCATTGTGCTTGTCGCCTCGCGACATAAAATATGTCCCGATATCCCAGCACTTTCATCGGGTACAACGCCCTTCAAATCGGAACACAGTAATAATTGCACATTAACGTTTGGCGGCAGTAATAATAGCTGCAGTGATATCTCGAGGATCACCACCAAACTCGACGTGTGGTGATCATTGATCAATTATAATGTAATGCGTGAATAATTTTATTCAGATACATGTAACAGATTATAATTTTCATTAAAGAGGATTTTAATAATAAACCGTTTCCGTTCGCAGCCACCCCCTATTCCGGGTATGCGACCCCCGCTCGGCGCCCCCGGCGGCCCGGTCCCAGCACCCAAGTCGTCTATGGGTTTCGTGATGCCCATCTACACCATCTGCATCATCGTGTTCTTCGTATACACTCTCAGCAAGGTAACATCCTTCTAGCCGTTCTATTTTCCTTGATAATATACACTTACTTCTTTACAACTAATGATTACCTGTCTTTTTATTTAATGAAGCTTCAACTTAAAAGTAAAGCGTACTAGTCTGTAAGTAGCCTGTATACCTTTCTGTTGAAGATCTCGTAACTTCAGTAATTTCACTAGTTACAACGCCCTTCAAACTGGAAGCCAGTAAAAACTACGCATAACTCTTTGGCCGCAGAAATCAGAACTACATTGATACATAAGTAAATGGTCTCCGGCAATAGAAAGCAGTGAAAATAATAATGAAATCTTAGTCCTTAAGGGTTTAGTCGAATCCTGGGACTATCCCTACTCCGATAAACGTAGGTTGTGTACACACGTTTCTCGCCTTTGCAGATTCTGTTCAAGCGGACAGGTTCACCGTATGAGAGCGTCGTACCAGACCCTCATTTCAGGAGGAGAGTCTTCCGTGACGACTCCAGATCATCGCCGGATAAATTGGGTGAGACTGATTTGATATTTTTGTATTATATTACATTAGCTTTCCCCAGCAGCTGGATATTTTATTATTTATCGAAGCCTGCATTTCACCTCATACAATAAACAGATAGATATTTGAGCTTTAAGGAGACGATGACCAAGACTTCATTAATAGTCTGAAAAATTCTACTGTGGTATCTAAATATATGCTATTGATGCATATATTGCTACTATAGGTCAATAATAAGTCACTAAACTACTTTCCTATCAAATTTACTAGGAGGAGAAGAACTGGAAAGATTGCTTAATTTTCTATGCCTATCAAAGATCACATAAAGACATCTTTATTGGCCTAGCACCTGGACATTGTACTTTCATATAACTTTCTAGCGTGAGCCACGTGAAACCATCTAGGAAGTAACTGTCCCACGCTTGCCAACGGATAATTTCTAAGATGTTCCGTTTCATCAGCCGGTGGATCTTCGTCTCAATTATCAAGTGTCCATTAATCTACTCGTGTTTGTTTTGTTCCCCGCACACAGGACCGAAAGAGAGGGACGCGAGTGAGTATAAACTGATGACGTAGCCAGTTAATCGCTGGTTCATTTTTTTTATACTTCTCGTTATTTGCTTTACTTGACCATGTGCACAGGAAACGCGTTATCGTTCCGTTCGCAGAATTCTAGTGTATGTTAACATTGAATTCCTTTGCTATTGATGGCCGACTTCATATTAACGGCCTGTTTATGGTATATGGTAAGTTGTCTATTGTTTGGCTAAATATGAACGGAATTATTCACATCTCCCGTACCATAAATTTTAATAGTAATAAGATTTTTGCGCATCCGATTAATAAACGAAAGACATCATGTCATTTTGGAAAATCGAATTTCTATCCGGTAAATGACCGCTGGACTCAGACGCGATATAAGGGTTCCTATCTGCACCACTAGGTTTCGACATTTCTTGTTATGACAAAATGAGACCTCTTGGTGTTTATAGTCCACCTCAAGTTCATTTAGTACGTGTGGTCCCCCACACTTGATATCTACAAACTCCCGTTTGGTTGCCTTTCAAGACTGGCAAGGGATTACCTTAGTCGCATCTCCCAATAGCGCGGGAATTTCACTAGGTCATGCAAACAATGTAAATGTAAATAAATAAGTGAATGAATGAATGAATGAATGAATATATGAAACCTAGGGGACGTGGAGCTGGAGGCGCTCCGCGCGCGGCTGGCGGAGACCGAGCGCGCCATGCAGCGGATCGTGGGGCAGCTGGCGCGGCGCGGCGCGGTACCGCCCTGTTCAGTGTTGGACTGCTCGGTGTTACGCGAACGTCTGCCCGAGCCGGCGTCTGAACATACTATTGTTGTTGTCATGCCATACCGTTGTCAACCGTTGCCCACAACCACTGCGACTTCTATTTTCTACGACACTATTGGCTTTTATTTTCAAAGGCTACTGCTTACAATTATTATAATTATTATTCGGTAAGACGTAAGCAGTTTTATTGGAAAATAAACGTACTTTGCAAAGTTTATTTTAAACGGTCTCACTTATCTCAGTTAAATGCAAAGCTATCGTAGTCGTTTTCTTCTAATACCAGCTGTACATACATGTACTCTGTTGCCGGAGACTGTCGACGAACAGTAGTGTGCAAACCTTACTGTGTTCCGGTTCGAAGGGCGCTGTAGATAGTGTAATTACTGGGGCAATGACACTCGAGATCTTATATCACAAGGCGTCGAGCATAACGCGGTCTAGTGTATAACATGCTAGCTAGCGTTGTTATGGGCAGGCGTATCACTTAATGAAATCATTGGTGAAGGTCTCGCTCGTCTCGTCGTTTCGTTGAACTAACATTTCGATCGTTTATGTAACCTGAGCAGTTTTATAGAAGTGTAAACGACTCGACGATATGCTAAGCTTTTAATCGAGATGTGTCTTATCAACGGTAGATTGGGCATTTTCAGATTAGCTCATACCGTTTAGTGAGCAGAGCAGATAAGCTATTGCACTCAAGCTATTCAAACTGTAAGATGTACCGTACACAGAACTAAAGATAATGTTGATATTTCTTTAATCATAAGATTGTTCTAGTTTAAGAATCTGAACAATCACCGACATCGGCAATCCAACACGGAACAAGAGCTTCGTTCAAATTTGCGTGCTATTTATTTAGTGGTTGATACATAGTAGCTTGCGGCATGGTGGAGGAGTAGCCCCTCTTACTTTCGGGCTAGTGTTTTTTAAAGTACCGGCACCGATCTTGTGCGCTTTTATACCACATCTATCCTTCCTACCCCTTACCAAATATAAATCCTTGAAGCTGTTTATTTACAAGCATTTTCCCGTTCCCTGAGTACGGCTTTTACGAGCTCAAGATCTGCGCCGGTCACTGCACGCGAGACCAAGATGAATGCTTTTGGACGATTGTAGAATTCATCAAAATTATTATGCAACTTACTCCCGATATAGTATTCAATGTTACCCAGTCGAATAACATGTGAATGGAGAACTAAACTACTCTTTTTTTTATTTTATACCTAATTTAATCAATTAAACTACCTGCATTTTTGCCAATACAATTTTTTATTAAAATATATGCTAAAAGTAAATTAGATTTTTTTTTAATATATTTTTCATTTGAAACACGTATGTTTATTTGTAAATTACATAATAAATTCTTACGTCACATTCACATTCCACTTGTCACATTCGGTTGGCAATATCTACTTTGTTTTAGGTAAACTAATTATCTGTATGATAGGTAATAGCAAAATATGTATAATATAAACTATTATTATTTCGCCATTTATATTTTTTGAAGAAGATGATTCCTAGATGAACGGTACACACTGCAATATTTTAATTGTGATACATTATTACAGCACTTGGCTGCAGTCCAAGGGTGCATGCCCAATCGTCTGATGAACCAGTTATTTTGGTCGCAGCGTCCTTCGCTATGTTTTCATAATGGTTTATATTTAGTTATTCTCTTTTCATTTTTATTTTTATTTATTAGATCATCAATAAGTTTGATTTAAACCTATGCAAAATCATAAATTTTCTAATAACAAATATTGATTGATAAAACGAACAAGCAATCCTACCGGAGTAATATTATATAGTTATAAAGCAAAACCTGATGCTTCATCAATATGAAACACAAACCATCGTTGTCCAAACATCCTAACAACCACACAGTATTATATAGCAATTAACTTTTGCTATAAAAACAATAAAGGATAGTCTTTCTATAAACAACATTGGTAAATTATAGAAGATCAGGGTTTTTGTACAAATTTACACATCCAAAACAACTTTTACCCGATATTATGAGAACAATGTATATACTCGTATAGCGTACGCAACAACGTAATTAATGACATTCATTTGTGGCGCGCAGTTGTCACGGCCATCTCAGGCCTGGTAGCGGAGGTACGGCAGCAGATGGAGGCGAGCGACGCTCAGTGCCAGCAGCGGCAGGTCTATGCATGACACGACACACCAAGCCCCGACTACATGCCAGCTTTACACTTGTATACCACATATACACGATCAAATAACGATCCATACGTTCAAAGCAAAATGTCCGGCTCGAATAAGGCGGCACATTACATTTCAAATACCCTATTGAAAAGTGATGTAGGTGCACATTGAAACATAAATGCAGCGAACAACAGGAAACAGACGAACAAACATAAAAAGATTCATGAATTTCACGTTAAACAATTTTGATTCGCAGACACATTTAATAGGAAATTTGTATGCTTACATATAACATGTAAAGGTATCCTCCATTATCATACAAGTGTAATACTGGTATAATCAGTTCGAGTTGCTTTGTTAACTTTTGAATTTGTTCTATTTTGATTTGTGTATTTATTTCCGTTTTGGCCTTTTTTCCTTACCCTGTTTATAACATAACAAAAAGCTTTAATAAATATTCCAAAACAACATTTGTCGATAAGAGCGCGTAGGAGATTAACACGTATGTTGCAATATACGTATAAAATTAATGTAATGCGCGACAGAGACAAAAAATTACCACGAACAGTTATCTCTTTTAATCACTATATTTCCTATTTTAATTTCAATTAGCATTTTTTTTATTCATGCCGGTGCAGAACATTATTTGCATATCACACTGCTAATCAATAGAAATAGGCTCTGCTGATACCTACTTGGCCGTTTTCTGAGTTTTCAGGCATGTACCATATTTTTATAAAAACAAAAGTAAAATACGTAAATAAATATATTTGAATTGGTAATTGACATAAAAAAATATTTTAACTTAATGGGCAGAAGGTCCTGTTCTGTTTAATTTTAATACTGTCATCTGTTGCATTTTGAAGGGTTCCGTAGATGCAAAAACACGGCCGCAATGCGCATTTGGCACATCGGAGCCATCTCACTAATTGTAATAACCTCAAAATAAATTTGGCGCGTGCACTTTCCCGCCCTGCTGCGGATTTGTGTCAAACGGTCACTTCGACGTGTATTAATTGACAGTTTAGTTATTTTTGACAGTACTCATCTGTTAAATACATTATCAACGGTTTTAACAGCCGGCTCAAACATTGCCGTGTTCAAACGAAACGGTTGTTTGAAGTGCTAAAATACCGGGGTAACGGAACAACGTCTCATATCTTATGCCGACTAGTACAATGTGGTGCAGTGTATGTTATCCGAACTAGTGCCTCATTATGAGCAGGTTTATCACTTTCTATCAAGTTAATTGCTCGTCTCGTCGCTCCGTCAAAATAAAAATCTGCAATGCTATATATTTATCATTGCTTAATTTTTTGCGTCCTCCATTACAAGTTGTTTTAATATTTCATATCACAAACAAAAACAGTTTTAGCAAAAGGCCAAGTTATACACTGTCCCATAATATACATAAATAGAGTATGATATTTATATGTTATATTTGGTTTAATTTTCTTTGCATGTTAGTACTGTTTTTATATTTTGAATCTGTTTCTAACGCGTCCTTGTCGCCATCGCCGCACTGTACTGAGTTACCCTATCTAAAATAAAACAATAAAATCTTACAATAATAAATAACAGGTGAATAAAATGATGATTACAAAAATACATGAACTATGTGTACTTTGTACATTTTTATTTTTTCAGCACTCTTAGTTTGTTTTTTGTTATTTGTTGTACTAGTGTGTTGTACGTAGATTGCGTTTGGCTTAGGCTATAGTTGTGTATGTGTTAACAGGTTGCAATGTTATAACAAATACTTAGAACGTTGCTGGAAAACTTCATAGATGTCTTCAGTTTTTCGCAATAACAACTAGTTCATGTTTGTAGCCAGTAATCGTATTATCGCTTTGAAAAGACTTGTTGTATAGATTAGAAAAGCCAATATCTTAAAATACTAATACGTGCTATTTTCTACATTGGTTTGTTTGCGATTGTGTTTTTTAAAATCATTTCGTGATGAAAATTCATACTTTTTTCTTTAAGTATACAAAATGTTTAATATAACATTTTTTTATTTCAGGAAGCGCAGGATAATATCGCTCGCCCGTACACTAATGGAACTATTTTATTAAACAGTGGTCCAGTGCAAATAATAGCCAGTGAATTTCAGGATTCCAAAGAGAAAACTCAAGAAGAACAAACACAATCCTCTGAACAAAAAGATTCTATTACCGAAACAGATTTATTATCGCAAGCCAAAGAACCTTCTGAAAATAACGTTGATGATTTGAGCAAAAGAGAGATTGTGGATGATTTATTAATTGAATCTATACAAGACGAGGCATATCCGGTTCATAAAGAATTTTTACCTGAACCGGAAGTTATTAAAGAGGAGTCGATGCCAAGTGACAATAATGAGCACTTAAAAGATTTGACTCAAGAAAAAATAGTCATAGTAGATGAGGAACAGTTAACAAAGAACAAAGAAGAAAAACAAGTTATCATAGAAAAAGAAACCCATGAATCCGATATCAAAGAAACTCATAAATCTGATATCAAAGAAACAGTGAATGCAAATCTTGATGAAGAGAAATCTGAGAAATTAAACATTGATAATTTATGTGAAGATAAAGTAGATCTCATTGCGTTATCAGAAGATGTAAACTTAAATAAAGAAAACGATTCAGTACACGGCAGTGAACTGTTTATTCAAGAGGAGAAAGGAAGTAATGAGAATGAAGAGAAGTCTACTCCAGAACTGTTAGAAGAAGCACTTAAAGAAGAATCACCGAACGATCAAGAAGAAGAAGAAAACAATCAGGAGAATTCGAGGGTAAAAGTAAGTCTAAAAATTATTTCGTCTATTTTCCAAGATAAATTCTTTTTTAACCTTGATCTATTTGTATTATAACAAAAGTTCATCTAGTTCATTACTTTCGAAGCTGATACAATAACTATCTTCGAATGCTAACAATTCTACTTAAAATAATGTTGACAATTATGAGAGAATTTTCGTTAGGTTTATCCTTGTAACAAAAAAATATATAAAAAGATAGTACTCCAACTGTTTGTGGCTTATTACAAAAGGTCTCCGTCTAACTAGAGGATTAAAAAATAAATAAACATTAAATTTATTTTAGGTTTTGGGTATGGAGGTGACGGCGCACGCGGCGGACGGAGGGGCGTGGCCTGGGTCGGAGCCGCCCCTCGCCACGGCTCCGCCCACGCAGCCGCACAAGCCACCGGTTAGATCGTTGCACATTCATTTAAACCGATTGCTTGTAACGGGATGTTCAGAATTTAGATTAAATGCACCTTATATGAGTACTAATCTAGGATATCCATCTTGTAGCAATTGTTAATTATTATGTACTGATAAAAACGAAGATCCGCCAGACGCCAAAATTCATCTGATAATGTAATGTAAAAGATGACTATTTATATTTCAGCACGAGGCTGATGATGTGAAGTCAATATTCCTGGAGACGGAGATCCCGCAGCAGGCGCGGGTGCTAGTCGCCGACTTCGCCGAGAACAGGACAGACCGCACGAAGCCGAAACACGCTCCTGTGAGTCGTCACTCTTGTAGCGTCTCGTATCTGCAGTGTTCGCTGTAACGACTACCTATAGGATCTTTAAAATTCATCAATTGTTAATAAATCAATATATCAAATAATTGCAATTAATAGAATTTAAACAATTAAAACGTTCATCAACAAAATACGCACAAAAAAATCATCCATTTAAATCTAATTCCCGCCGTCCGCCCGTCGCTGTGTATGCTTAGACCTTTAAAACTAAGCAACGGATATTGATGCAGTTTATTTAACAGATAGAGTGATTCAAGAGGGAGGTTTATATGTACAATACACGTATAATACAGTAGAGGAATACTGATCATTTTAGAGGTTCCTAATGTATTGTGGTAAATAAAAAAAATTTTTGCGCTTCCATTGTAAACGCTGGATTACATTGTGAACCCTACGAGATAGATCAAAACAATGTACCACATAGTATACACCTTAAGAAGGTCTAAAGAAAAGTTCGTGACGGTATATGTCTATCTCTTAAGGATAATACCACCCACAATAACCATATTTTATCCTTTATTTGTTGTCGCGACGATACCAGCCGGACCTATAAATGGTGCGTCCAATGCCGCGCATCGCCCTACCACTATCCAACTCTTCAACCCTTCTGCATCCAATGTTTTCTCACCTTTTTCCTACCCCTTTTACATAATACTTTGTCTACATTTATATATATATATATATTTAATTTTTATATTTTGGTTTCAGGTTTGTACTTTCGTGTGTTTGTGTTTAGTTTTGGTACTATTGTGTTCATTTAAAGTTTTAGTTTCTTTTCTTCTTTTATTTTATTATTTTAGCTTGCGGATACCAGATCCGCAAGCCCTGAGTCCGATGAAGCCTTAATGTAATGGTTGTCAATAGAATTGCGGCGCAAACTTCATCATAAAAAAAAGCGCTTCGTCCTGTAACACTATGATTAGCAGCGATCGCACGCGTTTATCGGAGCTCTTGAGCAAGAAAAATAACAATTATGATTAATCAAGCACAGAGTCAAACTTCCAACGTTGCGGGCTTAGATTTGAGCGTTGAGTGTTGTTCACACGGCCAATTAAAAGTCGCTCTTTCAAGACTAACCTACTACTAAAGAAAACATGTTTTTATTGTCTAATGACAAAAAAGCTACACTGAGAATGTAGTATACGAGTATAAAGACATTGTGTAGTATATTTAGTATCGGCGTTGGAAGCTTGCGAAGCCGGGGCGGGTCCCTAGTCTGTTTGTAAAATAAACAAACACGCACTGTATAACATGTATTAATTACGAAAAGTTCTTTTCATTTTAAAAATATTAACCATGGCAACTACTTTACACTAATTATACCTCGGTAAGGTTTTTTTTTTATTCAACAAAGCGATGAGAAAAGTTGGACGTTCGCCTAGTGTTAAGTGATACTGCCCTTGAAGAATCACAGCCTGCCTATAACAACGTGGCGCTAGTTAGGATGACATTGTGCTCGTCGCCATGTCATTAGATGTTGAGTCTCATTACCCTTAGTAATTACACTAGCTACAACGCCCTTCAAATTGGAACACAGGCACACTACTCCTTGGTGGCAGAAATAGGCGCTGCGGTGTTACCTATCTAGACCAACGGTCTTTGGTAAGAAACCTACCAGTAAGATATTACTAATTTCTTTCCTTCTCTTTTTTACACAGAGCTATTGAACTAAACTTATGAAGTTTGAAAAAAAAATTTTGTTGTAGTTGGTGGTCAGCGGCAAGATGACGTTATCATTGATACAGGACGCACCGCGCGAGACACCGGAGAGGGATCCAGGTTTTTTTTTTAAAATCCAATAATAAGAGCATTCCACCGTTAGACAAAATATCTTTGTATTTCTAAAATACTGAAGGTCTACGAGACCTGCAAAAAGTTTATTTCATAATGAATCCTACTTTCATCATGAATGATGTGCCACTTAGGATATTTACACAGCACCACATGATGATATAAGACAGGGTATTTTATTATACAAATAAATTCATTAGTTCTCACCCCCGAAAAAATTTTAGTTCCAAAGAAATTTTCTTTGAAGTCATCGTGTCGTATTTATTACTTGTTAGTCGTGGATTATCTTTTATTACAAAGCATACGCGAAAAAAAACTCTTGCATATTTCCTATTATAAAGTAATCACTTCAAATTAAATTTAACGACGATGTTAACATGTCGCATTCGTTGCAGAGTCGACGGTCGACGACTACACTACAGCGAGCGCGGCGACCCATCCGCTCGCTGAGGTGAGCGATACACGAACACATTATTGATTATTTGCGGTCGGAACAATTGGTTAGTTTAATTTTTTCTCTCATTTTTATCCCCATTATGTTTTCAGAAAGAAGAGGATCTATCAGAAGAAGAAATAGAAGAGGAGATAGAAATCGAAGAAATTGAAGAGGAAGTCGAGGACGAAGAAGATGAAGAAGATGAAAATGAACCAAAAACGGGAAAGGTTTAGAAGTTAAATGATTGAAAGTAATGCATTCGCTATAACGAAGTTAGATACGAATCAAGGAATGAAGATAATTAGTAAATAGCTGTTAGGTATAACATTCAATTCCTAAATTAATTTCAATAATATTAATATGTTTTAACTTAACACAGTTATTTTAGTTCTTATGAGTAAAAAAAACTATTCAACATTGCAATATGTAGTAGATTTTATCATATAATATTTTTTTCGACAAGCAACACTGACTTGGTTAGCTCTTTTTTTATATATTTTGATAAGCTGTTCCAATTCGACTATTAAAAATATTAATTTTATTATACCGTTATAAATAACATCAGATCATTCTATTCATCGGTAATGTAATCATCACAGTAATTTATGAATGACAAATAAGGGAATTGAATTAATAAAAAAAATTATATAATAAATGTAAAATAAACTGTTTACTCAGATCAAGAGAAACAAAAATAATAATGATTATCAATTTTATCACTTATTTGCAAGTGAATGGTTTGCGACGCAAATATCTAAGAATTGACAAATTTAAATCGGTGTTATTTATACTTGTGTGCCAAAATGTCACTTCCAGCTTTTTGAGTAATTTTATGTCAGCTCGTTAATTAGAAAAAATATATATGTATAGATCTCTTCTTTATATGTATTTACATACTATGTTTGTGAGTTAATAAAACCTTTTATTTAAGAGATAGCCCAAAACAAACTGTCCAGGTCTATATATTATTGTAGCATTTGTGGTGATTGATCATATAATATTTTATTTATTATAAATACCTAGTATTACTAATCTATGCACACTTGTGTCACATAAATCTAGTAAATAAATTTAAAGTCTGCCATTTAGCCAAATTTTGTCATAATTTATAGTGTTAACATTTCTAACAATATATCTTGTTTCAGATTTTTGTAAGTTTAGAAAGGAACTGTTTTTATAATACTTTTTGTAGTTGTTTTCATGGCAACACTTGTTTTACATTTTTATAACAAAGTTCAAATTGAACTTCAGATATTCAGAACAAAAATCAATCTGGAAGAGGAATAGATTGAAACAGTCCCATAATTAGACCGAGACATCTAAATTAGCAGCAGCAGTAGGTCTCCAATATTAGCTTGATGCACTGGTGTGAGATTATGGTAGTGAAGATTATGCATTTAAGGTTCATAATTCTTGGTCATATGTTAACTGTTCTCAGTTAATATTAAATGTAAAATGAATTTAACCTTCCATTATTAATGTTCAATTGCTCGCCTCCTAATGATAAAGTGATGCTTTTTATTGCGATGCTTGGACATTCCTTTTTTCTTCTATGTCGATTTTTGTAAAGTGCCATAGACAAACGGATTATTAAAGGAAACTGTTTATACTTTTAACAATAGCATTTCTGTTACAAACTGCTTGAATTTTGTCTTGTTATAATAATAAAGTTTTAACCATAGATTATTTTTTTATTTTATTTCGATTGTACATATGTAAGTAGACATGAATATAGTTGATTTTAATGACATTTATCTGATATGCAAGTTAATTAGAACTTAAAACTTTTATTTGCATACACATACAAATAATAGTTTCATAACACATGATGGTTTTAAAAAAAATTAAATAGTTGCTAATGATGATCAACAACTGATTGTATACACATGATTTGGATCCTATATTTAGACAGACCTAGGAACTTTACAACTACCATCATAAACCACTACTTAGATGTAAAAATTATCATTTATTAGATGGGTTCTCTTCATCAATATGCTAATGTTGCTAAATCCATACAAAAGTCCTTGTGGGATGAATTTTGTAACACAAAAAATGGAAGCTGTTCAAAGCATTTAATTTAACATCTCTTAAACATGATTGATATTGATTATATGTACACACACTACTTGCTGCTCTAATCTTGTTCTGCTTTTCACTTGGTACCTGAAATTTATGGGTTATAGTGTAGATCTTATTAATTTCTCATTTGTTCGGCACTCATACAACATAAAAAGGTATACAAATTTTTTTTTCATTAATATTGACTAGTAAAACTTACATTATGATTATAACAAGTGACAGGTAAAGTTTAAGTCAAGAATATATGAAATAATAAGTAGATTTTTAAAAAAACAATAATATTTCCTTGTCAACTAAATGATAACATCAAAAATTTATAATATACAATTCGGATATTGAATAGTCGGCAAACATAAATGTTACTAAACTTTAAACAAAATGCAAAAGATAGTTTTGCTTCATTGCAAAAGTATCATATTATGCCTTCTTAACCAAAATATTTCATTCATGGACATTAAATTGAAATATCCTACCTGTAGTCCAAGTTTTATGCTCCTCAATATCGTTTACCATTGTCCAATCAAATCTTGCTGATCTAATGGTTTTTGTACCAGTCGCTGGCAATTGAGGCATAAGAATCCACCCATTGTCTACTGCTGTTTTCTTCACAAGGGCAAAGGCACCTAAAGTAAGACAAGCTGGAACCGCCACGGTTAAAGAACGCACCCACGCGCTAACAATGGTACCTGCGGCTACACCGCCTAAGAAATAGTTAATGCCATCATTTTTGTTTCTGAAATTTTGGGCAACATTCGTTGTAACAGTGAATGCTGTCGCCATACCAACCAATGGACCGACATAGAACATATATCGACCAGCGGTGTTGACAAAACCTTTTGGGTGTGAGAACATCAGTACATCAAACGTAGCTCCCAACAAACCTGTTAGTGTGGCATATTTATTTGTTACAAAGACTTTCTTATAGACGTCATGACCTTCTGGTGAATCGTAATATTTGTAACTAAGTAAGGACATTGTTATGATTAAAAGATTAAGCCAACCTTTTCGAAAAGAAGTTACACAATACACTTTGACATTGTCAATTATTGCAGTCTTATTTTTAAGTAGTGGCAATAGAATGTTCAACACTAGAGAATTTTTGTTTTTTATTTTGTTTCTGTTCTATTAGTACACATTTGTTATTAAGCAAGTAATATAATACTTAAAAGATATATATCTAAACAACAAGCGACAAAAACTAAATAAAGACTAAAAAGATTGATATAAAACTTCAGTCGTTTAAATTTTTAAATGATTGATCTAATTGTAAAATGCAAATGAACCTTTTGTTCAAGTCATCATTAAGGGATCTTTTTTAACTATTTGCATAATATTTATAACATATTATTCTAAGTTTATATTTCCAATTTCTACATTGCTCTGTTTCTATAAGTATTTACAAAGGTTTTTTTAATACTAAAATTGTTTTAAAATGATACTACTATTTATTTTTTTAGGTCCGACAATATGCGTGAAAACACAATTTTTTAATAATTTTATGAATATATTTAGACAAACATGTTTTTCAAAAATTTTATGCGATCAATCTTCGCCAAAAAGTATTCTTACTTTTGAAAATTATAGCTGGTAGTTGTTATTCAAATTAGACCTCAATACTTTGTGAATGTTTTTATGATACACTTCCTTCCGTCATCGACTATACCTTTTGGTTCTGGTAAAGTTTTATCTGTGCCAGTGTCAAAAAGTCAAAGTATCAAAAATGGCGGCGGACGGTGACGAAGTGATTAGTGATCAGGAAAAAGTGAGAATTGTTTCGGATTTCATATTACACTCACCACCGGGTGAATTTAATGAAGTATTCAACGATGTGAGAGTGCTGCTGAACAACGATAGCTTACTTAAGGAGGGCGCGAGTGGTGCGTTCGCACAGTACAACAAGGATCAGCTCACGCCCGTGCGCCTTGAAGGTTCCGAACTTCATACACTAATAACTGACCACAACGAACTCGGCGGTGGCAGGTTCTTTGACCCACGCTCCAAGAGATCCTTTAAGTATGATCATTTACGTAAAGAAGCGTCGGAGTACGAGCCGTACGAACCGGACCGTGTGGCCGAGCCATGGCGAGCAGCATTGGATGAGGAGTTGACGGCCTACGTAGCGGCCCACTATAAACACGGCGCGAGTTTAGTCGTCGGACGAGCGCTCGATTCGTCTACCGTCTCACTCGTTGCGTGTATCGAAGATCACCAGTTTCAGCCGAAGAATTACTGGAATGGGCGGTGGCGTTCTGTGTGGACGTTGACGGTCGGCGCCGGGGCGGCCGAGCTGCGCGGCATGCTGCGTGTTCAAGTACACTACTACGAGGACGGCAACGTGCAACTGGTCAGCTCGAAGGAAGTCCGCGCGCCGCTGATCGCGGCGGGAGAGACCGCCACCGCGAAGGAGTTCGTTCGGTTAGTGTGCGACGCGGAGAACGCGTACCAAACGGCGATTTCAGATAACTACAAGACGATGAGTGACACAACGTTCAAAGCGCTTCGGAGGCAGTTGCCGGTCACGCGCAGCAAGATTGACTGGGCGCGGCTGGTGTCGTACACGATCGGCAAGGAGCTGAAGAGCCAATGATGTCCCGCCGCTGCGCTCTGAGCAGCAGCGGACGCTCCATGCCTCTGTACATATTCGCATAAGAATAAATCTTGTTCAAATGTTTACTGGCCCCGGGGGCCGACCGCCCCGGCGCATATTTATCTATGACTATATAGAGAAATGGCTATTGTAACTGTTAAATTTTATGCGTTTTGTTACTCTCATTACAAAATACTGATCGCCGCTGCATTATTAATATTTGTTGCTTCGGAGTATTCGTACAATAGGCTTCTCTCTGAGATGTACAATCAATTTCTGTTAGTAGCATTGAGATTATAGCAAATAATGTACTTAGGCCAGAACCTATGTCCTGGATCCCCTTTGTAGGTCCATAGTGGACTCTGGAATCTGGTTGTAGAGTTTTTGCAGAGAAGTAATGTTGGACCCTAAGTTTCAATGGAGTGACTTGTTTGCGTTAATAGATAGTTGTGTAAGCAATATAATTGATTTCCATTATCCTTGTTCACCATCATGTGTCAATTAAACGGTTAAATGTTTCAAGTGGATTACCGTAATTGTTTTCACTCACCACATCAGTTCCATCCAACCTTTGTATGTTACAGTCAGTATTATTTGCATTAAATGTGGAATATTGCTTGCATAACTCAGTGCTATGCGAGATTTGTGAACATTGGTAAGGAGGTTCTCATGGTGCATTTAATTATAGTTGATTTAAAAAAAAATTGTCCACGTAGCTTTAACGCGGTGTTTATGAGCATAGAGCACAATATATTCGATATTTTTCAATTAAATATGTGGAGTGTTGCTCAAACTATGGTAGCGGTTGCAGTGAAGGAGAATAAGAATTCTATTGTCCATACAATGTGGCGTTGAGAGTGCGGATGGAAGCAGATCATTCTCTATATGTAACGAATATAATGTCAATAAGTTTTATTTTGTAATTAATTAATATAATTTAAAGAACGTACATAAAAATCCAAGTATTCTGTAATGTATGATTGAATTCATTTCAATAAAAATATATATTAAAATGTTGCTAACTTTTGGCTTTTTCATTTCTGTGAGCAACCCACCGTCTCATGCAACTACTGCAGCGTGCAATGTGATACTGTGTGATACTGTGTTGCATACTGCAGGGTAGCGATCACACAATAGCTCTGATGTTGCTCTGCTAATACTTGAAGGGCTGTAATCTAGACCGTGACAGCCAGGGTAGAGGAATATGGAACAAGATAGACCTACAAAATAAGTAACAATGATAAGAACTGGATGTTTTATTCAGTAACATGTTTAACAGAAATATAAAACAAAAATTAATGATGTGAAGATCTCTAAGGGGGGAGGCATATGTCCAGCAGTGGGCATGAAATGTATTTATAGTAACTAGATTAAATGTAGATTTTTTATTCTGTCCTACAATTAGTTGGTGACGGAAAGATGCATCGCTGCGAGAATAATCTAGACTCTAATTACGGAGCCTGCGGAGTGCGGGCTGCCTTAGTGCGAAGAGGCGCCCGGGAAATTCTTTTCTAGACAATAATAGCAGCGCCTGTTCCCTTGACCGAGTTTCCATTCGAACTTGACCCGCACGAGCGCGGGCCCCACAAAATCAATATGGCGCGAGAGGATAATTATGAAATGGGAAAAATGTATTTCATTCATCTCAATCACGTTCAACTCCAGCTTTACCATTGTACGCATAAATACTACGATTATTGGTGGTGGGTTTCTACTGCCGGAGATCATATTATCAGGTACCATTGCAGCTCTTATATCTACTGCTTAACAGTAGTGTTTTCCAACTGGATGTTACAGCTAGAGACATTACTGGGGTAACGTGCTTAACAATTTGACTCCCGACGAGGCCAGTGTGGGTGCTGTGTATATCATCCTAACTAGCACCACGTTATGAGCATACATATCACCAGCAGGTGAAAATCCCGCTGGTCTCGTTGCTTCGTAGAATAAAGATTTAACATTCTAATTATGCGGATGAGCACATGGTGTTGCAGTGGTCATCCCAATTTACCTACTCACCATCAGGTCAACGTTCTGCTCATGGAACGTTGTAGGTAAACAGACGTGTACTTGAAAGATATTCGTCACAAGCCATATACAAGCGTGATGGATAAAATGAGTTTGCCTCTTGTGGGAGAAAGATCTCAAGTCCCAGAAGTGGGAACAAGTGGAACGTTTGTATATTTTTTTTTATATATTGTTCGTATTCCGCATGGTTTATAGTAAATTTATGATCCAGTGATGTTGGCTACAATGTCGCACTGAAAATGTTGCCTCCAGACTCCATTGTTTGTAAAAATGTGGACATGTCGCGCGCTAGTCACAGGCACTCGCGGCAACGGTTTTATCATGGCGGCCGGAAGTTATTATCATCGGTGGCCATGTTTATATATTATATAAAAAAAAAGAGGAAAACATATTGTCGTACATCGCAGAATTTACATTGGAAAATAAATTTAATAAAATTCGGAAGGACCTCTTTTCAAACACAAGTTTATTGTTTTAAGTTAAAACAAAAATCAGTATTTAAATGCATCACAATATTGCTTTGCTAACACGGAGCTACCGCCGTCTTATAACAACGAAATTGTTTTTAGATGTCACCAGATCACCGCGAGTTATTTAATTAACAAATTCTATATTATATCACAAAGAATGAGTAGTAAAATTACTAGTATTAGTAGGCTTATTAGGTTACTAGGGTTAGTACGTTTTAATTATCAAAACATAAAGTTAATAATTTGCGGCAGGAAGATGTGAACTCTGTAATACATTTACATAGTTTGTTTTAATTATTATCGTGTAATTATTTCGGTTTCGTTGTGATTTTTTTTAAATCTAAATAGTATTGGTCTGTACCAGTGTTCGTATTAATAGCACATGACCTTTACAACTGGAGACGTTGCCGTCGCCCAACTAGTAATCTAAATGTAGTCGGCATGGGCTACACGGTATTCAATATTAATAGAGAATACATTTAAAATTATTAAGATTTTCGTCGTAATTATGTTTTATTAATTATCACCTAATGGACTACTATTAGTAAAAATTAAGGAAACATTTTTTGTAGAAGCACAGTATCGGGAACATGATTCGATCAGGTTACACATGGTTGTTATTGATCTTCAAATCATAACATTTCGATAATGACTGTAGTCGTACATTCAGGATTGTTTTTTTTATTTGATAATTGTTAATACAAAAATAGTTCTCAAATCAAGATGACATAAAAGTTTGATTAAGTATTTAGTTTTTATCTTATATATATATATTTATGTGTAAGGTTTCTATTTATCATTTGTTAAAATTTGATCGAATTGTAATATTGATGGCAGGTCTCTTGCCGGAGACCGTCTAGGTAGTTACCACCGCAACGCCTATTCCAACCGACAAACAGTACGGTGCAAACATTACCGTGATCCGATTTGAACGGCGCTGTAGTTAATGAAATTACTGGGATAACAAGACCTTACATCTTATGTCTCAAGGTGATGAGTGCAATGGGGTGCTGTGTATGTTCTAATTAGCGCAATAATTTTATGGGCAGACGTATCCTTTGCCATCAAGTGAACGACCCACGTGTCTCGTCGCTGCGTCGTATAAAAAAAATGTTTAGAAAATTTTTATACAGGACATTACAATATAGGCGTAGTATAATAAAGCGGCGGTCAAGGATTTCAATGCGACGCGACTGACTCACCTGCTTCCGTCAATACGGTCGCGTGAGTGACTAAGCACAGAGCATAAGTACCTAGGTGTGTACGATCCTAGTACTAATCCTTAATGACCTAATCATATCAGGCTCAGATAAAATATATAATATTATCATCATTATATAAACAATGCATTAGTTCATTTTTTATTACTGAAATGATATATTATGGTCATCATCTCTGTCAGGACTATAGTCAGTTGCTTTTTTTATTAAAATTTATAGATTTAATAACTTTAGAGGAAAGCAACAAGTTATATTGAAGAGATCTGAAAAGAACTACCAAAACCGTAACGTACCATGATGACCAAGTGTAACTTATCGGAAGTTACGTGACCTCAAAAGCTGTTGTTTATGTGGCATCGGTTTCCTCATGATGTTTTCCTGCACCGTTTCAACTTATCAAGTCCTTTTTCAGGACGAATTTTATTAAGGATTCGTGTGGGTCGTTAACATGTTATTTGATTGATAATTCCAGTGCACTGACTGGTGGTAGGTTTCTGTTGCTGGAGACCGTATAAATAGGTACCATCGCAGCATCTATTGCATCCGACAAACATTAGTGTGCAGTCTTTACTATTCCGTTTTGAAGGGCGCTAAAGTTAGTGTAATTACTGTAATTTACTATTAAGTAAATTAAGTTAAGTGTGCTTAAATTACTATTAAATAAATTAAACACACTCAACATCCTATGTGCCATGCGACGAGCGTAATGTGATGCAGTGTATATTGTCCTAATTAACGCCGTTTTTATAACCAGGTGTATCATTTGCACATCAGTTTGCCGCTTAATAAAAAAATCACGAACTTGAGGATTACAGTAAGCAGTATGTTTATGTAATAACAACTGTCTACAGTTCGTCAACTGTCGGTGTGAGCTAACTTAAAGAGTTATGTTGCTGTTCGAAAATAAAAAGATCGCCGGGGAAACAACCAACGCAAGCTGACGAAATCCTCATCAGCGTTTAATGAAACTGGAGCGGCATGGGGACCTCGGCATTACGCAGCCGACCGTCCCACGAGAATTTTTTGCACTCATCAGGGGAGAAGGCAACTGACTCATCCCCGCAACTGGACACCCCGTCGTATGTACCTATGCTGAAATAAGAGTAGTTTTTTTTATAAAAAAGAAAACATGAAAACTAGAGTCGCATAACTGTAACAAGTTGTTTCATTTCTAACTGTTGTATTTATTTATTAACCATGTGGTGGTGAACTCTTATGACCAGATGAACATCGCATCGTTGCGCTGGAGTTTTTTGTGTTCAGTTAAGCGACGAGAGGAGCCGGACGTACGACGAGCGGGATTATCACCTGGTGGTTAGTGATACGCTTGCCCGTAACAACGATGTAACATGTTAAGTCTCGTTACCGCAGTGATTACACTAGCTACAAGTCCATTCAAACCGGAACACTGTCGGCTGCAGTAGGCTCTGCGGTAGTATCTACCTAGAAGGTCTCCGACAATAGAGACCTACCACCAGTGAATGATGAATGTAAAATGGTGCCGTGGAAATAAAAGCAGTTCTTGCCTATAAGCAGCGTTGTCTAACATCAGGCGTCTATCCCATTCGTATCATATGAAGAGGCGAGTATAGTAAAGAGTATATAATAAACAAGTGAGAGGAAAAACAGAGTTTACTCACTAATTGACTTTAGGTAATAATAAGTTTATAGTTAAAATTAACTTAAATGTGTGTATTTTAGAATGAAGTTGAAGAAGGTGAGATTATAGATCATTTTTCAAGTTAAGGCAACGTGAGAAGAATATATTTTGGATAGTTTTAACAAATAATGAACATGTTGGTTTGTTGTGCATTGCCTTTATATGTAACGCAGTGATCAAGCTGTTGCGGTCATGGTGAAGCTAATGAGCCAATATCTTAGATAACAATAATATACATTCTAACATATGTATATGTTTTTCTGAAACAATTTCGTGTGTTTTAATTACCATGCATGCAAACAGCGGGAGCAGTGTTTTTGTGCTGCCATTGTTATCCGCAGTATTTAGAGTAGCGGCGTGGCAGTGCTCGCTTCCTAAGTAGGTCGGCGTGCAGACAAAGCACAGGAGATAATTTAACATTTCTTTGTTTCGATAAATTATTTTTTTATAACAGCATCAAGCGAGAACATAAAGTATAACTTGTTTTGACAAAGTTAACTTTTTTAATTGTCCAACCTGATACGAGAATAGAACTTTTGTGATGCATTTTTAATACTTTAACTGAATAGGCTAGGCGTTAGTCTAATACGGAAGTCTATAGTTATTTTCTGGAAGTGGTAGAGTTGGGATGGAAGCAAGGGTATTTCTAATATACCGGTCTAGACCGCATATTTAGACTCTTGTATTAAATCTCTCAATCTGAGATCAAATTGAAAAATTGATCATACACTATCTTCGGTCTCGTCGCTTAATAGTGTGTGATGTGACGTGAAATGTTAGCCCGTCGTCGCAACAAGACAATTGTTGACCCCGACCACTGGGAGACTTTCAAGGAGAGAATCTGCCCCCGTTTAAAAATATCTCAGGTGTTGTGGCTTAGTGGGCTACAGACATCAAAAACCGTTACGTGAAGCATTTTATCGTGGTTAGATAAATTAATTAATTTAATAAGTCTTTGATCCGACTATTCTTAGACACCACTCCATGTGTCCAAAGTGACATATTTACCAATTTCCTTTAGACCAGTTTGCGCTCCAGGTGACTCCTTTAAATCTCATCAATCTCATATTAACTTTAATCATTGGATAAATAAGAAAACAAATTTGTTTTACAATATTTTTTTATTCATAACAAAATATTTGCATTCAGTCTTAAAGCATTACATTAATAAATACTTAATTCTAACTTAGTTAAGTATGGTGCGTTATTCGTGGCATTTGTATGAATACAACGAAAATTTCTCTCTTAGTATCTCTCTTTAATTTTGTGCTGAAACTTAGGTTTCCTTTAAGAGAAGTTATCAAATATTTGAGTACATAACATACTTTGAAAAGAATGAATTAAGGTGAAGAAATGTAATACTGGAATTTTCTGTTGGTTTCTTTTTACGTCTTAAAAACACTATTTTGAAATCTGTTTAGTAGAAGATATACTGCTCTAGGGGGACTAACGAACGATTTATAACGAAATAGGGAATAGTAGTAATCATTTAGAGCAGTCCTATAAAAATAACCTAAGAAGTTTTGTAGTTTCAGTTTCATTTGATTTTGCATCACTTATCTATTTTTGAACGCGCATAAAGGAGTATTACTTGGATTAGTGTAGTTGAGAATGAGTCGAGGATGTGAAGATGTAGGTATTTATCTGTTTATTCCGTACACGAGATGTTTTATCCTTGAAGGTTAGGAGTCACCGCTTTTCACCCCTGTGCGAATTCCATTCTCCCGTACTCCAAACCTTGGCCACGACTAGGTGGTTGCTCCCTCCACCGTATTTTAGATTCCTCTGTAAACAATATTACGCTCATGTTAGTACTTTGTTGAGACCTATTTTTGCCGCCAAGCAAAAATGTGCAAATATAACCGAGTGCCGGTTTTAAAATAGCCGTATCTGGTAAAATTACTGGGGTAACGAGACTGTCTCGAGTGCAAAGCGGTGCAGTGTATATCATTTGAATTGGCGCCGCTTCATTATGGATAGGGGTATCAGCTAGTTTTGTTACATCGAATAAAAAAACAGATGACTACAAAGGAGGAAGTGTAAGAAAAAAGAGCAGTAACTAGCAGTGACTTTTGGCGATATTTGGAGCTTGTAGCGTTTACTCCAAAAAATTGGAGAGAACACGTTTTAAGAACTGTTTGAAATCACCTGGGGCTTTGTCTAAATATTTCATGTAGCAGTTACAGTATAGTGTAAGTTATACAATAAAAAATTTCACTTACCATTTTTCGTTGAACTGAGCACAAAGCCTTTCGGAGGAAGGATTAGGGAAGGAACCGGTCCTTCCACCCCGCTGGGTACTTCTAAATCCTTCTCCGAATCGATTACGTGGAAATCAGATAAGTTTGGATTGTTCACTTCAATGAGATCTGTTTGCGCGGCGTCACTTCGGTTGTCGGTGCCGCGTGTTGTGATGGGTTCGCGAAATTGTTCGTTGGCCAACTTCGTTTTCTGGACGTGGCTTCCGTTAACATTTACTAATCGATTGCCGTTAAAAGATTCATTAATTAATATGAAATTGTTTTCTGTACTACTGATGTTTTCTTCTGCCACAAATCTGGTTTTGCTTTCTGAATTGTCAATACCAACATTGTACTGTTCTTTAAGTGATAACTCACTTCTTTCTGCTGGTATATCAACTGAGTTATGGGTTTTAGTACCATGATGTCTATTCAATTTGCTTATATCGGCTATATCTTTCTTTTCGGTCAGGTTTTCAAATATGGGATCTTCTAAAGGCGTTCCTTCCGGTATGTCCTCAAAAGAGAACTCATTGGTGATGATTATTTCGCCGGTGTCGAGTGACCTAGCCTTGTTGTACAGGTTGTCGTTGTGCAGGTACTCGTCGGTGTTGTGAGCTGTGCGCGGCGGGCAGTCCTCGGGTATCGTGTACATCTGGGGGACAGGATAAATAGGATACATTATTCATACTAGATTTAAGAACCTACGTATCTACCTATGCATCTGTCTGTCTGATATATGGAAAAAGGAATCGCACTGTTAGACAGTTCAAGTATACTCGTATATCAGAGCAAGTTTCAGTAGAAAGGCAATAATGAGCAGTAAATTTGGTGGAGTGGAAAGATGCATCATTATACGTCAATGATTACTAGCTGCTGATACTTACTTGCTCTTTGTTGGCATTGACACTTGTATAAGTTATCAGCAAGCGAATTCAATTTTTTTGCTTACGTAGGGGGAACGATATTAATATATCCACTGACCAGCACGTCTCTGATGTTGGGCCGGTAGTAGTCGATGAGTTGAAGGTGGGCGGGTGAGGTGCGCGCGCGGGGGCCGACCGCGTGCAGCGCCCAGCAGCGGTGGTGGGCGCGCATGTCCTCAGCACCGCCCACGTTGCTGCCCCGCGTCCCCAGGTACAGCGTCGCCTTGCCACCGCCTGGGCTCAGCTCGATGCGCCGCAATACTTATAATAAGAATCATGCAATTATCGCCTTTAATATTTCGTAATTAACAAGAAAAAATTGATTTTTTTTTTGGTAATGATATAAATTCGAAACAATGTCATAGATTCCAAATGGTCTTTCGTGACGGATTTGAAATTTAAGGATTGGAAAAGATTTGTGTTATTTATATACATATATAAAAAATTCCTTGTATTCAATGAAAAGTAATGATAATTTAACATTATCAAGACTTCGTTTCTTACGCGTGTCCTGCTGCTGCAGCTGCGCGTACAGCAGCGCCGCGTCCGCGCCGTAGCCTCCGGGCAACGTCACCTCCAGCAGCGCCATCTCCGGGAACGCGCCGCTCCACACCACGCAAGCCTGCGCAAATGATTTACACGTAAACTTCCTACTGGCGGTGAGTAACAGACTCAAAACCACGAGGCAGTGTGGACATAGAACATATGTTAAATGTTAAATTGAGTATCTGTAAATTTATTGTTATATATATCACTTGATCAAATGAACATGAAACAACATATGAGTTCATTAAAAGGCTGGATGAGGTTTACTTGTGATTTGGGAATTTATTGCCAATTTATGAATCACGTAGCAAGTAATATTACAAAGAATCTTTGGCGACTATTATTACACATTTCTAAAGTGTTGCCAGTACAGTAGGTACTGGCAACACTTTTTAGTATCTGATTCAAGTTACCTCGATGACCGCCGCACAGAAGCAGGCGGTAGCGTTGGGCGCGCAGTCGAACGCGCCGTCCGTGCGCACAGCGAGTTGCGCGCGCAGCGACTGCGCGTTCCCCTCGTGCACGGGCGCATGCGCGCTGCGATACGAGCGCGTCGCCTGCACCAGCGCACATCCACTGCCTGAACGTTGGCACACTTTAGTAAGGCGAGAGACAATTATGTAGCGCTCGCACAAAAACACAAGCAATATGCCATAACGACACATCATCACGCGACAGACGTCTACTACTGGACATAGGCCTCCCCCAAAGATCACATCAATCGGTCCTGCGTTGCCCGCATCGCATACCAAGGGCTGTCGTTTGTACTGATTCATATGGGGGAACTTTGGCCATTACCCACCACGATGGCCTAATGAGGTTGGTGGAAGTCGGAGCCTCGTTTGTTGATTAGCAGGGCGCACCACTAGCTGGTGAGGTTGGCTTGATTCCGATGAGTTATTGTGAGAGACCCCTTACACCCACATAGCGCCACAGAAACTTCTTTTTTAGAAATATGGATGCTCACCACTGGCCCTAATGATATTGTGGATTTATCACATGTATCTATCTGGAAATTAAAATGAGGAGTTCTGTAGACGAAACACGGTCACCGATAGCTGCAAAGAATGTTAGAGGTAAATGGCAATGGTGGAAGGACTGGTGATCAACAGAGAAGTAAATTGCTCTAGAGGCGTATTGACAGACATAGACCCTCCACAAAGTGGACCGACGATCTGGTGAAGGTCGCGGGATACCGTATCGGTGTACAGTTTATTTGGGGAGAGTTTTGTCCAGCAGTGGGTTCTTATCGGCTGATGATGAGGCTCTGGAAACTCTTTTATCAGTGTCATTATTATCTGACGCATCTTTTTTTTAATAGCAGTTTTAAAATTTTGAAATAATTAAATTATAATTTCTGAAAGTGTCAGAAGATCATCAGTACGTTTATTATAAACACTTTAACTCGTGAGAAATAACTGAATAAATTTCGTATAAGACATCTTCTACATCTATTCTGTAACACCACTTCTATCTCTATACTAAAGTTAATCCAAATCAAAGATGTGTTCTTTAAATTAAACCTTCAACGGAGATGGTTAGCTGATCGCCGTTGGCTACGTGCATGACGTCAGGTACTCTGCTGCTGGGTAGCAAAGCGGCTGTGACAGTTTTGGAGCCGCTGAACGCGCGCACCTTCAGATCCGAAGGCGCTGGCGGCTGGAGCAGCGACCACGCTGTCAGAGCCTCCATCGCCACCAGAGTATCCTAATATACGTAAAGTATTATAACTGCTGAGAATTTTCTTGTTTTTTTCTTTTTATTAATTAAAATGATATAAGTCACGTATTATCACTTCAGCTCAAACTGACAAGCAGTGCGTACTCCTGGTGATAAGTAATATGTAGTCCCCGTGAAAATAATCGGGACAAAAGATGTTAGCTCTTATTACCGTAATAATATCAGTAGCTACGGCGGCCTTCCGGCTGAAACATATTAACGGTTTTAAACATTACTCATTGTGACCATTTTATCTTGGCCTTTCAGTAGATTGAACTGTGTGTAATTTTTTTAATGAATTGATGAATATATATGTACTGAGCTGTTCCTCGTCCGCTTGCTGGCTATAACACCCTCGCAACTACTTCCGGGGAAGGGATTTTATAAATAGTTAGCGAACCTACACACGCCAAAGGAATATTCCTCCCAAAGGTCAAATTTCCAAGTCCTATGACTCCAGAAATGACGACACACACATATATATATATATGTCGCGGAGTGCGGCTCACCCGTGGCACGTCCTATTCCTATTGCTAACAGATTCTAAATATATAGAAAGTTATAAATAATCTCTCCCGTGATTTTATTGACGTCTTTCAAACTCCTCACTACCAGGTAGCGTGGCCGAGCGGTCTAAGGCGCTGGTTTAAGGCACCAGTCTCTTCGGAGGCGTGGGTTCGAATCCCACCGCTGCCAAGAACGTTTCTTTTTTCGAGAATAACTTTAATTATCACATCAATATAATAAAATAACTAGTACAGTAAGTAGGACTGAGATCGTAAAATTTTTTTTATATATATTTTTTACTTATAGATATAAAACTTAATGCAATAGTGAACAGTATTTTCATTTAATAATTACATGTTAGGTATGAATATTGCAATGGTAGGCCTCTGTAGCTGATAACCACTTAGGTAGATCTGTGTACACATGAGTATTAGTTTGAATAGCGTTATTACCAATAAAGTTACCGAGGTAACGAGATTTAATGTCTAACGTGACAGAATGTTGGCTGAAATTACTTGTCGGCGATTCAGCGATTTCTCCCAACCCATTCAAAGTCATCGGCCGATTTTGTAGAGGGCTTTGTAGGACTGACCGGTGTGGAAATCTGTTCGTGGTCGGTACATCCAGCAGTGGGCGTCTATTGGCTGATGACGATGAGACATTCTTTCTAGCACAGAAGGTACATAACAGATGGAATTTACAGGTGGGTAGGTCTCTGTTGCCGGACACTTGTCTAGGTAATAGTACTGTATAAACATTACTGCGTTCCGGTTTAAACGGCTTTGTAGCTAATAAAATTACTGAGGTAAGATCTCATGTCTTAAGGCGATGAGCACAATATGGTGCTGTGTATACCGACTTAACCCACGCCATATTGTTATGGGCGGACGTATCACTAATAATCATGTGAACGTCGTGCTCATCTATACATTTCGTTGAAAAATAACAAACGTGTTGTGAGTTGTTAGCAGGTAAAGAATTGAACAAGCACCTGCGTGGAGACGAAGCCGCCGGTAGGCGTGCGGTGCGCGGCCAGCCAGCGGGCGGCTGCGCGCGCATCCGCCGCGCAGCTCGCACGCAGCGCGCCTGCGCACCGCGCCAGCGCACGCGCCGCGTACCCCGTCGCCTCGATAGACGCGGATAGGCTGCCTGAACGTATACACACAACTACCTTGTACACCCAAGCTTACACATCAAACACACAACTTTATCTACATACATTACTTCAAAGTTGAATATACCAACTTAAAGAAATTTTCATCAATTACAATATTGATTTACAAAATAGTATAATAAAGTGTAGATATTTGGATACAAACAAGATAAAGTTTGTCTTATCAAAGTACAGTATAACATAAACATCGCCTCTTGTATTCTCATTGTCGGGACTTAGGGTTTTATCCTACAAGAAAGCCATGGCTTCACTCAACTTGTCGGGAAAGTGCGGTTTAATGGATGTAACATATTTGAGAAAACTTTTGTTCTTACTACATGTCACGTCACGTACTTTTCCTTAATCGGAAGTTTAAACTCGGTGGATATCAAACCCTCACTTCGTGCAGAGGAATAGAGCTGTCATTGCATTCTTGAAGTATAATATACTGCAACTTGACATGACAAGTATGTACAGTGCAGTGCCGTACCTATGCAGCGTCACGTGCAATGTTCAGATGTAAACAAATTAATCAAATCATAATTATATATAATATAATATGACTCACCACTCTCCCAGTAAACGTATTCTCTGCTCCTCTTCGCCAATTTCAGCAATAGCATCAGCTCCCGCAGCTCCTCTTCGTCTTTCAATCCGCTGGCCACCTCTTCTCGTAGGTAGGCCTCGTTGGTCTTCCTCAACTCCTCCTCGTACCCCCTCAGCCGCATGAAAGCGTAAGCGAGCAGAGCATGCGCATACACCCCGATATGAGTTTTCGCTTTGGTGGGTGGAAGAGCTCTTAAGCAGGAGAGCGAGTTGCGTATGACCTTGAGCGGGATATTCGTGGAACTCTCCACCAGCGAAGTGATAACGTAAGCGGTCAGCGCTACGCTGGCTATTTCGCCTTCTTCATTCAAACCGCCCTGTAATAGTATTATCATAGTTTATTGGCTCTTGGTTTATCTTCAATACGACAATGCAACGATCTGCCCATAACGTTGCAGGTTAGGATATTTATACAGCTCCATATACATCATAGCATTAAATGAAAATTCTCTATAACCTTGTAGGATTTATACAAATTAACACTATCACAATAAAAGCTTGGTTACAAGGAAAGTTTTAACATTATTACCCAGGTCATTTTATTGCAAACACCAACATTACGAGTCAAGACAGACACGAGAAAGTACTCTTTGTACGAAACACAGTATCAAACAAATAACGTAAGATAACTCAGAATAATGAAAAACTTGTTTGTTAACAACTAAAGTAAAGAATAACAGATTTCTTTACTGTATTTAAAGTTAAATTTATTTATTTTTTTAACAAAGCGACGGGACGGGCGGAAACGGGAAGTGATACGCCTGCCCATAACAACGTGTCTCTAGTTAGACACGTTATTCACAACCACATTGCACTCGTCGCTTCGAGACTTAAGCTCTCGTTACCTCAGTAATTTCACTAGCTATAGTGTCCTTCATAACAAAACACAGAAATGTTTGCATATTACTGTTTGTCGGCTGCAACAGATGCTGCGGTGTTACTTACCTAGACGTCTCCGGCAACAGAGACCTACCACCAGTAACACTTCTTAGTGTTGTATTGTTGTTACGACTAATAAAACAAGATACTAAAACACTACGATACCTTAAGCTCCGCGTGGAACACCTGACCCTCGTTGCGGAAGCAGCCGTTCTCCATCTGCTGTGCCAGCAGCCAGCGCTCGGCGCGCTCGAGCACCAGCGGCGCGGGCAGCCCGCCCGAGATCACCTGCGCATCTCATAAATATAACAAACATCTTCATCACTGAAGATAATGGTTAATGGTAAAAGCTATATGTATATATATACACACACATGTATTTATATAACTGCCTCCATTGGATAGTGGTTAAGTCTGCTTGGTGCTAAGATTTCTTTTTACCTGTCTAGGTAGCTACTATTTCCATATTGTTAATCTGCCGCCATAGAAACATTGCTGTTTCAACTGACGACATATGAGAGCTGGTGTATTCAAGGAAGAACACTTCACCATTTTCAGCCTCATTGTCCCTCAGCGCCTTGTAAAATTGATATCTAATTTTTACTACTTTTATTTTGGAAACATACAAGTAATTTTTATGTTTTTTTTAGGGGCTTTCGTTAGTAATTCAAGTATGTTGGGTCTTTTATTAAGTAGGGATTATGAGTAAGGAATACCTGGTGTGCCCTCCGCATGTACCGCAGGCAGAAGGCCGTCAGCCAGGTGGAAGGTGTCGGGTCTGCGGCGCCGAACGCACTGAACCCGCCCGCCGGGTGTGCGTACTGCAGCTGCCGGGTGAATCCTGGTGATGTGAATTGCATTCCTTTCTAATCCGCGGTCCAGAGGCCAGTTATAATGTTTGTCGTCTCCATGTGTGTACTGAAGGTGACTCTGAGCATTATATATAATAGAATATTTCCGTTTTTCCATACGCGTAATTTACGACTTCCTTTGTGACAGACAAAAAACTAGTGAGAGGGTACGCGAAATGTGAAACAGGATCCAAACTCCTACCCCTGGCCACGTGGTCCCTGGCCGCTGCCGCAGCCGACGCCAGTGGGTCCAACACGCTCAGAGCCAGCAGGTTCGTCGCCAGTCGTGCCATGTTTTGCTCTCCGCATCCTCGCGGCAGCAGCACCAGTGCATCAGCGTCCTATAGCAACATATAATTTTGTATTGTTTTCCGTCAGAAAACCCTGGTGATGGGGCTGAAGCTAAAAATCATTGAGACGATTTTAGTGTACATAAGTCCTATATAACTTTGACTGTAGATGGCATGCCAGTCTGACGAAGTTGCAAAAGTTGTCAATAACTGTAGCGGCGCAAACTTCATCATTTAAACAAATATAGTATGATTTGCTGCTGAAAGTTTTCCTTCCTCCCCAAAACCAAGATAATAAAGGTATGTGTAATATACTAATAAATACGAATACGAAAGAAGAAGCGACGATAGTTTAGATCGTTAGTGTAGTTCAGGAGGCGCGCATTTGAGTTGAACTTCCAGTGAGTTCCCGAGATGAACACTTTTTGTAGACATGTGTCATCAGCCAACCGTATTGGGCTTGTGTGGTGGATGATTGGCAATGACTTTCTAGTTATTAGGCAAATCTCAGGACCCAATCAGTAGGAACGTTAAGTGGATTGTTTATGTAATAAATGAGAACCTACAGCGAGTAAGGGTCCTATTGCGTCTCCGACTGCCCACACTGTGGTCACCTCCGTGCCGGGTATTGTCTGCACGGGACTCCAGGTCCATGACACGTTGGACGGCATTGGCTCCGATTCACCTGTAACGTCATTGAGGTAATTGTATGCCAAAGAATTGTAATTTATTATTAGAAGTATCTTCATGCGTTTACCCGCCGCACACAGCATTGTGGACTTGTACTCCTGCAGTGGCACGCCCTCCGGCTCCACTTCTACTTCCATAATTACTTCATCGCTAAAAACATACAAACTCTTTAGTTTATTGTTGGTTGATGCTGGGTTAATAGCCGATTCTACATGATGTTAAGTGACAATACAACACGGTTGAAAAGAGATTTCAACGGTGTCCAGCCCTGCCTCTCCACGTTCTTTTGAAAGGTAAATATGTGGACGCGTTTCACTCAAGTGGAGTGTGGTTACCCACCTGACGTCGGGTTTGGTGGTGCCGCCGCAGTCGCCGGCAGCAGAGCGCGCGCGTATGCTGAGCCGTGCGGAACCGGATGCCGTAGCGCGTACTTCCGTCCGCCGCGCGACAGAGCCGCGCGCCGCCACGCACGCCGTCTCCGCGTGCCGAGCACCACCCAGGCGTTGGTCTGCTACCACTTCAATCTGGATCTACAGAAGTGGAATTGCCGAATTAACTAATAGCAGATAGCAATTGTTTTTCTAAATGAGTAACACAGTGTGTACGTCGTATAAACAGAGGTGGCTCCTATCACCAGGTGATTGACCGCCTTGTTCATTGCGTTGTACGAAAACAGTACAGGATGTCACCTACGCTGAGCGGTTCGTACAAGTAGTTGAAGATGCGGTACTTGACGACGGCCGAGTCGCCGCGGCGCAGCGCGCGCGGCCCGTCCGCATGCACGAACACCTCGCGGAACACCTGCACAGTACCAAGCAGAACTTCATACCCCTGCACAGGACTACCACGCTATATTTTATGAATTTTGAAGTTTAATAATGTCTATTTGTAATAAATATGTATGTATTTAGTAGCACAGGAGAATCTGTACTATTATAACTTCTTATGGATTCTAATGAGCTCTGGACGTACTTGTAATACAGCAGGGTTGGAGATCGCGACGCCGCTCCGGGAGAGGCACACGGCGCTGGCTTCGTACCGCGTGATGGAGTCCGGCGAACGCGCGGTGGTGACCGCTGAGCCGTTGAGTCCCACCGGCACCAGTCGCCACAACCACGCCTGTATTGTTTAGTTTAAATCATCAGTATATAATCTATATCGAGACATTAACTTTTTTATATTCAAAATGTTTTACTTCAGAGAAGTCGCTCCTGGGCGGACGGTCCTTGTCGACTAGGAGCGAGGCGGGTGGGGATCCAGCACAGCGGCGAGAGTCCGTCCCTTCCCCGAGCATCCGCACTCCGGCTGCCGCTAGCCAGGCTCTCGTGAGCTCTACGTTACCATTGGGCAAATCGGGTGAGTCGCTGGCTGAAGATACAAAAAATTAATAGATTCCCATAAATGTAAACTTCACAATGTTATGGTGAAGTAGTAACAATTCCCAACTCACTCATGAAACAATCTCCGGCTGCATCGTACTCCGTGAGGTTCCTGCGCGAGTCAATCAGTCTGCGCAGCGAATGAAGGATGACGTCTCTAACGCTAGGCGGGGGCAGCACCCAAGTGGAAGCAGTGTCCAGGGCGGTGAGCGCGCACAGTGCCGGCCCAGCCGTGGACAGGCGCAGCGTGGCCGGTGACCCAGGAGCTGCCTGCCGAGATGTCCACGTTGCTTCCACCTGCCAAATAGCGTTGTTGAATTTCTTTTTTTGATTAAAGTTACACCATGAAGGGTCAGGCTGAACAGAAACTTTACTCTGTCAAATAATAAGTTGGTTAAAACAAAGTTAAACCTTATTTCCGAAGCACTCCTCCATTTCGAAATGCTTGCTGGCGCTGACAAGTTCCCCGTTGTGGTAGAAATAAGCAAGCAAGTGACTGTCCGGACACATCTGGTGAGTGACCCTGATAGGCAGCATAACCCTCAGTAGGTGCCGGTCGAGGAGCGAGTCGGACGCGTTCACGTCCAGCTGATTGGGATCGACATCCACGTTGTTGAGGCTTGCGTCGAATGTAGATAGTAGTTTCTCCAAATTGGCGTTGCAGGTGCTGTTCCTCGGTGTTGGTGTGATCTGGCTAGTGGAGGTTGCGACTGGGCACTGCGTCGTCGCACCCCAACGGTAGATTATGCCGCCACGAGTTATAACCTGGAAGAGTATCAATTCCAGGGTAGATAAATGAATTGGTGAATATATGAATGTAAACATATTATTGTAATCTATGACACATTCAGAAACGTTTTCTCCGCCATTTTCCTCTGGTGAGGGTATAGATTACATCGACCACTGAGTTCCATACCACAAAGTGGACGGTGAGTGGTGTCGCCAGCCCGCTCAGGTTGAGGTACAGAGGCACGAGTGTCCTGGTGGCGTGCGCGTCGGCGCGCAGCGGGCCCAGTGCGGCGCGCGACGCCGCCCGCCGCACCGGCAGGTGCAGGGTCGCCGTGGCGTTGTGCAGGATCGCCTGGGTGGAGCGTGGTGAAATCACATAATGAAATGATTAAATTAAACTTTAAAATCGTCTGCAGTAGAGTCGCAGCGTTTGAAGGAAAAACGAAATGATACGATGAGTTTGCAACATATTGCATTGGGAGTAGACATAATACAAAATGACTCATTCAAATTGTTGCATGCATGTTTGTGCGATGATAAAGATCGATATAGAGATCTATGGGGAAGCCTACGTCCAGCAGTGGACGTCTATCGGCTAATGATGACGATGATGATGGAGCGTGTACCTCAAAGAAGTAGGCAGCGCTACCGTCATCCCCTGCGGCGAACAGGACGCGCGCAACGCCGCGGCCGTCGGTGCGCGCGGTGACGCACGCGCCGGTTCCCGTCGCCGGCCCCACGGACCTCCTACACACGCGCACACGTTCGCCGGAAGCCGGCTTTTCGTCCCAACGCGTCGCTTTCACCTGGATAAAACAAGTATCTTCAAAAAAAGGTTCAAAACCAACAATTATCTATTCTCCGCCAACGCAGCTGCAACTCCTCGAGTGATTCTTCATTAGCAGTGGTGCTATTTATCATCACATAAGTTGGTGTTCATCTCTAAAAATATTAAATTTGTAATTTACCTTTAACTTGTAAGGTAGACTGGGTGACAGAACTGCCCGATGCTTCGTCAGAAACTCCAACGTGAAGGCACTGTCAACTACTTGAGAGACAACGGTCGTATTTTGCCAGATCCTTGTTCCTTCTTCCTGTAAACAAACAAATGTAAGACAGACCTCCCGCATTGTACCGGAATTAATATAGGATTTACAAAGCACTTGAAAACTTCTTGCTGTACCTGAAAGCTGAAGTCTGCCACTATCACGTCGGGAGGATGCTGCCCGCCCAGTCCCACCCTCCACGAGGCGGCCGCGTGGCGGTGGCAAGCGCGAGGCGCCCGCAAGCGTACTGCTGTGCGTACTCCTGCATTGCCATCACTACCATCCCCTCCTGCGCCTCGCAACCGGATTACCAGCATGCCTTCTACTGCTTCTGTCCATGGATATCTGCAACATGTTGGTAATTATCAAAATGTGAATTATTTCTATGTTCCTCTTCAGCATTTAATAACTAAATTATTCCATATGTAAATTTACCTAACGCAAACGGTCCATACCAGTCTCTCGCTGGTTCTCAACACCTTGGCCTGGTGCCGGACGGTCAGTTGGAATGGCGGCAGCTCGTAATTCCCCACCCAGAACGCAGTAGAACCCTGGTATTTTTACATTAAACAGAATGAAAATCAGATAATACTTAAAAGAAAATTGTAAAGTTGTATTTCATATTAAACAATTGAATTTATAAGGGTAGTTTTATATAGAGTGGTGGTGGTAGTCGTAGATGTTAGGGGGCTGGGGAGAGTAAGAAGACGAAGATTAGATAAATGGTTTTGCTTATATGACGCGTATGTTCAACCGTGGGTTGTGTGTGATTCCTGTTACTCAACATACCTGTGACCCATCCCCTAGTCTGGCCCTCACGGTCCATTTCCCTGGCGGCGCGTGCTCGTCGAGCTGGTGCTGCAGCTGTGCTAGCCCCAATCGAGTCCGTATCTTTTCCCACTGGGCTACTCGCGTGCCCTCCCATGCACCCTCGGGTCCCTCCAGCCATACTTCATCAATCTAAAAACTCATTTATCTATTTAATTTGTCTTTAACCTTAGCACTGGTCCACGATACATTTGTGCTGAATCAATCATTGCTCATTTTCCTATTATTTCTGGATGGAAAGTTTAGTTTACTAAACGTATGATTAAAAAATCACTTAAGTAAGGCCATGCAATTAAGTTATACCCGTTGTATACTAAGTTATATTTGTATGTGAATGTTTCCTTAAACAGCAAAGCTGACCAACAAACGGCGGCGTCCGTTATTAAAACAAGCATACAGTTATATATATGTTTTTTTTTTAATTATGCAAACACGTTGGTGACACAGTTATCACCGGGAGACGAGTGAGGAAGCGCTTTAAGTGTTGACTTAAGCGTTTGCTCATTGGGCGTCCCGCTGACCTTAACCCATTGACACTGTTGTTGGAAGCGAGTCAGCCGCACCCAATTATTATAAGCAATTGGATATTTTTTTGTTTACGGTAGTGTTGTACGTAAATAAGCAGTAATTAATATTACTGCCTACTAGTTGAACTCGGTTGTCATACTGTCTCTGTTTGGTATATACTAATTACGACGATAAAATCTTCTGATGAATAACAAAGGGGATAGGGTATAACAAAATAACCTCTGTGGCATACATGCTAAGGTCTTGTTTAGTAATGCTGAAGTTCTTGGTTTGATTTAGGAGTTTGGTATTCTGTTGCTGGAGACCGTCTAGATGGGTACCATCGCAACCCCTGTTTCGGTCGGTGTGCAAACATTACTGTGTTCCGGATTGAAAGGAGATGTAGCTAGAAATTACTGGGGTATGACGAGCGCAATGTGGTGCAGTGTTGACATACTAACTAGCGCCACTTTGTTATGGCAGGTTGCTTCATTGAATAAATAAAGGTTGATGAAATTGGAGCTCTTCTCTTACGAAGACAGAGTTTGATTTTAATCTCACTTCCGATTCCCATCGTTGGCGAAATGAGGATTGGTGGATGTAACCGCGACGGACGTTGCCCTTGAAACATGCCGATTTCCTCCCAACGTTTACCTTTAAAGGAAGTTCCTTGTAAATCGAACCCGTTCCTCTTCTACACAAAATCTTCTTGCAAGATCATCTTGCAAACGGAGCTGTCACGGCACCGTCTGCGCACTTCAAATGTGTGCTACTGTGTCAACCGGTTTGCGGGTGAACTCCGGGGTCCTGTTAACTTGTACCGGTTCTATGAAGATCGAGATCGAGATTGAACATCTAAAGCTTTCGCTTAACCCGCACCAGCGCAACGGCTCTACTATAACATTAATTTACTTTGGCCTACCATTTCACCTTAATACGGTGTTGAGAGACAAAGTAGTCGTGGATGTCCAAGTGTACTTTCCGAGCATACTCTAGTTCTTATACCTTTGCAGCGATGACACCATGGTGGAAGTTTTACAAAACGATGAACTGGAAATCTTTATCACCAACCAAACACAACATATGGCCCCGGAATCGAATCAGCGATCTGCGTTTAAAAAAAGAGTATTTGCTCCGTCGGGGCAGTTAAATCTCCATACACATTTTTTTATTCAATTAAGGGACGATACGAGAGGGGATGTTTACTTAATGGTAAGTGATACGCCCGCTCATAACAATGTGGCGCTAGTTGGGATGATGCATACTGCACCATATTGCGCTCGTCGTCTGAGACAATAGGTTGAGTCTCAACTTAAGAATTTACATTAACTACAACGTCCTTTAAACCGGAACACAGTAATGTTTGTGGGTTGGAATAGGCGCTGCGGTGATGCCTACCTACTCGGTGTCCCGCAACATACTTAATACTTGTAAGTTGGGCGGAAGCAAAATTCTAAGTTAGTTTTCGTGAACTTCTTTTGATTGCTTTTAACTTATACCGGAAGCAACTTTTAGATTTTTTTCTTACACCACTTAGGTGGCCAACAGGCATGCGGCTCACTTGATGTTAAGTGGTAACCGCAGCCTATAACCGCTGGTAACATCAGAGATATCACTGGCCGTGTTGCCGGTCCTGCAGAAACTTAGGAAAACCAGGAAACTAGTCGCTCTCTGCGTTTTGGTGGTCAAGTTTTCTTTTGGACATTTGTGTCAAGAAGGTCGCGTTGCCAACCTGCTGCTGTATACAGCAGACAATGCATTTTCAAAAGAATTAAAAAAACTCTTGTTTTTCAAAGAAAACAAATCGCACTTTGTACTGAATACGTGCAGTTAATGAGACAGGGGTTGATGGTGGATGATAACTGAAGTTCTATATAAATTTCAAGCATTCAAGGTTCATTGAAATAATCGTTTCAATCATATCACTTAAGACGACGAGCACAATGTAGTGTTGCTGCACTATAATTAGCGGCATGTTATAGGCACGCGTTTCACTCACCATCGAGTGAACGTTCACTTCGTCTCTTCGGTTTGTAGCAATAAAAAAGAAATATAGTGTTAACATTTTCAATTCCATCGTTTTCATTGGTGAAGCTCGCACAACCGCCAATACACGAGGGTATAAACTCACGTTCTCGTGCGCGGGCGTGAGGTCCGGTTTGAGTGCGACGATGCGCATGCGCAGCGTCTCGCCGGGACGGTAGCGCGCGCGCTCGGTGTGCAGCGCCAGCACGCGAGCGCTCGCCACGCGCACCGGCACGCGCCGCTCCCACGAGCACCCCGCACCTGAGTACCTTCAATATTTCATGGAGGATTATATATATATATATATATATATATGTATACATAATGAGAATAGGTTTCCTTTGTTCGCGAATCACGAGACAACTAGTGAACGTATCGACACGGACGCGGAATGTTTCATTTCTAATTAATATTTGAAAACATTTGCACTTAGTGTTGTTTATGCTGTTGCTATGGTAACGGTTACTATAGAAAGTCATTTGAAGCTGCGGTTGCTCTCAAGAAGTATTTCAGAGAAATTTCAAGTCTAGTTTTACATTAAGGCCGGGAAAGGGGGCGGGGAACAGTTAGTGTGTATTTTTATAATTTTCTCCCATAAGATCAAGGACATTGAAGATCATGCGCGCAGCTATTACATATATATTATTAAAAAAAAATTCTTAATTTTAATTTGTAACGTATTTTTACTATTTCATACTTTAATAATTAATTTTTATACTAATATTGTTCATACACATGTATAAGTTACTTAACCTAACCCGTATATCAAATATACTATGGAAGTCGTTATTTCAAAACCAGAAATCACCAAAGAATACCTTAAAACTGTTATTTTAAATTAATCATCATTAGTAGCTGGAGGAATACAGATGGGTAACCTATCCGATCCATTTTCGTTTCCAATGCCTTCTCATATTCAAGGTCTACGATTTTCTATGAGATCTACCTTCACAGTTTCTTCCTTGAGACGTGCTAAGTATAAGTGCAGAAGGTGCGTTCTGTAGGAGATTTCTAGATCCACCTAATGCGCTGAACGAGACCACTGAATGGGTTTTATATAACTCCGACTTCCGCCCAGAATTTGGGTATCTCCTTAAGATTTCTCCCTCTACATAAAAATCTGCTCAACATCTACTGCCAGTTACATATCAGTATACCGTTAACTTTCTAGTATTTAATTTCGTTCTACCCTTCTATAGAGCGCACAATCACACACATATATACGATATGTACCTCCAGTGTTCATAATTCCTCGAAGCGCGCAGGATTTATGGGGAGGCGGCCTGATAAAACCGAATGGCCATATGTCCTGATTAGGATTCCCAATCCAGATTCACGACTGCGCGTGTGATGTAGGTCACGGCGGACGATTTAGAAATACGATTTGTTTATACTCGAAATACTTGAAGTCGGATATTCACTTTGGAATGTAAATAAAATACTTTATGTATTGTTTGTAGTGCGGTGGACATTGCAGCGCGCGAATGAGGTATACACCAACACGAACACATTGCACGTCTTTAGATCCATCCGGTGGTCGAGAAGATTCCGATTAGGAATTATAGATTCCTTTTTTATCAGCTGGATCGTTATAGATCCCCGAGAGTATCGGCTGTTTTAATTTTTATTTAACATAAAACCTCTTTTTTACCATTATGAAAATCTTATTATTTTATAATATACTATTAATATACTTTTTCATATGTATGTTGGAGATGTACTTCAATGAATAACTTACCGCATGTTCACCACCAGGTCGGCCTTGGTGTTGGGACGCAGCGGCACCGATATGTCGAGACAGCCGCCATCGCCTACAGGTAAAGAGTCCTCATTATTTTATAGAGGCTAGCGATCACCAATCGCATATTATCCGTCTACCGTCATAACAGCATCCAGCAGAGATCTAAAGTATTCTGAAGGGGCAAACTTGACCTCTTATAGTCTCCATATAACATATCATGTTTTAGGCTAGTGCAGGTAAAAAAAAAAGCTGTATTAAACTTTATAAAGGAGGTAATATGACTTTCTAAATTATAATTAGCTTAATATAAAACCTGGTGGTAGATCTCTAGCAGCGGTCGTCGATTCTCCGTTGTCGGCGAGGAGGGTGATAACCATCCGCGCGGGACCCTCGGGGTAAAACCTGGATATGCAGGCCCTGTTCATCCCGCCGGCGCTCAGGACCCCCGGTGCTAGGAACAGGTGATTCTTGTCCGTGCATGGACTGTAAACATGTACGCTAATCGTCATAAGTCACTTCCACTGTTAGATATGGCTTCTGCCAGTTTCTCTCGGAGATCGATCCAGTCGACAGGTTGCAGAGGAGACAGTTATAGCGTGGGTACTTGGGAGCTAAACATTTTACATCGATATTAAAAATTGCGAATATTCAATTTGTTCAGTTATTAAACGTTGATTTAGTAGGAACATTTTCTTAATCTTCATGGTGAAAAGCATTGACACAAGCAGGAGAGATTTGATCACAGCACTAAGAAGATGGATGTAAATAAAAAAATGAGTATAGCTGCTGGGAATGAACTCTAAATTGCTTCTTCCTAATAATAGAACAAACGCGCGACGATGAGTCACGCAAAGCACAAACAAAAGCTTAAAAGCACTCCAGCAGCACGTACTGGAAGTTTTCTATATACTTTTCAATCTGGTTAATGACAAAAGCTTGGACAAATTGTTACTTAAAGTAAGTTCAAACTGCGTCAGTGCTCAACTGCTGTAACACAGTCCCTCGTTCGATTCACAATACGTTGTGGAGTTTGCTTCCGCTTGACTGGCCATAACCGCATCGCTGTGTACCGGCTGCCAACATAATTGTGAAGGCCAGAGTGTTCTGGTAGAGTACTATATCATCCACAGCCTTACCAATGAACCTCGTGTGAAATAGATCAAGTATTAGCTCGCTGGTGCTAACAAAAACAGGAACTAAGTTATTTAAGATAATTATAGAACGAAGAATACTTTTTCAGATCAAGTCAAAAATTTAAATCAGCAAAAAACAATGATACAAAAATTATACACGCCCTTGGCATTTATATTATATTTGTTTTGCTTTAATTAATAACATTAACTTTTGTTTCATTAGTATTAAATAAAAGTAAAGACTGTGCAGTACGTAACTACACGACGGAAAGACTAGTTCATTACAGTTGTTAATTTTTTTTTCGATTAAACGCTTACGAGTATATATAGTTTATATTTGACAGGTATATGAGACACATGAGAACTGTAATAAAATGCAATGACTAGGAAATGTAGCTTTGTAGAGATATGAATTCATGTATGATCATAAACACTAAAACACTTTGCATAAACATGATGTTTATAAACAGACCTAGTTAAATTCTGCGAAGTCTGACCGGCGCGGGCGAGCGCCGGCAACGCGGTAAGTAAACAAAAAAACCACATTATTATAAACAAAAACACACATTTAACGGTTAATTGTCTGATGCAGTTTAACGCTCATTACGAACTGTTATACATTAAACACTTTCGTAAGCAAAACACGCGGTCTGATCGAAGGCAGCTCCACCCTTACACGTTGACACCGACCGCCCTTAGCAAACATCACATAAACATTTAATGGAAGTTATAAATTAACTTTCAGTATATTTCAATTACATAAACAACAATAATTAATATTGAATGATTAATATAATGTCTGTGCGCAGAGTGGAGGCGCGGACGCCGCGCCGCGTCCCGCAGTGTACTGGCGAGCGCGGCGAGCGCGGCGCGCGCGCGGATCGCGCAGACGCGCTCAACTTTTTCTAAAAAATACTTTTTTAACCCTAACTGCCATTCAACGACCTGCTTACATAATTAATATTATGCTTATTTTTAAATCAATCATATCAAACGTCTAAGGTCAGTGAATTAGCATATTCTTTTTCTTTACTTACGAAGCAACGAGACGAAAAGAACATTCGTCTGATGATAAGTGACATTCCCATTACAAAGTGGCGCAAGTTAGTTTAGTATACACTGCACCATATTATGCTTGTCGCCTTGAGACATCAGATGTTCAGTCTCATTACCACAGTAATTACATTAGTCACAGCGCCCTTCAAACCTAAACACATTAATGTTTGCACACTACTGTTTGGCGGTAGAAATAAGCGCCGCGGTGGTACCTACCTAGGCAACAGACACCTACCACCAGTAATGAGGTGACATTTACCAATGCTTTTATGTAATTAGAAATAAACAAGTATTATTTAGCAATAGAGGGTAGTATAATATAGAATGATACAACAATTCACGGAATCCAAGCACAAACCTCACCTGCTCGTTGTACATTCTGTTAATCAACAAACGACGCTCCGGATCTTAACAACCAGCATTGCGCCAGCGTGCTGTGAGAACTAGCCCATATTCTCCCATATAAACCCCTACAAATGACAGCCCTTAGTGCCCTGTAGTATCGGAGGCCATGTTATGTGAAGGTCGCGGGAAACTGCTGGATGCGAGCAGCGCATGGCCCAAATTCCCCCATATGATGATGATGGTGGAGCCCTATATCCAGCAGTGGACGTCTATCGGATGACGATGAATGTTAATAAAAAGACATTGAGATATAGTCACTGCTTACATGATTTACTAAAAACTAGTTATATTACTCTGTCAAAGTTTGTCGCCAGTCGTAAAATACAGTTAGAGCAATCATTGAAATTTACTGCAAGTCAGTATCGACAATTATAGCGCAACAATAGAGATTTAGGCGTCGGCGCCGGATCTCCGGTTTGATTGGCATATCCAGATGATAACGGTGAAATATTATTCAATCAAGAACGCGATTCATCATCAGGTTATGTATATGTATGTATATATATGTCGCATAATGCTTGAAAGTTCGGCCGCCATCGCCGCGATCACCATCTTTAACATACGATTCCAAAGCCTCTTTATCAAACCTTCGTTTACTGATATCAGAATATCTTATCAGGCACTAAAAGAATTGGTGAAACATACTTTTATGATAATCCACTGTGAATTAGCAGACAGACAAAAAATACTCAGTACGTGATTACAAAACAAAGGAGGGACCTACCACTTAGCGCTGGTAGCAAGTCTCTGATGCCGGAGACCGTATAGGCAGATACCGCCGCAGCAGATATTGCAGCCCACAAACAGTATTGTGCAAACATTATTATTATCCGGTTTGAAGGGCGCTGTAGTTAGTGAAATTATTGAGGTATCGACTCTCGGCATCTTATGTCTCAGGCCACGAGCACAATATGGTGTATGTAAGTCTAACTAGCGCTACATTGTTATGTGCAGACGTATTACTCACCATCAGGTGAACGGCCCGCTCATTCCATTGTTTAATTGATTAAAAAAAGGAAAGCTTAAAGGTAAACCCTGCAATATATAATTAATACAACAAACTAATTACTGCTATAAAATCATAAAAGTGCAAACATCATCGGCAGTAAACTTTATGGAGCAGTAATAACAAAACAATCAGAACTCGAACGTCGACCTGATTGTGAGCCGTGCGTCTGCCAATTTAGATCTGGCGCTGTTTAGGTTATTGTTAAATCTCATTACTCCAATAATTCCACCGCGACAAAGCTTTTACTGTATCTGAAATATATATCCAAGGTGGGCTGCCCTTAACAGCAGGAGGAAGCCAGACTATGATCAGGTCTCAGTATCATATGTTAAACCTTTGCTTCGAGATGTCCCAATCGCGAGATGGAATGCCCCATACAGCGAGGGCAGCACCGCGTCCATCACCAAGTTATTTTTCACGAACGCAGCAGAGACATATCAGTTAATAAGGATAGTCCAGTCATCTGGGCAGTTAACCCAAATAACCACTGGCCACGGCGGATTCTTCCAATAATTGCATCGCTTCAGGTGTCGGGGGACCGTCTTACAAATATGATGACGTCGTGGAGGAAACGGTTCTTCATTTGCTGACGAAGTGTCCTATACATAGATGCTTGAGGCATGATTTGGAGCGGGAGACAGACTTAAGAATAGATATAGCTGGTCTACCCAAGATAATGAAAAATGAATTAGTTAGGAGTAACTTCATAAATTATTGTTTAAAAATATAGTAAACTAACAGAAACATAGCAATGCTACCAGCAAACTGGTGTAATGTTGTGTTGGTGTCTAGACGCTCTCCAGCAACAGAGACCTACTCCACTATTGAATTGGTTGCTTGGATATTTTTGATTGGACACAAACAGTTCCCGATACATACAGAGGATTTTGTTAATTTTATATTGTTTGCAACATTAATTGGGTACCTATAAGGTGAGCTTTAGAAGTGTTTCCATATTATACTGGACCAAGCTGTAATCTTCCACCGATCAACTTCATCATCAGCCGATAGACGTCCATTGCTGGACGTAGGTCTCCCCCAAAGATCGGTGCCGCGTTGCTCGCATCCAGTTGGTTTTCGTGATTTTCACCAGATTGCCGATCCATCTTGTGGGTGGCCTCCCAACACTACGTCTACCACTCAACCGTTTATTTCACCAACAATTTTATCGTTATCTGATTGCAAACATCTCGATACCACTTTTTTATAATTTTAAGAAGTAAAGCGGTATTTTTTATCGCATTACAGTGTTTATAACACAATTAAACAAAATTTTTGTTTTTTTTTAAATTTGAAAAAACTTTCATTTATCTTTTTAACTAGTTGATCCAACGTCATCACCACATCTCGGAAGCTGCTAACGTTTTTATGGTGCCTCATATAATCACGTTTCGCTGCCGAGTGATGCTCTGCTCCATATGCACATACGATCTAGGAATTTAGCTCTGATGTAGTAAATACATTAATTAATAAATATAAATGTTAATTTCGATAGGAATAGTTGAGCGTCCCTGACAGAGTTGAAAGATCGTCCACTGACCGAGCGCTCTGCGATTTTAATTCATTATCAAAATGTCGTTGGCGCGCATGCGCATTATTTCATAATTTACTACACTATTTTATTATTGTTGAGGTATAATTTTGTCAAAAGATGTAAACACAAAATTTTTTTAAACTATTAACACACCAATGAACTGTTAACTCCTTACCTGCGCAGGAAAACTTACAATTTCCGCCCCCCGCCCCTCTTCTCGTAAATAAGAAAATCCGTTAAGAACATTGTCAAGGTAATTTTATAGCATTCCTCGGGCGTGGGAGAGGTTTTCTTTGTAGCAGCGCAGTGCAAGGATCGTACTTCGGAAAGACGTGTATATCCGCCGGCGGCAGATAAGGTGTTACAATAAAAATGCAAATATAATATGATATTAGTCCTGGAAATAGGATTTCAGCTCTGCAAAATGCTTCTATTATAAGCAGTAGCGCTGGTTTTCAGTCTAACCCTCAGCAAGGGTGCGATCACTAGCGGCGGAAGTGCGCCCTCGAGCGGGGCGAGCGTCCGTCGCCGGACGAAGAGGACGAGGAGGCCGAGAGGGACGACGCCTGGACGTGCGTCGGCGATGGGAGCGGCGACTCCGAGACCCGACGCACGGCCGCCTCACCGTGGAGGCAGTCCGACCGGTCCTCGCGGACTGGCTGGACAGAGACAGCGGAGTATTAAACTTCCGCCTGGTGCAGATACTCACGGGGCACGGTTGCTTCGGGAGCTATCTGCACCAGCGTCACTGTAGTGGTAGGACGGACGAGGCGTGCGACGAGTGTGGACACCCGGTGGACACATCGGCCCACACCTTGACCGATTACCCGCGATGGGGAGAGGATAGGGCCGCGCTCGTAGCAGCGATAGGGAGTGACCTCTCACTACCGGCCGTGGTCCGGACCAAGGTCAGAAGCGAGGCGTCATGGGACGCGATTTCCCCATTCTGCGACTTCATTATGTCGCAGAAACGAGAGACCAAGCGTCACAGAGAGCGGGCGCCGAGGGGGCAGGAGGCGGTCGCAGTGCGCAGGCAGCTCGTCGCCAACGGGCGGAGCCGAGCGCACGACCGCCGCTTGCCTCCTTAGGCAGAGGAACCTGGCGCCGCGACCGACAAGGGCCGTCGGTCCGGCGCCCCCCTTGGAAAGGGTTCCTGGGGCGTATCTGGCGACGCGTCTCGTATTCCGACGCGTCGCCGCTCAGTGATAGGGATTTTGTCAGTTGGGAGGGATGCTTCACATCCCTCCCCGAGGCGGACCCGTTTGATCTAGGCACCGAACGGGGGTTGCGGATGAACTATTTTGCGTTATCCCGCGACCCTCGTCCATTCTATGCGGATGTGATGGAATACCGTGCGAAGCTTTTTAGTCGGTTGGAGTCCGACACTACCCCACTACCGGCCCAGTATTGGTACGAGGTGTGCGTTCCGTTAGCATTTTGTTACCCACGCTAATAAAAAAAAAGGGTGCGATCAGACATAAGCCAGAGGAAACATATGTAACCTTATAAGAGGTTCCTTCCAGCAAAACTTGTGTAACAAAGTAATGACTTTTTTTATTCAATTAAGCGCGAGATGAACGGGATTATCATCTGATGGTAAGTGATAAGCCTACCCACAACAACGTAGCGCTAGTTTGATAATATACACTGGAACATATTGTGTTGCTTTGAGAAATAGTATATTTAGTTTCGTTACCCCAGTTATTACACTAGCTACAGCGCCTTTCAAACTTGTATGGGCTTTTTGCAGATGAAGTTGGATCACCAATATGGGGATTGTAAAGTTAAGTTCTTGTAAATAAATCGCGTGCATCAAACAGTAGCCGTGTATTTTGTAAAATTCACTTTACAATAGTGAAAGAAATTAAACATTAGCAGTTACAGTTAACGCCGGTGTCGCAGGTAACTAAGTGATGTTACCACCGCAACACGCGCAGTGCTTTATACTTAATTGATTACTTGTGTAGCGCCGCACGCGCACACGCACGCGCACGCGCCGCGCTCTTGTTTACTGCCACGCGTTGTATATACTTGTGTAAACAAATTAATAACTCGGCATTTGTTACAGATATAAACGACAGATCCGATTGCTCAGTCTGTGAGTGCGAGTGCGAGTGCGAGTGAGAGGTGAGAGGACGATCACGGAATAACAAAGAACGTCTCTCCAGAGCGGCGTCACGACGGTACCACTGTGCTGATGGATTCACACCACACCTGAACACAGTAATGTTTGCACACTGCTGTGTGTCGGCTACAGAAAGCGCTGCGGTGGTACCTACTTAGACGGTCTTCGGAAAGAGAGCCCTAGTAAAGATGGGATTGTGATTGGTGTAATACTACCGTCTTTTCATGTATTAGTTTGATGAACTATTAAATCATAAGCGCGCTTTTATCTAAATTAATATATTTTACTATAATTTAAACTATACACGAGCAGACATAATAGTTAAGTATTCTCATCAAATAATGATTAAAAGAATATTCGATGAGCCCGCTCGACAATTGCATGTTTAGCATACAATGCCATGACGTCATTATGGTTATCATCCGAACAATGCCATAATCACCGTTATTAAATCAAACAAGGCAAAAAAAGTCTTTATTTCGCGAAAGATTCACGTTAAGGTTGTTTTTTTAGTATTCAAAGACTACAACGCTAGATAAATTGCGTCTATAGTTGTAGATTAAGTAATTATTACAACTAACCTTTCATGAACAACATCATTAATACCCTTAAATACACTTTAACATAATATGTAATATTTTAAAAATCTTTGTGATTTCAATTTAGGTTATTAAAGTTTGAGATATGATTTGGGTGTTTGAGTAAACTTGGTAGACAAAAAGAGAGGTAGAGGTTGCACAGATGGTTGAAAATGATATTGGAAAAGGATTCATAAAACTGAAATTGAATTACATCAGGATATCAAATAAACGACAATGTAGCTTCAAAATGCTGTTAGTATTATATGAATTGTTATTATAAGTATTAAATATATTTAGCACGTCCTCTATTAACAAAATATAAAACCTAATAGTTTACAATCTAACGGTTATGTACTAGTTTATAAACTGTTAGTTAGAGAGCATTCTTATTAATTGTGTACTAAATCGTTGGAAACTGTTATTACATTCATACACAGCAGTTTATAATGTAGCTGCTAGATGGCGCTGTTTTTAAAATTACAATCAATTATTTGCTAAACATTAAGTCATACGTATGTTATAAAAATATTTTTGTATTATTCTTAAAAATTCAAATATTTTGTAATCAATGAATTCAATAGTTTTTTTTATTGACAGTGAAAACTCAAATCGCAGTTCGTTGAAAAATATGAATCGCAATTTTAAATCCTAAACGAAAAAAATACGATTTAGTGTTGAGTTCAATAAAATAAAGTAGAATTATTTAAAAACGATTTTAACTATCATTTATAAATAAATCAAGTTATCCTAATTTTATTGATTTGTAATTATAGCTACTTGCCTTATCTATTTCAATAGTAGAATAAAACCCGTATAATAACACGAAACGTGATAACAACGGCTTCATATAAAAATAGTCTTGGCAGCGGTGGGATTCGAACCCACGCCTCCGAAGAGACTGGTGCCTTAAACCAGCGCCTTAGACCGCTCGGCCACGCTACCTGGTACTGACGATTTTGAAATATTTAATCATTAACGATGGCAACCCTTTTAGCACACCATCATACATGTATTCCGGTTCGAAGGATGCTGTAATTTATGACAATACAAGACTTAATGTCTGTTTTAAAGCTACAAGCAGAATATGTCCTGTGACTACATTCTGATAAGTGCTTCATGAGCATTTGCGACACTTATCATGAGGTAAAATTCTTTTAGGTGTCGTTAAGTTGGATGTATACAATGAAAGTTTGTTTTGTTTGTTAGCCAATCACGTGAAAACTAGTGAAAGCATCGACATGGGAACACGAGCATTCACCGCGGAATGATTTGTCAAATAGTCATGGGCTGTTTATTTTTTGAATTTCATAGACCCTTCCTTCATCATTTTATTTCTAATTAACTTTTATAAACATTATCATTTGGTATTATTTACGCGGTTGCTATGGTAACGGTTGCTACAGAATGCCATTCGCGGGTGCGGTTGTACTCAAGGTAAATTTAGACAAATTTCAATTACAATTTTATATTGCGGGCAGCGCTGCGGCCGGGGAGCGGCCACTGTGGCCACATACGGGACGTATACAGCGTAACGTATCCTCCTCTACTTGCTTCATGATTAACTTCGCCAGACAGAAAAGTAAACAAAGCTGCAAACTTACGTTCCTAACTTAAACTGAATGCGGAAGGATGTTCACATTCATCAATTATGAAGGTATACACCGAGCTATGGACCGCGCGTTCGCGGAACTAACTTGTTAATCAGTTTAAACTGTGTTTACTGCGCTCCTTCGGTTATCTCGCAGTCGTACATAGGATTACAGTTAAGAGTTTACTTACATGTTAACTTGTTTACATAAGATGTATACCGAGTTGCGAACTGTTCGCTTTGAACCTACAAGGTCGAAAAGGCTTTGTTGAATATTTAACATTAATCGCGTTTTAATAAAATTTTCACTATTGCATATGTTATGTATGTACGTCGGTTCTGCAGTTGAATAAAGCACCGGAACCGGAAAACTCGGGCGTCGGAAATTCGAAAAGTTTCGAGAGTTCGAAATACCGTTAGGCATTTAACAAGATAAACTTTTGGTTACTGCGGTAACCGGACGCCGGTGGTATACTTGACTAGTGGTTAATCCTAGTATGACTAACGGGAAGTTCGTTGAGGGACCGAGTCCAGTCTTCTCGGCGATTGTTCTCTACATATTGTGCTTGCTGGCTCGCAAGCCAAGCCTGATAAATGTAGTGATTGTCTCAAAAACGAACCTTTAAGTCCAGCAATGGACATAAATTATAATCTTCAGCCGATAGACGTCCACTGCTGGACATAGGCCTTCCCTCCAAAGATCTTTACATCGATCGGTCACGCGTTGCTCGAATCCAGTGGGTTCCCGAGACTCTAACCAGATCGTCGGTGCATCTTGTAGAAGGCCTGCCAACACTAGGTCTACCGGTAAGGCGGTCGCCACTCGAGGACCTTACTCCTGCATCTGCCGTCGCTCCTTCGAGTAATGTGCCCTGCCCACTACCACTTAAGTCTAGGAATCTTTTACTACTTATCACTTACTATTAGCTTTATAAAAAGGCTGCAAGTCACCCAAAGGGCAATGGAGAGGGGTATGGTCGGAATTCCCCTGAATCAGAGATCCTCTGAAGAATTACTGTCACCGACATAGCCTGAACACTTCAATGCCTACAGCTAATAATTAACGAGTTAAAATTAGCTTAATGACATATTTATATACGTGCTGTTTAATCGGGTTAAGTTAAACGGATTAACTTAATCTCGTTTAAGCCTACGGTCAGAGCAGACCACTAGGTGCTTTAAATAGAGTAATTAGTTATTTATGTCGCTACTCGGCTGAGCAGTCGACCTTTGTCTATGAAAAAAAAAATTTTTCGTTTGTTACATCAAAAACTTTTTAATGAATGAACATGGACATGACATTTATTGGTGGCAGGTCTCTGCTGTCGGAGACCTTCCAGGTAGGTGCTGTGCAGACATTACCATATTCGGGTCTGAATGGTGCTGTAGCTAGTGCACTGTGACGGCTTATCTCAGGCGACCAACGCAACGTGGTGCAGTGTACATCATCCTAACTAGCACCACACTGTTATGGGCAGGCGTATCTCTTACCATCAGGTAAATGTCCGGCTCATCTGATCCTTTAATTGAATAAAAAAAATATTGTTAGAAATCATCGACCGATGATCGTCCATTGCTGGACATAGACCTCCCCCAAAGATCTATACATACAGTCGGCACGGCTTTTGGTACCGCTGGGAATTAGGGATTGTCGTATGTAGGGGTTCATATAGAGGGACTTTGAGCTATTTCTCACCACGCTGGTCCAAATCGGGTTGGCGGGAGCCAGAGCCTGGTTTGTTGATTAGCAGCGTGCACCGCGAGCAAGTGAGGTTAGCTTGGATTCCGTGAGTTGTTGTGCGGGAACCCTTACAGCGCTCATAAATTCAGTTCCTCGTCAGCAATATAAATATATTCATATCATCATTTCAGCTGATGGACGTCCACTGCTGGACATAGGTGTCTTGTAATGTGTTCCACAAAGCGCGGTATCTTCGTATACGTGGCTGCAATATGTCTGAATACGTGAACACTACTATTCACTGTACCGATAAACTTGATGGTGAGTGACTCGCCCGCCCACAACGTGGCGCCAATTTGGATGATATACACAGCATCACACTGCGCTCGTCGGCTTGAGGTGGATGTTGTCTCGTTTCTCCAGTAATTTAACTACCTACATCACCTTCAAACTCGGAACACAGTAATGTCTGCACAGTACGATTGTAACACCATCATATACTAGATGTATATATATAAATATATATACCAGCTGTCCCCCACCCCCTCTTTATTATATTGAATCTAGTTTTAGCTGTGGAGTTATTTCCGACAACTTCTTCATCATCTTCATCAATGTTTTTGAAAATTTCCTTTCGTAATTAGTCTGTTGGTTTGTTAATTAATTTTATTCAAAGATTTATCATATGAATCGATAATCCAATCTATACCAACCGTTACTATGGCAACCGCGTAAATAATACTAAATGAATATTTACATTTTTCTTCTATAACAGTTTCAAAATCCTATAGCTTAGAATGCCCGTGTTCACACGTCGATACGTTCACTCGTATTCACGTGATTGGTGAACAAGGAAACCTATTTTCATTATATATATTTCCTCAATATCTTGAAACTCATTTCCTCATCACGAGATCTCGGTAACTATTTGACGAAACCACTTAAAATTAGGCAGGGACATTGCTTCTGCAATTTACAGGTCAGCTAAGGGTGGATTTTATAAAATTTCTTCCCCAAGAGAAGTTGCAGCGGTATTAATAACGGGAACAGGCTTGGAGGCGCCTCGAGTTTACTTGATGCAGTATATAGTTAGATATATGATGCAATCACTACAATTGTAATATTATAGTATTTTACATTTAATATATGTAGTTGGTTTTAAATATTTTCCTAAATCATGTATTATATCGTAAAGGTTATACTTACGATCCGCTCACGTGTATTCGAGTGGCAAGCGGCGTTTGTAATGAAGCGTGTAATCTAGGACACAAATATAGGTCGGAGCGGAACGACGTTTCCCCTCCATTATGTTCAAATTGCTAAAGCTAAAGTGCCTAGGTTATACGCAGAGCCGTTCCTACGTCGGCTTCCGTTAGAATTTTTCAGTGAATCGAGTTATGTAACAATTCCACGGTTTAACTTTAATTTACGGATGCGAACATAACCTCATTTTCTACGTTCAACATCCAAACGTACAAAGTTTGCTTTGTGCTCGGCATCACCGCTGGTGTTGTTTACAAGACCTGCAAAGTCTATGGTTTCTATAACACGATGTACTTTAGAGTCGTTGGAACTGCAGTGTACGCATCGGCGTATCGAACGCTGTGCCGGCCGGAGGTGGACACGGTCCTGGCCCGAATATTTACGGGGCATGGGTTATTCTGAGAGTACCTGCATAGGCCCAATTGGCCCAAGTGGACTACACTGGAGTTGAGCAGGCAGCTAGACGAGGAAGTGATCGCCTCTCTGATGAGTGAAGGTGAAAGTCATCGTATACTACTAAAGTATTGCAGGGAGGCTATAGCACACACAATAAATAAAAATAGAACTTAGAAAATAGATAAAACTGTCATATTAGAGTAACTATAGTCAAGTAAGCGAAATCAATAACCTGATGTGAATTAGAAATATAGAAAAATAAGGAAATATATAAAGGATGACTTTTCTTGATTTTCAGGCCTTTTTCAGAAAGGAAAACAAAGTAGGCGACGACGGTTTTCACTCAGGAGAGGAATGGTAGAAGAAATTGTTATGTAGAATGAGTGATAACAAGTTTGAGAGAAGAGCAGAGTATGCAAGATATAAGAGAATAAAAGATGAGAATGTGCAGGAAATAAAACGTACGAAAGTGATGGTAAATTTAAAGCACCTTAAAGGCCCTGATCCACCATACGCAGGGGAACGATAAGAAAAACAACTGCAGTGCAGTAGTGGAAGTGATGCATCGTGAAGATCATAATATAGAAAGGTTAGCACTAGGTGCCAGAGTAGCTCTAGGTCTCGCTTTATCCTTCAAAGTATTTGGTTCACAGCGAACGTTCAGAATGATAAAATAAATTCAATGATGCAGCGTAATGTCTTCGGAGCATGTGAAGGATATTTCCAGCGCCCGATTGCAATTCTAGATACGCCGTCAAAGATATTCGAAGCACTCCTGGCGGAATGCGAGCTCCTGCTTGTGCATGCATCTAGATTGCGTGTTACCTTCGAATAAAACGCCATTTCCTTTCCTCCGCCGAATTATCAGCTACGGCTGAACTGAACAGCGTCGGCAACTGCACCTACATACAAATATTGCCTTATTCACTTATATATACTTCCTCCCAGTATTAATGTTGCCAAAAAACAATTGCTTTTTGTTATATATATATATATATATATATATATATATATAAATAATCCATTTTATTTTCCTAACATATGTTATGTTCTAGTATTTTATTTAATAATTAATGAAACTACTTGAACGCTTCTCAGTAACAGCATATACTCCAACTAACGTGTTCCTGTATCTGTCTATATAAAATATTAATAATAATAGTAGGTATAAAAAAACATAAATATATAAAATAATATGAAATATATAAATAATCAGTAGGTTTGTATCCTGGATGTCATCAACCATGGGCTTTTACCTTTATTACTAACTAGCTGTTCCCCGCCGGAATCGCTGACGTAATATAAAATTAGACCGTAAATGACTTTCTATACTAACCGTTACTATAGCAACTGCGTAAATAGCACAATATGATTTTTTTATTAAAGTTAATTAGAAATATAATGATGAAGGATCTACGAGATTCAAATAATAAATAGCCTGTAAATACAAATCATTCCGCGTCGAATGCTCATAGTCCCCTGTTGATACGTTCACTAGTTTTCAAGTGATAGACGAACAAAAACAAAATCCTTTTTTATTGTGTATGTATCCAGTCGTAGAGAGTGAGTATAACGTTAGAAGCTGAAACTATTCTTGAAAGAGACTTTATTAAAATAAAATGGAAAACTTAGAATCCGAGAGAAATGGTGTTAAGTAATATGTAATACATACTGTGGTTAGTCCGTACGTATAGTAAACTGTGAATATCAAAAATGATGTAACAATTTACCAAGTATGCCAGGTCTCACGCGAGATGAAGACGGACAACAAGCACATAAATAAACAATTAAATGTATGCAGCAAGAACTATCGTGACTGCAAGATAGTAATAATGAGATGGTTGAAAACAATCTTACGAGGAAATTAAATTATCTATGCAATGTATTATCTAAATGTATACATTTTTAAACAAAAAAAATGCGTTAATATTAACACTCATAAACTTATTACGACAACAATCTCAAATCATATATGACAAGGAGGGGCGGTGTCTCCTGGCGCAGGCGCAGGCGCAGGTGTTGTTATGCTAAAAGGAGACAGCAATAACTGTTATCACTATGTAATGACTATGCGCCACATTGTTCCTTTGAATGGTGGTAGGTCTCTGTTGCTGGAGACCGTCTAGGTGGGTACCAGCGCAGCTCCTCATACAGCCAACATACCGTAGTAGGCAAGCATCACTGCACGTAATGTGGTGCAGTATATATCACCCTTTCTAGAGCCTTGTTGTTATGTGCATACGGATAACTTTTTAGGCGATCGTTTCGCTCGTCTCTTTAATAAAAATAAAAAAAAGCTATTGCAGATCCTGATAGAGGCTGAATATCAGAGGATGTTATTTCACAGGCGTTCGGAAATGATAAGGAGTTTTGGTTAATTCTGTGGAAAGTTTCTAATGATCCATATCTTGGGGCAGGAATTTATGTTTTTGTTCCAAGTTATCAAAGCGGGAAGATATATTATACAAAAAAGGCTCTGATAAAGCCATCGTCGATGTGTACATGAGGAGTTGCAAAGTCTCTTCGCAAGGCCAGGCTATCACGTTTGTCATAAAGAGTCTACTCCTTGACTAAGCACGCTTGTTACTTGATTCTAATGTCAATCATTTCGACATCATTATAATGATGTTTTTCATTAAAATGTCTTCTACATACGAGTATTTACATCACTTTCGGTTGAATTATCAAGGAAATGAAGGTCTCTTTGAAGCTATTGTTCCTTTATTTCGATGTCATTGATAAAGAAAAATGGATAATTTACAGTCAGCTCGCGTCTCCCTGGTATGATTGCTCAAAGCCATGTTCCTTGACAAATGTACAGGGACACAATTACGAACTCCAATACATTTCCTATTATATAATATATATAATATAATAATAATAATAATACTTCCAATACTAATGTTATGTTTCCATTAAGCGACAGTTCTGCGGAGACAATTGCTGTAACCTGGGAACCAAGAGCAAGGGTTTTCAAATGTTTTACGTCGGTTCGTTGCGTGTTCGTATCTCAGTGTCAGTGTCAGTGTCAGTGTCTCATCTGAATCGCTAATGATGACACTATACACCGTATTCTCTATTTATATCATCTACGTTCTCAGTTCATAATCACGAAGTCCTATTTCTACAAACTTCAAGAACCTTAATAATCGTTCACTTCTCCAAGCGATTTCAATTTACACCAAATCTTTGTAAAGTTTTAATTATCTAAATTTAATATGGATCCGTTTATTACAGATTTTCTTTGTAATCATTTCAAAGGATCCTTTCTGAAGAAGCTCTGAGCTCTTTGGAGTAGTGGATGGGTTATCTACCAAGTTACAATTTTAGGCCCCTCTTACAGAAGATTTTGGTTGGTTGTTACAATTTATGGAGCCGCTCGTTTGGTATAAACCAGTATAACTGAATTCCGGCATACATATGTATATTTTCGGCGAGCTCTCTTCACTGTATACATCTCATCACGAGAAATTGAAGTCAAATGGAAACTTCGAGAGGAAAGTTACTAAAGATATAATTGAATGGAATTGTAAATACATAGAGCGGCTCTAATACGTTTAAGTTTTTACTTAAAATACTTCGGTTGATTGCAAAAACATTATATATCAATTGAATGTCCGTGCAAAGTAACAAATTTCCATCGGCATGCCGGATACCCGGAGCAATAACTCGGTGAAGTTGTCTATCCGGACGACCCACGTCAATCCACTTTAACAACTTCATCTTTTTCCGATTGTACACTGCTACGAGTATTTCATTCAAAAAACACTACTGTGAGGAAAAAAACGAATGCACAGTTTCCTTTATCTGAAATTTTCTCATTGAAATTTCCATTAAAAACTAAATTAAAGTTGCTGGACAAGGAAACGTTGAAATGTTCGTATATTATATATATATATATATATATATATATATATATATATATGTTTGAGGATTTTCTGCTTCAGTTTAATCAATCTTTATAAAGATAATTTGTATCGTAATTTAACGGCAACACTTGATCTCATTATCACGTCAATGAAGCAGTAGATGGTGGATGTTGTTTTCATCAGCGATATTAGATTGAGGAGCCACAGTTCCATAAAGATCATTAGTATGTATCATTAATTGAATTAATTCGAAAACCTTCATAACTTCCGGTTAAACTATTCGTAATACTTTAAAACTGTTAAATAATTGCTGAACAGAACAATGGCGTCGTTTCCCGCGCGCTTTTCTTTTCTCGTAAGCATTTTTAAATATCATTTTGTTAAATAGTACTTAAGTTAAAGTTATAATCAGATTTCTTTACTTAATATGTTTATGGTTTTTTATTATTATTCCACTAAGCAACGAGTATAGCGGTATGTTAGCTATAGTGTACTGCACGACATTGTGCTCGTAGCCTTGCGATATACAATGTTGTCTCGCTATTTTAATAATTTCATTAGCTACAGCGCCCTTCAAACCGGAACACAATAATATATAGACAGTACAAATTGTCGGCAGAAATAAGAGCTGCCTTCGTACCTACCTAGACGATTTCCTGCAAGATGGTTCCTAGTAGTAAATATAGTACTTAAGCTACTGATCTTCGATTGCATATGCACGAGTACGTAGTCTGCACGTTGCTATCCTTATTAAATTATGGATGTTTTTTCATCTATTTGTCGGTGGTGCACGTTCGATGTTCGCTTTGAGCACTCACCTGAAACCCTCGTGATGTTTGGTACGTATCGCGGAACGTATGTGGGCCACGTTCCGTGCGATGCCGGTGCCATGCGAAACTTTGGGTGCGCACTGTACCAGTCCGACCGCAAGCCGTGCGATCCACCCCCCACCCCGCCCCGCCAACGGAAATTAAAGTGAACTTCACTTTCGATATGTGCTTTCGGCTTCAAAATATTCTACGATAGATTATTCTAGAAATAATAGATATATGTTAATGTACTATCAGCCTCCATTATATCGCCGCTCTCCACGTGGTGCTGGTATCCAAGATTCTGAACAGAAAGACCAAAATTGGTATATACAAGACGGTGATAAGACCGATCTTGATGTCCCGTGCGCGACCTGGACATTAACGCTTGAAGAAGAAGAGCGGCTCCTGGATACGGAGAGGAAAACTATGTGTAGGATCTTCATTCCGTTCCAGAAATATGACGATAGGTGGCGTGTCTGACGCAATATTTCGAGTGGCTGGTTGGCAGCCAAAGCCCACAGTTTGTTGGATGGGAGACGATCGTAGTCAAAAAAGCATTCCTGGGACCTCAACTGGCCGCAGACCTATCGGCCGGCCCAGACATCGTTGGAAGGACGAGCTACATGAGCTTCAAGCAGCGGACTGCCAATCGGCAGTGAAAGGCAGACAACGCTGGTGCTCTCTTTTGTCGGAGGCTGAGACTCACTTTGCGTCGCTGCGCCGGAGGAGAGTTCCTTCTTTTGTTAATGTGCAAATGATATATAACGAGTGTGAGTTCACTGGTGTAAAGCGTCTGTTGCCTCTGTAGAGTGCACACATTACTGTGTTCCGGTTTGAGAGCGAAATTGTAGCTGGTGTGATTACTGGTGTAACGAGACTCAACATCTTATGTCTGAAAGCGACGAGCGCAATGTGGCGCTGTGGATATCATCCTAACTTTCGCTACGTTGATATGGGCATCACTTACCATTAAGTGATTGTGGATAAACAATACTATGGAGGTAGTTAACAGAGTGAGAAAGAGATATTTTAATTGTTTCAAGTAGGAATGAATGAAAGAGAGAAAGAGATAAATGAGCTGAACGCATTACTAATTGATGATCGAGATCTGCGCGTATGATTGGTGTTTTTTTTTTAATTTATAATAATGTCGGGTAACGGTAAGTGAACACGGTGTGCATGTCTATGGACGTGCACATGCAACCTATGCAGTTGTGTTAGGCGGAACATTGTGTAGAGGAGAGGAAAAATGAAACGAATTACGTACTAAAACATTTTTAAATATCGCAATGCTTTTTCAAGGTTTTCTTTTTAAAGCAGCTGTTACTAATTAGGTGATTACCTACACACTGCTGCGCTTAAAAGGCAGCTCCGCGGAGGTTTAACTGCTTGAAATACTTGCTGGTACCACTTAACCGCCAGAACTTGGATAACGCACCTTAGAAATTATTTTTTGGCTTAAAATTCCATCCATTGTTTTGTGTGTAGCGGATACGGCCGTGTAACTGCGGTCAATAACCGGTTTAATCCGGTTACACGCTCTGTGGTTAAGTGGTACAACTTTATATAATATTTGTGGTAAGCACTATTTATTAATTAGAGGGAAGTTTTGCCGGAGACCGTCTAGGTTTCACCGTAAATCCTACTTCTCTTAGGTTTCACCGTAAATCCTATATTCTCCTTTGTCGTGTAGGGGTTGAAAAGTAAATGTATGCCCGTACCTTCGCCCAGGCCTATGGCCATGACTATTACTATGCCAATCCCATTTATCTATGTTAATTGCTCATGCCATTTGTCCTTTCGCCTGCCCATGCCCATGCCCATGACATATTTTTACGTTCCGGTATGAAAGGAGTGCTGGCCGTCTAGGTAGGTACCACCGCAGCTTCCATTTCTGCCGCCGAGCAGTACTGTGCGAACATTACTTTGTTCTGGTTTGAAGGGCGCTGTAGCTAGTAAAATTATTGGGGTAATGAAGCACTTAACATCCTATGTCTCATAGGCGACGAACGCAATATGGTGCAGTGTATAACATTCTAACCAGCGCCACGTTGTTATGGGCGGACGTGTCACTTACAATTACGTGAATGTGTCGCTCGTGTCGTCGTTTCATAAAATAATGAAACAATTACTGCAGTAATGAGACCGCATTCCGTGGATCAGAGCGGTAAGCACTGCGCAGGGTAAACCACCCCCGTGTGGCCCTGTGCCGCTGAATTTAAAACTATTCTGGTCTGCCAGATCGTACTGCTCTCGCTACCGTACGCACTCTCCTTACATTCCTTCGGTGCCGACGCGACTGTCACCATGTTCCAAAACATGGTGACTGCTGGGCGCAGACAATACTTCTTTTTTTTTGTTTTACTAAGCGATAAGACAAGCGGGACGTTACACCTGCTCCTAATGTTGTGCTCGTCACCTTGAGGCAATAAGTAAAATCCTGTTACTTCAGTAGCAACAACACCTTTCAAACCGGAACACCGTAATGTTTGCACAGTACTGTTTATCGGCTGCAATAGGTGACGCGGTGGTACCTAGACTGTCTACCCAGTACAAATATTTCTCTGAGATTACCACAACCCCGGTCCTGCAGTTTCTGCAATAAGTTTATCTATATAGTAAAAATAAATTTACCAACTTTAATTCAGCGTAGTCGCGTACCTTTTGAGTCATTTAAGGGATGGTTTTTATTTATTTTTTGTGCTTGTATCATAACACACGCCACGCATAAGGGGCCGGCCACACGGCGCCGTGTAACTATGTACACATCGCTAAAAGAAAGGTTATAATTTCACTGCTGGAGTATAACAAAGTTTGCTTGTGAAATTTATAGTATCATTACTTGTACATCACATCTGTATATCTTACAGAGTTATCATCATCATCATCAGCCGTTCGTCATCGTACAGTGTTTCGTCCTGTTGTAGTGAGGCGAAGCTGCGTTTGCTTTATGTATGGCGGTCGTAAGCACGCGACTCGTAAAGTTACTGGTTCGATTCCCACGGAGGATATTCTTCTTTTGAAGGAAAAGCATACATTTGGCCCAAACCCTCCCTCCCATATGAAAGCTTACAAACGACGGCCCTTGGTGCCCGGTGATGCGGGTGGCACAGGACCTATCGATGTAAAGATCTCTGGGGAAGATCTATGTCCAGCAGTGGACGTCTATCTGATGATGGTAGTGGTGGTGTCCCAGCAGTCGTAACGCCAAGTGCTGTATATATTTTTCTTATTATGATCGCGATGCGAGAGATTCGTCACAGTATATCAATCACATTGCGCGAGCTGACAAATGTCTGCGACCGACGCGACTGTTTTCTCTCTGACGCCGCTGAATCTGTGTTCCGGTTCATCCGCCGACGGAAATTAAAGTTCGGAGCGACTTTGTTTGTTGCGAATACGTTTGTAAAATACCAAAGATGCTGCGAAATTGAACGATTTGTTTTCTTCTATAACATACATATATACAGATCGATAATAGAAGAGGACGAGATCATAACATACCTCAAAATGTAATATATTGAAGATTTGTATCGTACTAGTCAGCCGTACTATATACCATGTAGTATTATATTGTCGGAGACCGTTCACATCGCAGTTTCTATTTCCGCCGCCGAACAGTACCGTGTTCCGGTTTGAATGGTGCTCTAGGTAATAATAATACTAAGGTGACGAGACCACGTCTTATGTACTAAAGCGGCGAGCACAATGCGGTACAGTGTATATCATCAAGTTTTCAAATTGCTAATTGGTCGGATGCCGGTGATGAATTTCCGTCAGCGAGGGTATATTGGCAAAAGAATACAGTGCACTATAATTCTGATAGCGATGATGAAAGAAACAGCTAACTCCTTGAGTTTGTCGGCTGAGGGTGCGACGATCAAGCGATTTTTTTATCATTCGACGAAGCGAGGATACGAGCGTCACGTTCACGTGATGGTGACTCGCTTATTTACAAGAACGTAGCGCTGGTTAGGTTCGTGTATAGACAAAGAGTTTTGGACAATGGTGTTTGGCGGCAGACACAGGAGCTGTGACGTGTGGTGTGACGTGTGGCGACGCAAACCTACCACCAGCAAACAGTAAATATCAGAGGTAGGTCAATTACGCAATTCTCTAAGACATCCCCGGTATCACTTAACGGGCCCCTTCCGACCTCCGTCTGTTCAACTGAGGGTTAAATAGCTGGAGTGCTCTTAAATGGCCTGCGTGACTGGAGCCGAGGGGGTCATTAGGGCTGATATATGTTCCCGCTTCGCTATCGTGAATTCTAAGTGGTGTTTAACATAACTAATTTAATTTTTGTTTGATATAAAGGATACACTCCGAACAGTACAGCGCCGGAAGTGTGCCGCAGCGGCGATGAACTTGCGAACTGTCTTAACGAAAGAAATTTAACAATTTTTTTTACAAAGCGGATGCGCGGAAGTAACCATTTTCATTGATAATGATCTTTATTGCTGTTAAAAACTTGTTATACACACTTTAAATCAGAAACGAGTTTTATTGGTTCAATTAACAAGTTTACTATGAAACAGGTTCTTATATTTCTAACTTTGTTTATAGTACACTAACACATGTACTCACTCTCACTCTCTCTCGATACTAACTCCCAATAAGGCCAAACCATATAATAATAAATATTCTGATTCTCGTAAATACAACGAAGTCAGAATATGAAGATGGTAGCTAGATCAGTACACTAAACTTTGCCGGTGGCAGGTGTACGCTGGTCAGCCCTGTACTCTCGGGCTAGTAAGACTTAGTCCTATAAGTGAAGCCTTGCCTGTCATAGGCGACTAAAAGGGTCTAGGAGTTTCGTGGGCCTAATCACTTAACAAGCGAACCTGCGTGTGGCTTAGCGATAGTGCCTAGGAGGGTTAGGTTCCTCCTCAGAGACACGTAACACAAAGTGTGGGCAATGCATGTTGTTACCTCCTATCCCGCATGCGGGAGCAAGCGTTGAGACTGCGAAATGAAGATAGGAAGGCAGCTGAATCGAGGAAGTCTTCGCCTCTCTGATGAGTGAAGACGACGGTCGTCAAGCCTGTTTGGAATTCAACAAAATGGTTACAGTAGATGAATAAAATAAAAATAAATAAAATTTTAAATGAATAAATAAAAAAATTTATATGAACTGTGATAGTAAAATAGTTATAGCCATGTAAGAAAGCTAAAGAAAGCAAAAGAAAGAGCAACGAAGAAAGAAGAAAAAAGTAAAATGAACAAAACGAATACAAAGAAGTTTCATGTTTTACAGATCTTCGCTCGAGAGAGGAATGAAAGAAGGAAATGGGACGCGGGATGTTAGAAGAATGAAGTGTGTAAGAAGAGCAGAGAATGAAAGACTGGTATGAGGGAAAATTAGTAATAAATTGTATCATGGTAAACATAAGTAAATATAAAGGCACCGACCGACCACAGGCAGGGGGAGGGTTTAAAAAAATAAATAAAAAACACGGTGTAGAGGGGCGCCGGTGCTTTCTGTAAGAGATCCCGGAGCCTCTCCGCATGCACTGATGCAGAGTACCGAGGTGGTTTCAATGAGTAGCAATCTGACATAACCCTGACTTCCCACCAGAAGCAGGGTCTTGTGAAGATTATTTCTGGAGCCAGAAAAAAAAGGTATACGTAGGTACCACAGCAGCTCCTATTGCAGCCGATATACAGTACTGTGCAAATATTACCATGCAGATTTTCCTGTATTCAGGTGTGATTGGCGCTGCAGCTAGTGAACTTACTGGAGTAACGAAGTCTGATGTCTTGTGTCAGGCGACGAGCGTGATGTGATGGGGTACATGCCATTCTAACTGACATCACGTTGCCAGGAACAGGCGACAGAAGAGACTACTTCACAGAAGCCGTTAGCTGCACCATCGGAGCCAGCGAGCATTGGATGACGTGCAAGCTGTATCTCTTTCGCATTTAATCATCAGCCGATAGACGTCCACTGCAGAAAATAGGCCTCCCCCAAATGTTACCACATCAGATCGGGTAGTAGGAATTCATATGGGCGAATTCCCACCACGCTGGCCCAATGCGGTTTGATGGTAGCCAGAGCCTCGTTTCTTGATTAGCAGCGTGCACCACGAACAATTGAGGTGGACTTGGACCCCTTAAGTTATCATGCTCCTTTACACCACTCTCTTTCGCATTTAAGTTAAAAATATTGTATACAATAAATCCGTTTCCTGTCAAAAGGTCAAAACAATCAATATTTCTCTTTGGCTTTTCCTTTCTTTACATTATTCATTGCAATAAATTGCGGCTCGAATATTTTACTGGGCCCCATCGACCCTCACTGAGGTCCCTTATTCACACCGAGAAAATCTAACACTTGATTTATGTATTATGCTTTAAGCACTTAAGTGTCGCATTTAATAGCAGCGACACTTAAAGTAAGGATAACCGGATAACTAAGGAAGAGGTTCCCACGACGAATATTTCTCTTCTCTTTATATCTGATCTGGTATAGGATACTCATGATTTATGGACTGGTCTAATCGTGATGATAGTAATTAATTTGTGTCTTGAAAAAAAAACTACCTTGGAGTACAAGCAATGTATCAGTAATCTTGTGAAACACTGCGCCAAGCGTTAGCCGAGCACTTAAGTGAACACACAACACTGCTGGTGCGGCTTCCGTCAAACGACCAGCCTCCTCGCTGTCATATTATAAATTATTCCATTACTACACGTGTATGAAGTACTGTATTCCGGTTTGAAGGATGCTGTAGTTAGTGTGATTACTAATGTAACTAGACTCAACATCTTCAGCCTTATAATCTCGGGCTAGTAAGTAAGCCCTGCCTGTCGTAGAAGGCGACTGAAAAGGTTTAGGAGTTTCGCGGCGGGCGCGGACGGTGAGGGTGGGGGTCCTTATCACTCAACTACCGAACCTGCGTGGGACAGCGTATGGCTCAGCGATGGTGCCTAGAAAGGTCAAGCTCCTCCTCAGAGAGATGTAGCACAAAGTGTAGAGGGGCACCGGTGCGTTCTGTAAGAGATCCCGGACCTTCTCCGAATGCACTGATGCAGACCATCGAAATGGTATTAGTGGGTAAGAATCTCATATAACCTTGACTTCGTCCCAGTAGCAGGGTATCTTTCGAAGATTGCCCTTAAAATAAAAAAAAGGAATCGACATCTCGTCTCAGACGACGAGCGCAATGTGGTGCAGAATATATTATCCCAATGAAACTATACTTTGAAATAATATAACCTAAAATTCCCACTATTGGGACTCCGGGGTCTTTTACACTTATCTACTGTGCTGGTCAAGTGAGGCTCATATGTCCACGAAAACTTTATCTCTGGATCGAACCCGCGCCTTTTACACATTCATAGCTCGCACGAGCGTTTTACAAATTGGACTATTACGTCGGCCATTTTATTTATTTAACTAAGGGACAGGACAAGCGGGACGTTCACCTGATAGTAAGTGATACGCCTGCCCATAGCAACTTGGCGATGGTTAGGGTGGTATACACTGCACCACATTGCACCTGTCGCCTTGAGACATGGAATGTTATTTCTCACTACTCCTGTAATTTCACTAGCTACAGCGCCTTTGAAACCGGAACAGTGCAATGTTCCTACCTACCTAGACGGACCCCGGCAACAGAGAGATTGTAACAACAGGTAGATTTGACTAACAAAATAGTTTAGCTTTAATTTATCGTTACTTCCGTACAGATAACGTTATCAATGTCAATTATCAAAAAGAGAAGATGAATGAGATGCAATAAACAAATTCTGTTTTTACTGAAAGAGGACGAGGACACGGAGCCGCCCGGAGCAGTGCTTCATAATTGAATTATAAATGGAACAATCTCGACGAGGGGCGGACGTTATCCTCCAGGATTCGCATCCGTCATGTACAACGACATCTATTGTATTTAAACCTAATCTCGTCCACAATCTAGATTTACGGAGAATCTTCGCCGACACAGAATATCGTATTTCATCTTTCAATATTTAAATGAAAACACTAGCGACGGACGGCTAGACAATATACAGGTCTTAGTCTAGGTCTTACGCGATCGTACACTAGTATAACTACTTCGAATAGATTTTACTGGTGATAGGTCTCTGTTGCCGGAGACTATCTAGGCAGCGCCTATTGCATCCGTTAAACAATACTGTGATCGGGTTTGAAGGGTGTTGTAGCCAGTGAAGTTACTGGAGTGACGAGATCTTGTATCTTATATCTTAAGGCGACGAGCATAATGTGGTGCAGCGTATATAATCCTAACTAGCGCCATGTTGTTATGGGTAGCGCCATGTAGTTATGGTATCACTTACCATCAGGTGAACGTCTCGCTCGTCTCGTCACTTCGTAGAATAAAAAAGTTGGATATATTTTTCCTTCTGGCATCTCATATCGTTCACCCCAGTAGTTAGACTAGCAACAGCATCTTTCAAATCCGTATAGAGTAACGATGAAAGAATTGTTGAAATAGACATTAGCTGGTACTCTCCTAAACAGTCTTCAGCATCAGACCCTCGAACAGTAAATAATAGAAATGATAAACTTACTATTTATGTCTCTTACTAGAGGTATTTCTATAGTTGTACACGAATGTAGCTGTTCCCATTTAAAGAGTGGCGTAGCTAATGAAATTTTTGAACAAGTCGTAACATCTCCAAAAGTCTTCTCACCGATATGCTGCTGAGCATCACCATGTTTACGTCTCAACTAGACTGCTTGCTGCTTTGCATATATCATCATAATCATCAGCCGATACACCTATCTTATAATATTTATCAAAGCCTAGTTCGTTTTAACGCTAGGCTAAGATAAAGCTCACTTCAAGTTGAATGTACAATTGTCTCTATTGTCCAGGCTGGTAGAATGTCCGCTTACATATCCCCGGAAACACATTAGGCACGGCCCAGCAGTTCCGGTCCCGCGATAAGCCCGCGATTCGTCGGTATGTTGTTGTGGTCACAATGATTTAGAATCCACATTTGTATAACGGATCTGTATAGTTGCTTTGTCTTGCCAATCTTTGAAACGTGTGGATGGTTCCGAAGGACTTGGTGCTGGTTTTTGAATGGTGGAAGGGTTAGTGTGTACCGCTGTCTAGCGACCAACCTTGTGTTGTAAAGCTACTGCTGTAGCAGCGTTGCTGTATTTCTACTGTCAAGCTGTTGAGTTCACCGTCTACAACCATGTTCACGTAAATTTATTTAAAATTGAGATCCAACCTTTCTATTTATTTCCGCAATACTTTAAAATTTGGTTCCTTTGACCTTCGGGTTACGAAATTAATCTGTGAAAAGCTTTCAGGGATAATATTTCTAGATGTAGTCTACATAAGCCAAAGGGAGGTAGGAAGCGGTTGAAGCTGCGCGAAATGAACACAGAAATACCTTTATTCCGCATTTCGCAGTTCGGAATAAGTTTGGCAAGAATTGCGACTTAGCCGTAAAGAGAAATTTATTTATGTATTAAATTCAATTCGTCGCTCCAATGGCGCGGCAGAGGCGGAAGCCGGAGGAAGCCGGAGGAAGCGAGAGGTGTTTCGCGGCGGACGGGATTCTGTATTATTTATTTCGAATCATTCACACAATTCAAATATGCTACATTTGAAATGATTTCCTTCTTGACTGACGACAATAATCTCAACGCATTTGCTCGATTTTTTTCCATTTTTTATGTAAAATCATATGAAGATTTAATATAATTTTTCTATGTACATTTAGTTTGATATTTGAGTTCTACATTAAGTACTTTAATCAGTGAATGGTGTAACGTGTTCGCTCACATCATTCCCATTCAGAGGGTTATAGATATGTCAGGCGAGTGAGAAAAACTCTATCAAGCCTTCCACAGCAGATTCCTAATGGAATTAGAGTGCTCAGTGTTGATAACCAAGCTTTCATTTAGCTTAGTTTAGTTTTTAATTTAATGAAGACGTATAGTTTAAGGTTGGTGTAAAATCATTCAGTTTACTCTTCACATACGAGTATATATTAGTGGAAGCCCGGCAGTCAACAGAATTGAGTGCTGTTATAGTTACATTAAAATCTTCTAATTATTATCACTGTTTAATTGTTATGGAAATTGAATTTGACAACGATAATTGCATGCATAGTATTAATGTATATGGACTATTTGCATTCCGTGCCAACTTCACTCCATTGGCTGGCACTGGTACGCAGCAAACCGTGAACCGTACCAATAAGCTATCGGCGACAAACTGACAGATACTTAAGCTGCATATGAATAAGATATATATCCTGAAATTGCTAAAATTAAAAAAAATATCTAGACTTAAATATGGGAGAACAGATAGAAGTGTTTTTACATTTTGGTTGTTTTGTATCATTACCAATCTGCAGCACCAAAGCTACTTGAAGCCTGCATCTATTTCGTTTTCGCAATCGTGTATTTAGATACTGTGTAAATATTACAGGGTTTCGAGTTAGACGGGTCCTCCGTAACAGCCAATTTACATCCTCACTACTGGGGTACAGGCCTACCCTCAATATGAGGGCGATGGGGCCACAGTCACCAGGCGGGCCCAATGCGGATTGGTGACTTCACACACATCTTACAATAAATTCTAATTCACGTGCAGGTTTCCTCGCGATGTTTCCCTTCACCGTTTGTATTTCGCTGTTGTTACTAAAGTACACAAATATACATAACTTAAATATTAAAGTCATCGGTACATGCCGAGATAGGAACCTGCGACCTTCGTAATGGAGACCGCACGCTCTAACCATTTAGGCCAGCGAGCTACCCAGAGGAGTCCGAGTTAGTAAAATTAATAATAATAAGACATCGTTTATTCCCACAAAATAAAAAATACGTAGAAAAAAAGAATTAAAACAAAATATTACCCTTGGTTCATGTAGGCAAGGAACCTACCTAGGTAATGCTGCAGCCTATAAATACCGCAACCCTGATTTTCAGTGGAGCCTAAAAAAATTTAAAAATAAAAAACAAAAAAAATGATAGGGCGGACTTAATATCCTAAGTTTTAAAAGGAGCCCAAAAGGAACATGCTTAGTATGACCTCATTTTGCAGTAAGCAAATAGTTTTAATATGAAAATTCTCGTAAAACCACGCAAAAAGTATTTTGTCAAAATTTAAATAACCAACTTATTAAAGTTGGTCCAAACTTTCGTGATGAAACCTAAGTTAGGAGAAAGTATCAAATATCGTAACGTAATTTAAAATATACAACTTGGTATCCTCGTGATGAAACCTCACGACTACGTGGTGCTGGCTTGTGGTAATCACTCGAAACGAAGCTCGAGAAGCGCGTTACGTGATACGGACTGTTCTACAATTAACAGTTGTATACACACGGCGCATTTCCAAAACGGAAATACACTTCAACTAATACAAACATTTTTTTGTATCGTGACAAATGAGGTGAACAACACCGACCGCATCCATTAGGCCCTGGAATGTAAGAGGATGATACCGACTTCAATCCAATCTCTCCACTTCCCCCGAACCCCACTTGCTCTTTGTGTTACATATCATTTACACGGAAACTATAATAGATGACTGTGCTACAAATCATCCCACATCCCTCACTTCCGTCTTTTGGAAAAGAAACAGTTCTATTGACAAGCAATCTAATTCTAACCAGCATCAGTAGTGGTGTACAGATGTTTGAAATATTTATACCTCATCTCATTGTTTTGGTAAGCGATACTATCTACAACAATGTGATACTAATAAGAAAGTTTAAAAAAATCAAACTAAATTGCGCTGGTTGTCTCGAGACCATAAGATCTCTCAAGACCTACTCGTTACCACTATCTTCTTACCATCAACAGCGCTCTTCAAACTGGGTTCCATTCATTTTTGTATCCAACTGTGTAATCCCTGAAGCGATTGGTTTACCATTAATGTTCTGAAGTGTTAAAATGAATGGAAAGTTTTTTATTAAAACTTCACTATTCCCCTTTGTAGGAGTACAATAAATCCCCTCTTCGGCGGTTACGGAATCGTAAACTTACAAATTTGGCCGCGGTGCCCCCTACTGCCTCTTTAAGATTTTTGAAACGCCGCCAGGAGAAATTGCAGCTTGTAATTTCGTTTCACCTCAACATTTTGCGATAATGGTAACACAGGAACAGGTACTTTATTTGAACTGGTATTTCCATCATGTTCCACAGTTCTGTAGTTTAGTTCTGCAAGTTCTTAACGTCGTTGTTCAAAGCGATGACTTGAATGTGAACGTGAATTGTAAATTCTTCATTTGTTGTATTCGGGATAACTTTAGATTTCAATTTAATTCAAAGTCCACACTAAGCTGGTTACTTTCCAACTTCCATAATTTTTAATGTTCAAACCAAACCGGGGTGTAAGAGGTCCGCACGTTAACTCACCGGACTCAAGCCAATCTCACCTGCTCGCGGTGCACCCTGCTAATCAACAAACGACGCTGTGGCTCCCACCAACCGACATTGGGCCAGTGTGGTGGGAAATGGCCCAAATCCCCCCCACATCACTAGTACCCGGCGGTACCGAAGGCTATGTTGACTGTTAAACGTCGCGGGAAGGCGCTGAATGAAGGCGGGCAGCGCACGAGCGATCGACGAGGAGATCTTCGGTGCAGGCCTATGTCCAGCAGTGGACGTCTATCAGCTGATTATGGTGATAATGATGAAAACAAACCAGTCTTGAGTATTATATAATTCTAGCGGTGATACGCTGAGCCACGGAGACACTTCAACGTGTATAGATTAATCATTCAAAATATGAAATTCTTTTGATTACAGTTATTACAAGCTTATTCTGCCTTTTCTTTTACTTTTTCTTCCTCCATTATTTAATATGTACGCCGTCGACAAAATTCCTTAACACATTCAAATTCGCCGCTTTGTTCTGGTATGACAAGAGAAGTAAACCTCATGAATTATTCAATAGCTTACGGCAAAGAAACCTTAAAAATAGCGTCCTTGTTAAATTATAGCAGCCTTTGTTCTTACTGCGTTAAAACATAAAGGGAGTCAATCTATTCAGATCAAAGATAATGGAAGGGAAACTTTTTTAGGTAATAAATAATATTTTGTACATTGTTCACATATTTTGCTAGCAAAAAACAGACGAAATGATGTGAGAGTTTGACGCGAGATAAGTTTAAGTCTGACGGAGGAGATAAAATTACCAAGAGCATATATTTGTTGTTATTATAAAAGAAAATAACTGAAATTTGATTTTAAATGTAACCCGCTAGAATAAGTACTTTAAGTAAAGCTCTTTTTCATCCATTGATAACATCATCATCGTCATTATCAGCCTTTATTTATCCACTGCCGCATATAAGCCTTCCCCAATGTCTTTCACCAAATACGATGCTTAGCTTCTCGTATCCGCCCATTTTCGACCGCTCTGATGATGTCGGTCCATCTGGAGGAGAAGGGATTCTACGTTTCTGCGACTAATACGCGGCCTCCACTCTAAGACTTACCTCCCCCATCGGCCATCATTGACGCGACCGACATGGCTGGCCCACTGCCATTTTAGCTTGCAAATTTTGGGAGCTATCTCGACAATTTTAGTTCTCCGTCGAATTTCTTCGTTCCGGATTTCCTCCCTTAGAGAAAATGTCAAGCATAGCTCTCTCCATGGCTCGCTGTGCTGCTTTGAATCGATGGACCTGCTCAATGGTCAGGTGCCATGTCTCTGCGCCGTAAGGGTGAGGCGGACGCACGAGTTAAAGGCGTTTGTCTTGAGACATTGGGGTATCTGCGAGGTGAGGATGTGGCGCAGTTTCCTAAATGCTGCCCAGCCGAGACGACTGCGTCTACCGATCTCTTTGTTTAAGTTACCTCGGCCAAGTTCTATAACCTGTCCGAGGTAGACGTACTGTTTTACTTTTTTTATCATCGCTTTCCAGACGGTTACAGGACTAGGAATCATTAAGTGATTGGACATGACTTTAGTCTTGTTCAAATTCGTCTGCAGTCCCACGCATCGGGAAGCGGGATTGAGATTGTTTAGCACCCGACTAAGACCCTCCGGCGATTCTGCCATTAAAAACGTCATCGGCAATTTATAAAAATAAATTAATGATTGTATAAAAGAAAATATTAAATAATAAGAGCGTTTAAATAGCTCAAATAAAAATTATTCTAAGTAATAAAGTAAAGTGAAAGTATAATTTAGTGAAACTTAAAAAGAGTGAAATAGACGTGTCCTAAAGTATAGAACTATACAAACGTATATTTAACAAACTTTACGACTAAAATACGAAAATAGTTATTCTATATAAATTAAGTCCAATAGGTGGGTGTTCGTGAAATGCTCTAAGCACGTAATAAGTAATTGTTCGTGTATCGACCGGCTGTGCGGGCGGCGGAGACGCGTGCTCGCGCTGCTGCGTACGCACGGGCTCCGGACTCCGGACTTGTACTGCGCTGCGCACGTGGCGAACGTAAGCATATGCTTCGTGCAAATTGATTGAATTATTGATTGGAGATTATTACTGACCTCCAGCACATATTGAAAAGATGTACAGGGATGGTGCACTGTATAGTGTACCGATTGAAATCCTAAAAAATATACAAGTACATATGTGATTGCATGGTGACATTATTATGCAAGTATAGGAGTGTGAACGTCTCTAGTGATGAGTTATAACAGATATATCGGTTCGAATTCCGGGAAAATATGAAAATGTAATTAATAATGTATTATGATACAATATGATAAAGTAATAGTGTTAATGTCTCTAAAAAATGAAATTTATAAAGTATACGGGTTTGAAACCGTGTAATATGGTGCATGGCAAATTTAACATATAACATCAAGTTCGTGATGACGGTGAGATACCAGCCAGGTGTAGTAGGTGGATAGTTGTGTAACTTCTTGATTGTACTCCGGTTCGGGAAGAGTGTTAGATAGCACTTCGGTAATGTCGAAATACTCAGAACCATGTTCTGTGGCTTCCGCTCTATGATACATGGGTGCTCGGCGTCTTAGTGGCTTGCCGCTGTGACACGACGTGTTTAATAACATTTGTTTACTTCAAAGTTGACTCGAACTGTGTCGCTGCTTATCAAACATTGATATTGCGTCTTGTCGCAGCGTAACGTTTGCATCGTTGCTGAACTGATGCGTCTTACGGATTCAGTTGGTTGAAATATGCTTTTGCGAGATATTGATGTCGGCTGTGATGTCTTGTGCGCCTTTTATGATGATGTGCACCGATGATAGTCGATTGCATGTCTGACGCAGTTCAGTGATACGACGTCTTCGACGATCACTCGGTTAAATATCGCTTTTGGAAGTTGCCTCGCGTTATGGTTTGACATTCTATCTTGTTAGTGTTTTCCAAATCGGCTCTGTTGATGAAGGGGCTGCAGACTGTCTGCCCTCCCTATTTTATGAATTTTGCAAATGAAGGCTTCAATAGCACCCCATGTTTTAAGATATGTGGCGAGTTGTTGGTGGGCGAGACAATCTTGATCAAAACAACATTTTACTCAATGACAAAGACTCTGTGCCTGGTGGTTCATAATAAAATTGATATTTATGCCAAGTGCAATTTGTTCAGAGTTTGTGCTTACGCACTAACAATGAGCCGAGTGCTCTTCTACTGGTTCGCCTGTAGACCTTGCTGTAGACTGCGGTCCGAAGACAACTAAACTCTCTCTGTTACGGTGGGGAGGAGAGGGAGAGGGGTACCGTAGTATTTTGTTGGCGCTCACCGCATACGGTGGGGTCTGTTTACTGGAGCCGTATGCCATCCCCACATTTATTATTTTTTAATAACGTGAATCTTCACAATTTTAGCGAATTTAAACACTTGCGTCTGGGTCTTAATAATTAATAAATATTGTAAACCCGTAACAAGATGAGGAGCCCTTAACGAGCATGAAGGGATTATAAATAATATAATATACCACACAAACGGCATCAGACATCTTAACAAATATTCATCCCTCTATATAGACCTAAAAGAACTGAATATCACTATAAACATAACGTAGAACAAGCTCCTAATCGAGACGATCACTAATGATTATAATTAATTAAAAGTAACCGGACAGGCTTCGACATCTGACACTTCAGTACATTGATGTAGCGGTGGTCGACTTGGCATCATTGTAAGGATTCCAGAACTGACCAGGTCTCAATGGAGTCGACGGCCTTTTCGTAATCCACTGAGGTCACATAAAGCGGCATATTATACTCTGTAGATTTTTGTATAACCGGCCGCAAAATATGGATGTTGTCCACGGTGCTATAGCCTTTACGAATCCCGGCCTGCTCCGGCGGCTGGTATTCATCTAGCCTTCGGGAGAGACGGTTCGTAATAACCCTAGAAAACAGCTTGTAAACGTGGGACACGAGCGCGATCTGTCTATAGTTCTACAATAAGAATTTATCACATTTCTTGAAGAACTAGACAACCACGTTTCTGGACCACGACGATGGTGTGATACCTTCATGGATTACGGAAGTAAACAGGCGCTGCAGCTCTTTAAGGACTAAGGTTTCTCCAGGCCTCAACAATTCTGTTGTAAGTCTGTCCTCTCCAGCAGATCTAGCATTTTTCAGCTGCTCAAAAGCTCAGCAGATTGACCGCCTTTTTGTACTCCTACTTTGGCATTGAAATCCCCAACAACGACAGTGAAATGGATCTTAGTGGTGCCGTGGATGGCCTTAGATATGTCATCATAGGTGGCCTAGACCTCTTCCTTTAAGTGAGTCACCGTTGGAGCATATACTTGAACACCTTCAATGAGTATCTTTTTGTTAGTTTAAGTACAAGATACCCCACTCTCGGCGATGCACTAGAAATTTCCACCACTATATTGTCAATGAGAGCTCTGTGGACAAGGCACACGACACCGCCCCGGGAGAGCTGCTCGCTTTCGCGACAGTAGAAAAGGTGCCCCGATTTAAGGACTACAGTATCTTCACCCTGTCTTCCGATTTCCGATAGTCCCAGGATCTGACATCTAACTGACCTTAGTTCTACTTCTAACTCTTCCATGTTCTCATCTCGCCTCAGTGTCCGGGTGTTGTAAGTGCCAATAGTGAGATGGTGGTGGTGTTCGTTAACGGGGGAATCTTAGCACCCCCTGCCCCACCGTAACTGTGGCCGCTACCTTGGCCAAGAATCGTGGAGCTGTCGGGTACTGGGGGCCGTAATTTGTCTTTTTTGTTCATTGGGTGGTAATGCCCATAATTCACCACGCTGGGCATGAGGGTTGGCGACTGAGAGTTATTGGTAGGGATAGGGAGATGTGGGAGAAGTGCAGACTTTGGAGAGGAATGTCTCGAAATATACAGGAATAAAGGATAATGTAGGATGTTAATATTTGGAATATTGTTGGGGGAAGAACAGTAACAGCTGTGGTCTTCCGGCGCGCGAACCTGTATTCATCGGACAGATGAACCCACTGACAGGGTATGCTAGTAATGGTCGCAGAAATATCATGCTGACCTTTCCTTGGATATTTCCTTCTTTAGTCGCCTTTTACGACAGGCCAAAGGTAATATAGCGGTGGGGATATTCTAAGCCGTCTCCTACACGAGGTTAACAATACGTTTTGCATAAATATTCAGTGAGGATATATCCTGATAAAGTTATTGGAGAGAGAGAGAGAGAGAGAGAGAGATATGTTAGTGGGAATATCGAAAATGTTGCCTTAACATATAACTATCTGGTTTCTAACGCATTATCTGTACAATGATAAACTAATAAAGCATCCTCTCACATGTGTTGACACATATTCGTAGAGCGTTGATTGAAGAGGATCGAGCAATTTATGTGAGGACGCGCCCTCGGAGCCCTCCCCCGAGTAACATTCCGCGCGAACGTATGCGGGGCGGTACAGTTTATGAACTGACTCATAAAGATCCACACCACCTCTGGGTGTCGTATACACCAGCGCCAAATTGGGAGACTGACAAATGCGACGTTACTGGAAAATGTTATAGTATGGCGCATCACTACTCTTTACTTACACTTTATTCACTCCCATTCGAAAAAAGGAAATGGCATCGTTATAACTGAATGTTATTGTGGTTGTTGTTTTCCTCCTCTTAGTTATAATTCAATAAAGCTGTACTTGAATCTGATCATAAGTTAATCTTAATACTGCGGCTAACTGCTAACCTTGTATCACGTCTGCTTTGTTTCCGGGCCTTGTAAATTGCGTCTACTGAACGGTAACCCTTCCATCCCTTTACTATTTATCTAGACCTTACGATAAATTGAATTGAAATGTTATCACAGAATAAATGAGGTCTTTTCATAACTGAATAAACTTTTATTTTTTATATGTTCTAACAATTTCTGCGCACAGTGGTGTTAACAACAATAAGAAATACGATAGCCTAAAAATGATCTAGCAATGGTTATGGTCACTGTGATAGTTTGGATGGAATGTATGTTTGTGTATTAATACTCACAAGCATATAACATAAAAGTAAATCAAATCCTGGACATATTCACTACTCAGGGAAGGAGTATCTGCAGCTAGTGGAGTAGGGCACTCTTTCATAGTTGTGACGTCATCGTTAAAAAGATAGTTTCTTTATTTGTTTTTTTTTCGTCTTCAAATAATATAAATAAAAACAAATATTTATGAAATTGGGTCCTAAAGTTACTCGTTGGGTACTGATTATAATTTATCACCGATTCGGTGTGCAGACGTTTCCCTGACGCGCCATTTAGCATGGACTCGTCAGCAAAGAAAAGATTCCTCCTATTAAGAACCATTACTCATTGCCTTTGATTAAACGAATAAGAAATGACACGCGCGAGCGAAAATTAAGTCTTGATTAATAGTAAAAGGTAAGATGGAAAGCTCTGGAGGAGTTCAGAATTCTTACGTAGCCATTAACGTATTATTTTGAAGCCAACGATGTCAGCGATGATGCTTTTTGTTCCAAAGAACGCTGAGAGGAGCGGATAGATCGATGGACACCATAACGTGGCGTTACGATGATATACACAGCACCACATTGCGCTCGTCGGTTTGAGACGTTAGGTGTCAGATCTCGTTACTGCAGTAACTTCACTAGTTACAACGCCCTTCAAACCAGAACACAGCAACGTTTGCACACTACTGTTTTGCGGCGGGACCAACCGGGACGGTTTCCTGAAAGGGACCACCAGTAAACAACAGATTGTGTATACGGGGGTGGTAAAACATTAGACCTGTTCAAAACTTCAACATCCTATTTTCTACTAACGCACAGGTTTCTCTGGATCTTATTTCCGGTTACAGTCAATAATAGTTTATTCATTTATACTTTGCTATATTTGTTTGCTGATTAGAGGAAACAACAATAGGAAAAATGCCTGCTTATTTAATTAATTATATACTCGTATATATTAATTATACTTTATGCGTAATTAACTTAAGTTATACTTAATCTTGTACTCCACTGAGCGCGAAATGTGCTTAAAAGGCGATATCAAGTTATCCGTTCACGGGAGTGTAATGATTTATGTCGGTCAATATTTTGTATGAGAAGTAAGGGGACCCGCACAACAACTCACGGGACCTCCAGCTAATCTCACCAGCTCCTGGTGCACCCTGCTAATCAACAAACGCGGCTCTATTTCCTACCAACCCGTATCAGGTCAGCGTGGTAGGAAATAATTCAAATCCCCTTATATGAACCTATACAAACGCCGGCCCCTAGTGGAAGTACGGGAGGCTATGCTGTGGCGAAGGTCGCGTGAAGCCGCCGATTGCTGACAGCGCTGGACCGATCGATGCGGAGATTTTTTAGGGAGGCCTATATCCTGCAGTGGACGTCTATCGGCTGATGATTGATTGATTGAATATTTTGTAGGGGTAAATAACCACCTACTCACGTGTGCTTCAACCATGCTTTTCTTGTACTTGTCATATTGTAATAGAACAATCCCGCATGTTGTCCATTAGCTGGACACAGAGAGTGAACAATGTCACTGTTCTTCAGCGAACTGGCCAAAAGCATAACCTCATGGTTACGGTTAAGACATGTAAAATATCCTACCTCGGTCATGTACTCCGTCATCAGCGATATGATCTTATGCAGCTGAATATAATGTGTAAAGTTCTGGAAAACGAAAGGTGGAAGGAAAAGGAAAAAGTCATGGTTGAGGAATATCTGGGGCGTCCGAATTGTTCCGCCGGATCAGAGGCATAAAGGAATGTACCACGCTGATCGTCGACCTTCACCAGTTGGAGAGGCACTTCAAGAAGAAGAATCCCGCAGAACAAGGTGTAGGCTTTTTACACTTAATTTTTTTCCGGAGAGTCAAAAACTATCGCATCCTCTCATCCAATTTTCGTTCATCTTTTTTTTCTTGTATTCGTTACAAAAACATCGCCATTTGTACACGTCAAGGGGGTGCCCGCGGGCGTCCGGGGGCGCTGCGAGAACCTTAGCAACAGAAATGTGTACACCGATAAATCACCAACGCGTGTCACTTAGGTTAAGTAAAGCGAGCTATAAGCAAGTTACGACCGGATATATCTTAACGCGTGTCCCGCCCCGCTCCTGTCTGATTATTTATGATTAATTTAAAGAAAACCTCAGCGCTGAAGCGATGTAGGCGGGCACGTGTTCACCTAGCGGATACACTGACGACACAATCAGAACTATCCTTTGTTACTAATCCTTCAACATAATTTTTTTTATTTATTGAAGCGTCGAGACGAGCTGGTCGTTCACCTGATGGTATGTGATACGCCCGTCCAGAACGGCGTGGCGCTAGTTAGGATGGTATACACAACATCACATTGCATTCGCCGCCGTGAGACAATAGATGTTGTCTCGTTACCCCAGTAATTTCACTAGCTACAACTCCTCTTCAAACCGGAACACAATAATGTTTTCTAGAATGTTTACAATCCCTGTTTTATAACCCGAACAGGGGTTGATTAACCACAAGCCCAATCGGGCAATTGGGCTTGGATAGGTCTACAGCGAGCATTAAAGCTTAATTATCTCCAAAAATAGCTGGTGCAGAAGGGATGGAGAAAATATTGCATTATATTTCCTCATGATAGTTATCTTATACATGGCCTGCGATCTGATCAGCATGAACAGTCCGTCAAGTCTGCTACGAATGAGAAAAAGAACAACGACCTTTCAAACCGGACATGTTATTTGTGTGTATCAAAGCTGTAATTAAATATAAGTTTTAAAGCTTGTTAGCCAAGTACTATATGTTACAAATGTCTGCCGGAAGGGTGTTGGTTGGTGCTCCGTGTATTCGAATTAGGACCAAGGCTAAAGTTTCGTCCTGTTGTGATTTATACTTCCGCTCTTGTTCAGTTTCGCGTGAACTGGCTGGTGCCGTGCATGCGACCTATCCTTCTAGTGTTCAAGAATGTTTTATGAGTGTTATCATAAAACTGATATTATATATTTTTTCTTCCATCCATTATTCTAGAAAAAAGCTGCGGCTTATAGGGGATGGAAAATTTATAACCCACAGTAACAATAGATAGATAAGATAAGCGAAAAATTTGTATTAAACAATGATTGAAATAAAAGTATTAACTATTGATATATGAAACGTTAAATTTCACATATATAAGCTCATGTATACATTGAAGTATAACTTAGTCCGGAGACCATTGTTAAAACCAATATATTAATCTACTAATCATTGACTACTAATACATTAAATATATCATCATCATCATCTTTATCAGCCGACAGACGTCCACTGCTGGACATAGGCCTCCCCCAAAGATCTCCACGTAATATATATATGTATATTACAAATAAGTGATTGAATAAACTTAGTTATATCTTAACATTTACAAACATTTCTGAATACTTTAAAAGTTACGCGAAACTTTGATACAATCTTTCATAGATCAATATGTAAGGTCTTTTTATAAATATCTAACTAACAACAACAGCAACTCACGGGACCCAAGCCAACCTCACCTGCTCGTGGTGCACCCTGCTAATGAACAAACGAGGCTCTGGCTCCCAGCAACCCGCATTGGGCCAGAGTGGGGGAAATGGCCCAAATCTCCCCCATATGAATACCTATCCGTTCGATGTGGCAATCTTTTGGAGATGTCTATATCCAACAGTGGAGGTCTAGCGGCCGATGAAGAATGCTCTAGATAAAATAGACTCGTACACAATTACTCTATTTGCTTTAACTTGACGACAAATCGTGATCACTTTACTTGATCGTTGTAAAAGTACAAATTTTATATTTTATATACAAACACCGTCGTCGATCTTGTAATAAAACTAGATAATGTTGCAATTGAAAAAAAAAACAAAAAAAAAAATTAAAAAAAAAAAAAAAACATTAGCTTTGATTATTACATAATAAAGTATACAATATATCAAGATTATTTAGTTAGTCAATAATTTTAGTTAGTATAAAATCGTCAAAGTTATACAATGTATTACCTAACAGTCACTTACGCGGACAGATCTAAAATTAGTTATTAGTTGGTGCTTTAATATCGGAGTGTATCTTCTTATTTACTAACTGTTACCGGTTGTCATATAATTATATATATATATATATATATATATATATATAATTGGATTTGAAATTTACACTTGTAATCCTGTCAGAAATATTTCCGCAGCCAGACACTTTCCGGTATAAGTACCTCTGCGACTCCGTTTGGGTAAGTGATTTTGTAATGTCCATTCTTAGGTGAGCTCTGAAATGACCAAAGCACTATAACTATCAACGTTTTGCGTGTTTACAGCTAATAGTTTTGGAGATATCGCGATGAGTCGATGAATCTCAGGATATATATAGAGAACCAACAGTATTGCCTTCGGGTATGGCTAAGTTGTTGTTTATAAATAACACTCCAGATGACATAGCATTGTCCTAGTGAATTAATGTATGATCACTATATGAATGCACTAGGAAGGTGACCATTGGAGAAGAGTGGCGATGTGTTATGAAACTTGCTATCAACACCTGAAGTGATGACCACGAGTAATCTGTCAAGAATGATACCGACGAAGAAGAAGATAACGTAGACACTGTGGGTGGTGAAGTATGCTCGCACAGAATATTTCGGCTCTAATATGTTGTTAGCAGGAATATGGCGATGATGTTACGACAGCAAGTCTACCATACCTAATTAAACCTAAACTGTTAAATGCTGTCCCAAAATTGCAATATTAATTAATGGATGGATTATAAACTTGTTCAATTTGGATTTATCTGAACCAAATTAATGTTTCAATCTGTTCTTATTAAATTGATAACTATAACGTAGCGCCGCATCTTAGATATTCCATTTACGCATTTTCATTGTAGCTCCCTCTTCAGCTCGCTGCAGCAGACATCAAGCCAATTCCACGGTGTACTAAATTGCGATAAAACTTGAGCGCAAAGCCGAACGTACTCGTATACAATCAACAAGCGGGAGACAGTCCTCGCGATAGTTTCAAGTCGACTTCCGGCCGCAAAACTCCAACTCTGTAAGAGATATTCCGCACCAAGAGTACAACTATCTACTATTATATTTCTCGGTATTTTACAATTAAGGTTCTGTTGGTAAATGAATGTGGTACAAATACCAAACATATCAAAGATAGATAATAGTAATTATATAAGTTATTGTTTAGATAACAGTTTTATTGATTTGCAATAGATTCTTATTAGAATTATTATTCAGTATTTTAAATAACTTGATCAAGTGAAACATATCATTTCATTAAAATTGTCTTGATAAAAACCAGTCATCTCTCGACATCCAAGTGCTAGGCAGGCAGTCATCTAGCTCCAGATAAGAGAATAGCATAAATAAAAAAAAGATCTAAATAATCGTACAATCTCCTACCTCGGCCATATACTCCTTCGTAGGCGATATAATCTTCTGCAGCTGATTATAATGGGTAAAGTTTCTGGAAAACGAAAGGTCGGGACAAGGAAAAGGTCACGGTTGAGGAATATCAGCGAATGGATTGGTATATCTGGGACGTCCGAATTGTTCCGCCGAACCAGAGACAGAAAGGACTGCACGATGTTGATCGACAACCTTCACTAGTTGGAGAGGCACTTTAAGAAGATAAAGAAAGAAAAGGTGGAAGGAAAATCTGCAAGGATTGGGCGACAAAAAAAAAGGTTTACTTAGTTTTATTGTAATTCATTTACAATAAATTATCTACGTAAGTTTCGACTTAGTATTTTCTTTGTTGCAGTCCAGCATCCCTCGCAACGATGTAGCTGGAGATTACTGTTGTAACGCGGCTTGCTTTACAAGTTGATAAGAGCAATGTGGTGTAAACATCTTAATCCGTATCTATTTTTTGGTGCAGGTGTGTAACGTAACATTCTACTATAACTTATAGTCTGTCGTATTGTTGTAGATATATATAAAAGAAAACAAACCAAAAACTTCTCAAGTTGTACCAATTATTTTTAAGCAACACAACTTGTCTATTGAATGTATAATTATATGTTCATGTGACACATTTAAATTACATTACCTTGAAAAATAAAGTTAACTTGTGTATGTTAAGGCGGCACGGTTTGGAAGGATTATTTCACTTTGTGTACACCAGGATTTCTACAAGGGCTATGACGATCCGTGACCCGTGTAAAATTCAACAGTATCCAGCGGCACTTCACCCCTATCCCCTCTCCGGCCTGTGACTCCACAAACTATTAACAGGGACATTGATGGACGAGGATATCACTGCCACCGTTATTCACACGGACATCGTCATTATTCAGGCTCGGCATGCTTAAACATATCTCGCGAGATCGACCTACCGATATGTCTTTGCACACGAGCGGAGATACTTACCCAGCATTCAAACAATCATTCATTCATTTGAATATAAAGTTAACTTAATAAACTAAATATTTTTTTATTCCACGAAGCGAACAGAGAAACAGAAAGTTCAACTGGTATACCCGCCTGTAACAATATGACGCTTGTTAGGCTGATATACACTGCACCACATTGTCCTCGCCGCCTTGAGACGCAAGACTCTAAAATCTCATTACTTCAGTAATTTCACTAGCTACTAAACTGTTCAAAGTTTAAAACAGTAGTATTTTTTTATTAGTTTTGGTAGAAAAAGGCGCTGTTGCCCATATAGATGGTCTTTTGCAGAAATAGGTACTGTAGTCCATATAGATGGTCTTATGCAGAAATAGGCACTGTTGCCCATATAGATGGTCTTATGCAGAAATAGGCACTGTTGCCCATATAGATGGTCTTTTGCAGAAATAGGCACTGTTGCCCATATAGATGGTCTTTTGCAGAAATAGGCACTGTTGCCCATATAGATGGTCTTTTGCAGAAATAGGCACTGTTGCCCATATAGATGGTCTTTTGCAGAAATAGGCGCTGTTGCCCATATAGATGGTCTTTTGCAGAAATAGGCACTGTTGCCCATATAGATGGTCTTTTGCAGAAATAGGCACTGTTGCCCATATAGATGGTCTTTTGCAGAAATAGGCACTGTTGCCCATATAGATGGTCTTTTGTAAAAATAGGTACTGTTGTCTATATTGATGGTCTCAGTTAACAAATTTCCATCAACAGTAGATTCAGATAATCTTCCAATTGGATTGAACTTTGAACTTTGATTTGGACTAAAGAAAATTGATAAGAGGTGAATTCGAAGTGTCATCTGCAGTTTATTCCGGCGAATTTGGCTAATGGCTGGCCTAGTGGAAATGTGCCTATCATTTCGGACTGATTTATTGCCCCAGCGCCGCTGAATCAGGGAAGGGTTCGCCCCTCCACCCGACTTTAATGTCAAACGGATTTGTCTCCGAAATGTGCTCGAGCGGCCGTTTTCATAAATAACAATACATTCAAAACGTATTTCACTTGCAAATTCTCCAAGATTTCAACATGTATAAGGTTTACATTAAGTTATTTTAAGTTGTGTTATTTGCTTTGATTAAGTAAAGGTTCCGTTTATGTAATAACCGAGAACCGTAAACGTATGGGCATTAGTTTCTACTTTTCACATGAACTCTACTAGACAAACTTGAACACGGAGACAAGTTTTATTACATCTGCTCATCTCGTCGCTTGGTATTGTAATGCGTCTGGCTGATGTATCTGACAGATAAATGGCGAAAACTCCACAAGTACAAAGGACCTCATTAATAAGAGATAACATCTATAACAAAAATTACGACCGAAGTTATCTGTAAGTAATTCTGTTATCTCTCGAAGCTATAGCTTGTGCTGGACCACTTATTGAACAGTCAACGTACTCCTCAATCATTTGTCTACGGTTAAAATGATATGTACTATTTCACCATTTTTTTTTTTTAATAGACATTTTGTAAACATTCAGAGACAAGCTTTAGTAACGGGGGCAAATATACTAAATACACTGGGCGGAAATCTAGATGATGTAGTGACCTCTACCCACTAATCTTCTTGGTGTTAGATGCAACAGGCTTGGGATCTCTTAAGAAACACATCGGTGATATACTCTTTGATATTTTAGTCTATTTTTATTCTTCATTTAGTGATGTCCTCGCGTTGCCAAAGCCAGGTAATATCAACGTCCTTGGTATATTAATAAAATAAATTAATGATCGTCTCGTTTTCTCTCTATGTATCCTTCTTCTTATAGTGCTTCTTCATTAGTGGAGATTGGCCGTCAGATTTGTGAGTTTGTGCTTGTATTGGACCATATGGAACAGTTGCCCAACATTGGTGGTCCACTCATTTATATTTCACTGCCAGGACTTTTCCGGCGACCGTGTCTTTTGCCTTCAACTATGTATTATCGTATGATAATTTGTATGTTATTACATACGGCGTACTTCAGGCAGGATTAATTATTGCTAATATACAGGTATGGTACATTGGCCGTCTTTATAGTTATAAAATGTAGTTGTATCGGTTATTAGAACAGATTCATCTCTCTTTTAGTCAGAGTTTTAAAAGTACAGCAGTTCATCAATGCGAAATAAAATCCTCTTCCGGCGCGGCTTCACCGGCCGCCCTTTGTCCGTGCGGCGGGTAGATCTCTAGCGGACCTAGTGCGAATCATTGCACTTCAGTTCAGCTTCGCATCCATTGTGAACGAGATATCCATCTGAAATGTGAGTATTTAAAGCCAACGACTTTTATAGAAACTACGTAAAATTCAACATTAACCGCGAGTACTTATCGCAGCTACAGTTTGCCAATCACATGGTTTTAATAGCAGAATTGCTTTAAGGATCTTAGCTGGATGCTGAATGATCTTAATGGCGCTTTCTGATGCGTGGGATTGCAGATGAATTGGGGCAAGATTATAGGCATGTCCAATAACTTAATGATCCCTAGTCCAGTAGAACGCGGCGATTAAAGAAGTAACAGAATACATCTACCTCGCAGAGGTTATAGAACTTGGCCGACGTAACTTGAATAAAGAGATTGATGTGCGCATTCGGATCGGCTGAGCAGCATTTGGGAAACTTCGCCACGTCCACACCTCGCAGATACCCCAATGTCTCAAGACAAACGCCTTTAACAAGTGCGTCCGCCTCACCCTTACTTACGGCGCAGAGACATGGCACGTGACCATCGGGCTGGTCCACCGATTCAAAATAGCACAGCGAGCGATGGAGGGAGCTATGCTTGGCATTTCTCTAAGGAACAAAATCTGGAACGAAGAAATTCGACGTAGAACTGAAGTTGTCGACGTAGCTCTCAAATTCTGCAAGCTGAAGTGGCAGTGGGCGGGCCATATCTGTCGTGCAGTGACAGCCGATGGGGAGGAAAGTCTTGAGGTGGAGGCCGCGTACAGGTCGCAGAAATGTAGGACGCTCTTCCTCCAGATGGACCAACGACATTATCAGACCGGTCGGAAATGAATGGATGCGAGAAGCTAAAGATCGTATTTGGTGGAAGACATTTGGGTAGGCCTATATCCAGCAGTGGATAAACAAAGGTTGATAATGATGATGATGTAAAGATGGAGTAAAAATAAGGAAACAAATCGGAAGAGTAGGACGTAACTATAGCGGCAGTGAATCCTTTTATTGTACTACACTCAGCGTGTGGTAATAAGGATCTGAAAGGGTATAACTTGTGGAAAGGGATACCTAGGTCACAGACTTTTAGTAACACTTTCGTTATTTTATCGATTGGATAGTCGACATCGGTCATAGAGACGATGTTAATTTCCGAATCCGTGTGTGCAGGAGTGTATCATTAACGGTTCCGTTCTGATGATCTGTTATATTCCATAGTTATCAGTGTTTATCATTATCTACTTGATTGTGCAAGCGCAGGTAATGTAAAGGCTGGTCGTGGCGCGGTCGTGGCGCGGTCGTGGCGCGGTCGTGGCGCGCTCGTGGCGCGGTCGTTATATTCATATGCAATAACAATCCGTACGTACGTTTGGGAAATGGCTCGAAATATCACAAACGGGGGAAACAATAGCAATTTGTTTCGCATTAGAATTTGATTTTCGCCGATATCGAGCCCGACGATGCGCCCCGACCTACATTTACCTTTTGCTTTGTTCGACCCAATTGGATTTTGCTTTTAGTTTGTTTTTCATTCACAATTATCTTCTCTGGCCACGCCCACCGCAAATCCAATTAAAATTGAAATACCTATGCATCTCATAATGCGATTCAAATTAAAATGCATCCAGCTTCGTTTAATAATAGCTTATGTCCTAAAGGAAAACTCTCAGTTCATCCCCGTTGTTTTTTGGTTTTGGTGGGGAAATCTTCGATAAGATACTCAGCTTTCTGGGGGGAAGTCAGAATTATGTGGAGATTTTTACCCACTAAAATCTCCTTGGTGATAACCTTCAGCGTTTGAAGAGGTTACGGGATCATCGTTCGGAAACAACTCGCTAGCACTGCTTTATGCAGACCCTACCGGCCTCGTGAAGACTACGTCAATGACCGGAGACCACGTCTTGCCATTATCCTCCTTAGAGCCGTATGGAAGGCGATGAGAATCCCGTCCTAACCGCCAACGATCCGAAAGGCCCCATTATGGTAGAGGATGACCATTCGCCGGTGCGACGTGTTGAGGCGCGTTAGCGCCACGACGGCTTCGTCTCCGAGCGGGATATGTCTTCTCTCTATCCCACCTGGCAGCCTCCTTTTGTACCATAGCAGTTTCTCAGTTTATCCCCCAAAAAAAACCTTCTTGCCATACCTATACGAAGACTTAAACTTACAAGTACTATTATCTATGAAATATATATTGGCTTCTGTGAATAGTCTCACGGTTGCCATTAGAAACTGCGCGACGACAACTTGGCTGTCAGGTGGACAATGTTGCCATTACAAATGTGAAATGACCGCCATACATCTTGCGGACACTTCAGTATTATCTCTCCAAAGAAGATGTGCACTGTCAAGTGTAAGCTTTCTCCGATGAATTTCAGTTATTGGCCCTGGATCACTTGACGCCTCCGTGGTTAGATCACTCTGTTCTCGGCGGTGTTCATATTTATAGACACCATTATGTAAGTAAACAATGTCTTTGGATATAAATTGGGGCTGGTTTTGGGTTCTATTTTTGAGGAGGTGTGTCACAAAACTTGTTTGTATTTACATCGCCAGTCGTACAGGTTTTTACGTACAGTGTGCCACTTCCGTCTCAGAGGACTTTCGCGCGGAACGTGGGGAAATGTCAATTACTACTGCATGGTAAGATCAACGCATTAGTTAAGTTTATATACAATGCATGATTGGGCAAAGTTCATCGATAGAAATCCCGTTGCTCCAGGTGCAGCGCTGTAGGATGCAAACTTGTTTTCATTTCGCAAACAAAACAACGAAAGCGCAGCTCCGCTTGATTACGGATAAGATACGGTTCACCAAAGTTAATCTGCAGTTTGGTATCGTTTGGCAAATTTAACTTATCAAATTTAAGCGTTTCAAAGTTAAAATATGTATAACTAAGCATTCGCTTGGTGCAATCAAGCATTAACGCATCGATTCCTTTATGGAGCTCACTCAGCGAAAACATATACTGATGACTTAAATTTAATTGTTTAAGGAGTAGTCAATCAAAGTATCAAGAAAACAACTTTCGCCTTACTCTCCTTAAGTCCGTGGGTGATCGTCATCACTTAACATAACTTGAGCTGCTTAACATAGACCTTAAACTGTGTATTACCAGATTTAGGAAATGGTGAGGTTTCAGAATCGAATTCTCGGTTTGTACGTCAGCGTACATATTTATAATACACACACACGCACACGCACACGCACGCACACACACACACACACACACACACACACACACACACACACGCGCGCGCGCGCTCACACGTACACGCACACACGCACACGCGCAGGCACACGTACAGGCACACGCGCGCGCGTCACATACTTTTTTTATGATATACAAGAGATAATTGAAATTTTGACAGAGTATTATATATATATATATATATATATGATAGAATGAAAAATATAAAAATGATGGATAAAAAATACACCAGAATATTGTAGTAAATTATTTCTGTTACGTTTCAATGGATACCTTTATAAGGGTTAAGTAACAACTCACAGGACTCAAGCCGATCTCACCAGCTCGTGGTGCACGCTGCAAATCAACAAACGAAGCTCTGGCTTCCACCAACCCGCATTGAGCCAGCGTGGTGGGAAATGGCTCAAATCCCCCCATACGAATCCCAACAAACGTGGCGATCCTTGGGAGAGGCAATAATGATGGATTCCTTAATTAAATGATATTTCAGAAGATTTTGATTTCTAACTAGCGGAAGCTGTTATGTTCCGTTACCAGGGAACGTCTGGACATTTCTGCGAAATTTTAATACAAACTGTTGCCAGTGAAATTATTAGAATGGATGCTTGTAACAAGAAGTAACACCTCATGTCACAAGACGACGCACTCCTCATAAGACGATATTATTCATTTGATCTTATACGAGTGTGTGTATATATGACATTAATTTTCTTCTTCATCAGAAAGTAATAATATTAGCGGACAAGTAATGTTCTGTAACAATATTGTAACAAATGCTCCCTCCTTTTTGATGCTTGTATACTTGTCACAAGCATCCATTCTGCGCTTCGCATTACGCCGTGATAGAAAAACCTGTTTAGTTTGCAGCTCAAAGACGAAGAACAGTAAGAAGTCGTTCAGCAAAACAAATCTCAGTCGGAGCGGAAATTGCTTTGGCTTTTAAGATTTAACTTTTTAATACTAAATTACTTTTTCTCACTTTAGACGTTGCGCTTACTCGGTAACAGTAATTATTTTATATCTTACTAAGTGATGACCATAGACGTTCAGACAGTTCAGAAGACGCGAACTCTGTCACCTTAAACCAACGCTGCTTTGCATTCTCGTAGCTTTGGGACATAAGTTGTCAAGTTTCATTACTTCAATAACTTTACTAGCCTCGTCATCAAATTGGAATGTTTGTACATTGTCAGCACCGGGTGATGCTGTGGCGGTACTTGGCGGTCGGATAACGCAGACCTACCAGCCCAATTAATTAGTTGACGTCGTGTATATAGATTGTGAACTGAGTTAAATACTAAAACAAACAAATGATCTTATTTGTTAGTTTTAATTAATTGTTAATTATTGAAATTCCTATTTGGTTGTTAATGTTTTTTTGGAAATAAATGAATTATTTGAAAGGAGGAGGGTCTCAAGGAATCGTTAATGAGTTCTCGATTGCCAAAGAAAGGTTAATACTTCATAGATAAATACCTCTATTTATCTATGGAGTATTAATTAGGGGGTATAAAGGGTCCCCGCACAACAATTCACAAGACCCAAATCAACATTATCTGCTCCGTGGTACACCCTGCTAGCCGACAAATGAGATTTTGAGCTCCCACTAACCCGCATTGGGCCAGTGTGGTGGGAAATTGCCAAATCCACCGATATGCACTGCTACAAACGAAGTTTGGGGGAGGCTTACATCTACCAGTGGACGTCTATCGGCTGATGGTGGAATACCTCCATTGATCGATGACCTGACGGCTGGAGAAATAGTTTGTTTTATGTAGAACAAACGCCTGGCTGGACATCACATGTAAAGTTATTTCCAACAGTGTACATCGCGGTCAAGTTGTCGTGAACACGCAGCCATTTACAAAATTGTTATAATTTCGTGGAGGGTTGTTCGCCCGACAATTCCCGTTTTGCAGCAGCAAAATCATTTAAAAGCTCCTGTCGATCCATTCGGTGGAAAGCACGAAAGTTCTGAAGTCCGCTGAAGTTTAAATAAAGCAATAAACGATTACAACTACTCGGCTTCGTTGCGGCGATGTTTTTGATAGCTTTGCAAATGATATTTTCAGTGAATTGTACCATTAAAATATCCTTTTAAATCCTTTAAATAGAATAAACTTACATACAAGAATATTCTTATTCTCCCACCACCGCCGAATGATAAAGCTTCATCACCACCTAATTGTTAAACAGATAATTTGTTTCGATTAATCGGAGAGTAGAAGTAGAAGTTAACTTAAAAACACAAAGTTTCAATACAAATTAATAACTACTGCAATGTTTTTTTTTATTCGATTAAGCAACGAGACGAGCAGGATGTTCACCTGATGTTAAGTGATACGCCTGCCTATAACAACGAGAAGCTAGTTAGAATGATATACAGAGCACCACATTGTGCTCGTCGCCTTGAGAGATAAGTTGTTATATTATTCCCGTAATTTTACTACCTACAGCGCCCTTCAAACCGGATCACAGTAATGTTTGCACAGTACTGTTTGTCTGCTACAAAATGCGCTGCGGTGATACCTACTTAAACTGTCTCCGGCAACGGAAACACTACCACCTAAATAGAGAAAAAGAAAAAAATATGAATAAAAAAGCGAATAAAGAAAAGAAAAGAGATGCTGCAGCCCGACACAAGCCGGGAGGAACGATAATAAAAGCGATCTAGAACCAGATTAATAGCAACTTTTATAGATCCAAATATCTAACCAAATATTTAAATAATTTGTCTTTATATATATGTACAGTATATATATGTTCGGGATGCGGTATGATCGCAGGGGGACGGATAAATCCCATTAGACAGCCGTGAGCTATGGCAGTGCGCCTGCAACATACATTTGGGAGATGGATGTGGTGCCAGGGTCGGTTTAGTGTACACGGTGGCACCGGCCTTTGTTCCGTTACATTCTGGCAATCCTGTGCACTCTACGTCAATTCGGGATATATTAGATTTCGTGGTGGTTCTAAAGGGGTGGTAGATCTAGATCAAGTAGGATCATATAAAGACTTAGATACACCTCATCATCATCAGCCGATAGACGTCCACAGCTGGACATAGGCCTTCCCTAAAGATTCCCACCCGATCGGGTAGGGAATCATTTGGGGGGATTTGGGACATTTCGAGTAACTGTAGTCCAATGCGGGTTGGTGGGAGCTAGAGCCTCGTTTGTTGAATAGCAGAGTGCACCGCGTGCTGGTGAGGTTGGCTTGGGTCCCGTGAGTTGTTGTGCGGGACCCCTCACACCCCTCATAATTTTATATCTAAGTCGATATTAGTACTAGTAGTAGTAATATTACATACTAGACATTAGTTAAATTCCTCTACCTCCTTCTTCTTTCTTCTTTGTTAACATAAGCAATAGACAAATTAAATGAGATCTGATTAAAGTGCGGTTTCAAAATAAAACTGAAGAAGAGCATCGAGCGGACCATGAGATAAATCGATTTTAATAAAGCTCAAAAGAAAATGATTTAACGCTCGGGGATAGGAAAGTATAAATCCCCGACTTTCCAGGATCCGAAGGATTCCGTGGGATTACGGAGTGTCGTGACCGTTCCAATCAAGATCAATTTCTACGAGCGCGAACTGAAATGTTGTTTGAGGAATAATCTGTGGCTCATTTCGGATAACTGGACAAAGCGTGTCTTTAAAACAATTCACCCCTGATAAGTAGAAGCATAAGCATACGGAAGCAGTCATTACTTTTATTTACACTTAAGTTATCTAGAACAAACTTACACATCAGCTTCAAAAACAATAGTACGTAGAACCGGATCTTAAAGCTTATAATTAACTAATAAACATTTAAACATCATCACCCGAAAAAGTTCACTGTTGGACGTGGGCCTCCCCCAAAGATTCTCACATCGTCTGCATCCAGTCATTTCCCGCGACCTTATGGTCAGCATGGCATCTGACACCCTCGAGCACCAGGAGTCGTCGTTTGTAGTGGTTCGTATGGGCGAGATTTGAGACATTTCCCATCACATTGTCACAATACGGGTTAGTATGAGCCAGAACCTCGTTTGTTGATTAGCAGGGTGCACCGCGAGCTGGTGAGGTTGGCTTGGGTCCCGTGAGTTGTTGTGCGGGAACCCTTACACGATTCCTAAGATTTAAACATTCCAGTTATAATCGCTAAATTTTTTACGAGATGTATCCAAGAGCTGGTCTGGTACATCAAAATAGTTTTATTCATGATAACCTTTTCGGCTTTACTGGTCTACATCTAGTTGTAGACATCCATCGGCTGATGATGAGTGATGATGATCAGTACGAGACGCTTGTTATGAAATATTTCAAATATAAAACTTCCGTCTACGATTGAAAACATATTGATGATTTGAAATGATTTATTTCAATGCTGACAGATGTTCATCAGGGACAGATAGTGGAGTTGAGTATCTCCAACTTCTAGATGAGGACAATCTACGAATCTAAGATATATATAGGCAGCATCTTTGCTTTCCTGCAGGCTTTGAAAACTTGTTTATAAGGAAACAGGTAACAAATCCCCTCGCAACATCTCTAGTGTTATTTTAAGAAGCACTTGGCAACACAGACACGGCATGGTAGCAGCAGCACCGACTGCGAGAACTGAGCTTCAGCAGTTAATGCAAATTTGTTTAAGCTGAAACTGTACAGTCTACATGCTAGATGGGACTGCATCCGGCAGTTCCGTTTCCATTGCATTATTCTACGTTGCTATGTTGTACGTTTTAATACCAGATTACTCTGTTAAAATATACTTAGAGGGAAATGGTTGCTACTGTACGCTGAATGAAGCTGCGGGTGATGGAGACTAAAAGCAAAGTGTTCAGCTTCTTCTAAGTCCATAAAAAGATACTTCATTATCAACTGATCGACCTCTACTGCTGGACATAGGCCTCCTCCACAAATCTCTACGTTGATCGGTCCTGCGCTGCAGTCGGCATGGCCTCCGCCACCGCCAGGCTTTAGAGCTCGTCATCTGTAGGGGTTAATTAATATGGACGGTATTTGGGCCATTTTGCACCACGCTGGCCCAATGCGGATTGGTGGTAGCCAGAGCCTCGTTTGTTGATTAGCAGGGTGCACCACGAGCAGGTGAGGTTGGCTTGGGTCCCGTGAGTTGTCGTTCTTTTTGAGTGACATAGGTAGTTTCAGGACTGGAAGGTTATTAGAAAGTAGTCGTTGCAATCGATTACCATCATGTGAACGTTCTGCTTCTTCTTTAGATGATCCATCATTTCAGCCGATGGAGGTCTACTGCTGGTCATAGGTTTCTTGTAACTTGTTCCACAAAGCACGGTCTTGCGCTGTTTGAATCCAGTGACTTCCAGCGGTTTTTTTATATCCTCAGTCCAATTAGTAGGGGGTCTGCCAACACCGCGCTTTCCAGTACGGGGTCGCCATTGCAGCATTATTAGACCTCAACGTCCATGAGTTCTACGAACTATGTGCTCCGCTCATTGCCACTTCAGCCTCGCAACTCGTAGGATGACGACGTTTGACGATTATAAACATCTTATCCCGTATTGATGAATGTGGCTTTCAATATCTCTTCCATTGAAGAATGAAGGTTGAAGAATATATATAAACTGTTTCGTGGAAATAAACATCGTATGCGTAACAAAACAAAAAGTTTCCACAAGTAACAAATATAGTTATAGTATATATTAAGAAACTTTTATTACGATTGACCCATTCATTTATTTATTTATACTTAAAAAAAAATTGTTGAATACAAATACAATGGATACTTGTAAAAGAACAAAGACAAAGGCCACGGCCATTTACAAATTCGCAGGACCACAGCTCCATAGCAATCGGATGTAACCTTTTGGATCGTATATATATCGTAATAATAATATAATCGTAATAATGATGAGTAACACAAATCATAAAAAATATATTAAATGTAATATATATAATATAAAAAAAGTATAATGGAAAATAACAGCATACAACATACATACGGTCTAAAAATGGAAAGAGATCGACAAATATTATTGCCTTGGAGATTTGGGAAACAGATAATGTCGTATCGAGTTGAATTAATCTGGAGATGACACTATCAAGCATATACATATCGTCATCATCACTCCAGGTCCACTGCTGGACATAGGCTTCCTACAAAGATCTCCACATCGATCAGTCCTACGCTGCCCGTATCCAGTAGCTTACATTCCACTTGGCTTGCGGTTGTCGTTTGTAGGGGTTTGTAGGGAGGGATTCGGGCCCCGTTGGTTCAATGCGGAGTGGTGGGAGCAAGTGTTTAGTTGTTGATTAGCAGGGTGCACTACGGGCATGTGAGGTGGTTGGCTTGGGTCCCGTGAGTCATTTCGTGCGAGACCTCCTTACCCGCTCTAATAAGTAATATATGTATATATATATATATATATATATATATATATATGCACATACGTCACAAATAGTTAAGTACTTAATACTGCACAAGTATCACAACCAAGTTTCCAAGTTATATAGCTACTTGTGTAATTGGGAAGGGAATACACCATTCAAGTTATGATCAAACTTTGATCGAATCGCGAAGTAAAGAGATTTCTTTTAAACGCATTGCTGCTGGAGCCGGAACGGACGGGGGTGGCTGCGGAACTTTAGTCATACTTATATATATATATATAGCTATATATATATTATATATATATACACGAGTGGATATAGCAAATAAGTGATTTTTTTTTGCATTATAATTTTTTATTTACAATGGACTCACGCTTGAAGATGTATCATCATCATTATCAGCTAACATACGTCCACTGCTGGATATAGGCCTTTCCCAAAGATCTTCACATCGACCTATCTTGCGCTGCCCGCATCCAGCCGCTTCCCGCCACTTTCACCAGATCGTCGGAGCAACCTGATCGGGGGTCTGCCAACACTACGTCTACGATAATATCACATGGTGAAGCGTGTTAGATTTCTCTGACTTTCAAATGTTGCTTGGAATACATTCATGGTGTTATGGTGCAGGTTTACAACAGGAGTACCGTAGTTAGCCAGACGTGGTCAAAGAAAACTGATGACCGAGCAAACTGCGTGTGACTTGAGAATATGATCAGAGACCTCCGTTTCACATGGCAAGTTATGGTTGGTTTGATGTCAAGATAAGAGCGGAGGAGTTGGTCAATATATCTATCACCACTGCTAGAAAGTCAAGTGTCGATTACCAATTTGGTGTATCCAGCTCTGTAGAAAGTTTTTTTATACAAGCGTAATATTAAAAAAAACTTAACCCAGCGCTGAACCGCAGTCCCACGGATTAACTTTGCATCTTTCAATGTGTTGATGTATTTCATTCGAGCTGTCGAGCCGTGGCTGTTAGTGAACTTGTTCTAAACTCGCTGGCTGCAGTACATCAATAAATCAGCTGAGTTCAGGCACCCTGGTGGCAGGAGGTGGAGGAGGGCGGGCGCGTGGCGCTGTCGACACTGCGTCGGTGTATTGGAGGGTCGGTCTGCGCTGACCCACTGCATTTTGAACAGTGAACTGGAGGGTCATAAATTCCTTATCAGTACTGATACTGTTAAAGCAATATCCTTATAAATATCATTGCGATTGAATGTAGTGCTAGAACATTCGAGAAAATAAAGAGAGCGACGCGCTGCGCGCTGGATATCCGCCGGCGAGTTTACAGTAGAAAAGGAGTTATCGGTAATAAGTAGTTGGTACAGCCGACGTCCACTGCTGGATATAGGCCTCCTCCAAAGATCCCCACACCGATCGGTCGTGTCGCCCGCATCATTGGGCACCACGGGCCGTCGAGTGTAGGGTTTCATATGGGGGTTGTGGGCCATTTCCTATCACGCTGACCCAATGCGAGTTGGTGGGAGTCAGGGCCCCGTTCGTTAATTAGCAGGGTACACCGCGAGCAAGTGAGGTTGGTTTGGATCACGTGAGTTGCTGTGCGGGACCCCTTACACCCACTACTAAAAATATACTTCGCTTTAAATTTTTTACTAACAATAAGCTAAGACTATAGCCTGACTTTTTATGGTGTTTCATATTAGACAAAGAGGCTGTGCATGGTGCGGCATACTTGTCCACGATAATCTGCAATGCGCGTTTTACCCAATTATTAGTTTTCTCTACCGCGCTAAACCAGTGTTGGAGTAACAACCTACATAATTTGTCTTATTCGTTTATCATCCATAATAAATGCTCTGGACGCAGCCTACAAATCGAAGCCTTGTAACCAATAACCTCACCTTGCCCGCTACCTCCATTTCTTAAATCATCACTCACGTTATGAGAAATATATGATTATCATACATTTGAAAAGATTTGGCTGTTGTAATCCTTTCCCTCTTTTAATAAATTAAATTATAAAAGAAATCTTTAAACAATATTAAGGATCTCATATAATCATACTTCCAGGATCATGAAACCTTACCTCATGAAATGGCAAAGCGATTACATCGCACCCTTGAGAGATCATACTCCCACCAGCAATCACCATACGTGAAGTAGATGCATATCTCCGCCAAACACTGTAGTGGATGTAGCCAACAAATATCAATTTTATTATGAGCTATCAGGCATAGTCTTTGCCGTTGAGTAAAATGTTGTTTTGATCAAGTTTGTCTCGCCCACCGACAACTCGCCACATATCTTACAACATGGGGAGCTATTGATAACCCGAGGCTAAAGGCGCATATGACATCACAGCAGACGTCAATATCTTGCAAAACTCCTCAACCAAACGAATCCCCAAGTCACATCAGTTCAGCAGCGATGGAAACGTCTACGACAAGACGCAATATCAATATTTGCATCGGCACAGTTCGAGTCAACTTTGAAGTAAACAAATGTTTAAACACGACGCGTCACAGCGGCAAGCCACTAAGACGCCGAGCACCCATGTATCATAGAGCGGAAGCCACAGAACATGGTTCTGAGTATTTCGATATCACCGAAGTGCTATCTAACACTCTTCCCGAACCGGAATATAATCAAGTAGTTACACAAATATCCACCAACATACTTATTACCTGCATTTTCATATTTTCCCGGGATTCGAACCGATATATCTTTTATAACTCATCACTAGAGACGTTCACACTCCTATACTTGCATAATAATTCACCATGCAATCACATATGTACTTTTATATTTTTTAGTATTTCAATCGGTACACTATACAGTGCACCATCCCTGTACATCTTTTCAATATGTGCTGGAGGTCAGTAATAATCTCCAATCAATAATTCAATCAATTTGCACGAAGCATATGCTTACATTCGCCACGTGCGCAGCGCAGTACATGTCCGGAGTCCACAGTGCGCAGTGCGCAGTGCGCAGCCCGTGCGTACGTAGCAGCGCGAGCACGCGTCTCCGCCGCCCGCACAGCCGGTCGATACACGAACAATTACTTATTACGTGCTTAGAGCATTTCACGAACACCCACCTATTGGACGTAAACTTTTTCACTTAATGTAATTAATCTTAAACTTAACTTCTTTATACATTTTCGTATGTGGTGAGAATCGCGGGAAGCTACTGCATGCGAACATCGCGGGACCGATCGACGTGGAGATCTTTGGGAGAGGCCTGAAATTTGAGATGAAAAAAATAAATATACAAAGTAATGTTATCGAACGAATACGACCTTCACCTGATGGTAAGTGATACGTTTGCCCATAATATCGTGTCGTTAGCAAAAATGATACTCTGGAATTCCAGTGAAGTCTTTAAACTTGATTTTTTATTTTGTTTTAAATAACTCCAATTCCGTTTACACCCGCAGTTAAAACCTAATTAAAATAAAAATTAATTATTACGAGAAACAAACAATGAGCAGTTAAAGTTAAACAATGATAAAGTTAAAAACCTTCAGATCGCAAAAAAAACAAATAAATTTGAATAAAAAAAAAATGTATTGTAATCATCATCAGCCGATTGACGTTCACTGCTGGACATAGGTCTCACCCAAAGATCTCCACATACAGCCAGTTTGGCCTCTGGTCTGTCTCACTAGGGGCAATGGTATGTCATGTGGGGAAATTTGGGCCATTTCCAACCACGCTTCCGCGGAGCCAGAGCCTCGTTTGTTGATTAGCAGGGTGCGCCACGATCTGGTGAGGTTGACTGAGGTCCCGTGAGATGTTATGCGGAACCCCTTACACCTCTATTGTATGTACGAGTGTAAATATATATATTTATATTCTATAACAGTACTGCGGATTATGCGAGTGATCGATAGAGGGCTTCAAATTGTGCATAGGTCAACTAATCTTGATACTTGATTCAGCAATACATATACTAAAGATGGGACGATATAGAGAAGACTAACGTTGCACCTGCACAAGGATGACGCGCAAAATCGTTAAGCTGTTCACGTGGAAAATATTTAGGTCTATAGTCGGGCTAGTAAGAATAGGACTAAGGTTATCCTGACGTAGAACGCGACTGAAAGCATCTAGGATTTTCGCGGGTCTCGAGGGTGGGGGCCCTTATCACTCAACAAGCGAACCCGCGTGGGACAGCGTACGGCCCAGCGGTGTCCTCAGAGACGTGCTAACACAAAGAGTAGAGGGGTGCCGGTGCGTTCTGTAAGAGATCCCAGGGCCTTTCAAAATTCACTATTCATGGAGCGATGCGACGAGCGCGACGTTCACCTGATAGTAAGTGAGGCGCCCGCCCATAAAGCGGTGCTAGTTAGGCCGATATACACTGCACCACATTTCTCTCGTCGCCATGAGACTTAAGATGTTAAGTTTATTTATTACAGTATTTTTTTTGCTACAACATCCCTCAAACCGGAACACAGTGATTTTTGCACAGTACTGACTGTAACTAATTGTCAGTCAGCATTTGATGTCTCAAGTCGACGGGTGCAATATGGTGTTTTGTATAACATTCTTTGGCAACATTTTTAAGGGGCACGCGTAACACTTATTATCAGGTGAACGTCTTTTTCGTCGTCTTCGATTAATTAAATAAAATAAAAGAATTTCGTTAAACGGAGGTGACATGACAATATGAAACACCTAATATTTTCAGTTATTTGCTTTAGGAATAGATATCGCGATGAAAAGAAATCAATATGCATAAATCGATTATTTCATGAAAAAATCGATGATTTAAATATTAATAATATATTTGTGCGTACGGCCGCGGATCCGGGACAAGATTCATTAACAATCCGAATGATTAATTTGAATCGGTGGCGGCAGTTGGCCGAGGAGAGTCTAATTGTGTTGGAGGCAGTGAAATCTGAAGCATTTAACTCGGGCCGCCGGCGCGGGAGATTTATTAGGACTCTCGCGAAACGATTAGCCGCCTAAAAATGGTAACAACATTTAAATGAACAAAGAGATAGCCCACCCCTAGTATTTACGGCGACCTACTTTCTAATTTCAGGGAGATTTGTTGCTTCGTCGCTGAAAACGTTTTGCGCTTGACAGTTGAACATTCAATTTGTTCTCATAATATCTATACAGTATCTCACATTGTTTTTATTCACTTAACTGACGAGACGAGAGGGACGTACACTTGATGGTAAGTGATACGTCCACAACATCTTCGCGCTAGTTAGGATGGTATGCGCAGCACCACATTGCGCTCTTCGCCGGGGACACGTTGAGCCTCGTTACCACAGTGTATTTATACTGGTTGCAATGCCCTCCGAACCGGAACACAGTAATATTTGCACAGTGCTGTGTGACGGTCTCCGGTTACAGAGAACTACCAGCAGTTATTAAAAATATTATTAATGTCTCTACTTTGTAATACGTTGCTAATGGCTATCCTGTATTACAGATACAACTATAAAACATGTTATTAACAAAAAAATTATGTTTTCAGTATATAAACCAAACTAGAAATTAAAATATTTATTTCGTATTCCACTTCTTTTATTTTATGAAATGAAAGAGTTCAGCTGTCAGAGAATGAGACAAAATGGCTTTGGATAGTCTTTTTATACATCAAAGACCTTTTTTATTGTTATTAAAATCTTATACTACTTCATCTCATTTATTTCAATCAATAAAAATTGTAAATAAATCTTCTCTCCTTCCGTCTCTCTCTGTTTCCCACCTCCACAATCAATATCATTCCGTAAGAAATTAACCGGAACACTAAGTTTCAGTTCTATTGCATGCGAATTTTTATTAGTTTTTGAATAGTTTACTGGTTTTTAATTTTTCTAGATTCATTCGCATTCGGTACTATTATTTATCGGAACTTTATTCGGTTTCGCGTATATAAAGCTCGCAGGAATATAAAGCTCGTGTTAAGTTGAAATCCGGCTTAATCCCTCACTGAAAAAATCTCTTTCACACCCCTAACAAAGAATAAAACTTTTGTGTGGATTCCGGAAATTTCATTTAGAGTTCCGAAATTTAATGGCGGCGTCGCTGGATCCAGGAACAATGTCAATGTTATTAAAAACAGTAAATTCTATGCCAATGACGGCGGCGGCCAGGGGTTGGTACACATAAAGAATTATTTTTTAAATTGTAATAGAGAACAGGTCTTTAAGGCGAATCTGCTCGGATATGGCCAAACAAACGAGGATAGCATAGTAGTGAAGAGTTTAACTCTGTGTAAATTTTGCAAGAAGTTCCACTTTGTAGCGGATAATTGTTTCTTAAGCAGTTGTCGTAAACCTTCCGTCTGAACGCGCCGGATGAGGAAGCAGGATGGAAGTATTTATTTATTCTCCGACTAGTATATACCTATCAAAAGTTGGAAATTGATTGAGTTTTTAAATTTTTTTTTGAGAAGAACTAAACGTTCATCATCTCCACCATCAGCCGATAGACGTTCACTGCTGGACATATAGGAGGATTTGTTCTATTTCCCGCCATGCTAATCCTAATACGGGTTGGTGGGAGCCATAGCCTCGTCTGTTGATTAGCAGGGTGCACCACGAGCTGGTGAGGTTGGCTTGAATCTAATGAGTCGTTATGCGGGAACCTATACACCCCGACTAAACGTTCCCCTGATGTTAACCGATACGCGCTATATTGAGACGATAGTTAAGATGATCGCTTTGAATCAAGACAATGATTATTTGTGTTTATGATATAGGATTCCCTGAATATGAACCGTGGTAATTACCTAGACAGACGCACCTACCACTAGCATAAAAACATGTTCAACTTTAAGTTATTCTATTCTTACTTAAGTATAGGTAGGTACCACCGCACCGTCTAATTACGCGAAGTATGTTAACATTAGCTTGTTAAAGTTTTAAGAACATCTAGAGGGGGCTTTGAGAGTTATCCACAATGTTTTAATTAGGAAGCGAAAGGGTGAATCGATCGGTGTCTTGTAATTGTTCGTATCGAAACTTTCGACTCCAAAAATTAAGTTTCATCAAACTTTATACATTAAAGGAGAGCTTTATCGGTGACAGACGTTCCACAAATGTTGACTTATGGTTAGCAGCCTCCCTTGTGACTTAAACTGGAGAATAGTGTAGGTCAGAGGACTCATCCAAAATGATTGTTTAGTTCTAGTCCAATACATTTTAATTATAATAAAATTTTTACCCTCTTTTTAGCACTGTGTTACTTAAAATTAACTAAAAGGACATTCGGAAAGAGTTAAAGCTGACCCCTGTATTCTTTTCAACTTCCGTTCCAGTAACATTCACCGTTTGAATACCAAAGTACTTTCTAGGTAATGAATCCAACGTGCGTTAATTATTCTTGGAAACTCACTTGTAAATGAATTTTATATGACGGAAAATAATATATGACGGATAAATAAATTATTAAATAAATAAGGTAACGAAATAAATAAATAATAATAAAATTAATAAACAAACAGATGAAATAAATTATTAAAAAATAGGAACCAGCCAATTCCAAGCTCTCTTGATTCGGTTGCATCGGCAAAGGGAAATGCAGTACGGGCATGGCATATTAAAAATATTACACCGACCGGAAACGTTGCGGTGCTTCTGTGCATAGCGTTAATTAGCCACGCTTTCAAAAGTAATAATTAATGTTTTGTCACAGCCAATTAGTTATTTCACATCCGCGCGAATGATGGATGGCGCCACCTTAGTACAGAGTTGTTGTTGGTGACGAGTGAAGGTGAAGGTAGTTTATAAATATTTCACATAATTAATGATGTACAGGTCTTGGAGTGAGGTGGGGTGCGGGATATTTGGTGGATGATGACACACGCAAGAATCATCGTTATCAGCCGACAGACGTCCACTGCGGGACATACGCCTCCCCCAAAGATCTCCACCACGATCGATCCTGCGCTGCCCCCATCCAACATATAATGATCAAAAATGTTTGTGTCCGTTGACTTTATAGCTCGCGGATCTGGCCTCCGGAGTCGGATACTTAGTTAATTTGTTCTGTACTTCAAATTACTCAGCTCATTATCAACATAGTGCTGATTCGGCACGGGTCGTACTAGCAGAACTAGATACCAAGGCGCTCTGGTACAAGTATTTTTAAAAATCAGAGATAGAAACCAGATCTTAAAATACTTTTAAGCGTTTTCTTGAAATATGAACCTTGTTTGAAAATGAGATCGTAGATGTCATCAAGAGGCTCAAAACCAGATCAGCCCCGGGTCTCGACAAAGTAGTAAAGTCTTCCGCCCCCGATCATCGCTAGTGGCCATCTTCAACATCTTGCTTTTCGATTGCTCCTTCCTAAGGCTGGAAAGAGGCCGTAATGAAAGGTATCTGTGGCCCGAGAAGCCGAGGACCAACAGCTATCGCCCGATTAGTCTACTAAACACCTTAGGCAAAGTCTACGAGAGCATCGTTCTAGAGCGGCTGCGCCATTTCACCGTAGAGAATAACCTCCTCTCCGACGAACAGTTTGGATTCAGGAGTAGCCACTCTTCCGTACAACGAGTCCAAAGGCTGATTAAACATATCCTGTCCAGCTTCGCGCACAAGCGTTCGATGGACACCTGCGCCGTCCTATTCGACGTCAGGAAGGCGTTCGATAAAGTCTGGAACGAAGGTTACATACAAGCTTCACGCTCGCAAAGTGCCAGACCGACTTGTCACCATCATCCGAGCTTTTCTTTTGAATCGTTCCTTCCGTTTCCGCGCCGAGTAAACCCTCTCCTCGATTTGGCGGATTAAAGCCGGCGTCCCCCCAAGGCTTTTGCCTCTCTCCGCTGCTCTTCTTGCTCTATACGAGCAACTTGCTCAAAGGTCTCAACGTCAGCCTCGCTCTCTTCGCAGATGACACCGACTTTGTACTACTCCGTCAGAGCTCTTCGGCCAGTCCATCCCATGGAGGGACTCGGTCAAATACCTCGGCGTGACACTCGACGCCAGACTCAACTTCATCGCCCACATTCGCGGGGCGAGAAACAAAGCGGCCCAAGTGCTGGGCAAGCTACCCCCTGCTGTGCACAAAGAGCAAGCTCTCTCAAGGTATGCGTATGACCTATGATGTCTTACGTCAGCGTAGTCTTCGCCCATTCGGCGGAACCACGCCCCAAAACCCTGCGGATTCTCCAAAGTCGGTTCACTCGAATCGCCACCGGTGCCGAATGGTACCATCGCAACGTGGACCTCCACAGAGACCTCACACTCCCGACTATAACGGCCAACAAAGGCTGATAATAGAGATGATGATAATGATGACGTGCAAATAAATAGACATATTTTAGTTACGTGTTTGTTTCAATTTAAGTAATTTAGAATCACTGAAAACGTCCGCGGAACCTGATTTCTAAGAAAGAAAAGCCGGACAATCCGGAATGTGAAGCGTTCTGCCCTCGATTTGATTTTGAGATGATGTTTCATCTGAACTATGTACAGTGAGGATTTCAGCACGGTTATAATGAGATAAAGTTAATTTTAGTCTCGTTTCGGAGATAAGCGGTCACCGACAATTCCTAGGTTCCACCTTACCACTAGAAAGCATCTGTCGTAGGATATTTGCGAAACGCTATATATCTATATCTATATCTATATCTATATCTATATCTAAAACGAACTCGCAACACTTGTGATTGCGAGAAATACGAAAATATCAACTTAATACAATTGAGTGTTTGAATGTAACGAGATCCATCAATCAATGCAAAGAATCCACCCTTGGTTACGATGGTAACCAACATTCAGCTTTATTGTTTTGTGTTTACGTGAACTTCGTTTCACTTAAGATGGAGTGACATTTGTGTTTTTGTTTGATTTATGTGATAACTTTAAATTGAACGTAAATCGTACGAAAGTAAACGTTAATGATGCGAACGATAGTGATTACTGATATAAATCATCATTTTAACGACTTTTTGTCCCTTTTTAATGATGTATTGTGAATAATTAATTAAATAATTATTCGTTTTTTTATCTTATCTTGACAATAAAATGAAGGACAGATCCTTAATTAGCAGTAACCTTTTTTATAATTTCAATTATGGTTATCTACAACCATTTAAATGATAGATTTACCTTAAATTATTTCCTATGGAGATTTACAACATACGGTTTTGAATGAAATATCTTTCATAGAGAAATACAGCGATATCTTTATATTCAGGCCGGATATTCGGTAGCTGCGCAATGTCGGGCATCTGTCAAATACGTGCAGTGCTTTCGATTTGGAAAATTATTTGTTTTTCCATTTCGCCTAGGAACTGCAGACCGCTGTGGTGCATGGACGGACAAACGCAGCCCGCCAACGGGACTCCCACCAGTGAACAAGTTTATGTTAGTTTTTAACAAAACACATATTTAATGAGCAAAACTGTACAGTTAAAGTTATTACAATTAAGACATTTTACCTATTTTATGTTGGACAGAATTTGTTTCCACTTTATTCTGCTCGTTATCATGTTCATGTGTCAGCCAGAGTAGGGATATCCTGCGTCACCACTCTCATCCCGATTACAACGTGCCTAATGTAAGATAGAGATCGATTGTTACATTCAAAACGTTTATATATTACACCGTGCTGCTGAAGTGCGGGTTGGATGGATTATGTAATAAACAATTGTTTTCCCCAAAAAACAATGCAGACTTCTGTCGTGTATAACCTATAACACTTAACCGCTGAGTAAAAAATTAAAAAACCTTCCGTCAGTAAATACGTACAACGACACAATCACGTGTGATGGATGACAAAGTGGAAGAATTAATGCAAAGTTATGCTCAAGTTGAAATTTTAAATTTTCTGGATTTTTTTTAGTGCGAGTAGAATTCCTTATCATCCATAATCCATAATTTATTATCCATTCATTTCTTACGAATTTTCTTACAAATAAAACAAACCGGTTATACCGACAGTCGGTTAGAATTTTTTTTTTATATTTAATCACATAACGAAATTCCGAGGCATGTTATAGCATTATGTAAAATATTGCGATGTTCCGAACAAGTTATGTTACTTATATTTATATGGTAATGCTTGAGTCCTAAATAAGCTGAAGGTCTCTCGTGTCCGAGTATAGAAATGTTATTGTTTTACTAGTATTGGGTAGGGCTCTGTTGCCGGAAACCGTCTAGGTAGATACCGCTGCATACGCGTCTGCGTTCTCGTCGGGGCGGAGCCGAACACCTGGATGCGGTGCTTCGGAGGTGTGGAGAGAAAGGCCTGCACAGCCGCGGTACTCACGGCAGCGTACAGTAAGCGTGTGTCTGCCAAATTCCGACGCCTGGCTTAGATCGGGCGGAGTGGCGCGTGTCACCTTCAGCCTGACTCAGGTACTAACCGGACACGGGTGTGTTGGTGAGTATTTGAATAGGATCGGACGAGAACCGACTACGCAATGCCACCATTGTATAATACGACTAAGAAATATTCCTCGCCTGTCGTACAAGGCGACTAAACGGATCCTCGGGTTCATGAGCTTTGAGGGTGGGGGCCCTGAGAGCTCAATAAAGGAGCCGTAGGAGGACGGCAAATGCTTGGTGGTCTTGTAGTTGTTGTAGCTCCGCGCGGGTGCTAAGAAGAGCTTTGCCCTTCCGTGATATATTTTAGCCAGGGGCGCACCGGGGAGTTCTGTAGGATATCCCAGAGCCCCTTCTAATGCACTAAGGGAGACCACTAGACCGAGAGGGGTTTTAGTGGTAGAAACCCGACATAACCTTATCTTTCACCTAGAAGCAGCGTATCTTTTAAGATTTCCCGCGCGACAAAAAAATAAATAAAAAAAGTATGTACCACTGCAACGCCTATTGCAGTCGACAAACATAACTATGCAATATTATTGTGTTCCGGTTTGAAGGGCGCTGTGACTAATGAAATGACTGGGGTAACCAGACTTAACATCGTGTTTTTATTTATTTTTTATATATTGTATAGACTAACGCGCTTGACCACGAAGTAAGTACCTGGTGGTAAGCCACAATGTAGTTTTCGGTGGTATAGCGCGATAGTCGAGAAGTAGCCTATTCACTCTTCATGATTCTTACGTCATACCTGGACGGAAACTGGCGTCGGCAGATTGTTCTATTCCTTCGCTGAACGGATTAAGAAGGCCGAAGCGAGACGCTTCTTCCTAAAGAGTGGGATCTCGAAAACGTAGGGATGAATACCTGCGGTGTGTCCGTAGTCCGGTGGTAGAATCAGATGCTGTGTATATCATCCTAATTGATGCTACCTGTTCGGTTTAGAAGGACGCTGTAGCTAGTCGTACTAGTGATTAGACATGACGTCCGAATTCATAAATGTTTCCGTCCAGATATGATAATGTAGTTGGTAGAAAATAATAGACTTGTTTAAGTGCATTCTACCATGAAAGAACTCCTTTTGCAATCAAGCAGAATCATGGTCGCGAATTAATCAATATTATCGTTTGTGTGTAGGTCATCATCATCATCATCGCTGCCCTGAAGACGTCGGATGCTTTTTTTCGAAGTCTCAATAGCCCAGCAACTGATCCCCTGCAGAATTGTTACAAACATATAAAACAATTCGTTTGTTGTTTTTTCCGCGATGATCATGATGTATTCATTTGCACGAAAAAAAAGGGTTTTTAACTGCACGTAATTTTGTTACTGATGACGTACGGACTTCGCTGCCAAATTTAGAGGTATAAAAGCAACCTTGACAATCTTCACGCACAATTTAAAAAACCTTAACTCGTTTCACAAGTGTGCGTACAGAACTTCATTAAGGCGAGAAAGATACATACAGATAGAATTCTGCCAAAACCAAATCTTGCCACTCCAATAAAAGTGATTGATATTTGTATATTACTGTCGTAATCATGCGCAAAGAGTTCGTTATTTTATTATTATTCGTGTATAAATGTTCCGGTTACGTTTTTGGAGCAAACGGTAATTATACGGGTCATACTTTACTTGTCTGTTGTCTTTACTTAATTTCGTATAAACGTCGAAATGGTCGTTATGTTCGAGATATTCTCCACCAAGAGAAAGTAGTAAACTAAAGATTTTTAATAAATTCCATGTAAAAATTAATAATTACAACTACAAGATAATTTAAAATATTATTATCATCAATATTATCATCATCGTCATCACGAGTCGCAAGAAGCGCTAGGGTTAGGAGGGTCTTTACATCGATCAGCAGTGCGCTGCCGTTTTCCAATGACTTTCCGAAACTGTCATCAGACCATTTGGCTTCCTCGTGGAAGGACATTCCAACAGTCGCTCCATGTGTCCAGCCCATTACCACCTAAAACATTGTCGATTTTTATACGCCTCATTGTAAGTCAATTCCAATTATCAAAGCTATATTGCAGCGTCGGAGTATGCTCGAATGCCGCCATTACTAAGCATAGACTCCTTCGATTCATGCCTGCAACAAGCTGGAGACGTGTACTGCATGGTGGACTTTACATTGACTTCGGATGGTGACAGCGAACTCTTGACGATTATCAAAGTAAGTTGAACCCAGTTACATGTTCATTATTACCGTTATATACTTATTCATTAACATCGATTTTTTGTGAATTTTATAGAATTTTGAAGCGGTGGAAATATTTATAGAAAAGACTAAATTATAACCTAGAACTATTATCCGGATAACGTGCATAGTATTGATGTTTTTTTTTTATATAAATAAATAGTTAACAAGTATTGCAAGTCAAATATTTCATGACAAACAAACCAATCAGAGTAGAGTAAACAGTAACAGTAACAGTAACGTCGTGATTTCTGTTTATCCATACAAACAGTTTTAGCGACGTGCTAAGAAACTGGGGGTACCTGATGAAAGCATATGCTGTAATTATTACTATACATTACATTCGCAGAAATATTCGGAGGATACGACTACGCGATTTAACCACAGCAACCTCCGACGCGGTGTGTGTGTCAGGGAAAGATGTGGACACTTCTATACAGGAGCCGCCGCCGTCTCCAAACTCCATCTCGAGGCATGCCTCAATCGGTCATTCGAAGAAATCTATAATTTAAGGACTTTAGTTACCAGGTTCTCTTGTGATGAATACGATGCGAAAGGAGCGGAAATAGACAACGCAGACATTTGTGTGGCTGTTGTTGTTTCCGCACTCATCTTTCTGACGGTCGCTGGAAGTTTTATTGATACATTATTTACAACATCAGGATGTAACAGGTGTGAACCATTTCTGTTTCTACTTGTTATTATGTACCTCGTACTTTATAGAATTCTGTGTGTATGTGTATCCTGGACGACTGGAACTAGAATTCTGAAAACAATTTAAAAAGTTCCCTAAAAGTGTTATAAACAATAAGCAACATAAAAAAAATATGGTCCTTTGTACTTTTCCATATCTCCTCTCTGTTCCTGATTTAACTGGGGGAATTAACATTGGGGGCATTGTTATAAGTCGTTCAAAGATGTTGTCTAAGATATTGAAGGTACTGCGTTATTACACGTAATTTTCTGGAAACGAAATTAGAATATTTTGATCTAACATAAAAAAATAACGATATTTTTTTTTCCAGTTCATTCGTTACTTATAAACTTCTCCTTAATAAATAATTGGAAACGTTTGACTGCACCTTATGAAGAAGTCACCGAATCTCGCCGAAAGCTGTTCAAGTTTTTGCACGGAGTGAAGTAAGTGAACTCATCACAGTTTTATTGTAATCGGCTTAACCATTTTTTATCATCAAACAGTAAGGGAAGAGAGAAGGAATCAATTCGCCGACACTACTCGTTGCCATGGCATCGCCTATACGTGCTAATCATTAAATATTCCTCGCTATGGTATAATTTCAGAGCTCTAATGGTCTGTTTAGTAATAATTGGACACAGCCGGGAACCATATTTAAAGACCATGAAAAATACTCATTTACATGAAGACGTAAGTTCTAATTATTTATTTATTTAAAATCGTAATGGTACAGCAAAATCACAACAATGTCTCATTTATAGGCTAATTAGATAATTAGTATCAATAAAAAAACGAGGGTGTAAAGGGTTCTCCGCACAACAATCCCCGGGACCTAAGTTAATCTTACCTGCTCATGGTGCACTCTGCTAAACAGAAAACGAGGCTCCCATCAACCCGCATTGTGCCAGCGTGATGAGAAATGACCTAATTCTCCTATAAGAACCCCTACAAGCAATGCCCGGTGGTATCCGAGACCATCCTGACTGTGACAGGCGTTGCCAAGGCGCTGGAACCAGGGCAGCGGAGGTCCGATCGATGTGGAGATCTTTCAGTGAGGCTTATATGTCCAGCAGTGGACGTGTATCGGCTTTTGATGATGATGAAAAAAAAACGAAAGTGAAAAAAATAGAAATTTGAATAATCGTTTTTTTTTTCAGTATTATAACTACTTACCTAACTACATATTCCTGAACGGCAACCTGCTTGTCCAGACTTATTTAGTTATCTCTGGGATGCTGTTCACATACAAACTGCAACTATATTTTGACAAGAATAAAATTAGTTATTATCTCCTGCCTAAAGCGATTGCACTTAAATGGATGAGGTAAGAAAGAAGATACGGTGGGAACAATTTTTATGAGATCTGGAAAAATGTAGCTATTACTTATACATAAATATTGCCCCAAATAAAAACAACATGTTTCGTTGATAACTGACAACGAGGACATAGGGGGTGAGGCGTGGTCTTTCAGAATACCATGACACTCAAATGTTGATAACCGGAACAGAGAAATGCATTTATTAAAAATATATTTATAATTTGAGATGGTAGTTTTAACAAGATAGGGTCAAAAACAATTTACCAAGTATCACAACAAGTATTCCTCAAATGACAATATGGAGCCATTAAATTAATTAAATAAAAACAATGTAGATCAGAGATTTCCTGATCAAAACCTAGCACTTCATGTTGAAATTTCTAATGCCTTTTTCCAGACTAGCCCCACCATACGCAATGGCGATACTGATCACTGCGACTTGGGTACGGTTTTTGAAATCCGGTCCATTCTGGGAGGTAAAACAATTTTTATTATCTGAATCATGTTCGTATTTAAGAATAAATAAATAGCTCAGAAAACGATCTCGCCACCGGAGCGCTGGGCCTTCGGTAACACGGTCGGTGACGTGACCACGATATTGTCGCCCTTGGAACAACAGATTTACAAAACGTACATGTTTTTGGTGGTTTATCTAAATAAATAAATTCAAGTGGATTTTGCTAATTATTAAAAACAGGCCATAAATACTCTTTGTGTATAAATGTTGTATCAGGTCGCCGTTGGTGAAGAAATAAACGACTGCCGACAGCGCGGATGGTTGAGTCTCGTGTATATGAATAATTACGCCTTCAACTCACAATGTTTGCCGCACACTTGGTGAGATTTATCTAAACAACTTTTATATACTGTACCGACAAATTTAAAAAAACGACAGTCACAACGGAAAATAACCTCAGATGGAGTAAAACAAATTTGTTTGCATAACTTTAACAGTATACGCAAATATCGTCCGCCGCTTAACCACCTGAATTTGTAATGCATTAGTTTCCGTTGTTGATTTATATATACAGCTTTGATCCTTTCAAATTGTAGAAGGAACTTATATTTAGTTCTTAATATATTACAAATTATTGCAAATCATCATCTTCATTATCATTAACACTCAAGGCATCACAACACCCTTTATTAATTCACTGCGGGATATAGCCCTTTCTTAATGTCTTCCGCAAAATACTGTTATCTGCTTTTCATTTCCTTATTACATAATATATAGATTAGTTTTACGTTTTGAAAAATGCGCTCCTGCTAAAACAATCACCTTCTGTTGCTGTTGTTACGATCTAAATATTGTGGGTGATTCCTTCGTGATGCTAAGACAGCTGTATTTTATTCATCATTTTCCTGCCCCGATACCACTTCAAGCGGTATCAGCAGCACATGTCTTCTTCTCCATTACCTTTCATCAATCCAACCGACTCACTCCTTTTTATGTATGTCACCCGTTATACAATCGGTCTAACTCTTTTGTGATTTCTCTATCCTTTCGCCCATCCGCGAGCTTCATCATCATCAGCCAATAGACGTCCACATCGTCATTGAAAATAAATTTTATAAAATATTCAAAATATAATTTTAATCTAGTATCATATTATTTTATTAATCGTGGCTGCGTAACATAAGGAAGTAGACCAGGATCACGTAGTGTGGCCAAACTGTTCCGCCTCGCAAGAGACCGGGCGAAATATGGTTACTGACCGCCAACCTTCGCTAGTCGGAGAGGCACCTTGAGAAAAAGATCATATTATTTACATTAATATTTCAGGCATCTTGCTGCTGATATGCAGCTTTACTGCTGCGGCTTCTTCATCTACTTCCTGTCAAGAAATAGTAATAGGAAAAACTTAATACTTACGCTTTCATTTCTAGTAAGTTTGTTCATCCCCGCAGTCGTTACTTATATCCTCGATCTGGATGCATTAATCATTCTATCACCAGAGTAAGTTAAGTTTATATTATTTACTTATATTTCTATCATTCTACCGAGTTAGACAAGAATTTTGACTGTGATAAGTTTTGCGAAGATTCCATGTCTATCAGCAGACAAATGTGGAAAAACTATGAAATTGAAAGATTTATAAAATTTACCATATTAATATTTTCCTTCCAATTACCAAACGAATACTTATTATTCAGAAATAAACAGTAAAATGGCAGCAACTTTCAGTCGATGTATATTCTAAACCGGATAAGGTTTGATGAAGTGTGATCTTCTTAAACCTTATAGTAGAAGCCTTTTTTATTTCATATCTGTTACCAGTTAGTTTACTGTACTCATCTTTTAATAAGCATTAACTGATTACTTTAACGCTATCATTGACATCACGATTTAGTTTGACCCATAATATTAATGTTAACTGTTCATTGTCCACGGTTAAGGTTACCGTTTCCTGTGGCAATATCCACCAAAAGTATTGCATATTCAACAACAACCGTGTTGATGTTCTTACAGAAATATCCGGAGTTTCTTTGCAACCGATCCAACTTTCAATGCAGTGTACAAAAAAGGATACACGAACCTGCCCTGCTACTTTATTGGACTTATGCTTGGATACTTAATCTATTATTTGCAAGACAACAATTTCCAAGTTGATAAATATAAGGTAAGGATTTCAAAAACAAACGACTGTTCTCCACGACATCTTGATGTCCATAGTGTACCCTCACAGCATCAACATTAGCAGATTTTTAAATTTCATCAATCTATTTTGTTGTTTCTTCTTACAGAAATACCGCGTCGTCTATTGGTTACTATTGCCAGCTTGCTGCATTCCAATTCTCCTGGGTAGCATCTTTTACCATACACCGAGGGGTATACTGCTCCGAGTTCTGTTCGCCACTTTCGCCAAGCCAATCTTTGGACTGATGGTCGCGATTTTGATATTTGGAATGGTGTTCAAATATGAAAGTATGGACTTTACAATTTTATTCCTTTTCTAAGATTATCACATTTATCCCTAGTACATAGTTGTTGAACTCGACAGCTACCAGCCATAAATTGTCAGGCTCTCAGTGGCTCCAGAGGGCTACATTATAGGTGGATTTATAGATGAAAAAATATTGTGACTAAATCTAATAATAGTGAAAAAGTTAAAAAAAACTTAATGCACTGGGAACGAGAAGTTATTACATATTTGAATTTATACAAAGTTTCGTAGTTTTATGTTAATTAAACTTTAATTATTGTTTACTTACGTCTAACTTTTGATGTATTTCACGATAACATTACAAGGAGTACTAAGAGAGTGGACAATTAATTTGTTAACGAAGGACTAAGTTGATTTTACGAACCTACAGCTAAGTTGTAATAAATTTTGAATAATATTCAGCGGTATACCGGGGGTTCTTCGAATGGAGTGGATGGTTGCCGCTGAGCCGGCTGTCGTATTGCGCGTTCATAGTGCACTTAATCATCATAAGACTGTACACGAGCACAAAGACCGAACTAATAGAGGTCTCTTCATTGACGACGGTAAGTTTCATTACATCTATTGTGTTCTCAGTTCCTCGAGTACGCAAAGTGGCAGCTATCCTTTCTTTATAATCACTGTCATCCAAATTTGGTGCGCATCATTTCATTTTCAGATATTCGCTCTCTCATGCTATGCCTCTCGGCATAAGAGATATATAACAAAAACACTTTATTTTGTACAAAATCAACAACAGTTAACACGTACTCTTTTTAACAGCTGTTAAGTAATCGAATCAGTTAAACGATTCGTAATTTTGAACGCGTACGTTGGTTTAGATCTAAATCTACATCTCTCTCAGCAGCCAATTAACGTTTCCACTGTTGGGGCACAGACCTACGCACAATTTGAGGGCTATGAGCCATAGTCACCGCGCGGGCCCAATGCGGATTGGTGACCTCACATTCATCTCAGAATAAATTCTAATTCATTCAAAGTTATCGATATTTGGCAAGATTCGAACCCGCCACCTTCGCAGTGAAGGTCGCACGCTCAAACCATTAGGCTAGCTATGAGCTATGAGCTATGCATATAGAAGTTTCAAATGATTCGAAACTTTCTTGTATGGTACAGGAGCATGTTCTCCAGAAGACCCTATTTAAATTTAGTTACTTTAGGGTAAAGCGTCCCGAAGAGTTTTGTTTTAGTTTAACAATGTTGTTTAATAATTAACTCGGCAGCTGAGCATGTTGGCGACATTTATCGTCGGCAGCTTCACGGTGGCAGTTCTGCTGTGGTTCCTGGTGGAAGCGCCCGTCACTGGTTTAGTAAATTTCTACGCAATGAATGGAAACTTCGTTGGAGATGGTCCCCAAAAAACTAATGATTTTTCGGCGATTGAAAAATCGATAAAGCAAAAGACTAACTGAATGCGAATCACTAGGCCGGAAACACTTCACACGAGGACACTCTGTTTAAGTATAAAGTTTCTATTTTATCCTTTGCTTGTTTTATTTCTTGTTTATATGATCCTTTTGAGATGGTACTGGTGATGTCTCCGTTGTCGGAGACCATCTATGTACATACCAGTGTAGTGCATTGCAGCCGGCAACCAGTAGTGTAGGAATATTACTATGTTGCAGTTTGAAGAGCGCTGTAGCTAGTGAAATAATTATGGCGATGACAATTAATGTCTCGTCTCAGAGCGGTAAGCGCGAGGTGCAGAGTACACCATCCTAACTAGCGCCACATTGTTATGGGCAGGCGTATCACTTAACATCAGGTGAACGTACCGCTCGTCTCGTCGTTACGTGAAAGTACGAAAATGATGTTTTAAAGTAAGAACATCATGGCTGTTGAATCTGCGCTAAGGGTTTCATAGATTCATTAATTTGGGCATCCACGTTTAAGGTTTGAGACTGTGTTGCTAGGCAACCGTTGTTTAGAGATGTCTAATGTATTAAAACTAGTGATGTTATACTACATGGTATACCTTACCATGGTATTCTATAGCGGCAGTGAGCTCTTGAAAATAATTCATTAAATTTTCATTTGGTTATTACTCTCTTAGATTTAACCGGTGAACTAAAGTTTGAAGAATGCACCTCATGGTGATGACGATAAGTTATTTGTGTTGTATATATTGAGGGTAGTTTCATGTTTTTGTAGATTATTGTTATGTCAAACCGGAAGTCAGTTGCGTCTACCGTCGCTCCCTGTATCATTACGTAGTTCACAACTATTCGAACAAGAAAAGTAAGACGGGACCCGCATGAGCTCCACATGCATAAGTTACCGGTTAGTTCTTCCTAAAACTTTAGGTATGCCGCGCTGGGAATTCGTGCCAGCAGGCCACAGGAAATTGTGTCATGGTAAGCTGCTGCTGTTACCATGGAATTAATAGATAACGAACAATCAAAACAAGCAGATTTCACCCGGGCAAAGACGTTTCAAATTGTACCTGAAATTATTTAAGTTAACGGAACTGTTAACTTGTGAAGCTGTCCCTAAAAAGTAGTACTCGATTTAAGTACTGCATCTTTTTAAGGGGTTAAACTGAAGGTTATTTCCGAGTGTAAAGGCAAGTGTTTTAAACTTCCAGGGTTTCGCATTAGTGAATATGTAGACGGGGTATTTATCATCATTATTAATTAACCCTTAAGTTTCGATAGTCGCAGAAGTTAACAGCTCGCTTTAGTTTAGGTTGTGGCAAGGTTTTTGCTTATCCGTTTGGTTAGTTACCACCCTCTCGCACTGTCATCCAACTGCTACAATCCGTGTCATTAGATGCTGGTTTCAATCTCTTTGGTAATAGTTAACACATTCGCTGCTTACGAAATGAAAAAAATAATGACTGGGAGATAAATATTTTTAAGGCGAATTTTGATTGAGTATATATATATATGGAAGTTTGAAAATATGGATGATTATATATTGGTATTTTAATAAAAAAAATTACGGATCCGAGTGGTCGGCACACAGGATGCCAAAGGTCGAACAAGTTTGGAGTGATCGCATCAGATAGGCATTGGAGGGTTATTCTTGAAAAGACTCTCTGGTATATCGAGAGAAGATTTGCAGTCTTGTACGATAGATGGCGATGTTGCATGACAGTCAATTTTCATAATTGAATTCCAAACTACCATTTCCGTCAAGTTATAGTTGGCGAGGCATTGACTTCGATGCTGAGGAACCAATATCTGGATCTGGTAGCTTTGAAGATTGAGCAGATGTATCACGCGTACCTTTCACTTCTTCACTCCTATGAGGATACCTCTAAACATAGATCTCATTCCCTTACATTGAATAATAGGGTTTTACCGTTTGACTCACTTAAACCTCGCTTTGATGCTGGTGACTTTGAAGGTTGAGCTGATCTATCACCAGCACGTCGTAAACGGCTGCTCGCTCGGATCCGAGTGGTGAGCACTGGATGTGTTATTGTTGATCAAAGTTAAACACGTTTTCGGTAAGGTCAACAGTTATCAGGGCTCCCCCGCCGCCACCGGTTCCGTTCGCGATCACGATAACGAACAAGCGGAGCGTTGGGGTCGCAAACTGAAACTTATATGTGAACTTGTGTCTGTCTGTGTGTTATTCAAAGCAATGCGAATACGTCACAGTCAGCTCCACTAGTGGTATACACGTTTGTTTGTTGTATAGTAAGCACAGAGTAATGAGTATTACACGCGTCCTTGTTTGTATGTACAGCCTAGCTTGGTCGTGTGTCGAGCAAAGACACTAGTAGCTTAATTAATTAAAAAAACTATTGATATATATGGATATTTTCCATGTTTCATTAAGAGTTATTTTAATTAAGATATGAGACGTTCATGGATAGTTACTTAGGATTTTTACACAAACGTTTCGTGGTAGAAATGGATGCAAATAGTAGCTCTATATTATTTAATAGCTGTTCTTCTCTCGCTTTGCCGGCCATAACACTCCTGCTATTCCCTTTGGAGAAAGAATTTTGAGAATCTATTCTTAGCTGACCTCCAAATTAACGATGTAGTATCTGTACCAAATTTTGAGTGTTCACGTCTGATAGTTTTAGAGATCTTGCGATGAGTCAATGAATATCTGGATATCGAGTATATATAGCTATTGAATTATTCAAATTTAAACATGAAGCATACACAGCTCGTTTAAGTCCATCGTTAGGACCCGAGACCTCTAACAAGGTCAAACAATGTTCTTAAATTTTGGAGAGAAATCTCTTTTCCAGAACCAGCTGAAATTTGTCGAGGATTAAGGCAGTCAGGTTATCTTAACTTAGTATTTATATTTACAGTATCAGCGCTCCATCCCCGATACATTATCGGATATTAATCGAGTTCAGCGCTTATGCAAACTGTCTCTCTGCCCGCTAATTACTACGTTTCACTGGTTAATCAGTGTCCGCGCTTAACAAGCATACTCGTCACTTGATTTGCATTCAATATTAATTACCTTTTATGCAACTAGTGGTTATGCTTTTAACCTTGTCATCGGAGAGGCGTTTTTTAGGCCTGGACGTATATATGGTTAATGTTTATTAACTTAACCACTTCAATGCAACTTGAAGACGTCTACTTTATCTGATGTGGACAGAGAATATTATTCAGCACTTGACAGGTTCAAATTTATACACAACTAAATAACGAGGGTTCACATTCATACCATATGATGTGTTTTAGTTTAATTGATTTCCGTCGGCAAAAAATGCTGTACGATTTTAAGATCGCTGTGACTGGTGGAGGTGGAGGTGGAGGTGGAGGTGTCAACTGTCTTTTATATTTAAGGAAGCGATGAGACGAGGCGTTTGTTTGATGGTAAGTTACTATCGAGGATAAGTTACAATCTATATCATATTGCATACCATTGTGCTGGTCATGATTGCACGTCAACACACGTCTTTAAATTAGAGCAGTCATTGCAGTGGTACGTACCTAGACAGTCTCCGGCAATAGAAATCTACCATCAGCAAAAGCAGCTTACGTCAGAATCCGCATTGGTCGCTGTCTACCCTGGTACCGCTGGAAGGAAGTCGTAAAGCACCCCCTACCAGCTCCAAGCAGTGGTTTTGTAAGTGGCAGTATGATACCGGCAACGCTGACGCTTCCTTGTATCAGCCGATAAGTAAGTAAATATACTCTGATTGTCGCAGATGTGTATTATCTTAAAAATAAACTTAAAAAGTAGAAACTGGCGATACGATCGCGCAGCTGCTGCAGCAACTGGATCGTAATATAAGCCTGCTGGGAAAATTTTTAAACGGCACTTAAACGCGCAATCTGCATACAAACTGTTGGAAGAAACGATTTTGTTCACTCAACAGTTTTATATAATTCAGCCTTTATGGTATACCGGATACAACTCAAGGGACATTAAGCAACTTCACCTGCTCGTGGTGCACCCTGATAATCAACAAACGAGGCTGTGGCTCCGCCCAACCCGCGTGATGGGAAATAATTCAAATCCCTATGTGAACTTTTACAAACGACGCCCCCTGAAGGACGGCGATACGGCCAGCGAAGGACCAATCGACGTGGAGATTTTTGGATGAGGCCTATGTCCAGCAGTGGACGCCTATGGGCTGATGATGATGCTACCTACAAAGAACTTCGTAGCGGTATTCATAATACATTTAAATTTTTCCTTAATATGTAGTCTCTAAATAAAGTTATATATGTAGAAAGCTATTGATTGAGAATATCAACGGCCCCAATGGCGCAGTGGGTAAATGCCACATGGACGCTCCCGGTTCGGTTCCAACTTTCGCGTATATAAGACTGAGCAGAGACAGGTTATGTTAGTTTTGCACTAACCGGATCTAGAATGAATCTTGGACGACATGAGACAGCACAAGCATTGCCTGTGTCGCACTATCATATACCAGTATGGATTGGCAGATGCTTAGAGCTCGTTAGTGGTGCTTTACGGCTTCCTTCTAGAGGTACGAGGGTCGACAGCGATCAATCGGGGTTCTAACGTAAGCTGCTTCACTTGACGGTAGGTCTCGATGGCCGAAAGCCGTCTAGATCCACCGCAGCTCCTATTTCTGCCGCTAAACAGTGCTGTGCAAACATTACTGTGTTCCGGTTTAAAGGCGCTGTAGTCAATGAAGTCAACGTAGTAATAAGACTTGACATCTTATGTCAAAGCGACGAGCACAATGTGGTGTTGTGTATATCATTCTAAAGAGCGCCATTTTGTTATGGACAGACGTATCGCTTACCATCAGCTGAACTGAACTGCACTGGAACTGTTTCTATTCGGGGAATAAATATTTTTTTTTCGTCGTCGTAACTCTTTCTCTGTCTTCTTTGGCGACTATCTTTACAGCTAGGTTTATAGGTCATTGACCTCTACAACCACGGACAAGAACCACCAACTATTAATAACGTTAGCTATATTTTTTTCTTAAAGTATTTGCTCCGCATATAGAGATGAAGAGGGAGAGAAATCTCAGATGCTGCTATAAAAAAACATATTTGGAACGTATGTTTGTTTTAGAGCTGTTAGCATATATTATATATGTTATGTGATATATTATATGTAGCCAGCCCGCCAGCATCAGAGGAGCTGTTATCAATATGTATTAGTTGAAACGAGACGCGCTTAAAGTAATAAAGTTTGTTAGCTTAAGTAAACATCCATACGGAGGGAGCTATCTTACATAAAAAGTAATATCATTAATAATTCACTCCTCCGAGTGCCCTTCACGTAAAACAATGTGAATTATGGAAATTTTTCATCGCGAGCCAGATGATCCTTGGAGCTTATTTGGTGCTGCTCCCACGAGTAAGATATTTTCACTTTATTAAGTTACTATACATGTTGTTTACCCCAGGTTGTTGATTGAAGCGATGTTCCAGATTCTTCCATTAAACAATAAAGCAACTTAACTTAATTTTGTTATATTTATATATATATATATATATATAAATATAACAAAATTAATATATATATATATATTTGTATATATACAGATATTTATTGACTCATCCCGAGATCTCCGAAAATTACACGTAAACACTCAAGATTTGGTAGCGATATTGCATCCGCCAATTAGGGGTCAACTAAGAATGGATTTCACAAAATACCTTTCCCAAAGGGAGTTGCGGGGGTGTTAATAATGGGAAGAGGTCCAGAGGGTTGACGACAGGACAGGAATATTTCTTACAAATTTCAAGTTGAAATTTCAAATCTTATTCTATATATATTACAGCGAGCAAGGCTAGGGGAGACAGCTAGTTTTCAAAGGTCTATAGATGAACTGCCGCGAGCTCCTGATGATGAGGAAGAAAGGGTCATGAAAGGATTGCCTGCGTGCGTTTGTGAAAACTCTACCCGACCATACCTATGTGGTTCGGGTAGAGATGTATGTAATCTATGTGATCGGTTCGACTTAAATCTTCTTGATCCTTTAGTAAACATATACTACTAGTTAACTGTTAGCCTCGAGAAGCTGTAGATGAAATTTGTACCTGGTCTGGTCCGAGGATCACAGTGGAATTTAATTGATGGCAAGGTCCAAGCACGCTTATCACAATACCACATACATTGTTAATTTACGGACACAACAGCGTTCGTGGATCACACACGTGGATCTTCAACACTTGAGGGTATAGTATTGAGAGGTTAGCACCCTTCACCCTCTACGTCGAGGTTGTCGTCTCATCGCATAATAATTGTATAAACAGTGTTTTAAACTTAACACATAAGTTGTGTGTACGATCACCCCCTTCTTAATGTTATAGAGCTCCAGGGTAAGTTAGCGAGAACAAAGGATTTTGGATGCGGCAAAGTTAGGAAGTTTGAAGTCGTTGTATATGCACCGTTAAGTTGACGTAAGTTAGCGGATATCGGATTTACGGCAAGCTTTAAACCAGATCAAAGGTTTCAAGATTTAACGGTTTAATTTTTTTTTTGGTTGTATATAACTAAGTAAAACTCAATACAGAGTTTCTTTACTTTAATATCACGGGACACACATCACAACTCACGGGACCCAAGCCAACCTCAACTGCTCGTGGTACATCCAGCAGATCAACAAAAGAGGCTTTAACTCCCACTAACCCGCAATGAGCCAGCGTGGTGGGAAATAACCCAAATCCTCCCATATGAACCCCTACAAACGACAACCCTTAGTGCCCAGTGGTAGCGGAGCCTACGCCGATTGTAAGTTCGCAGGAAGCCGCTGGATGCGGGCAGCGCAGGACCGATGGATGTGGAGATATTTGGGAGAGGCCTACGTTCAGGAGTGGACCTCTATCGGTTGATGATTATATAATGATGATCTTAAAAAAAATCTTCTGGATGGAAAAACAGGAAATATACATTATGAAGAATAAATATCGCCGATTCTCTATGTTGAAGTACGATCTCCCTGTTAATGTTTCCCCAGCTGGGACTTACAGCCTGCTGTCGCGAGGAGGGGGTCAAGGTCATTTATCTAACATTGAATATACAATTATAATCAGTAGTTACAGATTACTCTGATTACTTGGTGAAGAACAAGTTACAGAGCTGAAAGACATTCCAATTTAGAGTTTAAATGACTTTGTGAGAATTTGCTTTGGAAATTTGCTAGACGAATAGTTACGCTTTGAGGATAAGGCTTCGACGCAACTTCAGGATAATACGTTAATTCAGAGGAGACGGATAGATTACGCGGCCCCGGATCGCTGGAAGCTGTAAACCAAACTTGTGCTACAGATAAAACAACAATATCATGAGGGATTTATAACTCCTCACTATCTTCGATATTTTTATTACTTCAATGAAACTAAATATTTAGTTATTGGTTTCTTCTTCTTCTCAAACGTACCAGGTCATGTTCACAGGTGTGACTGGTCATGGTCATCAGGTAGTTGCAGTGACCCGTTCTACTAAGGGTCTCCACTCATCTCCGATTGCAGCGTATTCTGCATATTTGTGGAGAGGTGCGTCTACTGCTGCTGTGATCTGGTCCATCTCATAGGTACTCTGCCTTCACTACTACTACTCTACTCCAGTACTTCCTACCGTTCTCTGCACTAATAACTGCTCTCTGATTACATCATTCCTTCTACACATATGACATAAGATTAGACATGTACTAGAATTGTATAAGAGCTTAAATGTTACTAATAAAGCTCAGTAGCTTAATTTTTAAAGGTTGAGATATTTCAAGCTTGAAGATATTTAAAATCGGAACCAAGTTGAGTTGAAGCTTTAGAGCTGCGTGCGGCGAATCCACTTCCGACATGACCCAGCTTTGATGAGCGGTCCTTTGTGAAACACTATACTGTATTATACAGAACCTTAGAGCTTTCAGCTGTACACAAACACTAAGGTTCACAGGAAACTCTATTAGCACCTGTAGACAATACAGCGAATACCCTGAACAAGGGAGACGATATTGACAAAGGTGTACGTTCAGTAAGAACCGTATAAGAAATGGAATGTTAAAAAAAAAACTGAAAAGTAAAGCTACTGATGGTAGGTCTTCGTCATCGGAGACCGTGTGGGTAGGTACCACCGCAGCACCTACTCCTGCGGTCAAACAGTACTGTGTTCCAGTTTGAAGGGAGCTGTGGCTAGTGAAATTACTGGGGTAATTAGATAACATCCTAATTACCGCCACGTTGTTATGGGCGGTCGTATCACTTACCATCAGGTGAACTTCCGGCTCGTCTCGTCGCTTCATTAAATAAAAAAGCTATAAAAGAAATATCGTAAATATTTTATTGTTTTTTTTTAGATCAAGTAGTTTAGTGCTTCTCCACGACCCCACCTGATGTTGAGTGGTGAAGTGGTCTGCGGTGATATGGTGCACTGACCTAGTAACAGCCTATTCACTCTTCTTTAAATCACCCATATCGTATTTGGGCGGCAACACCGACGCCAGGAAATTGTTCTACTACTTTGCTGGTCTTATGAAAAAGGAGGAGCTGAACCTTTTGAGTTTTTTGCAAGGGTCGTAGGCCTTCATTGACCATTTAGTTAGTTATCACTGCAGCGTATATTTCCGCCCTTGCATTCCAATATGAAAGACGTTGTAGCTATTGATATCACTGGAGTAACGAGATTTGTGTATACAATGTGGTGCAGTGTATATCATCTTAACTATCATATTGTTATAAGCAAATATATCGTGTGCTATAAGGTCCTGTCATCGTCGTCAATCAATAGACGTCCACTGCTGGACATAGGCCTCCCCTAAAGATCCCCACATCGTACGGTCCTATGCCGCCCGCATCGCCGGGTACACGGGGTCGACGTTTGTAGGGGTACGTAAAGGGGGATTTGGGCCATTTCCTACCACTCGGGCCCAATGCGAGCTGGTGGGAGCCAGAGCCTCGATTGTTGATTACCAGCATGCACAACGAATAGGTGATAATAAAAATCCGTGTCAATGATTAAGGTCCCACAAGGGTCTAATGAGGTCAAAGCACCGCCGGATGTCACAAAGCAACGTTGAGATAAGCTTAGTACTAGCATATTCACTTATGCCTAGACGAGCGCTAGGTCATACAAAGACGACTATATGTTAGGTATCTATTACTGTATCCTCGTGAATATAATTATATAACGATACCGTTCGCTTGGAGGTCCAGGGTTCAGATGCCGTTAGGATATCTTTCTAAGGCATCTGACTTGATATTATCTCCTTGTGTTCCTATTGCCAATGCCAATATACGAGAGTCGCAGTATTCTGTACCATCTACATCCACCATCATGTTATATTGTAATCTGGTGCTGAATATCAGTGTTAGCGCCTTACACAAGCAGCCGTAACATCATCAGGTCAATGTTCTATTCGATCTTCTTTCATCTCCTTACTTAGAATGTTTTCCGGTTTCGGTTGTAATATTAAGATCCATTAATGTTGTGGAGATGTAGATTGAGGATCTTTAAAGTGCTATCAGTAGTCCATCCAACATCTCACCGATACCTAAGATCGGTATTTAAGGAACGCTCTAAATACTGAAGAGTTTTCATAAAGTTAAGTGCTACATATCCGGCGGATGGTTCCGCACACCTGCCGACATCACATTAAAGAGATTAATCTCTATACTCATTAGCCTCCAGATACCTCCCCACCACCACGTTGCTGAAATCTTCAATTATGATACTCATTCAGTTTGGACTTTCTGGACCATTCAGTTAACTGTTTTGCTTTTGACTTTCGTTAGTACCAGTTAACCATGATCAATTACTAGTACTAGGAGAGGTGTTAGGGTTCCGCACTACAACTTACGCGACCCAAGCCAATCTCACCTGCTCGTGGTGCACCCTGATAATCAACAAACGAAGCTCTGGCTTCCGGCCAACCAGCATTGGGCCAGCGTGGTACGAAATAGCCCTAATCCCCCAATATGAAACCCCTACATACAGCAGCCCCTGGTGCTCAGCGGTACCGGAAGCCATGGTGATTGTATGTGCGGATCTTTGGGGGATGCCAAATGTCCAGCGGTGAACGTCTATCGGTTGATGATGAGTGGAGATGTGATGAATGATTACAAAGGGTACTTGTCTTTTATGACTGTCTGATAGACATCCACTGCTGGACATAGACCTCTCCCAAATATTTCTACACCATCGAGCAAGGATTCATATGGGGTGACTTGCGTTATTTCCCACCATGCTCGCCCAATGCGAGTTGGTGGTAGCCAGAGCCTCGTTCGCTGATTATCAGGGTGCACCACTAGCAGGTGGGGTTGGCTTGGGTCCCATGAATTGTTGTGCGGGAACCCTTCCATCCCAGTTTTGACTATATCTGTTACTTACATACTTATCTTTGTGTATAGCCATACATTAAGTTATCCTTTACACAGGACAGAAATATTACCAGCTTGAAGTAAAGAATGAGGAGCTGGTCGATTAAAAACAAGTCAATAACATCACGGAAGTCGTTCAGCACAGACAGCGAACGGACTTTCGGTGTCAAGCATCTCCAAGGGTGTGTAAGTCTGAAAGTACACCTGACACGGCGCCAGCTGAAAGCCGTGTCTTTTCACGTTTCCAGAGCTTCAAATGTGAAGATCACTCGGCACCACATTCACGCGTGGACACTCCACCTTTATAATTAGTGCTGGTGCATCGCTGATTACGAGGAGCAGGTCGCGGCCCCCGTCACTAAGTGACACAGGCCGCTGGGTAAGTCATAAGCGGCCGTAACTTACAAGCGAACGTTATATTACATAGAATGCTTATATTAGTAAAATCTTTATAAATCTTGTGCTCCGGTTTGAATGGTGCTGTAGCTGGTGTGATTACTGGGGTATCGAGACTCCACAGCTTATGTGTGAAGGCGACGAGCGTAATGTGGTGCTGTGTATATGATTCTAATTAGCGCCACGCCATCACTTACCATCAAGTGAACGTCTTGCTCATCTAGTTTTTCGTAGAATGAAACAAACAGTAGTAGCATAAAAGTTAAAAAAGAAAATCTAAGTATATTAATTAATAATTATAATGGGGGGGGGGGATAAGATAATTTTTGTATAGGAATAGGCAAAGATATATATATATATATTAGATATATACTGTCATGTAAAGCTTGGGATCAACACCTAAAGTGATGATCACGGCTACTCTGTTAAGAGTGATACCGATGAAGAAGAAGACTGTCATGTTATTCTCAAGAATTCCAATAATGAGATACACGTCAAGATACGTCCCCGACTCGTGTGCGGAGGATTTCTTGGCAACTTGTGGCCTTTCAGCATCATCTCAAGTATTAGTTATCTGATATATTAAACTGTTAATAATTAACGTTTAAATTAAAGTCTTTATTATTAACATGCGACGTCGCGTTAAAAAGCTAGCGATCAATTAGGACTTCCAGTTAGGGGTGCAGTTACAGCCCTCGACCCCTTTTCTATGCAGCGGCATAATGCTGTTTCGTTCTACAATGCATCACGACGAGATCTCTTTACACAAGTATACTATTTTTAATTATACATCTAGGGTATAAACTGTTGTATCTAAGTTATTGTTGCTAGAATTTAAAGATTCAGTGTACCAGGAACAGCGTCTGAGATGGACTGATCTGATAAAGGCGGCAGTGAAAGGCTCACCATCGTCGCCACTATATGAATGCACTAGGAAGGCGGCCATCAGAGACGAGTTGTTAAGCTTGCGATCAACACCTAAAGTGATGACCACGAACACTCTATAAAGAGTGATACCGACGAAGAAGAAGAAGAATTTAAAGTGTTGTATTGTTTTAAACTTATACTTATTGTTTACAATATTTTAATACGTACATTAAATGATCAACTGTTCTCCGCTCGCTTCGCTGGTGTAACATCCCCGCAACTCCATTTGGACAATGAATTTTGATAACATCCCTTCTTAGCTGCCCTTTACTTAGCAGAAAGAATATCCCTACCAAATTTCAAGTTTGTAGGGCTTAGGGTTCAGGAGATATCGTGATGAGTCTACGAAGGTGTAAATCATATGTATCGTATCTCGCTCGAACATCCGTAACCGTCTCCATTAGAAAACTCCTAAATGTTTCAGCTCACCTTTGTATTCAAAATATATTAATGTTAAAAGCCACACTTGATTTGATGTTACCAGTAATAGTTCGTACGTTATATTATCACGGTTAAATTTATTACACATGCCTCATAGGTACATTAAATACAACAGATTTCACAGTAATCTAGATATAGATACATTTATACTGCAAATAAGGGTAACAAAAGGTGATCATACATTATATCATTTAACCACGATATAGTACGGAAAATATTATTTTTTTATGTAGTAACCTTATCAGTTTTGATAACGGAAACGTTTCGTTTCGATGGCTTAATATTTTATCAGTCTCTTCAATCCTTATCTATATATACACATGAGATTTCCATCTATATATGTAGAGATTCATCACGATATCTCTGCAGCCATAAGGTCTGAAGACTTGACATTTGGTAGGAATATTCCTTTAGTATAGGTCAAGTAAGGACGGATTTTACAAAATGGTAACCCCAACGGGGAGTTGGGGGTGGTAACGGCAAGCAAAGCGGGCGGAGAACAGCTGGTGACGCCTATGCGCGAGGTTTGACTAAAACAGTATATAAGTTTCATATTAACATATTAATTACGTAAATTTATATTTGACCACCTGTAAAAATATATAAACAACCCTTTAGTACTAAATTCCTGCTTATAATGTCTCACGTTGGAGTTTATTGCGATGAAAGAAGGGGTTGATTATAAGGAGTATTTGTCAATAAAAAACGTGATGACAATGAAGTGAGTAAGAGGAGCTCAGAACTAACATCTTTATCCGGCCCAACAGTCAACCTCACCTGCACGCGTCGGTGGTTCGTCCTGAATAACCAACAGCAGCATTCTCTAAGCGTGGCGGTGCTCCCTGCTGGACAATGGACGAGGCTCCGGCGACCAAGCAACAGTGGCATAATCATATCACAGATCATCAGTGGCCCTGGAGTATAAGTAACTCCAAAAATGTCTGGAGTACAAGACGGCGGAAAACTATTGCTACTATTATTCCCAAAATAGTAAATATGTGGATCCAGATCGTCCGCTCCAGACAGCATCCCTAGCACTGACCACGATCATCAGACATGAGAGAACGACCTCTAGAGAGAGAGAGATGACAATGATACACTGCTTCACGTTGTGCTGGATGCAATGAGGTATATCTCAAGTTGTATTACCTTGGTAATATCACTAGCGACGAAGTTGTTTACTGTGAAGTCGGTGGCAGTAGTCGCTGCGGCGGGAGCCAATCACCAATCAGTTCAATCTGATTCCATAAGTTTCAATTTGATAACGAAACCTCTTAATTCTTCTTTTTTCTCCTATTTGTAATGTGTAGAACGAAGGCTGCGAATCGTGAAATTAGTTCGTTTATGTTACTTTAATGCTAATAAATTGTGATCCTGAATAATCCTGCGAGCGGCGGCGCGTAATCCTCGGCGGCTGCACCACCCACGCACCCAGGGCGTGCGAGTCAGCTATTGCGCGGATTATGATCGCTACAAATATTAATGAAACTGTAGTCAACTCAATTATCTGATGCTGCAAATCATTAAAAGGATTACCAAGCTACAGATGCATTTACAAAAGTTGCATGATAACAGATTAATGTAATGCGCACGATCACATTTTTGAGGTGAGACAACTGATTTAGCTGATAAGATAATGACAAGCGCTCGTCGCAATGGCTGAACCCAGGAGACCCGGCCAAATCCTGCCCTAAACGAAAGTTGACTCAGAAAAAGTTAGTTGTGATTGTTTGGTGGTTAGCGCCGGTGTCGTTCACTGCAGTATTCTAAAATCTGGCCAAACGATTACGGCAGATATCTATTGTCACCAACTGCAGACCATGAAGGAAGAACTAGCTGCTAAACAACTGAGATTGGTCAATCGTTCTAGGCCACTGCTGCTTCACGACAACGCAACACCATCATCACACACTGCACAACAAACAACCACTACGTTAGATGAGCTACAATTGGAATGTCTACAACATCCCCCGTACTCCCTGGACCTTGCCCCAACAGATTACCATTTTTTTGGAATTTCGACAACTTCTTTCAAGAAAACAATTCAACTCCTATGCTGCAGTCCAAACCGCCTTCAAAGAGTTCATTGATTCGCGCCCCCTTATAGTTTTTTTAGTAAAGGGATCAATGAACTACCTATGAGATGACGAAAGTGCATAGATAACAACACGGTGCATACTTTGATTAATTAAATATATTTTACAAAAACAAATCAACTGTACATTCCTCCCGTACTAAACCCCAATTTCCCATGTAAGGACCTGATGTATACAAAGACAGCTCAATTGACGTATTCCATGACAAATAGCTTTCAATTCTAAAATGGTCAGAGATGAATCCCACCGCAACTCTAAATCTCTGTTCGTTTAATATTTAGTCCTTGTTATCTATATTTGTTTCACTGTAATTGTTTTTTGTTTTAGTTTTATATTGTAACCTTAAATGTTGTTATTCTCGAGTTGTTTGTTCGACTAATGTCTGCGGGTTCACTCAATGTGTGCAGTTTGTCTGCAACTGAAACTGCATGTTGCCTTATATTTGAAATATTCAATATTTTAATGCATAGAGACAAATTCATGTATTATTGTAGACAGGCTATAACAAACAAATAAATAAAAGTAGTAATGTGCTTGAGAGAGAGAGAGAGAGAGAGAAAGGGAGATAGAATAGAAATGCTTTTAATATATAGAATGGTGCTTAAGCAAATGGACAACAGCTGCCGTGCTCCAACGTGCGAGATAAATCGCCTGGAGCCACCGCATGCCGGTTGCTCGCCTAGCGCCGGTTGTGATGTTGTGTGAAGGTAGACTGAAGACCTGCGTGGCGCTGGATTCATTGCTGTAGTCCCATTAATAAATCGCCCGTAGCTTTATCTTATACCTAACTTACCTAACCTAAAATTCACAAGATCACTATCAAAGAAAACAAATGTTTTACATATCAAAGCGATGAACACTGGTGCTAGGTCTCTGTTGCCGGAGACTGTTCAGGCACCATCGCAGCTCCTAACACAAACAGTAGTGTGCAAACATTACCGTGTGCAAGTTTGAAAGGCGATGTAGCTAGTGAAATTATTGGGGTTGCATTTTATATATGAAGGCAACGAGGATAATGCGGTGGTGGGTCATCATCCTAACTAGCGCTGCGTTGTTATGAACAGGCATATCCATCAGGTGGTCTCATTTTTTCATTCATCAAAAAAAATCAAATGTGTTGTGTGAATATCCTAATAATCCTCCTGTGTGTACTAGCCGTCATATAGTCGCCGTCATACCGTCACGGCGCACCGGTGAATAGTGTTCCCCTACTTTAATGGGGCATTTGACCTCGTTAGCGGTTAGGATTGGGGTTCTCACCGTCTCCTAAACGGCCCTCAGGAGGACGTTGGCTGGACATGGTCTCCGTTCAATGAAGTACTCATGAGGCTGGTATGGTCTGCATAAAGCAGACCCCGGCACGGGCTACCCCAGCATAGCGTTAGCGAGACCGCGGTTGTGTTCCGAATGGAGATCCCGCGACCTTTCTAAACGCCGAAGGTTATCACCGAGGGGGTTTCAGTGGGTAAAAATCTCCACATAACTCTGACTTCCCCCCAGAAGACAGAGTATCTTTTCGAAGATTTTACCCCCCAAAAACAAAAAAAAGATGTCGTATTTCTTATAACTCTAGACAATATTGTATTACGTAAGTAATACAATATCGGCCGATCGTTAAAGTTAAGGAATTTTCAATTTCCGGTGAAATTTTTAATTCGTTCCGAGCCGAGCAATTGGACCGGATTTCGAGCGTCTTCCGGGGACGTCGGACATTTTTAATTTATAATAGATAAGGTTTATCTGAACAACTTGGTTTAAGAACAGACGAGTATATACTCGATATCCAGAGATTCATTTACTCATCACAAGATCTCCGAAACTATTAGACGTGAACACTCGAAATTGGGTAGGGATAATGCTTCTGCCATTTAGAGGTCACCTACGAATAGATTTTAGAAAATTCCTCCCGTAAAAAGAGTCGCGGGGGTGTTAGTAACGAGAAGGGCGGCGGGAATGTTTCTGACAAATTTCAATTGTAAATTTCAAATCTAATTTTGTATTATAGCCAGCAATGCGCGAGGGTGGGGGTGACAGTTAGCTTTCTTTATAATTCATCTGTGTGGCTGTGTGGATGCTGATGTTCAGAATGATACAGTGTTTCAATGAAGAGGATTGCCGCAGACTGTTGATAAATGGCGAACTCGACAATTAAATGACACTCTTACGACGATTATTGACAATAATATATTCACACTACTACGGGGTGTAAGGGGACCCAAGCCAACCTCACCTGCTCGTGGTGCATCCTGCTAATCAACAAACGAGGCTCTGGCTCCCGCCAACACGCATTGGGACACCGTGGTGAGAAATAGTTAAATCCCCGTACCAATCTCTATCCGATCGATGTGGGAATCTTTGGGGGTGGCCTAAGTCCAGCAGTGGACGTCTGTCGTCTGATAATGATGATAACTTAAATAAAATAGTTTAGTACTTAATAAATGGATGATGTAGCCGCATAGGGCAATTACTAAGATGGCAATAAATACGCGGCGGGGGATGTAGCCCGTTTAATTGTAAACGTGTCAGCTTATTGCGTGCGGAGACAGCGGTGGGGCGCGGCTGGACTTCCGGCCAGACTCCGCGGGCTTGGCGAGGGGGGGTGGAGAGATTAACTATCCATATAATACGACTTAGACAAGTGAGAAGCGAGGTTATTACATATACCTAACAATGGTAGAATATCTACACAGCACCTAGTTTCATCTTCTACTTCTTGTTACACCTTGTCTCATCTTTACTTAAAGTCCGCTGTCCTAGTGATTCTTCTGAATTTATCTCTATTTTGTGCCATAGCTTCTGTCAATTTGTTGTTCTGTAGATCTTTTTTGATCATCGTCAACCAAGTAGTTGGAGGTCTCCCAGGGCCTCTCTATTTAGTGTCATCTTAATATATGAGAAATAAACTATATGAATAGACTTGAAATTTTTCTGAAGTATTTTTTGAAAATAAAGACGACTTTCTATAGCAACCGTTACTATAACAACGGCATAAATAATACCAAATTAAAATGTTGATAAAAATTAATTAGAAATAAAATGATGAAGGATCTATGATAATACAAAAACAAACAGCCTATAACCATTCCGCGTCGAATGGCTGTTCCGGTCTCGATACGATCACTAACTTTCACGTGATTGGAGAACAAACAAAACCCATTCACATTGCATATATATATATATAATTTATTTATATAGCTTAGAAAGACATATGAAATTAATGTAATCATGCGATAGGATGAAACGGATGAGATGTTCACCTGCTAACTGCTACGCGTGTCCTTAATAACACAGTGTTAAATACGATAATATACACAACACATTGCGCTGATGATACGTAAGATGTTGTCTAAATACCCTAGTACTCTACAACACCCTTAATAACACAGTAATGTTTGCACAGTACTGTCTGTCGGTGAGGGTAGGTGCTGCGGTTGTACCTCGGCGGTCTCCGGCAACCGAGACTTCACACTAGTCATTTGTCGGTTGCAATATGCTAGTAGCTTGCCAGGCGAGTTGGAAATATACCCATAAATATCTGAACTCCATAAGAAGTTTCCTCTCAATCGAACCTGGAGCCTCTGTGAAAACTTACTTTATTATTTTAGATTCACTGGCGGTAGGTCTCTGTTGCCGGCAGCCCTGTAGTCTTAGGCTAGTAAGAATAGGACTAAGGGAAGCCCTGCCTGTCGTAGAAGGCGACTAAAAGTGTCTAGGAGTATCATGGGTCTTGATAGTGGGGGCACTTATCTTTCAACTAGCGAATCTGCGTGGGACAGCGTATGGCTCAGTCATGGTGCCCAGGAAGGCTAAATTCCTCTTCAGAGGCGTGTAACACAAAGTGTAGACGGGAACCGGTGTGTTCTATAATAGATCCCGGAGCCTCTCCGAATGCACTGATGCAGAGCATCGAGGGGATTTTAATGAGGATAATATATGTTGAGTCTCATTACAGTAATTTGATTAGCTATAAAGCCCTTGAAACCGGGTCACAGTAATGTTCGCACACTGCTGTCTGTCGGCAGCAATTGGCGCTGCGACGGTATCTAGATTATCTCCAGCAACAGAGACGCATCAGCAATAGAGAGTTGAGTTGAGAAAGAGATTTCGGATAATTGGTGAACTTTTATAAATCTTTTCCCCATGACATAAATCGCGCGTTAAAACGCGGTAATGATTCCTTTATCAGCCCCAATAATGATCCCTTCCCTCTAATCCCCCCACATAAATCATTTTTATTTCCGCTCCAACCAAATTTACGGCCGCGGAGAGGTTCTTTAAAGAAGCGTCCAAGTAAAATTTCATGTTTCAACGATCTATTCCCTGTAACGGTGGCCGACGGTCCAGCGGCGGTACGGCCTTCCACCAAGCTCGAGGGTTCCAATCCAGATTGTCAAACAGTACTAGTATTTGCAATAGATCTAAGAAGGTAATCGTAAACATTACTGTGTTCCGGTGTGAAAGGCGTTGTAGCTAGTACTGGGGTAGTGTAGAAATTACTGGGATAACGAGACGCAACATCTTATGTCTCAGGTTACAAGCGTAATGCTGTGTATATCATACTAACTACCGCCACACTGTAATGGACAGACCTATCACTTACTATCAGGTGAACGTCCTGCTCGTCCTTTAGCTTAATAGAAAAATTATGAATGCAACAATATATGTGTACGTTTTTTGCCTTTTCCCACAGCTTCTTTGTTTACAGCATCTTCAAAGCATACTATAACTAGTAAGAATCGCGCATTAATTACATTTGAGTAATATAACATAATTATCCAGATGGTCCACTGCTGGGCATAGTCTTGCCCAAGATATAACATAATAGTGTATTATTATAACAAAATTAGATATTCCAATAACATTACATAAAGATGCCGGCGACCCTCCTCACATCCGCTCCGATTGTGTAGCCTTTGAAGGGATCTCGTTGATTCAATTATTCCTCCGCTGTAATAACGGGTCGCTTTTGTTGTAACGAAATAAAACATATACTAAATACATGTACATACATACATACATACATATATATATATGTTTAAGTATATGTTGGTATGTTAATATTTTTTTTATTTAATTAAGCGACGAAACAAGCGAGAGTAGAAATGTTATGGCTCAAGGCGACTGGCGCGATGTATATCAACCTAACGTGCGCCATCTTGTTATGAGTAGGAGTGTCACTTACTATCACGTGAACATCTCACTCGTCTCCTCGCATCATATAACAAAAAAGATATTAAACATACACTGGAATTGTTAATAAATGATCACTAAGTAAATTTAAGCAAGTGTACATAATATCCATAGCGTTTTATCGCTGGTACGAGAAATATCATCGTTCACATTTCCGGTGTACACGGCGCGCGTGGTGGGGAGGGACAGCGCCGAGTTGAATACATTTCCGGATGCCGCACGCGCTGGAGTAGAAGTATCCAAGTTAAGGATTGCAGTTATGTGACGTTACACGAATACTCTCCTGAAATATCCTCAATACGTCAGTAAGTTATCGAATAATAGCTACAGTTGCATTTATCGATATATATGATATTATACTTTTGTAGTATCGTGAAGTTTTATCGATATATGTAATATATTTGTTTATTCGATGAAGCTACGAGACGAGCAAGGCGTTCACCTGATGTTAAGTGATAGGCTTGACAATAGCAATGTGGTGCTTATACACTGCACCACATTGCGTTCATTTGTTCGAGACATGAGATGATGAGAATCGTTATCCCAGCAATTTTGCTAGCTACAGCGACCCTTCAAATCGGAACACAGTAATGTCTGCAGAGTGTTGCACCTACCCTGACGGTCTCCGGCAACAGAAACTTACCAGGAGTAACTATGTACCCCCGCATACAATTTATATACCCCTAGTCGAAACTTGATGATGATGATGAGGCGTGCTCGCGTGGAATTGTGTGTAGTTTCTCATGTGATCATAGTGTTACCTTGAAGATAGATTTATCATATCAAGGTGATAAGTATTACTGCGTGATCCAATCAGAAATGTGGAGATCCGCAGAAGAACTAAGGTCACCAACACGGTCCAAAGGATTGCTTGACTTAAGTGGCGGTGGGCAAGGTACATCGCTCAAAACATTGAGGACTGATGAGGTATTAAGGTCTTCAAGTAGCAGGCGTATACTGAGAGCCCCACCCAACCCCCACAAGGTAGACCAAGGATCTGATGAAGGTAGCGGGAAGAGGCTGGATGCGGACAGTGAAGAACCGGTCGTTGAGGATATCTTTGGGGAAGGCTTATGTCCAGCATTAGACGTCTGTCGGCTGATGATGATGATGATGTAGTCTATATAACTATGATCTAGTTTTCTTCATCCAGGTAATACTCTTTCATCAGTCTCATGAAACCTTCTTTATGTATCCGAGCTTTTTGCTGTACATTGTTGTGTATACATTTGAAGTACGAGTATAGTGTGAAGGTTTTGATTGGATTGGATTGGCTCGCTTGATCTTAATGAAGTCATCGTCAGAAAAGTCCCTTTCAAATGACTAATCTGAGTAATGCTGGAGAAAGCTCCGGCGCTGGGATCTACCGGTTCAGATTTGCGGTTCGCGGATTACGGATTACGGATTACGGGTAATGTGCCGGAAACCGGATCTCATTAGGTAATTGAATTATGTCGATTTTAAATGGATTTTCTGTGTTACTGATACCTTTTTAAGTCTTTTATCACGTAGAGCTCTTTCCAACTTAATCTTTTAACTTATTTTTTATTTGCTTATAAAAATATTTGAATGCAAATTCCCATGACGTTAAGAGAACGTCGAACCTGATGAGGTGAAGCTTTATCAACGAGGATGCTTATGCTTTGACTCGAACTGGGGACTTTTGCTTTAAGAAACAATCAATGGTTGATCGATGTGGAAATCTTTGGAGGTTCATATCCAGCATTGGACGTCTATCGGCTGTTAAACAATCCTCCCATAAGATGAACCGACGGTTTGGTTATCTCAATATAGTTTGATGTACAGATAATTGTTGACAGGCCTACATCCAGCAGCGGCCTTCTTCCGGTTAACGAGGATGTGAACCTTAAATTTTCATAAGTTTGCATGATGTATACATATCAAATAAATATCTCAATGTAGTCCAACGCGACAATATATATTATTAGCGATTGGCAAATTGATTTCCGGTGTAGTTCGCGGCGAGACATTTCTTTATTGACAAAGGACCCGATTGGTTTCCGCTAGCTTTCCTCGTAATGGACCACTAACGGTATTGACGAGGGATCTCATTAAAACTTGACGTTCCTGACAGTAATATAAGCGTCTTACTGTCCTACTGTTTATTTAATATATATGTGTTATGATAAATATATCTATCTATTTATTTTTATTACTAGTAATACATAATCGACGAGATAAGTCGGAGGTTCGTGTAAGAGATACGTTCGCTCACAATGTATCATTAAATCGTTCAGGTTGATATTTCATCTAAATCTCACATGATTATAAGTGAAATATGATACGGAATATAGAGTGTAAGGTAATAATAAAATGGCACATTTAGTTAAGGGATGCAAGGGGTCCCGCACAACAATTCACGAGACCCAAGCCATTCTCACCTACCCGTAGTGCATCCTGCTAATCTACAAACACGGCTCTGGCTCCCATCAACCCGCATTGGGCCAGTGCGGTGGGAAATGGCTCAATATCCCCCCATATGAACCACTATTAGTAGTAGTTAGTAGTAGAGCCCGGCGATGCGGGCAGCGCAGGACCGATCGATCTGGGGATGTTTGGGGGAGGCCTAAGTCTAGCAGTGGATGTCTATTAGCTGAGGTCGAAGATAATGATGTATTTATATTTGAAAAACACCTTAGGTATTGATTATACTTGAAATCTACGTTAAGCAGCGTGTTATACTAAAGCTATACTTAACATAATATGACACACGTTGGTGAAAAAAAAAACAACAAACAACACAAATATTGGGAAAGGTATATAATAAAGTATACCGACCTGATGCTCTTATGGCGTGATGTAAATATGGAAATGGTAGATGATGAGAAGAAAACAATCCAACAGTCATGTAAGCGTTACTACTTGAAAGAAATCTAGTATTCCCAAGTTAGACAACAAGCGCGGAAACATAATGATGTGTCTCCTCCTGATGAAGTAACAGACTGCTGGTAGGTCTCTGTTGTCGGAGACCATCTAGGTTAGATACCACTGCAGTTCCTATTGCAGCAGACAAACAGTATTGTGCAACGTAATGAGACTTAATATCTTGTCTTAAGGCGAAGAGAATGAGATGCTGTATTGTCAATGTTTCTATCAGTTTCATATTGAAAATTCGTATGTAATGGTACTTCCTGTTCAGGCGTATAGAAAAGTTAATTGTGATAAAGGTATCTGTAGGTTACTTGTGTAGTAGTAGTAGTATAGTTGAGAAACCCTAACGATAGAAGTAACCGGCCAAATAGCGCAATGAGCGAGTGAAATGTAGAGCGAAGTGGGGGGAACTCGAGCGGGAGAATGTGACACGCCCGGACGTCCCGCAACCCGCCAACAAATTCAATTTTTCCGTTTCCTTAATACTTAAGTGATCCCCATGATACATGTACAAAATATTTTTATCTTGAACAACTATTATATTAAAGGCAAACTTGATCGTTCCTCCATATATACACATTATTGAGATATACTTTAATATTGGTTCAAGAAGATTCTATGTAATAATACTAAAATATAATTCTAGAAGAACTATAAAATACTTTTTGTTTAATACTTCCGCTTTTAAGCCGATTCTATCTTTACTACAATCCGCTAACGATTGACCCTAGGGCGGTCAATATTATATTAGTATACCATGGTATTAATTGACAGTGACTTGGAGATAGTGAGTTATGCTCAACCAGAATACTCTCTCTTTCTCATACATTGATAGACTAAACGTAGTAATGCTGCTAGGGTGAAAGATTAACTGTATGAATATAATGACTAGTCAGGCTAGTAGAAACTCTACCACCAAACAATCAGCGAAATATATGTCCCTCCGTAAAAGCGTGGTCCTTAGCTCCCGGGGGTAGTTAAATTAAGAATGAGAAGTTTAATGTGAATAGACAGCATCACACTAAGGAATTTCATTATGTAGCCGCATCACCTAATATCCGGACGCGAGTGAGGCGGTCGCTTTGATTTCGAGTAAACGCAAATAATTTCCGGACGCCGGCTAACAAATGTTTCGGATTGAACGAAATCCCGCGATCCGACGTCGATGTGCCCAGAACGGTTCGTTCAGATTGTTTCCTGGTTTAGTGGCATCCGTTCCAGCTTAATCTTCCACTCGTTTTTGTATAGAACAGTATCTAAATTATTAAATAGAAAAATCATCTCACCACAACAGCGTCGACAGGTTCGGGCTCATGTTTTATTGAACGGGAGTACACAGGACGAACGCGTCTTCCTTTCCAAGACCTAGTTCTTTAAGAACATAATAAAACATGTAGATTCTGACTAAGAAAAAAAAATCTATATTTAGAAATAATAAACAAAGCTTAGTTTTTTCTTTGAGACTATTGGTAGTAATTCTAGATAAATTCAAAACTATAGTTCAGGCGTGTGACATTACTTTCTATCTAGAAACTACTAAGTCTACTTTCTATCATGCAATAAAGTAGTTTCTATACAACTATTTTTTTAGAACTCGATAGGAATACTATCGATATTATTATATTAAGTAACAAAAACCAAGTATTTTTTTCTTCGAGATTCTATCGGTTGAATCTCGAAGAAGAAACTACTGAAGGGACTCTATTCTGCTGCACGGCTGTGATGTCAAGCGTTGTTACAATATGTTCTGGTTTATTGGACAACATCGACCGGATACGTTGTTAAACAGCGCCATTTTGTTGTGTATAAAAAGACCTCAATTCATTGTTAAGGAATATCTCCCCGCGAACCGGAACTCAAACTAAAACATTTACAACTTTTAAGCGTGAAAATTGTTCGCTTTGTACGAATCTTGCGAGTTTTAAGTTTCCATGAAAATTTCCCAACGATTTCCGTTTTTATTTGGCAAAAGCTTTGGATTCGTGCTAATGTGCTTTTATATAGAAGGCTACGTGAAACGAACTCCTTTATAATCACTGAACATTTATATGCGACAATATATATATCTATGTACATATATACTGGAGTTTCTGTACTTTTACTGTGTTATTTATATATTACATTTCAATTTTATAATGACACAATACTACATATATACACTTACGAAAGAGCACAAACTTTGAAACACCTTGGGCCAGTTTTACACCACGTGTCGGCCTTGTAAGATCCTGTTCCTTTTACCACAAGTCATCAAACGACCAAGACTTACTATCACGTCAGTACGGCCAGCGAAATTTTAATGAAATATAGCAATGTCCGTTTTACCCTATTGATTATTTATAAATAAACAATATCCCCGTTACCGGGACTTGCGCCCTTTACTCTATCAAAGAGGGAGATAAAACCGTCTATCGGCCACAACGACCAAGTGCGAGTCGGCGTATATCCAAGATACCTGCTGTTTTTGGCAGTGTTTCTATTTTCCATCTTCCTTGTTCTATGTTCCATTTACCATGTTCCATTATCCATTTTACCATGGTCCACCTTCCATTGCCTACTGCCCTTTCCCCATTGACCTTCCCCTTTCCCGCCCGCTGTGGTGGCGGTAATAGACGCGGAACACACTTAGGTAAAATCCATTCTTAGCTGACCGATAGTCGGTAAAAGGTCCGTTCCTACCAAACTTCAAGTATCCGCCATATTGCCAGGGATATCACGATGAATCTCCACCTGGGTGGACACGTCATATATATATATATACTGGTACTCATACCAGCCGTTCCCCGTCCGCTTTGCCGCCGCAACATACATATAGGGCCGCAAATCACTTTCTATAGCAACCGCATAAATAATACTTAATGATAATGTTTAGAAAAGTTAATTAGAAATAAATTAATGAAGGAACTATGACATTCGAATAATAAATAACAACAATTTCGCGTCGAAAGCTCACGTTCCCATACGTTCACCAGTTTTCACGTGATTGACGAACAAAAATAACTCATTTTAATTATATATATATATATATGTGTGTGTGTAAATTAATTTCCGTCTACACTTGCGATCCTTTACCGAATTATAGACGTAACCTGGTCACCGCGACTTCCTGCTTCCGAAGTAATTGTAGTTAAAAGCATTAACCGCAAGTTTTAACTATATCAACTAATTTATAACTATTATTATTGATCTGCGCGAGGCGGCTGACAGCCGAAGACCGGCCTATATTGGGCAGTGGACTGCTGCGGGATGTTGATGATGATGACGAGTACTGGTACTACTAAAGTTGTGGTTCAAGTTATCTGTTAACAGAGACCTATTAGGTAGGTACGACCGCAGCGGCTATTGCAGCTGGCAACCCGTACTGTGCAAATATTAACCGTGTTCCGGTTTGAAGGCCGCTGTCGCTAGTGTAATTGATAAGGTAACGAGATCTAGCGCCTCAGGCGACGACCGCAATGTGGTGCAGTGTATACACTACCAACGAATACTATAACTGCTATATATATTTACATTATTTTCTTTCCATCTAAAATTTTTTTAAACCTCCAAATTATTTTATTTCTTTAATAAATTGTTTTAAACATTTACATTATTTTCTTTCTGCCTTAAATTTTTTTAAACCTCCAAATTATTTTATTTCTTTAATAAATTGTTTTAAACATTTACATTATTTTCTTTCTATAATAAATTTTTTTAAACCTCTAAATTTTTTTTTTTCTTTAATAAATTGTTTTAAACATTTACATTATTTTCTTTCTATATTAAATTTTTTTAAACCTCCAAATTATTTTATTTCTTTAATAAATTGTTTTAAACATTTACATTATTTTCTTTCTATATTAAATTTTTTTAAACCTCCAAATTATTTTATTTCTTTAATAAATTGTTTTAAACATTTACATTATTTTCTTTCTATATTAAATTTTTTTAAACCTCCAAATTATTTTATTTCTTTAATAAATTGTTTTAAATATTTACATTATTTTCTTTCCATCTTAAATTTTTTCAAACCTCCAAATTGATTTATTGATTTTTTTAAACCTTTACATTATTATCTTTGTTGCTCAAATTCCTTTATATCTCTACATTATTTTACAGTTAACTATTTCGTTAACTAACAGTTAAATCAACGAATTTTTTTTATATTTCTGATAGGAGTTTGTACATGGGAGGGTACGTATTTATTGATGGTTTATGTGTGTGAGTTTTGATGAAACATCACAAATGAAAATGCAATAAAGTTGTAATGGGAATTTTAAATTGGAATAAAGCGGGGATGCTGCGCAAACAACCCCTCCGACTATCGCGGGAGCGGATAAAGTTTTAATGCCTGTAGTTGTTGCAGATTGTCTGCTGCAAACCTATCCAAGTTTGAATCGAGACCGTCCCACACTTCTCTGAATGTTTGGTAATGCAACCGGAACTTTACTTTCAATATCTAACCTTATAATGAACAAAAGGATATTTATCCAGGCGAAACAGTAAAGTGAGGCAAATGAGGAAAGATGAGGGCGATCTGTGTGAATATGAAAACAATTCTTCTTGTGCTCCTCCAATTAGCGAAGGTTCGACACAGTTCCGTGAATCCTTCTTTGTTGAGCGTTAGGTGGATCACTATCGTGGTACTCTTGGTTCAGTCGTTGAAATTTAGCCATGACTTGTTTCTGCGAACGATCTTTCTCTTTCCGGCCACATTTCCCATTATTCTTATGTGCGGAAGTCAGTATTTGGCATTTCGCGCTGTGTCCTAGAAATGCTGCTTTCCGCTTTTTGATGGTTAGGAAAAGCTCCCGTTTCAGGCAAAAAAGAAATTAACGCAATGCTTGCTCGAAAGATATGAAAGAAATTAATTGAGATGATCATAATCTATTTTCCCCACTTTGTTTAAAAATATTTATGACTTGATAATGACGGCATTAAAAGCGAGAAACTGATGCGTAAAATAAGAAAAAGTGGAGCTAAAACAGACTCTGTTCAAAGACGGGAGTAACACTAAGAAGAAATAAATTTAAGTGATCTCTTTTAAAAAAGCTTCATCAAAATCGAGCCAGTTAGTATTTCCTTCAGGTTTTATCATGACCACACAACGGGCCATCATAAAAAGTGACTAAGTGGCAGGAATTACGCTTGGGATCGGATACTCCACTCGACATCCTGACAGGGCTGGGGCGGATGGTAATTTTTAGATATGTTTATCAGCATGAGCATTAGATTTTAATGTGTTGAGTTATGATGAAAAAAAAAAATTAAATCATAGATTAAGGAAGTTCTTCTTGTGTGATAAGACTGGAAGAAGTAGATGTTTTACATAAAATAGAAAGAAACCATAAAGCTAGACGTAATGGCGACTGCCTATGATAATAAGTTAGATAGCTAGGATGAAATACAGTGCACCACATTGTGCTCCTCGTGAGGCTTCAGGTGTTATGGCACGTTATAGCAATAATTGCAATACGCAGTAATGTTTGCAAACTACCGTTTAGTAGAAATATTAGCTGCGGCGGTATATACCTAGATGGTCTCCGAGGGAGACCTATCACCAGTTAATACTAAACTTGAAAATAATTAGGTTACCAACAAACTTTCCCATTCTGATGTTTCTTTATTGGTGTGTCATGTCGGAGTCTGATGTCTCCTAGAATAATTGTAAAGAATGTAGATTTAAGTATTATTGCTGGTGGGTTACTGCTGCTGGAGATCGTCTAGGTAGGTACCACCGCAGAGCCTATAGCAGTCGAGGAAACGGTAGTGTGTCTCTGTAATGGTGGCCAACGGACCAGCGGCGGCACGGCTTTCACCCAAGGTCGAGGATTTAAATCCAGATTGTCAAACAGTACTAGTATTTGTAATAGACCTAAGAAGGTATTTGTAATCATTACTGTGTTGCAGTATACAGGGCGGTGTAGCTAGTGAATTTACTGGGGTAACGAGACTTAACGACTTATGACTTAAGGCGACGAGCATAATGTGGTGCTGTGTATCTCATTCTAGCGCCACGTTGTTAAGGGTTGGCGTATCACTTACCATCATAGTATAAAAAAAATTCTAACTAAAATAACTTGAACTTAACACCCTTCCGTGCACCCATGGTGTACCCCACCACTAGTTACAAACATTTAACACCATACGATTAGTAGTTCGTGCAACGGCGTGCGCCCCGCCGCCGGGACGGTAGCTCACCGCCGCCTGCAATTGGTTTCCAGGTGTCGCCATAAATTTCCGTTTCCTGCTCAATAAAGAGCTCGCTGTTTGCGCGACCTGCAAATCTATCCGACGGTTAACTTTATTGTTAACTTAATCTAAGTTACACGGTTCGTTTAATAACTATTATCTGTTGGATTGTTTTTGGATTGATGTTTGAGTTGGAACTCTTTGTAGACGGTTCGAATTGGATTGAATGAAATGATAAAGGAACAAGGGTGTGTTAGGGTTCCTGCAAAAGAACTCACGGGACCCAAACCGACCTTACTTGCTCGTGGTGCACCCTGATAATTAACAAACGAGGCTCTGGCTACCACCAAACCGAATAGGGCCAGCGTGTTGAGAAATGGCCCAAATCTCCTCATATGAATCCCTACTCTATCGTGTCGGAATATTTGTGGCAGACCCATGTCCAGCAGTGGACGTTTATCGGCTGATGAAAACGATGAAAAAGAAACGGCTGTTCAGGATTGTGGCTGTGAGAAAATTAGATTAAAAGCGTTTCCATATTGTTTCTCCCTCCCTCATCCCTTGTTTGTACTGCGGGCCGTATTGTCCCCACTACTCTACCCATACGGTGTATACTTTGGGTATACGGTGCATACTTTGTCCGTCAGTGGACGTCCATTTATTCAGATGACGACGATGATGAAATCATCGAAAGACTGTGCAGTAGTGGACGTCCATACGATAAGATGATGAACATGGACTCGCCAAAATGGTTTTAGCTAATTTTTAATCTAGATTTTTTGTTATTAGCCGACTAGCTCTTGTGCGTCTGCACTTCCGTTAGAGCAGTAGAGTTCCAGCATTGGAAAAATTTGTATGACTGTTGATGTTCATAATATCATCATTATCACTTCAACCGATAGGCGCCCACTGCTGGACATAGGTCTCCTGTAAGGTTTGGTCACGGTCCTGCGCTGTTTGAATCGAGTAGCTTGTATCGATTTTTTTAATGTCGCCTCTCCACCTCGCAAAACTTCTAGCGATAATTATAATATACTACAAAAGAACCGGAGCAGTTCTGATGATTACCAGCTCTTTGTCATAACCATTTTGAAGTTTTATTTTTAATACTGTTATTGTTTTATTTACTCTGATAGTAAGATGTTTACCTCTAGGTAAATATTACTGCAGCTTCTATTGCAACCGATAAGCGTTAGTGTGTAAATATTACTGTGCTCCGGTTTGAAGGGCTTTGTAGATAGTGTAATTGCTGGGGTAACAAGACTCAACATCTTATGTCTCAAGGCGATGTAGTGCTGAGTATACCATCCTATTTATCGCCAAGTTGTTATGGGCGGGCGTGTCACTTACTATCAGGTGAACGTCTCGCGTGTCTTGTCACTTAATTGAATAAAAAAAATATTAATATATAAATAAACGTTATAGTAATCATAAAAGTATGGAAAGGTAGCCGTGAGTAAACGCAGCGTCCACAGCTTGCGTTTCCGGTGCCAAGCGGAATATTGCATTGAATATTACATTTGTTGATCGCAGTTAGGATATACACAGTATTACATTTGCATTTTAGTTTTCCGTTTCAAAATTTATTTATGTGTACATAACCAACATTTATATAAATTCTCCTTTCTATGTATCTATGGCGCCGCGTTGTTTAGCCGCTTGTTGTTCAGCGGTAGCCACAGCCTATGGCCGCCGGTAACACCAGGGGTATCACCGGGAGTGTTGCCGGCCCTGCAGAAACCTTGTCACGCCTTTTTTGAAGCACTTCATATTGTAGCTTCAGCTAGCAGATGATGATGACAGATATCCACAGCTGGGCATATGGCTGAAGATTTTGGTAGTCAGTCTCGCACACTCCTAGTTCACATACTATTAAGTGATAACGAAGACTGACGATTGTAAAGTATGATTGCACTGTTACGGTCTTCATACATTGAAATAGCAACTCAACAACCCAGGCCTCCGTATGTTTGGGGTCGTTGGCGGTCAGGGTTGGGGTTTCCTTCCTTCTAAAGGACCCTGAGGAGAACAATGGCTGGACGTGGTCTCCGGTCATTGAAGTACTCACGAGGCTGGTAGTGTCTGCATAAGACAGGGCTCGTGACTGGTTACCCCAGGATAGCGTTAGCGAGGCCGCGGTGATGTTCCGAACAGAGATCACGCGACCTCTTCAAACGCCGAAGGTGACCACCGAAGAGGTTTCAGTGGGTAAAGATCTCCACATAACTCTGACTTCTCCCCAGAATTCAGAGTACCGTTTACCGAGAATACCCTCCGCGACAATTAAGGCCTTCGCATGTAGTTATCTATCCGAAAGTATCTATTAACTATAAACTTACTGATGAAATTACTTACTTTATATTACTACAACTTAGTAAATTACAGGAAAATATTACTACAACTTAGTAAATTTTTGTAAAGGTATTTTAATTCTCATGTGCGTATATTAAGGTTACCTTAGAGTTTAAGTTTGGACCTCCGCCAAACTGTAGTACTGTGGAAACCTTCGACCGCGCATTGTGATAACAAGTTGCGACCTAGTTACTTACTGTAACTGTTCAAATTATACAGAATAAAATCTAGGTCACTTACCGTGCCTAGGCTGGAGGTATGCACGAGTATGTGTGCCACCAGTGAGATCGGTCTAATAAGTTTAAAGCGTTCACGTCTGCCTTACCGTCTGTCTGTAACATCGTTGCTTCTATGTGACTGTATTAACTTACATTACTTATTATCTTTATTAAAGTAATTTTTTAAAATAAATTCATATTTTCTGTCGTCCCTATGTCCTGCATCATCATCATCATCATCATTAACCGGTAGACGTCCACTGCTGGACGTAGGCGTTCCTCGAAGAATCTCACCTCGATAGGGTAGGGATTTATATGGGGGATTAAGGGCATCTCTCATCACGCTGAGCCAATGCGAGTTGGTGGGAGCCAGAGGCTCGTTTGTTGATTAACAGGGTGCACCGCGAGCAGGTGAGGTTGGCTTGGGTCCCATGAATTATTGAGCCGGAACTCTTACACTTATACTTATACGTCACTTCTGTGGTGCCGGAGACCAAGTCTCTGTTGACGGAGCGTCTACATAGGTGTGCAAACATTGTAATATTCCGGATTGATGGGCGCTGTAGCTAGTGTAATTTTAGAACGAAACGAGACTCGACTTCTTATATCTCAGGCGACGAGCGCGATGTGGTGCAGTATATATCATCTTAGTTAACGCCACGTTGTTACGAACAGGCGTATCACTTATCATTAAGTGAATGTCTCGTTCGACTCGTCACTGTATTGTATAAAAAAAACTTTGTAAGTTGAATGAATAGTAAACAATACTCTCCCTCAATACTGCCCCTACGGACCGGTGTATACGTTACATTCAAAGTCTCATTGTATGGAAGAATTAATGAATTCTTACTACCTTAAGTTAAAGCTTTGGAAAATTCATTAAATAATTTTAAGTAAAAAATGGGTCTTGGCAGCGGTGGGATTCGAACCCACGCCTCCGAAGAGACTGGTGCCTTAAACCAGCGCCTTAGACCGCTCGGCCACGCTACCTGGTACACAAAGATATCAAAGTAAGACATTTTAGTAAAACTAAACGGAAATCAATTGAAGGACTGCTTTAGCTTTCGAGGATAGCGAGACATCTACCGGCACAACTCTTACCATCAGTGTCAGCAGCTGAATCTGATATTCCCCTAAAATCCACTCCACACACTTTGCACTCTACGATCACTTGTTCCTCTGCTAGTTGGGATGCAGCTCATATTCACTTTCCAATTTATTTCTTCTGGTGATATGATTGGTCATAACCACGCAGCGCTAGTCAGGATGTTACACACAGCACCACATTGCGCTCATCGCTTGATATATATGTTGAGTCTCGTTACCCCAGTAATTTCACTAGCTACAGCGCCCTTTAAATTGGAATTCAGTAATGTTTGCACAGTACTGTCTATCCGCTACAGTAGGAGCTGCCGTGGTGCCTAACTAGACGGTCTCCGGTAATGAAAATTTGGGTTTGGAGAGGAAATCTTTGCTTCTTGAAGAAAGTCAGGCTTATGTGAGGTTCGTGTTAAATCTTGGTGGTCTGCATCAGTGCCCTTCTACACTCCGTGTTACACGTATTTGTGGAAGAGCCTAATCCTCCCACGCCGGTTCGCTTGTTGAGCGATAGGGACGCCTTCAAGGGCCGCGAAGCTCCTAGACCCTGTAGTCGCCTTCTGCGACAGGCAGAGCTTACCTTAGTCCTATTCTTACTAGCCCAATACTTCAGGGCTGGCGGTAACAGAGACCTACCCCCAGTAATATTTAGATTGAAGAAGTACAATAATATTTAGATGCTTGACTCATTTTATGGACCTAGTAGTTGGTGACAATTTGTTAGCTCTTTAGTAGAATCTCAAGAAACAAGAGACTACAATATCGATGAAGCTCAAGAAGCTTCGTATTCACTGCAAGACTATGGTTAGGAGATATTTGTAATTCCTGACAATGTCCACGAAGACTTGGACACGGCGCTTTGCTTCAACGAGGAATGTGAATGATGGATGAGCTCGTAGAGAATCCATTAGGTGTCCGGACGAGCCGACTGTCCACGTAAGCAATTAATGACTGTCAATATGCATTTACCATATCACCCCTGTCAGCCACCCTTGCGCAGGGTTGTGACTCTGCGATATATTCGCACCACTCGTCGAATTACATCGTTTCTCTCAATTTTTCTACTTTCATCTCGATTTTTGATATTTACTTACCGCATGAACTATTGTTATATTTTAAGTGTAATTCAGTAATATCTATGTTTATATAATTATAGAACCAATACTTTAAACTGTCTCAGATACTATTAAATACTTTAAACTTAAGTTAAACATTAAAAGTACTTTCAAACGGATATTGCAATAGCTTACGAACAAAATATATTTATTTGTTCGTAAGCTACACTTGATGTACGTCTATCGGCTGATGATGATGCTGACGATGAAGCTACACTTACGTAAAGACACAGATCACTAATAACATCTCTCTTTTTCGTAGACAGAAAACTATATTTGTGTAGTGCAATTCACAGTGGGCAGGGCACATTGTACGAAGGACCGATGGCTGATGAGGCAGTAAGGTTCTTCAGTAGCGCCCACGTACCGTTACACGTAGTATCTTGAGATCTCCCACAAGATGGGCCGACAATCTGGCGAGACTCGCGGGAATCCACTGGATGCGAGCAACGCGGGACCAATCGATGTGGAGATCTTTGCGCGAGGCCTAAGTCCAGCAGTGGATGTCTGTCGGCTGATTATGACGATGATGAGTGTGCTATTCCACTGAACAGTTGTCACGAGTTAGGTAGGTATTTGTATGATAATGTAAGACAGCCTGCGCAAATAATGTTGTTATATATCAGAACTAGCTGTTCCCCGACCTGATGACCGTAACACCCCCGCAAGCTGTTTGGGGGGTAACATTTTGTAAAATTCATTCATAGCTGAGCTATAATCGGCAAAAGGAATATTTCTACAAAATTTTAAGATCCCAAGTTCCCAAGAGATCGTGATGAATCTCTACATAGATCAAAATCTCATATATAAATATACTAGGTCCCTACCGGCTTTCCTGGTCTTAATTTCCGTGCAGCTCTCGTTGGGGAAGGTTTTTAAATTCTTTCCCCAATGAGAGTAATTATAAAATTTATGTAAAATCCATTTTTAGCTGACCTCTGAATAGTACAAGTTACATAGTAAGTTAATAGTATTTAATCACTACAAGACAAGTACGTATAACTTCATCTGTGGTTTCTTTGGTTCCGCCGAACATCTTACGGACCCTAAGTCAACCTTACCAGCATGCGGTGCACCCTGTTAAATAACAGACGAGGCTCTAACCACCCATCAATCCGCACTGGGCCAGCGTGGTGGGTGGGTTACGGCCCAACTCTCTTCATTGAACTCTAGCAAGGAGATCTTTGAGGGAAGCCTATGTCCAGCAGTGGACGTCTATCGGTTGATGATGATGATGAATTTATTTGCTATATTTTTTTCTATCTTATCTAATTATTGTTTTATGGCAGACGATCTATGGTTTGTTATGGTAGGGTGTCATGATTGACTATCTTTCAAAGAGAAAGGTTATGAGGCGGTAATTCCATACGAACATCTCTTACTATTGCTGTTAGTTTTCTTAGGTTCGTCGCGGGAACCAACCGGTGCCTGCTGCACAGAACCCTCACTAGGAGGATCATATACGACCCAATGTTATATACATTTTGTTTTCGGCTGATAATCAATGGATAAACTTCTTATTCTACTTGAAGTAACATAGATAAATAGATAAACCGATCTATTTTTTACCAGTAATTTTCTGTAGAGCTTTCCAAATCCGATTTAGTGATCATCATCATCATCAGCCAATAGACGTCCACTGCTGGACATAAGCCTGTTCTAAAGATCTACATATACAATCAGCATGGCCTGCAGTGCCTCCGGGCACTAGGCGGCGTCGTCTGTAGGGATTCATATGAGGGGCACGCTGGCCCAATGCCAGTTGGTGGCAGCCAGAGCAGAGAGTCTCGTTTGTTGTTTATCAGGGTGTACCACGAGCAGGTGAGGTTGGCTTCGGTCCCGTGAGTTGTTGTGCAGGAACCCTTACACCCCAAGTAAAACAGTATTTCTAGTAAATTGAATAACACTAGGATGATATCTGGTGTAATACTGAAAATATTTGAATTAATTAGGCTAATGTCGAGCTGGGCCGGCTGGTAATCTCCACCAGTTCCGCCCAACAATTTACGACGCCCGAAGGTAACGAATTAATCAAATATTTGATTAATTCCACGTCGTTATGAGCGGAGCTCCGAGTTTTCCAAATAAACGTACATTTATTAAACTCTTTTTTTCCTGCTAGTGTCTGTATCCAGTACTTCGGCTTCGTGAATTCCAGGGACCAGACAATCGGTGGATCAATCGTGACGTTTAATAATATCTTAAAAAGGAGATTAATAAAAAGCTGACAGAAAATTAAGTTACCCTCAGAAAATTACAAGTGGAAAATTAACTTTTACCTTATGAGAGTCTTGAACTCTTTCTTAAGGTGTCCCATACAACAACTCACGGGACCTAAGCCTACCTCACCAGCTCGTGGTGCACCCTGCTAATCAACAAACAAAGCGCTGGCTCCCGCCATCCCGCATAAGGCCAGCGTGGTGAGAAATGGCGCAAATCCTCCCAATATCAACACCTATAAAGGAGGATCTTTGGGGGTGGGCGATGTCCGGCAGTGAACGTTTACCGACTGATGATGATCCATACCACTTAATATTCATCTACTTTTGTTCCATTCAAAGTTATGGTCAATATACGAGTGTATACTGAAGAAAGTGTGGATGGATTGTGTGAATGATGACATGTGTAAGAAGAGTGTGAATTCAGATATAATGGCTGATAGAAGGATGTGGAGGAGAAGTACATACTGTGCAGACTCCACGTAGCTGTGGAAAGGGCAGGAGGAAGAAGAATAAGATATATACTGAAGCGAAAATATATACTAAAGCGGTAGTTAAATTGATTGATTCCTTTAACTTCTGTCTACCCAATTTGGAATAAACTCGAAAGCCTACTATTAGCTTTATTTCCGGTAAAATGAACCCACTCCTGCGTCATACACCCGTCGCCGTTGCGAAAGCTTTGGACCATTACTCATAAAATCACTTAGCCGCACCGATACCCTCTCCCAATACCACCGCTAAACAGCAAAAAGGCTTCTACAAGTAAGTGCTTAAAGTCCAAAACTGAACGCTAGGTTTCCGGCCGAAAGCTTCCTAACCCTTACGTTTCCTAAAGCTTCGTGTTTATGAAAGTTTTCAACCAATTCTGAGGCACATTGTATTTTTATATTCGCAACTTCACTTTTTTTTATGAATAAGCAAATTAATTGAGGTCTTGGAGCTGAAAAGAACAGGGGTCTGAATAGTTCATTGAAGTGTCGCTCCGTTCCGAATAGTCCCAGAAACTGCCTGATGAATTTAGGTATAGCATTGCATGAGTAGAGGTGTAAGGGTCCCGCACGACAACTCAAACGACCCAGGCCAACCTCAGCTATTCGTGGTGGACTCAGATAATCAACAAACGAGGCTCTGACTCCCGCCAACCAGCATTCGGCCAGCGCGGTGGGAAATGGCTCAAATCGCTCTACATTATGTAGTGCCTAGCGGAAGTGGGACTCATCAGACTGTTTGTGAGGAAGTTTGGGGGAAGCCTATGTCCAGCAGTGGACGTCTATCAGCTGATGATGATGATGATACCTATCAGCTGATGATAAAATCTGTAATATAGTGATGAGGTTAGACGAGCCACTGCTGCTTAGTTGGCGTCCCTCCCAAATTCTACCCACCCTTAACAATACATAACTAGCTGTCCTCCGGCCGCTTTGCTGGTGGTAATATAAAATTAAACTTGAAATTTTTCTGAATTACTTGCGAGCAAATGGCTTTTTATAACAACCGTTACTATAGCAACCGTATAAACAACGCCAAAGGAAAATGTTTACAAGAGTTGATGAGAACCAAAATGATGAAGGATATATAAAAGTCAAAAAATAAATATCCTTTAATCATTTACAGATGACTCCGCGTCGGATGCTCATCTTCATGTGTCGATACGTTCACTGGTTTTCACGTGATTAGCGAACAAATGAAACCAGGTTTATATATATATATATATATATATATATTAAATTTTACTAACTAATAACAATGTCCGATCGTCTGTACATCCATCGATCGGACCATATCCTGTTTAATAATGTAATACCTTATTTCACGTGATCCGCAGACGGACCAGCCCCGAAATAATTGCCCTCCGCTAAAGCTGATAGTGATTCATTTAATCCGTAAAATTTGCTCGAAGCCGACCGGAAATAATTCAAGTTTAATCGGAATCAAAGCGCCCGCAAGGGTTCACGTCGGAGGCTCCACGCCGCGCCGACGGCATCCCACCAATTATATCCTTTTAATCATACTGTTAACTATCTAACTGGGTTTCCTGTTTCAGTGGTGGTAAATTGATGTTTCAGGAGTAGACTGGATCAATATTTAATTCACTTATTATTAACCAGCATGATCCAAACGACCAGCGCCAAAGCGATGGAGCAACAAGGTACCGTTGGCGACCGCGTACCGGAAGACGTAGTGCATACCTCCCAACAGGTATCCCGTCGATCTGGTGAAGGTTGTAGGAAACAGCTGGATGCAGACAGCGCTGGATCTATCGATGACGAAATCTTTGGGGGAGGCCTATGTCCAGCAGTGGTGATGATGATCTAAACGATATAAAAGACTTACTAGTCTACGTTGCAGGAGACTAGGTAGTTACCGTATGCTTCTACTGCAGCCGACGGAGTGTGCACATATTGTTAAGTTCTGGTTTGAAGGGCTTTAGCTAGTGAAAATATTTCGGTATTAATATGTTACATTTCTACGTGATTTTAATTTAACATCATATGATTCAAAGCCATGAGCACAATGTGGTGGTGTGTGGTATCATTTTAACTAGCATCATGTTATGAAGAATATGGTGAGTTAGAGATGGATGATCAGCAGAAATGTGGAGATGTGTAATGGAACAATGCGGTAAGTATGTGCTGATGTATTAGAATCGTGGAAGATTCGAGATATAGAATAGAATGGTGGTAGAATTTTATAGAACTCGACTTTACTGGTGGTAAGTGTTCATTACCGGTGACTGTCTAAGCACATAACGCTACCAAACGGTAATATGCAAACATTATTGAGTTCCGGTTTAAAGGACGTTGTTGCTAGGGTATCGGATATAACACGTTATGGATAAAGGCCATGAGCGCAATGTGGTGCAGTGCATAAAACCTTAATAAGCGCCACGCTGTTATGGGTAGGCGTATCACTTACCATCAGGTGGAGGTCCCGCTCGTCTCTTCGTTTCATAGAACAAGAAAAAATAAGTCTAGCTGTCGTCTTCATACTGTAAATCAGCTGCTTTTACTATGTGTTCTGGCTGTCTATGTATGGGAGCTGAAGTATTCTGGAGCAGCACGCTTCACCATCCAAGCTGTTATCGTCACTTAAAATCAAGTGCAACCGAGTTAAAATATAACAGATAAGGAAAGTTTGGTTTAGCGTCACGATGAGTTAGCGACGCCGTGGGCCCGCCCGCTTCATCAAACTGCTCCAGTTGTGGATATGAATGTGGAAACTTTTCACGCACTTAGTTTCCAATTCTTCAGAAGCACGTTAAACACACAAACACAGTTAAGCGCTGCGTTCGGCTGTGTTTGTGTTTTATGTGAAGCAATTAGAGATAAAGGAACCGGGAGCTCGTAAAATTAGCATATCGCGCGCGACGTAAAGCTACGTAGTGGCTGCGTGCTCACCGACAACGAGCTGGTAGATCCACATTTGGTGTACCGACACTCGTTATCCGTTAAACAGTGGCCTGATGATTATTATACAGCTGCAAATTGTCATCGTCATCGTACCAGCGTATTTTCGTCCACAGCTGATCTCAAACCTCGTTTAAAAGACAGCGTCGTGATATTGATGAGAATATTGTTAATCGCTCTCCTCCTCCTCAAATCGTATTCCTCATGTCTGAGGATCGTGAGTACATCCACTCATCACTCTTGTCCTCATGATATTTCACCATCTCGTGCTATCTTGGTTTACGTTGATCCTCCAATCGGAGCTTCAATATCTCTCAAAATAGTATAATGTATTCACTTTTTCTTCATCATCATCATCAGTCGATAGACGTCCAGTGCAGGACATAAGCCTCCCCCAAGGATTTCTAAATGCAGATGAGGTTGGTTTTGATCCCGTGAGTTGTTGTGCTTACACCCCCAAAGGTTGACTACACCCCCCGAAAGATCAACTGTAAAATAAAATGTGGATAGTCGAATAGTAAATAGTATCACTAGACCGTTATCAGACTGTTGAACAGTAAAAAGTAACTTGTGCAACATGGAGAGGCTTTACGCAGACAGTTAAAAAGGTATCAGCTCATCTAAATTCCAGTTACGTGCGATTTACAGCGTACGCTTTAATTGCTCGGGTTCCGGTTCAGGCTGTGGGCTAAGCCGCACTCAATTGCGAACTGAGCCAGCCGACCCAGCCGACCGGCCGACCTGATACGTGCGCAGCTGAATATAATTATCACACACGTGTAGGAAGTATACCTCTTCAATCCGTTTTGCTGTTAAGTGATAATGAGGTCCAAGTTGTGTAATCTGTTCCTTTGATGAAGCTGCACACCGCTTGCTTCTCAACGAGTGGAGCCCCAGTTCCATTCCTGTTATCTGCAGTGGAATTTAGTCGCTGGTTTTCTAGCTTCTTCCGTTCACCCAACTACTACCCACAATATCCAATCATAGCAATCTTCATGAGTTCCGGTAGACAATAGATTATTTTCACCGAGACTGTTCATCTTCGATCTAACTTTAACTTAATGAGGAAATGGAGTCAAGTAGTCGACTGTAGCATTCGCTTAATATCTTGATGTATAGATTGTCCTAGATCAAGCAATAAGTTTAGTACGTTGCCCTTGACAACTGTGCTGCTAGTTACGATGATAAGCACAGCACTATTGAGCTGGTCAATTTAATACATAAGTAGTTGTCTCGTTACTCTAGTTATTTTAATAATTTTTTTTCGTTTTTGGCGGGAGAAATGTCTTCGTCTGCTTTTCCTCGCAGAGGTAACGATAGGTTTTGTCAGATTTGCACCGACTTAAACCTGGACTATGGTACCGTCGTTGCTTCCCAGCGGTGTTTCGGTAACGCGTTTGAACAACTCCGCGACTCCGACAGCGCCGGCTGCATTGTGCTGCTTCAACTGGGGGGGGAGAAACCTTCCCATTTCCATTGCTGGCAACAGGCAGTGTAAGCATGTCCCGCAGCCCATCGGCAAACATCCGAGGTGATGTCATGGAGCTCACGTGGAGCGGCGATCTAGGGTCGTCCGGGTCAGCTTTGTTTTAGCTTCACCGTGGGTGACTAAGCCAAGGCTACTGAGCTCCACCGCCGCCACAAGGCGGGAAGCTTTCTGGGGTGAGTTATTTTACTACTACAGCTACTTCTTTCAAACCGAAACAGTAATTATTATTATCAGCTTACTCGTCTTGGTGTCCACTGCTGGGTCTAGTGATATTTCCATATCAATCTCGATCTGCGGAGACGGGCGCGGGTATTACGTTATGGGCATCCACAACACTATGGGTTGTTTGAATGAACACATTTGTATGAGGCACTGTGTTTCGGCGAGTTCGCGTCTCTGCGAGCCAATAGTTTTGTCTTATGGAAACGCTTAATGGCGCCCTTCCGACCTTCGCCGGATCCGCTGCCGGTTTAATAGCTCGTACAGTCTCTAATGGGCTGCGTGACAAGAGTCATAATGGATGGTACCGTTATAGCTTCGCTTAAGCGAAAACCGTTGTGTGAAACGAGTTCCTGGGACCGCGCACCAACGAACCCCGGAAGAGGTGGATCGGAGTGGACGGAGGCTCAAGCCATTAACGATGATGATAAAGTTGTTAAATCTCAGAAAGACCTGCCAAGTAAGTCGGAGGTTTAATTTGTCTGTACCATCACCAACGAGATGTGTGACTCAAGTGTACGGTCTGGTTACAGGAAGATGATCTCCGTTACCTATAAACATACTTCCGGAACTCCGTGTACGTGTTGATGCATTAAGGTCTATAAAAATGAAAATATATCTGTTGGAGTGGCGATAAATCAGAAACAGCAATGGCTCCCCTGCGTGAGGAGCAGCTCTGCAGTAATTTCCCCAGGCTGCCTGGATCGCTGCCTCTTTGAATATTACCCGCTATAATTCCTTCCACGTGCCCCACTTAATAGAGTTGGTCGTTCGCTTCTTAATTAGCTTACCACCCCCCTCCCTTTCATTTGATAAAGTCGATACCTTTGATGTTCATCTCATAATAGCGGCAAACGTTTGTCTTTACACTAATTAAAAATGGCGCCGGTTCAATTTGCAGTCCTCGGGAACATACGGCAATGGGTTTTGTAGAAGGTCATTGTGTGTTTATGGCCATAGTTGGACTTAATTACACTTTACCACGAGTACTTAATCGTGTAATGAAATTTAACTTGAGATATACGCTGAGAGAGATACGCTGCAGGAACAATCTCTTAAGATTCTAAGCACATCTCAGTGGACGTAGATATTTGTTCCTAGGATTACATAGATCAGTAATAACACTAGTTGCTTTCATTTAACAAATGTGTACTATTTGCAGTAAGATCCCTCTTAATGGCGAGTCATTTTCTGGCTCATTATTCCAGACAAAGAGAAATGGATGAGGAAGCAGTTTTGTTCTCGTTCCAGCGAAAAAAAAAATATAGATATATATCTTCGCTGCAGCAGCTAATAGAAATGTTGCAAATTCCTATCTTACATTATGCATGAGCTTTCTTTATGAATAGAATACATCATTTATACAAGAGCCGAAAGATGTTTAGCTGATGGTGGTGATGAAGCTGAAGGTATATACAGCAGTTTTCATAGGCATAAAGAGGTTCACCTTTATTGCAGAAGTGGTTAATCCTTAGAAGATCTGAGACATACTTTTTATAATCTGCGAAGGACAATACTCATGTAAAAACAAAACATTTTTCTGTTAGGTCTCTGTTACCGGAGACCGACCTGGTAAGTACCGCTGCAGCTCCCAGTCCTGTCCCCAGATAGCAGTGTGCATGTATTACTGTGTTCCACTTTGAATGGCGCTTCAGTAATTAATCAATTAACTCCATTACCATCTTTACTTAATATAGTAACATTTGTATATGTGCTTGGTGTTATAATTAGATGTTACAGTAAACCATTTAAATGTTTCATGGTGAAGGATACTTCCGCTGGGGTGGGAGGAAGCGGCCGGGGAGGTTGAGCAACTGATGATAGATGCCATGGTTCAGGGAAGAAGTTAAGGGGTTCTAGAGGTGGTAATTTGTGATGCATTATAAGAACCCCCTATGATAGGCATATCTGGTATTTTGTCCTACACCTAAGCGTGTATATGAGAACTTAATTCGAAGATTGAAAGGATACTCACTGACAGTGTTCAGCTCTGTTCTGTCACTCGAATGGTTACGCAAGGATCAATTAATATAATAGAGGTTTAAAGGGAAATGTAAAGTAAGTTATTCGCCGTCGCTTTGAACAAAGAAGAAATGAATCTCTGATGATAAAATTAAACTTGATGCGCTGCAGCGGCGAGGACCCTCGTCTCCTTCTGATTCAATTTGATAAATTGCTTCTTAAAGAACAAGTTCCGTATCCGCTGGCGCTGAAACTGAAATAATATTTAATAATTACACTAAGGCCTGAACTTTTTTCGGTAACTTATTCCTATCAGCTCTTCGGTTCCGTGCGTTGCTTATTCTTGAACATTTATCATCAGCCATGCTATATTAGCTTACTCAAGTTAAACTCAAGTTGAAAACTATAATAATTTCACTCACATTTTTTTAGATATTTCAGACTCTAAATAGTAACATGCAAGTTTATTGTAATTTAGTTCATCATCATCATCATTATCAGCATTTGTATATCCACTGCTAATAAGCCTGTCTAAGATGATACGCACAGCATCACATTGAGTTCGTCTCAATAAGACACAAGATGTTAAGTTTCATTATCACAGTAATTTCTATACCTACAGCGTCGTTCAAACCGGAACACAGTAATGTTAGCGTAGTACTGTTTGTCGGCAGCAATAGTGGCTGCGGTGGTACCTACCATCAACTGTATGTTCTTTAGATAATGTAATTATAGAAGAAGTCGAACTTAGGGTCATCTACAAAAGTTCATCATCATCATCATCATTAACAGCCTTTCTTTATCCAGTGCTGGATATAGGCCTGCTATATATTTCAATATATTACTGGTGGTAGACAAATACCACCGCAGTACCTATTACCAACGCCAAATAGCAGTGTGCGAACATTACTCTGTTCAGGTACTGGGGCAATGAGACTTAACAAGTTAAGTCAGACGTATCACTTACCACCAGGTGGACATCACAATCATCATCAACACACCACAGTACACGACGCAAGCTATGACCGGGCGCGGTGGCTTTGCCGGATATTTAAATAGGTCTAAATGTAAGGAGACAGTACCGCATGCACTAAGTTATTGCCCACAATTCGGTAAGGAGATAAACAAAATGGAAGTACTGGTACAAACCACATTGACACCAAATAATTTCAGGGCAATAATTGCAAGGAAACTCAGAGAGGAATTCCTACAACACTGTATAGAGATCGTAAAAATTGTAAATAAAAGAAATAAAACAAAATAGTAACATAAGTATACTATAACTGTAGTATTATGTGCTTATATACATAACTTGTAAGCATAGAGTTAGGAATAAGATCTATTAATAACGTTTCATTTTGTTTTGTAATAATAGTTTTCTTGTAAATAAAGTCGTTAGTATAGGCATAAGCATACCTTGTAAGTAAATAAAGTTGAAGATGCGGCTACACTACACCCCAAGTAGAACAAAAGATGATGAATGAATGATAGAACGTATGCAGAGTGAATGTGCGAGAGGTGTACTAGTGAGAACTGGAATGAACGAGTATAGCTTAGAGTAGGCTCCGACTATGTCAGAGGAGTTGATTTTAAAAAAAATATATCTCCATATGAAACCTTTAATACCACAGCCCCTAGTGGCCAACGGCACCGGAGGCCATGCTGACTGTATGTGGAGATCTTTGGGGGAGGCCTGTGTCCAGCAGTGGACGTCAATCGGCCGATGAAGATATTCATTTTGAAAGCAAACATACAAATCGCATTGAATTAAGAGACTAAAGAACAGCTAAATATTATCTGAATTCCGTTTGAAATGCATAAAAAATGATATTTCAAAGATCCAATAAGCACAGGTTCACGTTAAAACATATAACACCCTCCTTTTCGTTGTCGGTTAAATGGAAAAGTCGATCGCCATCAGTCAAACTCGCACTGACGGTGCTCCGTTATAACGCTCATTTATCAACCGGCGCGAGGTAAGCTGCTGAAAGCGCTTCCAAGCCAAGACCTTTGCGGTTCAGCATTACTTGCACTCTCCACCTTGTTTTGCGGTTTCATTAGCTGCTGCTATCATTAGCAGCATGAGTTTAGCTAATCACCTACACAAACGGGAGCTCATAGCTTTTGATCCGTATAGAGACAGTTTAAGGTAAGTGTATATTGATGCAGTTCAGCTGCTTAATCATCTGCTATTAAAATATCATCATCATCAATACCGCTGGTAGTTCTCTGTTGTTTACCGTACTAACCTTCGACGCGTTGTTATGGGCACAACACTTACAATCAGGTGAACGACCCGCTCGTCTTGTCATCATCATCATTATCAGCTGACAGAGGTCCTGTATTGGACATAGCCCTCTCCCAGAGATATTTATATATCGGTCGATCCTGCGCTGCTCGCATCCAGTTGCTTCCCGCGACCTTTACCAGATTGTCAGACCACCTGGTGGTGGGCCTGCCAACATTACATCTTCCGGTACATCTTGCTCGTCCCGTCGCTTCGTTAAATGAAAAAAATTCAGCTTGATGACGCTCAAATCCTACTATAGCCTCTTTCCACTATTAACGATTCTGTGCTGGATTCAAAGCATTGACCTGAACTCCTCAACTGGCAATTCCTTCTCTATGAATACATTTAATACTTTAAGTGTTATAAAAGAGAAAATTCGAGTATCCACTTTATTCTGGTAATGCTCGATCGGCGGAAACTTGTCCATTATTACGGCTTGATTTATTGTCGCAGTTCCGCTAAATCACCGAAGGTTTTCCTCATCCTCCCTTTTAACGTTAAAACATTGAAGATGGCTCCCATAACGAGCTCGAGCCCAAAATTGCTGAAGACGAAGACTACTTACATCAGCTTGAATTACTGGTGGTAGGACTCCGTTGCCAGAGAGACCTTCCAGTTAGGTACTACCGCAGCTCCTATTGCAGCCGAAATAGTTCTGTGCTAACATTACTGTTTTCCGGTTTGCATGGCGCTGGAGCTACAAAATTACTAGTGTATCAGGTCTCAAGATGTCATGTCTCTGTGATCTCATGTTGAGCACAATGTGGTGTAGTGTAGCTTACCATCAGGTGAACGTCTTGGTCGTCTCATCACTTCGTCAAATAAAAAAGGAGAGTATGCAATAACAACTACTTATTAGTAGTATTTCCGGTTTGTCTCAGTTCTCAATGATGAATTCGTCGTTAATTAACACTATCTCAGATTTACAGGGAAGTTGACTTTAGGGGCTAATGGGGCAGTGTTTAGCACCCTTATTTTTGTTTGAATTCTCATTAGGGAATACTAGGAAGACATTGCGTGTTTTCCCTTCACTGAAACTTTACTAATTTGAAGTCCTCAAAGTAAAAGGTTAGAGCTGATGAAAGGAAAGATCAATAACTTTTTTACACTGAACAAACGTTTGTAACCCTCACTATATTAAATATCATTGAATGTTTGGCATCCCCACTAGGTGGTCCGACGATCTGGTGAGAGGCTCGAGGAAGCAGCTGGGTACGGGCAGCACAGGGTCGATCAATGTGGCGATCTTTGGGAAAGCCGTACGTCCAGCAATGGACGTCTTTCAGTTGATGATTATGAATATTTGGCAATACCAATTTTTCAACTGATGGACGTCCACAGCTGGACATCTTTAGTAAAATGTTCCGCGAAGTACGATCTGGCGCCGTTTGAATCCAGGGGTCCGTCTCCAGCGATTCTGTTATTGTCAATATATTTTAAATTAGAACTTCATCAGCCGATAGACGTCCACTGCTGGATATAGGACTCCTCCAAAGATCCTCACATCGATCGGTCCCGTGCTGGCCGCACCCAGCTGCTGTAAGCATTGCTTTCGGAATCGCCGTGCATTAGGGGCCGCCGTTTGTAGAGATTCATAAGGGGGGATTTTGGCCTTTTCCCACCACGATGGCCCAATGCGGGTTGGTAGGAGGTAATCAATTAAACTATAGCAATTGAACGAGACCTAAATATAATTCACATTTATATATTTCTTTTCTCTTAGCCTGCTCTTTACCACTTCCTTACTTCCAACGGATATTAACTTAAACAATTTTTAACAATATTTTTTGATTACATCAAAGTCGTAAGGGTTCAACTGAGAGTCTACGCTCCTGCTTAAAGCAGGAGTATTTCGTATTTTGAGGGGGAGGACTTGGCGCAGGATACTTTAGAAGTATGTCTGAGTTGGACAGTGCTGCGTCAAGACCTCGTCGCTATTGTAAACAACTATCTTTTTCTTCCCGCCGTCGTGAAGGAAATGGTGAAAAGCGAAAATTAAGTAATGTAGCAGAAGTAGGCTGCGGAGAGGGTGAGAGAATGTGTCTCTAACCTCCCCATCCGTAGCCAGAGACCCAGGCGTCGAAGGAGAAGGGATCAGACCCCCTCCAACCCTCCTAACACAGGCCTAAGGGGCGGATACGAAGACATCCACTTTCCAGTAATTTAAGCCTCAAGAAGACGCGTGTATTTTCCGTGCAGGACCACTGTGTCTTGGGTTTCCCATGAGAAACCCCATGCAGAATTTCCCCATGAAAAAAAAAGGAAGTTCGCTGGGTTGGAATTCTTCTTAACTGGTTAATTTTGATTCTATTTTTATCAGTTCTTTCTCAGTTTTAAGGTGATATTATATTTATGTGGATTTAGTCAGTTCTGAATAAAGAAAACTTTTTCTTCTTTCTTTTTTACTAGCTCTATCTCAAGACAGACTCCTGGGCTTGTTTCTGGCACCAAGCATTAGAAAGCAAATATTACTGTATACTAGTTAAAAAGCAATGAAAGGATCATAAATTCCTCATCTCGATAGACAGATCAGTTGCTACCGGGTGAACTGCGTTAATTTAATGATAAATAACTTCAAAACTTTACAACAAGATTCGTAAGAGGAAAGATGAGAGGCTCATGATGATCGTAGCGAGAGGCTCCGCCCGTAATCCGTCTGGACTGATCTAGATGGAACTGTTTGTATCTGCAAATCCGGTGCGTTCCGGCGGACATTATATTCCGGCGGAAAGCAGGTGCTCGTGACAGCTGCAGCGTGCGCGAACCACTTAATGTGCATCGTGAATTAGCCGGATAGTCTTCGCAGCAGGATCCATGTATTCAGCGTTATGGTAAACCAGCTCAAATGTGCTAGAGGCTTACAGGCATATGAATTGTAAGATAATTTAATGAACAATAGCTTTTCAGGATTGTGCTTCACTCTGTTAATAATCGATGATTAAATCAAAGATTAGGTTTGATCAAATAATGACGACACGGCGCAGCATACCCTGAAACTCTGACTCTCAGACCTCGCTGCTGTTGTGAGGGATGATCTGTAGCTTATTAGTTTTATCAGAGCCATGGTCAATAGTCGGGAGACGCGGGATGCTAAAGTAGTCTTCCAGTATGAGGCTGGAGAGAGGAAGCGAGAAAATAACACCCATCTCTTAATCTACAGAACCTTGGTGTTGTAAGATGTTCCTCGCTCTCCGATCTCTAGATCCCACAGCAGGATGGTATCCAATGTAGAAAACAATGTGACCTGATAAAGCACGAATAACAAAGTGTTGTTGGTGACAGGTGCGAACGCATTTCTGTTGTCGTCTTAATTTAATGAAGACAACAACAACAGATGAAGAAATGCAACGAGTTGAACTCGCGCGAATTTGTTTACATAAATTTCCCCAGCATCTCGTCAGCATCGCGAGATAATATGGAACAGACATACATGATCTTGTTAAGAATTTGCATATGCGAATTTACACAGGATGTTCTATATTTAAAGTAATAAGAGGAGTATTTTTATGCGATATGTCGCGTATAAACGAATTTTTATGAATAAAAGAAACTGGTATATATACTACGTATATATACTATGTGAAGTGCGAGCTTCGTGTTTGCTTTACTTATATTATCAGCGACGAGTTCACCGAGTTGATCACCAGATAGTAATCACCACCTGGTGATTGATCTACTACTCCCTATCGCACAATAACAAATCGCTGGTTAGGGATGTTTATACGATATCGCATTGTGTATTGTTGATAGATGCATTGTTAGCAGATCCAGTATATTTATGGTAGGTCTAGAAATAGTCTCGGTGGGTCTCGGTGCAAATATTCTCACCAAAGTTTCCAGGTGGACACATAGATGGGATGGAGTATATATACAAGATTATTAAATTATTTTTGATATTGTTTAGGGGGTGTAAGGGGTGTTGCACAACTACTCACGGGACCCAAGCCAAAATCATCTGCTAGCGGTACCCTGGAAATTAACAAACAAGGCTCTGGCTCCCAACAACCCGCATTGGGCCAGCGTAGTGGGAAGTGCTCCAAATCCTTCTATATGAAACCTTACAAACGACGACCCCTGGTGCGTGGTGATGCGGGGACACATGACCGGCCGACGTGGAGATCTTTGGGGGAGACCTATGTCCAGCAGTGGACGTCTATCGACTGATGGTAGTGATATTGTTTACTATCCTAATATGACATTATAAGATATAATATATATTTTATGTTAATAACAAATGCCTTTGTTTGACATAAAAAAATGTGTTTTCTATTTAGCAACCCCGCAGAACTGTTCTTGAGCTGAACAAAAGAATAAACAACAAATAGGGGGGAGATGAATTGGGAAAGCAATTTATACAGTGATTAAAATGTATTGTTAGTTAAGAAGCTGTTCGTAATTCGCATGGAGTTCATTGCGATCTGAACAGCTTCATTAAATAGAGGAATTACCGATTTTAATAATGCACATACTAATTGATTTTTGGTCGTATCAGCATCACCAGCGGAAAGACGTCCAATACTGGATATAGGCCTCCTCCGATCTCCATGTTTATAGGGGTTCGTATGGAGGGAATAGGGCCATTGCCCACCGCGCTGGCCCAATGCGGGTTGGTGGAAGCCAAAGCCTCGTTCGTTGATTAGCAGGGTACACCACGACCATGTGAGGTTGGCTTGGGTCCCGTAAGTTGTTGTGAAGGACCCCTTACACCTCTTTTGATCATATAAATATTCCAACCCTCACTCACGAGACATTTAATTGGAAACACTTCTACATTTCATCCTATTGATGTTGACTATCTGAAGATAGACTTCCGGATTGGAGTAATGGTCTCACCGTGCACGGTATGCGAGTAGGTGGTCACTGCGTGTATTAAAGAAAGTTGTGGTTAGTGACATTACTGGGGTAACGAGACTCAATATCTTACCTCTCAAGGCAATGAGTACAATGTGGTGCAGTGTATGTTATCCTAATTAGCGCCAGCTTCTTTTAAGCAGGCTTACCATTTACAGAAAGTCTCGCTTGTTTAGTCGCTTCGTGGAGTAAAATAGTTGTTACTTCTTAGTTGTTAATACGATATATAAAAGCCAGATAACGGTGGGAATATTTCATCCCCCATACATAGAAACAGTGTTCATTTAGGGTAGTTTAGTTTAATAGTTACATTCGCACAGTATTGTGCACAAAGCGGTTGTATTTACACAGGAATTGAATAAGGAAACTTGGCGTTATTAAAAAATGTTGTGTTACTATTTGTGGTAATAAATTATCACTTCCTTTCAGCGACGGGGATCGTACTTAAAAACTAGCTTATTAAGGCAGAGGAGAAAAAGAAAAAAAAACTTTCAAAGAGAAAGAAATCGCTGCGAAGTTGACTCTAGAAATGGAACATCGCTTCGACAAAAGCTGAGACGGGGTAATGAAGGCCACATTCAGAGATAGAAACGCCGGAAGCAGTCGCGCACTCCGCAACAATCTGTGCCACTTTTAACCAGCAATTAGAACGAGGTTCAAATCATCATCATCATTTCAACCGATGGACGTCCACTGCTGGACATAAGTCACTTGTAATGTGTTGCACAAACCACGGTTCAGAATGAGACGCAAATGCTTTTCAAGTTCATCACTAAGTACATTTCAAAAAAATAAATGAGTTTCAATTTGGATCATTATCATCATCATCAGCCGAATCACATCAAATGCTGGACATAGACCTGCCCCAAAGATCTTCACATACAGACGGCATTTCCTCTGGCATTGCTGGGTATTAGAGGCTGTCGTATATAGGGGTACATATGGAAAGATTTGGGCCCTAACCCATCACGCTAGCCTAATGCAGGTTGGTAGGAGTCAGAGCCTTGTTTGTTGATTAGCAGGGTGCACCGCGAGCTGGTGAGATTGGCTTGGATCCCGTGAGTTGTGCGGGACCCCTAACATCCCAATTTGGTTGTACGTCAATATTTGTCGACAAGTACACCTTCAAATCCACATAAAAGCCTTTGTTGTAACTTGTTAACACATGGAGATGACGTAGATTATAACTGATATATAGTAATCATAACATAAGATATAATGATAATGAATCATTGAATATCTCAATAATGTCCATCATTTATAAAGATCATCATCTATTGTATGAGATGATTGTGAAGAGAATAGATTCAAGAGGGTTCTGAATACAGTACAAGTATATCGCTATCAACAACTCGCGTTATATACCATAAACGTCTATATAATAAAAAAAAATTTAAGTCGTTACGATCAAATAATGATGATGATGATGATGAAGTAGAACTTGATGTACTTGTTGCAATGTACTTGTGCAGGGCGAGGTTCTGTTAATGTTATAAAATAATAACAGTATGTAAAAAACCAATACTTTTATTACTTCCAAACGTCGTTACCCGTCGGTAGGAAAGTGAACTATATCCGGTCAACCCCTCGCACACCCCATTAACGAACATCCAAACTATTAAACTTGTAACTAAAACGGGCAAAGGTCGGCTCCATCCCTTTCCGTGTCCGAGTGCGGTGGGGGTGCGGTTGGATGGCCGCGCCAGTTATCAGAGCGTTTACTGATTCCGAGGGGAATCAGCGAGCGATTTAAAAACAAATTGTCGTCACCGCTGACCCGTTAAAGTCACTAAACATTGAGTGTTATCGAGGTGAAGGGATGTGAGAATTTATTTAGTTCAAACAAACGCGATTAATGTATGAACATCCGGTAAACTATGTGCCCACAGTTTATGATACAAAAAGGAAATAAATCCGCGTTGTGACGTCAGCGCAACTAATAAAACTTCATTCACATCAACCGCAGTGATATATTTTAATGGTTTTTTTTTTTTTAATTGTAAAAGCTGCGCTTTGTGTTTTCACGAACCGGGTCACGTGCTTTTTGAGAGCTTCCGCTGTTAAAGTTTCTAGTTTACAATCGCTTTGAAAATGTTCACGAATTATATTCATGGGTAAGCGAGCCGGACAGAACGTAGGCCTTAAGTATAAATAAATAGTTTTAATCGTCATCAGCTGAGAGATGTCCACTGCTGGACATAGGCCTCCCTCCAAATTCCAACGATTGCCATATACAGTCAGCATAGCTTCCGGTACCACTAGGCACTAGGGGCTATCGTATGTAAAGGTTCATAAATATATCATATATGTAGGGAGGTTTTGGGCTATTTCCCACTACGCTGGCGCAATGTAGGCTTTGGCGGAAGCCAGAGCCTCGTTTGTTGATTATCAGGAAGCAGCACGAGCAGGTGACAATGGCTCGGGTCCTGCGAGTCTAATTGTCCACTAGTTTACGTATTACACCTACTTTTACTTACTTAGAGTATATGTTAAGTAATGTGGTGTACATATATAAAGTAGATAAAAGCAAAGTTCATACAAAGCATGTATACGTTATTCTTGGCGCCATACAATCTTTGAGGAAAGAAAATGTGCGGCAACAATAGAGGGTTCTGCATACTGCCCCCATTTTTATTCATACGTTATCTTTCAAGATGACTTTGAACTTTTCGTTTGAAGACTCACCCCCTAAACGTTACGTTGCGAGGTACATATGCAACGGAACAATGGATACATCGGCGTACACTGGATGGCGTAAGATTGATAGACCGACACTACTAATCGACCTTTTACCTCCCTTCAGAGTATTATATAGATCTTCCATATCATCATCATCATAACTATTGTAAGCCTATTGTCCCCCATTGATAAATACAACGTCTTTATACAATCACCACCGCGAGAAACTCGATGATCTATTTGGACCTAAATATTCCTTTACTTGCAGCGCTTATGTGGTCTCTGACCTACCATCCTTTGCCTCACACCTAGGTAGGATTACTAAGGAGCTGACGAAGCTTTGTATACATAGCTATGGTTTACATGTAGCATTCTAAAATGTAGTATACATGGAGTATCGCAGTGGACGTCTATCGGCTGATGATGTCCATAGATGTGAGGGTAAACAGTTTTTATCCGATATGTTAGTGATACGAATCAAATATTCTCTTTTCGAATAAAATATTTGAGATTTTTATACAAAAATAACATTTAAAACAGAATTTTTAAATATCTTCGGCATTACTAAAAAATTATGTAAGCTCTAAATAATATTCTAGTATTTTAAAACATCCGGAAATAGATCTAGAAATTGTGGAAAAATCCCAGCTTTTCTTTAAACAGTCGACATAAATTTTGCACGATTTTAAACGGTAATGAGACCAAAGAACGTGAAGTATTTTCCACATGATCACTCTGGCTTTCAATAGTTGACAGCATTGGCGAAGTTCTGGCAGCAGACTGGAATTCCACAACACGTTGCCCCTGAATCGAACCAGGAATCTCCTTGTAAGAGGCCGGCAAATTAAAAGCAGATGAGACATTTTTTTTTATATTAGACCATAAGAATAATGATACAGAATCATTACGATGAGAAGCTGAACGGCTAACGAGCGTTAATTTCACAACACGCCTCGTTTTCGTTGACCAGTCAATCGGCGTGAACCTTCAGCGTTTTGCCAGTCATGCAGCTTTAATCGGGAGACGTAAGGAAATTAAACCAATTTACACGAAAACGTTTACTGTGACTTAGTAAAACTTTGACAGGACAAAGAGTTGGAGCAACTGCTTCACGTCTGACATAAGCTCTTTTTTAATATCAAAGAAAACCTTCGAATTCTTTTTCGTATTGACGTCAGGTTTATGTAAGGTCTACTAAAACCTCATCGGTGATGTCTCTTGTTGAACACCTCGCTGTATTTCTGGTCCTCTACGTGTTGGTTTATCAATGAGGATCATTCCTTTCAAAGGTCTCAATCCCTTTAGTAATCTTATGCATCAAGCGGAAGTGTTTTAGTCCTAGTCTTAATAATCCAGACAAACATCTACCTAATTTCATTTTACCCTATAGGATTTTCCCTCTGTTACGATAACAATAGTTACAGTTGACGTTGATTTATAAAAAACCAAAAACAACCCAGATCTCTGATAACTAGAAGCATGGAGATCAAGGATGTCCGGAACGTTAGTTTTGTAATAAATTAAGATATTCCAACGATTGCGCCGCATGCATTTAAATGGATGCTGATAAGAATACGGCCTGCTTAGCGTGTTTTGGCACGAGACCAAGAGGCTTTCCTAATCTAGGAGCTCCGCAGGATTAGCATTGTCGGAGGATTACTTTGTAAAGCTCAGGGAATCGGCGAATCTCATAATATTGTAACTGATATAGTTATAAACAAGTTTAAACACTTTCTAGTCCTTTACTAAAATCCCGGAAGGACGAGATGATGTTTTATTTATCTGTTAACCTTAAGGATATCTTTAAGATTCAATATAAAGTAAACATATATTTCAAGAAGGTATGATGATAAGTGTGTCAGTATAACTTCAATGACTAATGATCGTAACTTGATGAATGACGGACGTATGATCCATTCAAGTCTTGAGAGGAGAGATATTTCCATCAACCACCAATGGCACTGTGCTGGTGCAAGTAAAGCTTTAATGGCAGACGAGGAAGATTTTGATGAATAATTTACACAGACAAAATTTAAAACAATGTAACATAGTTAAGCGAACATTATTAAGTTTGACGTCTAACGGGAGCCGGAAGGAACAATGTGCGGGGTAATTATGGCTAATAATGAACTTAGTATATTAAGGGTCGAATAAATATTTTCTATGTACTCTGGATATCCGGAACTGCATCTTCAGATATTGTTTCTACTTCATATACATATTATATATCTTATTTGTTATTAGGTGAGCTAGGAAGTCTTCTAAGTAGGGTTAGCGCTGGACAGCATCTGCTGGAGTGGACATTGATTGTCCAGCACTTGGAGATTATATTAGGTTTTGGTAATAATTTTGCATACTTTAAGATTTAAATCTAACAATTTATGTTTTTTTTAAAGTGGCAATATTCTTCTAGCAGCGTTAAAGGCAATTGAAGGTAATTTGCGATTTATTTCTGTACACTCAAGTCTTGTCTTAAAATGCGACTGTCTCCCGCTCTCCATCAACATCAAGATCATCATCATCATTACCATTTGTTAATTAGCTGTTGGATTTATTTTTTATCAGATATGGTCTTCAGCTATTCGCTTTCACACACTTCCGTCCGCTCTTGCGGTGTCGGCTGTCCATCATCACCTTAGTGCTACTACTACCTTATTATTACTTTCTATTGTGATAATTTCAATTTCTATGACATTATAATACGCATGCGTGGGAGTAATTTAAAGTTCTGGTTTTACTATTGCTATCTAATTGAATTCAGTAATCATTATTGTGAAGCTGCGGTCCATTTCCTTTTGTGGTTTGGCAATGTTAATTATGTTTTGTGGAATCCATTATTCAAATGTAACGAGGGATGCAATTAGTTGAATGAATTTGTATGTATTTCCCCCACCCTTACAACAATAGTAATCTAATTCGATTAATTTCAGGTTTTGCAACTAATTAATGCGGTTCGACCGAGTGATACGGTTGCCAACAACGTGGCGCTGGTTAGGTTGACCAGTAGCGTAGTGCTGGATACGTCGCTGGGTAACATAAACCTGGATACTTCAGCAATGTCAGCTGCAACATCGTTCCAATCACACCACAGTTTGTAAATAGACGCTGTTTTAGTCTTCCTTATTTGGTCTCTCTAAACTGGCACCAATCAGGGACACCTTTGGAGAAATTTACGTCTTCGAGAATTTTAAGTTTCCTCTTACCAAGAACTAGAGCGGTACAACCCAAGAATGAGCTATATTAAGAGAGCTTTGGAATAATCATTCATCAAAAGAACATGCAGTTAGCTGATGATGATTATTACCCTTTGTAAGCGTATTGCGAAGAAAGTTCACCATCACTATGCTTTTAAATGTCCACTGCTGAATATTCACTGTCTATTTGGCAGGACCATGCGAAGTTTGTCAGTAGTTAGCCTTGGTACCAGTCTGCTTATTCCATCAGCCTTCAAATCTAGCGCAGCAGATCCCGTGCATTGCAGTGTTAAGAACGCTATTTTTTCACATAAAATGCATTATTACGAATTGTTTCCGAACAGACTCCTCTACTTCTGAAGTAATAAAAATCTATTATTCAGAGATAAATTTCCTCTTCTCCCCGTGGAAATCAGCTATCCTCAACCGCCAAGCCGAAAGCGAATCAGTCCGCTATTAATTTTTAAACAGTTCAAGTTTAAGATAAAGTATAATTAATAATTACATAATAAGAAACTAATTCTTTTACCAAGATCAATCTTGGGAGCTTGTTAAAGGATTCTTTTTGCTGGTATCCAGAAAATGAAACATTCCTTTGCAAGGCGGTTCTCATTACTCTAAGTTTGCAGTTAGTTCTTGAACGTTGGAGACAAACTGTCTCCATGTGATCAACCATACCACGGAGTTCTCAATTCTCAAATGAAAAGAACAGCTGAAGTCTGGAGTAGTTTTCTCAACACGACCACAAACTTCAGCTAGAAGACGGCACCTCATGATGATTATTTGGTGAAACTGAACGAGTAACGATATTTGTCAAAGATATGATCGCATCATTATTATAATCGAGCGTTTCATCTATCACCAGGTAATCTTAGTCTTCGAGAACAGCTAAGCTTTATCACATGCAAGTTTTTGCTTTAATTCCGTGAAGATTTTTTTCGAACCTGGACCAAACTGGTATTCTCATCGTATATATTGGCTGCTCCCGTGTAGTCCACGACCTCCTATTTATATCATGCTTTTTGTATTTGTCACTTTATATATATATATAAAGGAATTCTTTTATCTTGCTTATCCGCCATCAGAGACGAGTTGGCAAAAATTGGCTCAGGGGTTTAGTCACCAATGCACATAAAATTAACTACGCACCAGTTCTCTGACTGAACGAATGAAACGTATTCAGTTATTTAAAATGTTTCTGGTTGTATTTATATATAGAGTATGAAACATTACATAGATCCGTAAATCATGAAAGGTTCTGATGTATTCGACTATCATCATTATCAGCCTTGCTATTCTTAGCTTCTCGGATCCACCCATTTTCGACCGCTCTGATAATGTCGTCGGTCCATTTGGAGTCAGGGCGTCCTCTACTTCTGCGACTTGTACGCGGCCTCTACTCTAAGACTTTCCTCCCCCATCGGCCGTCACTGACGCGACAGACATGGCCGGCCCACTGCTGCTTCATCTTGCAGACTTTGAGAGCTACGTCGACAACTTCAGTTCTACGTTGAATTTCTTCGTTTCGGATTGTGTTCCTTAGAACAATGCCAAGCACAGTTCCCTCCATCGCTCGCTGTGACTTGAATCGGTGGACCAGCCCGATGGTCAGGCGCCATGTCTCTGCTCCGTAAGTGAAGGTGGGGACGACTAAAATTATTGAAAAGGAACTAATTAATATTTTAATGCTTCAGCAGTGCGCTTGCCTTGTAACACGGAGGTCCCTGGTTCGATTCTCAAGCTAGTGGTTGTTAACTTCCTGGTTAGCGCACCCTCTTATAATTCTATCACTGCAACGTTGTTTATGTGTATATGGTTTGTATTACGATATATATACCAGCGTTTATAATTTGTCTTTATTTTCTTACACTTACAAGCAATTTCAACTTCTTCCTCTGGGTTGACTCGCAGCAAGTGCCTCCACGGCGTTGAATTCACTCTTCCGTATGCCATTATACCATGTGAACCTCGGATCAAGATTTAGGCAATTTTCAATGAAAAACTAAATGATACTTTCTTTGTACTTGTTCATACATAGAGGTTAAGTAAGACATTGGCCTCCCCCAAATATCTCCCCACCGATCGATAATATTAGGTATATACAGAAAATTTAAATATATACTGGTTGGACGTTAGCAGAGATCAGTCGGTAAGATTATGTGAATAATTTAGAAATTTATACCATTTCAAAAGGAAGACCACATCTCTACGTTCATTAACCGGATAAAAACTTACCCGGACTTAGAGGTCCGTGACATTAATTAAAAGTAGTAATTAGTCGCCTTTACTTACAACTCTTCGGAGAGAATTGTAACGACGCAGAGTTGGAGATTTATGCAATTTACTTACTTTCATAAAAATTCTACTTCCGTAAAGTAAAACAGTGTGAAACTTATTTTTGCCATTGGAATTGACTATAGTTACTTAAATCATACTTGTTTCCATGGTGAACGCGCTCTCTGTTAAAAAATCTCGCAAAGATATTAATAGTCAGTTAACTGGTGACTATATATGTATATCATTTAGAGATCACCATAAAATAAAATTAACAGTAAAGTTATATGTTAAAGGTTAATAGAAAATATTTTCATCTCAGTTCTCTCTTTCTTTATATTGTAACGGAAACGTAAAGATCGATAGAACATTCGAGAAAATAAAGAGAGCGAGGCTACGCGGGCCGGATATCCGGCGGCGTGTTTACATCACAAGGAGATATCGGTAATGATTAGTCGCTTTTGCATCAGAAAAAGCAGTTCTCTAGGAGTTTCCATCGCAGTAGGCAGAGGATCATGCGTTCGGCGAGCGGACGAGTCGTTCGCGTATTGAACCTGGAGGCGACACCGCGATTGATCTGCACGGGACCAATACCAGACTTGGCTACTGATTTACAACTTGAGACGAGCTTACTGTTTTTGGACTCTTACTGTCATAAATAATATACATAATACAATAGTTGACTATTTTGGCGAATAAAGCAAACATTCATAACAAGGAAAAGCTGGTGGTAGGTCTCTGTTGCCGAAGTCTGTTCTACCACCGCAGCGCCTATTGCATCCGACGAACATTACTGTGTCTCGGTTTGAGGGGTGCTGTAGCCAGTGTAATTACTGGAGTAACGAGACTCAACATGTTTCGTCACGTGCCACGTTGCTATTGGCCGGCGTAGCACTTATCATCATGTCAACGTCTCGCTTGTCACGTCGCTTAATTCAATAAAAAAAGCGTAAATACTTTGTTACTATTATGTATAAAATAACTTTGACATAAATATAATTTTAACTTGGTTCAAGTTATACTAATTTCGCGCTTAGCGGATGTAAGATCGATCAATCTGGAAAATTCTTGTTAACACTGTTTGGATGGATGTCTATGGACGATGCTGTGGTGCCTGTGGACACGATCTCCAAAAAAAGAGGACATTTACTACCACCATTGGTAAAGCAATTGCTGATAATTACAAGTTAATTAATAAAAGTGTAATTATTGTGATTATTTTCCAAAATTTAATGTAGTACGCGACGACCGCTGCGGCCGTTTCAACTCTGATTAACCGTACATTATTTCCGGTCGGCTGCTGACAAATTTAACCCGATTAAATGAATTTTCATTACCTTTGGGGCGGATATAACAGCCTCGTTATATCAGTTATGAATGCTTTGTGAAAATTTCACTCGCTGAATGCACTTTATCAATATGTTGATTCATTCTCTGTTCCTTCTCTTTAACGGATTTTTGTTTTATTCTACGGAGCGAAGAGACGAGCGAGACCTTCACCTCTGACAATGCACTTAACTGTGCTCATCTTGGTACATCAGTAATACCACTAGCTACAACGCTATTCATATGGAAACACAGTATTATTGGCACAGCACAGTTTGTCAGCAAAAATAGGAACTGCGGAGTTAGACGGTCTGCAGCATGACAGACTCGCCAGCAGTAAATTATAAAGGTTATAGTATAAGAATTAAGTTGATTCCTATAACAAATTTGCATCCTTGAGGAATCGCCAAGTTATCTCAGCTACCGTAATTCGGCATAACACGGCAGTTTGGGGATGCAATATTTCACCCGCCAGTAGATAGAGCGCGCTTGTAAAACTTGCGAGGAACAAAGTTGCGGTTACAAGTGCAATTTGTTTTAAGCACGCGAGCTCCAAGCTAAGTTTCCACCGGATTTATTTGTTATAGCCATCTAGCAGAGATTTCTGTTTATCCCTTCTTTATAACGCTTAAATTAGATTTAGACAACCCTATTGCTAAACATTAACACGACGTATTACATTACTTTTAAATCGTCAAACATTCATGACGATAGCTGATGCTAATGATGTTTCATCTGTGAATTTCGGAGGAAAAGCGCTACGAAAAATATTTGGTACAGCATCTATCCCTCTCGAATGAACTTCCAACTTGTGATCCTAATAAACCAAGAAACTATACAGATTCTCTAAGTCGCAACATATGTGTGAATAAACTTGTGGATACCTCAACAGAGAAAACTAAGGTGGGTCCTGAGTGGAGGAAGAAGACGGAGTCGGAACTCCTGGAGGAGAATTGTACAGGAGGCTGAGACCAGTAAACTTCTGCAGCGTCATCGAGTGAGTAATCATTTTTCATAAATTAATTAATAAATATATGTATATATAAACGGAGAGAGATTTATCTTACATAGAAGCTTTAACTACCTGCTATATCTTTTAAGTAGACCACATAATGGAGATTTGAGCATTCATAAAACGAGCTTACGACAAGTCCAAATCCAATAAAGAATTTTCAATGTTTGCTTTCGCTGCTCAAAGCCCTCCTCTCCCTCGAGGGGGTTTTTTTAGATGATTCCCTTTTTTTTAAGCCAATCTTTGCGCGTTTCAAAAGCGGAAAATTCAGATGGTCTTATTTTGATTAAGCTATGAATCTCCGCAATTCCGCTTCCTAACTTAATTGCTTTGATTATTAACGCCTGATTAAAGAAAGGGGTGGTCAAAGTACGATACATCCGGTATTTATATCTGTCTACATGATCTTAGGGCTTGATGTTGATAATGCGACGAATTTTTTGACTATTCCCTGATTGAATGTGTTCTTAAATTTGAAACAAAACAACTTTACTTCTTTTCAAGTTTCTGATGGGAACAACTTTTTTTTTGTTTTGGGGGGAAAGCTTCGAAAGATAACCTGCTTCTGGGGAGAAGTCAGAGTTATGTGAGATTATTACTCACTAAAACTCCCTCGGTGGGCTGCATCAGTGCAGTCGGAGAGGCTCCGGGATCTCTTATAGAACGCTCCGGTGCCTCGCTATACTTTGTGGTACACGTCTCTGAGGAGGACCCTAACCCTCCTAGGCACTATCGCCGAGCCATACACTGTTCCACGCAGGTTCGCTTGTTGAGCGATAAGGGCCCCCACCCTCAAGGCCCGCGAAACTCGTAGACCCTTTTAGTCGCTTTGTACGGCAGGCAGGGCTGACATTAGTCCTATTATTACTAGCCCTAACTTCAGGGCTGTTGATGTACATGTATGTAAAACTACTTTAACTTTGACACTTGTAAACTAATTAACAAGTAATTGCTATTAAATTAGACTTTCAAGTTGTTTTGTTCACATCAAAAGTATCCTTTGTTTTTGTAGCAGAAGAGCGGAAACACAATGGGAGACATCGAATCACTCTTAAGGAAGCAATAAATTTTAATCACAGCGCAAATTGTTTCGCCAATCGACGCGCCACAGCCTCCCCTACATTTATCTTAGTTTTAAAAGCGCTTTTGGATGAATTCCTTCCATTACTGTTTATCAGATTTTTTTTAAAGCAATTAGGAATATATATATATATATTTCTGATAGTTCATTTATTTATTTAACTTCATCAGTATATCTAAATATTAGGTTACAAAAGCGTACACAACGTCAATAGATATGCTCTCCCAGTGATCTCGGAAAGAGAGGAGATGCAAAAGTGAGATGGAATATTGAATATAAAAAAGAAAGGAATCTCATAAATTAAATATATTATAATACACATATAAACACATACATAACGGACTGCTAATAATATATTCATAATCAGATAGACGTCTACTGCTGGACAGATCCCCTCCAGGGGATCTGCACATGCAGTCAGCGTGGGCTCTGGTACCGATGGGCACTAGGGTCTGGGGTCCCACCACGCTGGTCCAATGCGGGTTGGTGTGAGCCAGACCTTCGTTTGTTGATTAGCAGGGTGCACCATGGGCTGATGAGGTTGGCTTGGGTCCCAGAGTAGTTGTTAAGGACATAATTTATTACATTTACATAAATATTTAATTAAACTACTTCCTTGGGAGGAAGTGGTTAAATGTCTTTATATTTAAGTTATTACGGATTTTCATCCGTACTTCGCTTGTAGGAAAGTTTATTTTGTGTATATGAAAATAAAATTAAACAGTAAGTATACAAAGAGTACAACTTAACGTTTCAAATATTTCAAGCAAAGAAAGCAAACTGAATCCAAGATAAAGCGCCTCGCTTAACTCCAACCGGAGTGAACAGCGATGGAAACTCTCACGTATTCATTAAATCCCCAACTTAACAAGTTATTTGGGGGGCGGGATGTTTTTAATTTTCAGTGGTAGTACATCAGACGTGTGAGTTGGGAGGGAATGTAAATTAAGTTGCAGTGTTGTACCGGAATGAAAAATCTCTAAGCTTTATTAAGCGAAGCTTTTGTTTAAGTTTTCACTTTAACACAATAATATATTTTATGTACAAAAAATTACAACTTTAAGTACAATCACAAAAAAATATAACAGAGCTTTCTTTGATTAATATCAATAGTAAGCTGATGATAATCATCCTTTTATGAGTTTCCGGGGTTGATCATGGAGGGAAAAATTCTTTGAAAGTCGCAAGAAATGGTCTGATGACACAAAGGAGTGAACCGGGTTTAAATACCATCAGATAAAAAGAATAGCTGAGGAACGACTTGGTTTTCTCAATGTGATCACCAAACATCAGTTTGAAGAGGACACCTAATGGTGATGATGGATAGAAAGCATTAAGCAAGTTGAAGTTTAGAGCAGCAATATCATGAATACAGTTTATATTTAAGGTTAAGTCAATTAGAGTTGGCAGTTCTTTTTTACTTAGACACAAGACGTGTAAGATGATCAGCTGATGGTAAGTGATACGGAATGATATACACCACATTGTGCTAGTCGTGTTGAGACCTAAGATGTGAAGAGTTTTACTCCAGTAACTTCATTAGCGACAACAGTTGTCTGAACAGTGCATTTTGATTGCAGATATTGGAGCTGTGAACTCCGACGGTTACCGGTAACAGTGATCTACTGTCAGCATCTAATTAGACATTACTGCTGCAAGATTTCTCTGTCGAAAATGATCTACGTCAAAGAACATATTATTATCAAGCTATTGATTATAACCAGCTCGGAGGAAATTGGTGAAGAAACTTGAGCCTGTTAAGTTTAAAGGTTATGACTTACTTGTTGTAGTACTTAAAGTACGATATATTATCAGATATACGTTTAACTAGTATTTATTCATTGGTACTTTCTTGATGCACCGGGTACGGTTGACAGGATGCAAGGCTCTTTCTGAACCTGTAGTTTTTCAGTAGGTCCCAACGTACACGGTGTCCTATACGTTATGGCACAGATGCGGCGACAACACAGCCTCCGAGCTCCAGGTTGATATTGCCAAATAGCCGATAAATTTTCTAGATAGCTACACTTTGGAACCACTCCGTGTCTCCTATAATGTAGCCTTTTAGATAATCTAAACAAATATTTGTTTACCAGGGGTGCAACATGTTCCGCCGAACATCTACTACCTACTACAACACGCGCTGGGACAACGTGATGGGCTAAGGCCCAAGTCCCCTCACCGAACGCCGTGGACACCTTTAGGGTAGGTCTTTGTCCTGCAGTGGAGGTCTATCGACTGATAATGATGATGATAATGAATCTGTTTACCATATTCTTTTTATCAGATGATCTATGGTTTGTTATGGTAGGGTGTCAAGATTGACCATCTTTCAAAGAGAAAGGTTATGAGGCGGTAATTCCATACGAAAATCTCTTACTATTGCTGTTAGTTTTCTTAGGTTCTTCGCGGGAACCAACCGGTGCCTGCTGCACAGAACCCTCACTAGGAGGATCATATACGACCCAATATTATATAAATTTTGTTATTAACTAAATATTGTTTAAGGTTTAGCTTCATCATGATCATCAGCCAATAGACGTCCACTGCTGTACATAGGCTTTCTCCTAAGATCTTCAAATCTCACAGTGGGTTCTTGCGATTCTCACCAGATCGTCGGTCCACCTGTGGGAGGCCTCCCAACACTATGTCCACCGTCTAGTTTTAGCTTAAACTGCAACAAGTGTTTAGTTTCGTGTCTCTAATAGACTTGATTTTTTACCCATGTGTTTCTTCGTATTATCATCTGATCACCATCATCATTTCACTTGGGAACATGGTAACGAAACACCTAAAAGGAAGTGTTTTATGTGTGTGTGCGAAAGGTAAATTAAGTTGTTTAATTAATCTTTAAATACAAACAGCTCTTCCGGGACGCTGTAGCCAAACAGCTCGTGTTCGTTTCCAGCGGCAGTACCTCCACGCGCGAAGCCTGAAAGGAAATAACTGTACAGTGTACCACAAAGTGTCTGATGTCAAGAAGCGGCTTCGTTCTTTGAATAGCAAAGTCTGTAATTTAAGTCGGTATTCACTGTTCCCATTTCCTGTAACACTGCTGATGTGACTCGTTTTCTTTGTTTGAGGACCAGACAGAGATAAAGTCTCGTTAACAGAATTTTCTGTTTCATTATATTTGCATCATCATCAGCCGGTAGACATCCACTGCTGGACATTGGCCTAACCCAAAGATCTTCACAGAATTCATTGAATGCAATTTCCTCAATGCTGGCCCAATGCGGGTTGGTGGGTGGTAAAAATCTCATCTGTTATACAGCAGGGTGCACCGTTTGCAGGCGAGGTTGACTTGGGAACTCCTTATACCCCTATACAAAAACACCTTACACTTCCTCCTCTTTACACCCTTCCTATAAAAATAAACATATTCCAAGATTTCCCTGCTGATACAAAAAACCACAACAATTACACTGTGCTTTATAAAGTTTCACTTAATGAATGTTACTGGTAACGAGGACGGTAACGGTGGTAACGTTTGCGTTAAAGCGATTATAAACAGTTAGTTGAATTTAAAAATAAACTCTGGAAGAACCATCGCTGACGATGCAATGGACTGACTAACCACTCTTCAAAGGCGGCACTGAACACTCCAGATAACAAGAAGTGGTGAATATTATTTTCGAGCGCCCGGAAGAGCTTTAAGCACGGAGTACAGCTTTAGCTTCAGCTTAAATATTTACTTAATGTTATTGCTAAGTTAGTTTAAATATACATAGACTATATTACTTACTTGTTTAGATCCTTCACAACGGACTAGTTCTTTTAAAGCTTTCATATAAAAGCTTTCGTATATAAAATTAAGGTCTATGGGGGATAAGGCTTCAACAGTTTTACCCTCTTTCCGGGTCAGGGTTGAATATAGTAGTTACATTCGTGCGAAATCTACTAATTTAGCGGTAAGCCGATCGGGTCGGCGGGTTCCGTAATGGCCTAACACTATTGCGGGCGCAGTAATAGTTATAAATCTCAATAGGAGTTAATATCATAGTTCATTGGTTGAGGGTGATGTTTGAATTATTCAAGCCAAGTTACTATCATGCATTTCATAGCTTAAAGTTATCTATAATTTTAGCTTAAATTATATTAAAGTACCCAGTATCAATAGCGTAGGGGCTAACCGCAATTTGAAGGTCTTTATTCTATTCTATTCTTAAGCCCCGTGTAACGGAGCTTAAAGTTTACGGGGGTGGGTTTTGGGACTTTACGTAATGCTTTTACAATACGGTGCAGTGTCATCATCCCAACCAGCATCACGTCGTTATGAACAAGTTCAATATTTGTATTGGTTGTAGGTCTCTGTTGCCGGGTGCTTGCTTCGGCTGTATATCTACTAAAATTGGAACGATACAGAGAAGATTAGGATTTTTCCCATTGCACAGGTGGTCTCGCCTTGTCGTGGTGATGGGGCTCAGTAGCAGTGGTTTGGTTACCCACGGGGTAACCTAAGAGGAACCTACCTAGCCGGCCCGAGGTTGCCGCTCCAGATGTCGTCAGTGAACTCACCTCGAATGTATGTCGGTAGGCTGCAGGGGTAAGCTGATACTGCCATTCGCAGCCCCGGTGGAGTCGCAGGGATAGATGAGTATTGCGTACACCTGTATTGCCGTTCTGCCGCCGCTCACCCTATCTCCCGTGGCCGGGTAAAGATTGGCGGCGAACTCCAAGATCACATCCGCCGCAGGAAGTCGGGAGAGTTTTCTCTCTTGACTCCCATAGCCTTTAGGTAACTAGTTCAGTAGGATTCGTTGCTTAGGGGACGATAAAAGGGCGAGGAAAAAAATATAATCGTGTTCCGGTTTGAAAGACGTTCTATCTAGTGGTACTGCGGTAATAAGACTTAATATCTTATACCTCAAGGCATTGCATTTCTTTGAGCTCATCTCTAAGCAATGCATGTATCATCCAACTAGCACCATGTAGTTATGAACATATTCAATGTAAGGGTTATTGGTGGTCTCTGTCGGCGGAGATCTCCTTGTTACCGCCGCAGCTCCAACATCCGCCGCTGAATAGTACTGTGAAAACATAACTGCGTTCCGGTTTGAATGGGGTTGTAGCAAGTGTACACGACAAATGTAATTCTTCGCTTTTTGCCTGTAGATATGTGTGTCTCATTAACCCTGTAATTTCACTTAAAAAAAACCTCACCCCCTCCCGCCGCGCGAGCTTGGTGTGACGTATGAAATGTTCATACGTACACGGTACATTAGCTCGTCACAAAAAGTATTCACACTGCCGCCTCATTTTTAACTGGCCGCGACAGCCACCCGCCCCCCCGCGCGCATTAATCAAACCCACAGTCCACATTCGACGAACATTTTCATTTTGGAACAATGGATAAAAAATATACACAACACGAGAGCAGATAGCGAAAACGTTGAGTTTTTAATTCTCACATTTGATTTTAATTAATTTTACTTCACTTTAAAGAGAGGAGGGATAAAAACTTCACTTGTGCACTTTGAAATGTTTATGTTATTCTACCAGACATCTGATGGTAAGTGGTACACCTGCACGTGTTAGGATGATGTACACTGCTTGACAATGTGATAGTCGCTTTAAGTGAAGATGTTCATATTGTCATTACAGTAACTTCACTAGCTACAGCACCATTCAAATCAGAACTCAGTGATGTTTGCACAGTACTGTTTTACGACAGATAGAGCCGCGGTGGTAGCTAGACGGTCTCCGGCAGAGAACTTCCTGCAGTGATGGATAGGTCACAATTATGGTATGAAACCCTTTTAAAATTTAAATATTTCTGCGAAATTGAGAATTGTTTGAAGGCGACGTCACGCCCGCCATACAATCACAATTGATACCGATCGAGCTCTGACATTGTAACGCGGATCGGAAAATATGATGAAAGGAATTTCCTGTCGAAGGAAAACGCTCGCTCACAGTCTAGAATATTCTAGAAGACGTTTATCAGGTGTAAATTCAGTTCGCCCTGAAGTCTTGTGCGGCAAAGAATAGGACTAAGGTAAGTCAGGTCTGTTGTAGAAAGAAATTGAAAGGTTTCTCGGGTTCGCATACTTTGAAGGTGGGTCCCTCACTGCTAGTAAGAAACCTGGGGTGAATGATAAGTATGAGGTGGTCTCGTGCTTGTCGTAGCACAGAGAGGGTATGGTCAGGGTTACGGCACTACTAAGGACGAGTTTAAGCGAAGTGTAACGAGGTTCCGGTGAGATCCGTAGAAGATTCTCAGGCTTCTGGCAAAGCACTAAGAATGATCACCGAAGAGGTATTTTTTTAAAGATTTCTCTCTCGATAAATAAACAAAAAAGGATCTTAATCACGACATTGCATTAGACGTTTTGGTTTCCAAAATATCTATAAAGAGTCTATTTCTAGTAATATTATTCTAAACCTTTCAATGAATTATACGTTAAATCCACCCTCAGCACCCTTACTGCATGCGGAGTATACTACTATAAAATTTATATTGCTGTAACGAAGATTTACAAGTCATTCCCTTTTTTTAACAAACAGCGACATAGAGCAGTAAATTTGTTACTGCTGCAGGATCTATAAATTGTCTGCAGACTGATCGAACGCACGGAGCGGAAGCGGATGCACATACGTCTAGTATTCGACTTTCATAGTAATGGCTGGTCAGCTACCTATCTCACATCACCAGTCTCCAACAACCAAGTCAGTAACATATATTGAACATAGTACAAAAGGAGAAAACGAAGGAAAATGTATTTGTAATAAAATTATTACTCCAGTACAATTACTATAGAAACATTGATGTTTTGTATCGAACAGAGATAAACAGGCATTTCATAAATATATATATATTTTTGTTTAGATACCATTCATATTAGAGAACCCCTTTAATTTATTCCATATTACAAACCGCCGGGGGTGAGCGGCAGCAAACAACGCGATGTAATAAGTATGAAAATAAAACTGTACCGCGTAATGGGGGACGAAAACCCGAACGCGCCCCGACCGATGTACGCTACCCTTCAACGTGGTAACAAATACTCGTGTACATTACCGGGGGATCAGATTTTAATTTCATAGCCTGTTGAAGTCTTCGAAAAGATTCTCTCTTTTGGAATCTCCGTTCGGAACGCCACCGCGGCCTCGCTAACGCTATGCTGGGGTAGCCCGTCCCGGGGTCGGTCTTATGCAGACTTTACCAACCTCGTGACTACATTAAAGATCACGTCCAGCCATTGTCCTCCTCAGGATCGTTTAGAAGGCAATGAGAATCTCCATCCTGACCATCAACGACCACAAAGGCGCCATTAAGGAACAGCATTCACCGGTGCGACGTGTTGACGCGCGTTAGCACCACGACGGTTTCGTCTCCGAGCGGGATTGGTTCTCTCTCAATCCCGCTCGGCAGCCTCCTTTTGTACCATAACGGTTTCACAAAAGGAGGTTACGACCTTCCATGTGTATCCATTCGCCTATCCCAACGACAAAATTAGATTGTTGTTGTTGATTACTCCAGACACGAAGGTAATCAATGACACATAACGGACGGTTTGGTAATACTACATCAATGGACGTAATGATTATATCCTTAAGTGTTTTTTAATCGAGGAAAGAGTTCGGACCTTACCACACCAAACTGGTAGTTTTACGGCTGTCCATAGTTGATGGTCACCCCATTTACGGAAAGGGAACACAGCGCTGGATACAATGAGGAACTAAGTAGGAAGATTGTAAAATGCCACTATCATTCTAATTCTCAAGTTACTGGTGGTAGGTCTCTGTTAACGGAGATCGTCTAGGTGGGTGCAACAAACAGTAATATGCTTACATTATTATGTTCCGGTTTGAAGGGCGCTATAGCTAGTGAAATTACTGGGGTAACGAGACTCGATGTCTTATGTCTTAAAGCTACTAGCATTATGTGGTGCAGTGTATATCATCTTGACTAGCGCCACTTTGTTATGGGCGGACTTTACACTTACCATCAGGTGAACACATCGTCGCTTAATTACATAAAAAAAAAGTTAGAAAATAAGGAGTTTAGAAGTTGAACCATGGAAGAATCTAAGTAAGTCTAAGTGGTCCTTTGTAAAATCTATAAAGTTGAAAGATAAATTATGATCTTTTTAATACTAAACATTGATACTTAAGGAAAAGTCTGACACGACAGCAGTGAACGACCGAAATAATTTATGTGGGTAGTCGGACAATTTAATTTGGACGTTTCACCCGTCCAATCTTACTGCGGAGTAACTAAAATCGGCGGGTATTTAAATTTACTGGTAAATTTACCGCAAAGTGTCACCGGCCCAAAGCGCTTAATGCCCTTTGATAAGTTGCTAAGGTCCCACGAAGTTATGTTACGGGGGCTTTCACTTGTTCGTTCCAGGCGACCTGCGCCCCACCGCTCCATGTCCTATTTGCTGTAAGCTGACTAACATTTGACCTCGACATCATGCGATATCGTAACTGCAATTACACGTGATGACGTGATGACGCGATGATCATCGGAAATTGTAGACTAGACAAAATGGTGAATCGTATCCTAAATTCGGATTCTCAAAAGAATTGGACATAGGCCTCCCCCAAAGATGTCCACATCAATCGGTTACACGTAGCTCGCATCATCGAATGAGTTCCTGAGATTCTCACCAGTTCGCGGGTCCTCCCAACACTAAGTGTACCGGTCCGCGGGCGCCACTCCAGGGCCTTACTGCCCCATCGGACCTGGGTCCTTCGAACAATTTGCCCTGCCCACTGCCACTAAGTGTAGTAATCTTTTGGGCTATGTCGGCGACATTAGTTCTCCTCTGGATCTCCACATTTCTGATTGGATCGCGCAGAGGAACTCCGGGCATAGCTCTCTCCATTGCCCTCTGGGTGACTTTGAGCCTTTCTTTAAGGCCGACAGTAAGGGGCCCTTCTCGGTTCCGTATGTCAATAGAATGTATGTCCTGTGTTACCAGAAGAATAACAGTTATAATACAGTGATGATAGACTGATGGTATGACAGTGGTAGCTAACCAGAGAAGTATAAAACAACCTGGTAGCAGGGTGACAGGGAATAAAATTTCTGCCGCAATATGGTACATACTCACTACTGAGTTTCGGTTAAAAGAGTGATGTAGGTAGTGAAATAACTGCGGTAACGAGATTTCTTAATTCTTAAACGGCTTACGCAACGTGATGCTGTAGAGGAATCTCTAAATACCATGAACGGTATTATGGTCTCCTGTCTGTGCTACACATCACATTGTTTACTTTATAAAAATGCAGGCAGCAGTTGAAGCAGTGAAAGCAGAACGTCCTTGACCGAGTAATACAATACCGGAAGTTGCCGAGCGCTGTGTAACGAGCTTCAACTTCAAACAGGCGGTTTCCCTTTTAAATTACCTTCATTCAAAACCACTCTTAATAACCAACTTGGATCCGCGGCCTCGAGTTAGCTGGAGCCCTACACGGTTTCAGAATTAAATTTATTTTATAAGGGAAAGTTTAGGGGTGTAAAGGGTCCCGCACAAAAACTCAAGGGATCTAAGCCAACCTCACCTACTCATGGTTCACCATGTTAGTCGACAAACGAGGTTTTGGTTCTTGCAAACCCGCAATGGGCCTGTGTGGTGGAAAACGGCCTAAATCCTTCCAAATGAACTTCCACATACGACAGCCCCTAGTGTCCAGCGCTACCGGAGGCCATGCTGACTTTATGTGGAGATCTTTGAGGGGAGGCCCATGTCCAGCTGTAGACATCTATCGAACAAATGTCGAAATTAATTTAGTTTATTGTTTTTCTTCTTAAAACCCGATGGTCTCATAAGAGGAGAATCTTAAACAATGAGGTACTTGAGCGATGGAAAATCAACCGAGGCTGGATTTTCGATCAATTGTACAAATATTACCATCCCTTAACTTTAAATAAAGAAAATACTTCTCGTAGGAGACCAGCGGTCTGCCCTTTAGACATCTTTTTGTCTGTTTAGTTTCGAGGGAGAAATCTTCCAAAGATATCCCCCTGCTTCTGGAGTGACGTCATGGTTATGTGAGATTCTTACTCACTAAAACCCCCTCGCTGGTCTACATCAGTGCATTCGGAGAGGCTCCAGGATCTCTTATAGAACGCATCGGTGCCCCTCTACACTTTGGTTAACACATATTTGAGGAGGGGCATAACCCTTCTAAGCACCACCGCTGAGCCATACGCTGTCCCACGCAGGTTCGCTTGTTGAGCTAAAAGGGCTCCCACCTTCAAGTCCTTCGAAACTTGTAAACCCTTTAAGTCTGCTTGTACGACAGGCAGGGCTTACCTTAGTCCTATTATTACTAGCCCTAGACTACAGGGCTGGCAGTCAGACATGCGGTGTTTGTAACTGGGTTCCGGTCCATCGTCCACGTACAGTCTAAATTGAAACAAATCAACTCCGGCCGGACGCTGCGAATAAAGTTTAAACCGAACTGATCGCCGGATTATACGAACGGCCAGGTCTTTACGAGCTGGTGGGAATTTATCGAGTCACCTGGAAACCAATTGCCGCCAGAAGTTATCAAGATTTACAATTCGGAATTGGAACAAAGCTTTTTATGTCCGGTAATGGTTTTTTATAATTTAACAAACTTCCGTAGTGTGTAATCATTCTGTTCCGGTTTGAACATCGCTGTACTTCGGGAATTATTGGAACAGTGATGATCAATAGCTTATGGTGCTTCACGACCACTATGATGTGATGCTGTGAAAACATTCCAAGTTTATGAGCAGACGTATCAGGTTTAAATATTAAAGAAGTTAGAAGAATAACTTTAATCAAAAAATTTACCGGATCTGACTCCTGCGTCCAGGTTGGCGAATTGTATACTGGTGGTGGGTCTCTTTCTGGAAACCGTACCATCGCAGTTTCCATTTCTGCCGTCAAATAACAACACTTTATGTGCCACGGTGACGAGCGCAACGAGCTGCTGTGTATACCACCCTAACTGGCGCCGTGTTATTATATGCGTATCACTTACCATCAGGTGAATGTCATCTTGTTGCTTCGTCGAGTATAAGGAAATATTAAAGAGGTTAGTAAAGTTCATAGAAAAGGCAGCTGTGTCATTTTCTTGTTGCTGTTCCCTTTCAGTCGCCTTCACGGCATTCTGAAGGTCATCATGCAGTGGGGATATTCTAACCAATGCCTCCACTAATGCTTCATCATTGATTTTAGTTCAAATAGTATTTTATTAGATAGTTTCTTTAAAAACATTTGGACTAAGATAATGATATTGCTTGCGCGCGCTCTCGCGTAATTGGATTTCTTCACTACTTTCTCCAAAAGACAACCCTCGCGCTGATCTCCTTCTTTACGGAGAAGCAAACTTATAATTAACCGGCAAAGTTTACCCACACCCGCTCACTGATGCTGGGCGGCTGGATCATGCCTCGTGGTGGCCAGCGCCAAGCAAAGGGAAACTTTTTTTAATTATAAAAGAAAACTTATTAGCTGGATCAACTTCCTTCCGTCCTTTAGTTTAATTTCAAGGAAAATGTACTGTCGGCTCCTCGCATTGTATCTATATTTAGAATAAACATCACGGACGTTGGAAAGTATAGGAAACCAGTCCTCTTTTGTGGAGTGGGTGGGGTGGGGAGGAGACAATCTGTCTAAAAAATGCCCTGCTTCTGGGGGAGAGGCAACGGGGCATTTGGGATTTTTACCCACTAAAGCTCCTTCGGTGGTCATTTTCAGTGCGTCGCGGCTGACGATGGGATCTCCTACGGAACACACCGGTGTCGCCCAGCGCTACGCCTAAAGCACGTTCTAGGCCTCCCTAGGTATTGATGAGAGCTACAATCCTCATTGTAGCTCTCATCGATACCTTCACTTTGGTACGACAAGAATTAGACCATATTATAGTTATCGTTCATGCTTGCTTTATGGATAATGAGAGCGACCACCTTTAGAGCCCACGACTCCTCAATCCTTTTAGTCGCCTTTTACATGCATGGCTTATCTTCGTCCTATTCTTAGTAGCCCGAGACTACAGGAAAAAGGAAAGAAGTCCCTGCAACTGTCATTAACTCATAATAACTTGCATTGAATGAAATTTATTCTGTAATGCTTATGTTCTGTTTACTTACATTCGAAACTTGTAGTGTATATATTTAAAAAAATGCTTAAAAATATAACTAAGTTGACAATAGAAATAAGGAGAACTCTCTTCCCAGGATAGATACCTTCGATCTTCTATCCTGAATAATGTCTCTGTTGCTGATCACGCCTCTGGGTTCTATGGGAACTCATTTACAATTCAGGCTGCACTGCTCTGCAACTCCTTACTCGAAGAGATTCTGAATGTTTCCACTAAACGTCTCTTTAAAAGAAGCGTATGGGAACACCTTAAGCAGAAACAGACATCTTAGTGTTATATATATGCATGTATATATGATTATATGTTTTATCTATATATATAAATTATCAATACAGTTTAGGTCGGTAGTTATCACCAATCACATCTCGCCTCACCGAAGGTCGGCTGGTAGAGAATGCCACCAGGCATTAAGCCCGCCGTTTGTAAATCTCGCTGTAAGGTTTTGCAATAAGGAGAAAAAAAGGATTAAATGAGACTATATATACATAAGTAGACAATAATATTGTAAGTAAGGTAACGGACAAGCGGGCTCGAGGACAAGTTGACAAAGTAGATTGATAAGTAAATACGTAAATAGATATATTGCTGGGAACATTTCGTGTGATCGATTTGACCGCGGCGAGATAAAACTGACGCGTGTTGAACATGAACCGTGTTTGCGGACGGGCTGATGGGGCATGCGGGTGGGGGGGTGCGCCGCCCCTCTGTACACATCGCCTCTTACTTTATACAGAACCGGATGTATTGGGTACTATGAGAAACAAACCATAAAGCGTGAGCATGAGTTCATCGCTAGTAACTCTTGTAGTATTTCGATATAGTAAATATCCTTTAAGCCTAATATCTCTTTATCAGAAAACTCTTGATCCTGCGCATCTTTTACTGAAAATACTGATCGGAGTCGCTGGGAAGATCTCTGGAAGTTAGAGTCAGAGGAACGAGCAAACAAACATAACGTTCATCAGATGGAAACTGGTAAGTCTGCTCGATATAACTCTTTAGATAGTTCACCAACAACATTATCATCGAGGTATCTTCAGAGCTTATTAATGAGGTAATAATTCCAAAGAAATGGTCTGCCATTAGCAGTGGATCTATGACGACAATGATGATCAAACATGATTATCATATATGGAGCAATAATGAACACAAAGGGAGGAACAAACCCGACTGGTGAATTTGGATTATCTGGCAAGCATCAGTACCAAGGTAATAATAAAGGATGATGTACGTCAAGAAACGGACATCGCGAAGGAAAGTTGTAACGAGATGATAAGCCATAACAATCGCACGATTTACTGCAGATTGTCTGGACGTCCGCCGTCACGACTTCGTTATACCTTCGCGCTGCTGATGCTGCTGTAGCAGAAACGGCTCAATAATTTTTATAGCCGCTTTATTACTCGGAACGTTCACGTGATGGTGAACTTACTTTTGCATTTACTTTTTATAGTTTTCTCGTCTGGTGTCTGGATCCAGTGCAATCAACTGAATGGTGTATCTAACGAGATAAAGTAAGAAAGAAAACTTTTCGTCGCCGACAGCTTTAGCTAGCATTATAATAAAAATAATATAGATAGATACACTAACACAAATAAGAGGTGGAAGTGATCCCGCATAACAACTCACGGCATCCAAGCCAGACTCACCAGCTCGTGATGCAGCCTGCTAATCAACAAACGAGACTTTGGCTCCCACCAACCCGCATTGGGCTAGCGTAATTGGAAACGGCTCAATTCCCCCATACGAATCTCTGCTAAGTTATGGAGGAGGCCAATGTCCAGCAGTGGACGTCTATCGGCTGATGATGATGATGAACACAAAAAAAAACATGCCGTGATAACTAAAGTTTATGTACATTCGTTTACACAAAACGGAACGAAGTAAAACAATTATGGTAGACGCATCAGGTCAGCACATTGGCTCACCGGTTGCACCCCTCATGTTCTGTCATAGTTGGGCATAACCAAATAAATACAACGACCAACCATTAACATACATCAGCTTGATACATTTCGATAAGAGACCGGATGTAATACTAGTAGAACCCATAATATTTAGTATCAAAGATCTGAAGGGCTTAGAAACCACTGGAACAGACGGTGGGGAGACTTTTTCACCCTTGTAAGGATGCGTCGGAACATACCGCTCGCTTTCCTCTCAGACTTTTCTAGTCCTTGACCAACGTTGCAGCAGCGGTGCAGCATCGGTTAGTAGCGGAAGATACGGAGAGCAGTGAAATGCAATATCGACACTCCTCCCCTTCCGCGACGCCATCACGGTTGCGAAGGGCAGTATAAACCTGCCTTCGCCACCCACCGGCACAAATCGAGGTTAGCTCATGCAGCACACCTGGAGCGATCACCTCGGGCCGGCCCTACGCCGCGACAAGGCGGGAACCTGTTCGGAGGGTCGATTTCTTACCCTACTTTATCCCACTCTTTACTATTTTAATTTTTCACTTTTTTAATTTACGTTTCTGTTTTATTCTTGCTTATGTCATTTTTGCAACTATTGCGGTAAAAGGTTACCTATCGGATGATGGTGATGATGATGATGACATAAAGAACTCCACTAAATCGGTCACGACTGAATAGTAACTAGGAGATGTCTCTGCAGCCAGTCGATGTTGTCACATAGTGCTCGTATGTACAACTTGTAATCTAACGAGTTATACAAACAGTTTTAATTTAACCCCGCCGCATCCCCGGCGACTGTATCCTGATTAAATCGGGATCGTTGGGATAAATGGTTTCATTAAAACATGTTTATAAAATGGTGGCGATACTCAGTGTTGAGAGTAAAAGATATGTTCCCTTTAGACATTGTTTGTTTATCAAAATATCCAAAAGATACTGTTGGATTGAGGCAGTGCAGGATCAAGGCCCGTGTCCCGTCACGCCCCACGTTAATTGGTTGAAGATAATAATAAAGTATTCGTTGAGATGATGATGATGATGATGACAAATATGATATACGCAGAGCACGTTCGCGGGGGTGGGAATTTTGTTAAATTATAGAAAACCTTATGAGATTTTTGCTGATCTATTGCCGTGGGAAATTTAGTGCAGCATCGCGTCGGCACACGGCGCCCGGGGGAGGTTTTAGTGGAAATTTACGGCGGTCAGGCCATCAGCGGCATTATTAAATTATGGATTTATGTATGCAGCGTTTAAATATGCCGACATTTTGTTTTTTAGTTACGCCATTTTGTTACATTAAATCGCTTCCGGGCGGAGTGATGTAGTTATCTGTATATGAATGAGCAACTTAAAGGACTTATGACTTTGGTTTGTTTTTTTTTTTAACAACCTTGACATCACCTTTGTGAATAAATGGGGGAGGGGGGGGGGATATTTTCGCTGACATTGGGGAGGAAAGAACATATAATTAAAATTTTAAATATTCTGTACGAATAACACTAAGTTACCTTTAAAACGATGCAATGAAATAAGGTTGAAATATTTAGAGCCGTTATAGATCTAGGTTTTGAAAGATTTTTGTGTGTGCGCACATAGATCAGCACAAACACAATCACCGTAACTGTTCTTTTTCTTCCTCTTGTGCCTCTCCAATTAATGATGATTGGACACCTGTTCTCCGAATCCGTTCCTGTCGCGCGCTCGGTAGATCAACTGCGCGGCGCTCTTGGTCCACTCCTTGACGTCGTCCAGCCATGCCTTGTTTCTGCGACCGAACCTTCTCCTTCCGGCTACTTTCCACATAATTGCGGATTTTTTAAGATAAAAGGATTTTAGATTGTGTATTATTAAATAAAAGCAAACACTTATTCCTTTATCTACAAAGCACAGTTGAATGACACAATTCAAATGAGAACTATGTAGTTCTTTTTCCATCTCTCAGGACAATTGTCCATGATATTTCTGATCATGTTTATGATCTGTTTTATTTATTTAGGAGTTGTTAACAATGATGCTGTAGATAATGAAGCGTACTCGCCGAGAATACTGAGGAATTTATATGTTAAGGGACGGAACACGGCGGTGTTGTTATGGAGACATGTTTACGATGAGAGAGCGGTTGTTAGCTAAGCCTGTACAGAAAATCACCACAAACAGAGTGTGGCCACCGAGTATAACTAGGATCCTCCCTGTTCCAAGGTTAAGTATTAATAAAGTTAACAGAACTATCATGGTTATAACCGTACGAATATATCAAAGTATGAAAGAGGTAATTGAAAACATTCAGTAGCGTCAGCTTTAAATTCAAAACACGGAGGGATGTGTCGGGGAACGAAATCGGATGGAGCAGTCAACTTCCTGCTCATCATTCCCCGGCTGTATATGTGAGAATGTCCTAAAACGGCGAGCGATATGCAAATTTTACAACTTCTTGGGTCTTTATCCCAAATTGCTACACATAAACCTCCTCCATTGTTTCATTGTTTAATTTCTCTTTATACTCAGTAAGGTGCGGACTTCGTCTTTGATTCACTTTTATTCAATGACGGAGTTGATCATCAGTAGTAATCACCACCTGGTGATAAACCTGCCACTCCTTATCACGCAACAAGGAAGCGTTGGTAAGGAGGTTAATGCGATATCGTGTTGTCGTCGCCATGGTAGAGTAGTTCTATCTACCGCACTAACTTCTCCATTCACTGATATATTCAGGTTCAAATACACACACAATGTTTGCGTACTAGGTCTAGTACTTTGGTAGGTCTAGATCAGTCTAGGTTGGTAACACAGCAGATACTTTACATGCCGCCAAACGATACCATGCAAACGTTATTATATTCCGGTTTGAATGGCGGTGTAGCTGGTATAATTATACGAGGAACTTAACTTTTGTCTAAAGCAAGTGGTGTAGTGTATGTTATCTTAACTAGCACCAGGTTATGGGCAGGAGTATCATTTGCCATCAGGTATAGTCTCGATAGTAGAAGGTGGATTGATTTGGTGAAGCTCGCGGGAAGTAGTTTACGAAAGGCATCATTTCGTTGTGTATTTCAACGGCACAGTTCCTGTTGCTGTTCTCGTGGTGAAGAGTCCTTTTTATTTAAGGAACTGACAGGACGAGCGCGACGTTCGCCTGATGGTAAGTGATACGCCCCGCCCATGACAACGTGGCGTTAGTTAGGATGTTATACACTGTACCACATTGTGCTCGTTGCTTTGAGACATGGTCACGTTAATCCAGTAATTACACTAGCTACAGCACCCTTAAAACCGGAACACAATAATGTTTGGACATTACTGTATGTCAGCTGCAATAAGAGCTGCGATAGTACCTTATTAAACGGTTTCCTGCATCAGAGACCTACCATCAGTAACTTTAGGGTGATGCGGACGTAGTTCCTCGTGTGGATTGTATATCTTTAGACCAGTTCCGGTCTGCCGTTTCCAAGTTAAAATGGTAATATAACATGACGGTGTGCAGCGGCATATATGAATTTATTCATACACATCCGGCCCTGGATAATTTATGCGCAGCCGCGGCGCGATGTTGTGAAAAGGCTTTTACACTATGAAAATTCATGTAACTTAAGTAATGACATGGCTAATTTTTATCCTAATAATTAACCTTCGACAGGCTATCACTTACGGTCCAATGATGACGAGCACTAAGCTCAATAGATCAGCGATTCCCAACCTGTGCTCTGCGTACCTTGGGACCTTCGCGGATCATGAAGAATATAATAAGAAGCTAAAGTAGTTAAGTTAACAAACATTATTATAATGTATTATGTCTACAGTAAGTAGTCTAATACGTAACTTGGAACTAGCTTGCGGAGAGTAAAGAGAAAGTTTTTTTTTTTTTATGTAACATACTAGGCAAACGAGCAAGACGGGTCACCTGATGGTAAGTGATTCACCGCCGCCCACGTCACTAGCGACGCCAGTGCGTTGCCTATCCTTCAGGTAAGAATATGCTCTTTTCTTGAATAACCCAATGTCGCAGTTGTCGGGGAAGACCGCTGATGGCAACGAGTTCCAGATATTTACTGTGCGTGGCAGAAAACTGTTTTTAAAACGCATTGTAGTGGAACGCCAACCATCCAGATGGTGCGGATGGTAGTGCCGGCGAGACGGTCGGTTGCGAAAATCAGCGGCTTCTATTAAATTGAACAACTCCTCGGAACACTCCCCATTGTAGACTCTGTATAGTATGCATAGGGAAGATAGATCCCTACGCAGTGCCAAAGGATCTAGCCGATCGGCAAGTTCAGGATCGTCGACAATCCGAGATGCCCTTCGTTGGATTCGGTCAAATGGAGATAGCTGATAACCCGGAGCCCCGGCCCAAAGGTGGCAACAATACTCCATGTGAGGCCGCACCTGTGCCTTATACAGTTTAAGGCGGTGAGCCGGCTTGAAGTACTGTTTGGTCCTGTTGAGTACTCCGAGTTTTTTGGAAGTCATTTTAGCCTTGCTCTCCAAATGACCGCTAAACTGGACAACACTCGAAATATCGACGCCCAGAATGCCAATGTTCGGCTTGGCACAAAGGTGAGTGTTTCCGAAGAGTGGCGATGCGACAAAGGGGGCTTTTTTAGCGGTGAACGCGCAAACTTGAGTCTTAGAAGGGTTAAACTGGACTAGATTTAGTCCCCCCCAATCGGAGATCTTCACAAGGGATGATTCGATGTCAGACAAGTTTGTTCCGACACTCGTCGACGTGATCCCGAGAGATATTGCTGCGGCCGAAATACAGTGCATCCACGGTACTGTCATCTGCATAGTAATGGATGCCACTGGTATGCAGCAAATCATTGATATGCAGAATAAACAATGTCGGGGATAACACGCAGCCTTGGGGAACACCAGCATTTACGGTCCGGGGGTTCGCGCATGAGCCGTCAACGACGACTTTAACTCTCCGTTCCGCAAGGAAACTGCGGATCCACCTACAAAGTCTCTTAGGAAGCCCATAGGAAGGAAGCTTCGATAGTAATGCTTTATGCCAAACCCGATCGAAGGCTTTCGCTATGTCCAAACTAACGCCCAGTGCCTCACCCTTACTCTCAACCGCCTGCGCCCAACGGTGAGTTAGTAAAGCCAGAAGATCACCAGCTGATCGGCCTTTGCCAAAACCATATTGGCGGTCGCTGATCAGCTGGTGTTCTTCCAGGTAGCCCATGAGCTGGCGGTTGATTATGGATTCCATAATTTTGGAGAGTAAGGAGGTAATAGCGATAGGCCTATAGTTGGACGGATCTGAGCGGTCGCCTTTTTTAGGAATCGGGTGTACTAGAGCCGTCTTCCATGAATGTGGGACAACGCCGAGGACATAAGAGTGTCTGAATAAGCGCGTTAAAACCTGGCACCGGTTGGCACCTCTAGAGCACACACCTTCAGCACAATAGGAGATACTCCATCGGGCCCACTCGACTTGTTGACATCCAGGGAGAATAGTGCTTTCCGCACAGCACACTGTGTGAAGCGGACGTCCGCCATTGTGGTTTCACACCTCGGGATGTTAGGAGGAGTGTTACCCCTGTCGTCAAGAGTCGAGTTTTCCGCAAAGATAGAGCCAAGAAGATCGGCTTTCTCCCTTGCGGAATAGGCCAATGAACCATCCTCCCCGCGCAAAGGTGGAAGCGTCGACCGACAGAAATTACCCTGGACAGCCTTGGCGAGAGACCAGAACGCACGAGAGCCAGATGGCAGGCGTGCCAGTCTCTCGCCAATTCTCCCAACGCAATTCGATTTCGCCAATGCAATTTGCCTCTTAAAGAACCTGGAAGCAGAGTTGTATTTCTTTTTGAGTGAGTCACAGTTTACATCCTTAGCGGCCTTTGCCCTACCCCAAGCTCGGTAGCATTCCCGCTTGCGACGATGTGCGTCACGGCAGGACCCGCCAAACCAGGGCCGAGACCTGCCACCGACGGGCACCGCTGAGCTTGGAACAAACAATTCCATGCCCTGCAGCACGACATCGGCAACCGAATCAGCGCAGGTGCTAGGATCCTCTGACTTGAAGCAAATCTGCCCCCATGGGTAGGATGCAAAGAAAGAGCGCATCCCGTCCCAGTCTGCTGACCTGTAGTGCCAAACACGTCGTCTACCAGATGGAAGTGGTTGCGATGAGACGGTGAGAGGCACCACGCTCCGAACTAGGCAATGGTCCGATGACCCGAGAGGAGCGTCGACCCACACCCGAATGGGTTCGGGGCGAGAGGTCAGCAGAAGGTCCAATAAGGAAGGCGAGTGGTCTTCCACATCCGGCACACGTGTGGGAGAAGGTACCATCTGTGTCAGACCATTGGCAATGGTAAAATCGTGAGCAGATCTTCCCGCATGGTCAGTACGTGCTGACCCAAGCCAATCAGAGTGGTGGGCATTAAAGTCGCCCAAAACCACAATTTCTGCGGTAGGAATCTGCTCAAGTATTCTGTCAGTGGACACCTGCAGGTGCTCCAAGAGCCGGTCAATTTCCGAATTTCCGCTATGAGACCTGTAAAGGAACGCGTAGACGCGGATGTGATCCTCACAATCAACGCGCACCTCAAGGATCGACAGGTCTGTGCCTTCAAGACTACTGAGCCTACGGTAACAAATTTCCTCCCCGACGTACACACACACGCCGGCGCGTGGCACAAACAAGTGCTCCAGGCTATAGGCCGGGTACTTTAGATATGAAGTGTCCGCCGGGGAGGAAATCTGCGTCTCCGTCAGGAAAAGCAAATCTGGCCTTTCCGTCTCGAGATGGTAGTGGACGGCATTTAAGTTCGAGTGAAGTCCCTTGATGTTAGAAAAATCCACAGCTAAAGTGGAGGACTTCCTCGTGATTGGGCTCAGTTTGCACCCAGCAGCTGTGATAAACGACGCTTGATGTGCCCCCCAGAGTACGATGGGCAGCCTGAGCCAGAGCTAGAGGGTAGCATCTCTCGCTCTCGCTCAGAGAGGGATTCTCCAGTCTCTAAGAGGCTGGTACCCTCCTGGGGTATTTTATTTTTATCACTCGTCGCCATCACAAAAGAGCATAAGGGGTGGGGACGGAAAGGGAAGGAGAAAGGTCACAGAGGGTGAGGAATTGTGGGACAGGGAATAAAAAGACAGGAAGGGGCCAACTGATACTCATTCCCACACGCAACGCAACAGTCCCTAGAAAATCTGTCGCGATACGTGTAGTATAATGAAAGTGCCAGTTGCTATTGGGCCCCGAGGTAGAGGGATAAGGGCGCAGGGACTCTCACTTACCAGTCGAAACGCGGTGGCCTCTAGGAAGCCCCCACTTCACGCTAATTTTCTGTGAGAGGGTAGTGTTTCACCGGGCGATCCTGCCCACCTACGTGCTACAGCGAACTGCAGACATGGATCTACTACCGTAGAGAGTTAAGATTGATAAGAGTTTAAAAGAGACAAGGAGTGTCAGTATTGCGTTCCGCCGCTCTCCCCATCCTCCGCGGCCGTATAACCACTGGCGGCGGGACCCAAGACCAGATCCGCCGCATGGAGTTGGGAGAGTTTTCTCTCTTGGCTGCCCTCTGGGTGCCGGATTCGCGGAGATCCGTCGCCCAGGTGACTATAAGAGGTCGAGAAGAGGGCGCGTTGTATGTTCCGGCGTGCCTTTACAGAGGTGGATAAGGTTGTTCTTCCCCCTGCCGAGGTGAGGCTGCCTTGGTGCAGCCGGTGCTGGCGGGGTCGCAGAGATGTGCGAAAGCGTACCCATGACCCTGCCATAAGGCGACGAGGTGGAACATCGTGGGGGTTTTAGTCGGCGTATATCCGACGTAACGTGTCTTTGCCCCCGCGAGGGTAAATGTGCGAAGGCATTTTCCACACGTAAAAAAAAGTAATTATTAAATAACTGGTGCCCCGTTATCACGGGCGTTTCACATACCATCAGGTGGACGTCCCGCCCGTCTCGTCCGTTAAATATACATAGAAAATCATTTATTAAAACGTCCCCTTCCTACCCTAATTTCTCTACAGAGCTTTCACAGCGTTCAGTTTTAAAACTTTTTTTACTTTCTTTAATTTCACTTTGTTCGAAAACAGAAAAAAGAAGCTTAACCGCAAACGTTCATTTTTTCCGGTTTAAATGAGCTTATTTGCATTTCTAAGTGGCGAAACTTTTGTCGGAAGCTTTTTGTAAAGGAAAATACAATGTCTGTTTAAGGGTGTAATAGTAAGAGATAAAAGTAAGGTCTATATTATAATAGGGGCTCTTCGCGGCTCGACGACTTACTTCACTTGGTGTTATCACTACTTAGAAAAATTACTAAAGTTATAATCGCAATAGTTATGGTTAAGAAACTTATTAATTATATATTTTTCTTCCCCCTCCCCTCTCTCTTCGTAGTACACGAACGACTCAATCTATCGCGTAACTTAAGTATCTCAGTTTTTCGAGTCGTTTGATTGTTCTCAGCTACGATTCAAAGAAACCTGCGTATAACTTAACTCATGTTATCATCACACCGTTACGATGAAATAATTAATGATAAAAGTTAGACGCTATTTCTATATTTAGCTTTTCATAGATATTATGATTAAATTAAATATATATATATATATATATATTATATGTATCATAAATAATTTCGTTTTGAATGGAACATTATGAAAAGACGAATTACTTTCATTAGGCGAGTCACTTCTTTAGAGCATTGCTGCCGACTCACGCTTTATCAAAAGCCTTTGAAAAATGTTACCGTAAATATTATTGAGAATAAAAAAGGAATCCTTTAAGCCTTTAGAATAGGCCACGTTAAGATTAAAAATTTAAAAAGCTTAATGAAAGTCTGGATGGATTGTGTGAACGATGACATGTGTAAGAAGAGTGTGAATTCAGATAAGACGGCTGATAGAGGGATGTGGAAGAGAAGTACATACTGTGCAGACTCCACAAAACTGGGGAAAGGGCAGGAGGAAGAAGAGGAAGAAGAAGATATGTATTGAAGCGGCAGTTAAATTGATCGATTCCTTTAACTTCTGT